>CM066912.1:2182075-2782075 GCA_033964015.1 Scolanthus callimorphus | reverse complement strand
CGTGATGAGCGCGCGATCCATACATCAGATAATAAAAGAACTCGTGGGCAAAAATTAACTTGCGAAATCGCAGAGCGATGCGTTCATTCATCTCAGGAGATATTTTTAGAGGCCTGATCGAGGGTATCGGAATTTCTATGCACGTGCTTACCTCGCAATAATTTGATCGTCCTTCACTTCAGTTATTCCCGTAAATGCTGCCGATTATGTAAACCTCTCAGAGTGGACCAAGGCATGTCGAAGTGTAGAGAATTAAGCCAATGGATACTGATACTTGTCTTGCCAAATAATTTTTATAGCGGAGCTCCTTTGCGGCCGAAGGCCGCAGAGCGGAGCACCATACCTAAGAAAAAAGCGTCCAAACGATCACAAATATAGCGCATGTATGATATTCCCACAGGGTACCCAAAGCATCACAGGTCGCAAAGGGATGCGAGTGAATTTTCGACGTCGAGATTTCCCGCCATTTTCCCGTGCGTGCCGTGAGGCCTGACGTCACAGATTGGCATGACGTCACAACATGGCGCCGCCAGTGAGTGACACCCGAACGACTGGGGAGGGGTGGGTGGTCGATGCTTTGGTGATGGTCGCGTATTCGCGATCACTCGCCGGTGACGTCACAAGATGGAGCCGAGCGACGCGAAAGGGGGAGGGGTAGGTAGTCAGGGGGGCGCTGCTCGCTCGATACTGACGTCACACTGCAGGAAACCACTAAAGAAACCGAGAAGATTTATAATAGATATTGAGTTACTTCGATTCGTGGCCAATGCACAAGACGAAACTACACTTGGGCTGTGAGAACCAACTAGAATCGTACTACGCAAATTTCGGAGCAACAAGTGTATGTAGAAGTCAAAAGAGTTCTTCTCGTTGACAACAGGAAGCCGAGAGGCGAGATTCGGCGAGCAGCCAACTATGATAAACATGAAACACTACAGTCGTGGTCTAGCGGACATGGGGCGTTTATAATAGAACAGTGGCTTTTTTGGGGACTAAAATTACATGGAGGATTCGTAAAAGGCGGGTTTCTATTCACTTTGTAATATTGTTGTCGACTGTCGCCGTCTTTGTTGTTTTAGAGCGAAGCTAGCCTGGACCACATGAGAGTCATCAGATTGAACTACCCAAATACTGCTTGGCTAGATTACTTAATTGGTTAATTGAATAAAACTTTGTTTTTATTTCCACATAACGGTAGTTAAGTGTTAGTCGATACGGTTTGATAAGTAGGAGAAATAAAAGTGTGAGGGGAGACGAGTCTAAATCTTAAGTTAATGGCGGCCATTGCGAGTTGTTTAAACTCACTTTGTAATTTCTTTATTATAGGGAGATGGGAGTTCAGGCAGGATACACTTAAAGTTGTTTCTACACGCAGGAATAAAGGTAAACGTCGCTGTTCATTGTGTATATCGAACATTGCATTTTGATAGTTTGAATCCGAGATAACTCGCGAATCGGCAGGATCGGAAAGGAGTAACTTAGGATTTGACTTAACTTAGAACAGAACAGAACCTTTATTTAATTAATAGTCCAAGACCGAACGACCGAGTTGTGTCATGTTTTGGAAAGCGAAGGAATGTCACAAAAATGAAAACTAGAAGAGAAAACCAAGACTTCGAGGCAAAGCTAGTATTTTTGGCACCTGCCAACTTCCTCACAGCTGCGGGTTTTCCTGGCCTAAAATTCGACATTCTGGATTTCCTCTCCTAGAAAACACGGCAAGGATAGGAAAATTATGTCATTTGTTTTTGTTTTCCTGCTACCACAGGC
Source organism: Scolanthus callimorphus (assembly GCA_033964015.1). Taxonomy (NCBI): domain Eukaryota; kingdom Metazoa; phylum Cnidaria; class Anthozoa; order Actiniaria; family Edwardsiidae; genus Scolanthus; species Scolanthus callimorphus. Next base: position 2,780,305 of record CM066912.1, on the reverse strand, counting down.
CTCTCTTCTCTGCATTTCACAAGTTGACATGTCTAAGAAGTAGAAAACTGAAATTGAGTCTATAACTCAAGAAAACAAAAACTTAATTACAAAACTACGGTAATCCTATTGTTATTTGCACCCATGTTGGATTGTAGACTGTCAGAGTGGCAATTTTACGTGCAGTGTACTTATTGATGAACTAATCTCTCTTCGCTGCTAACTTCCTGCTGTTTAGGGACCGGTCATTATTTATCCAGGGGGGAGGGGGGCGCTGGTGCAATTAAGGGGTGGGTCACCACTGTATTCACCTTGCTTTTGGCAAAACACTTTATTCTGTTCCGTATTAATGTTCTATGCCCAAAAAACAAGGTTTCCCTATTTGAATTTTATTATTGAACACTTATTTTTTGTGCATCATAATAACACTGGTACAGTACATCTGTAACATAAAACTAGTACCCAGGTAATATAAACAGTAAACTGTAATCCTAAATAGCTGTGGACCCGGGGCAGTGGGTGCTGACTTTTTTAACTGGGGGTGGGGCTGAGCTTTTTGAAACTATATATTTTTTGTATTTACACGTAAAAAAGAAAAGGAACAGAAGAACCTTTTTGTTTGTTGTTTTTGTTTCTGTTACACAGACATTAGGCTCAGTAGGGGATAACATTACATTGTGACATATTTTCATGAAAATATATGTGAGGTGAAAACATGGAAAATAGAAATTACATGCACACTTCATTTTTTGCCTGTTCGGCACCCCCACTTTTTAGGGTGCTCTTCCGCCCCTGTGTTATCCCAACTGTTTGGGAGGTAGTATGACCCTGAAGGGAAGATAATACCAGACTGGACTATTTAAGATACCCAAGGTCTTTATATCTGACCTAAATGAAAACTCAGGTTGGATCGAAGCTTAAATCTGAGATCCAAGTGGGAATGTGTGAATTTCCCAACTGGGATCAAAAAATTTCATTTTGGCATACAGGTAGCATGTTAATTTAGTGAATGCAGAAACAAAAACATTGTATTGGCATCCATTCAGGGCTGTAACTCCCTCATACAGCCATATTTTCATTACTGTAGTGCTGTATGGGGGACATGTGGCAAAGGGAAGGCAAACACCCTCCAGATACTCCAAAACTGGGCAGCCAGGGTTTTGACCTTCTCAAATTATGATAAACGGTCAAGGGATTTACTGGATGAGCTAGAGTGGGATAATCTTGAGACCAGGAGGGACAAACAGCTAGCATTGATGATATACAAAACCAAAATGGAGGAATCCCAGATTACCTCTCAAATATTTTCTTGTATTCCTATTAAACTCATAAGTATAATTTTAAGTAGAGTTGTTCAGCTCCTGCTTAAAAATTAAGCCCTAGAACATCTTAAAGAAACAATTTTGAGCTATCAGAATTGTCAATATATTAAATATAACTTTTTAATAATTTATGTATTTTATATTATTCATTATCTTTGTATCTACCATTATCCCTATATTTTATTGTATATTATATTTTAAATTGTACATAATATGTAAGTTAGATTATATTAATAGTTAGATACCGTGTAATGCGCTTTTGATCATTATATGTTAAAAAGCGCACTATAAATCAATAAATTATTATTTATTATTATATAACTCAATATATACTGAGCATACATTACTGCCAAGATTTTTGTGATTGCATCGAGAATTTAGGTTCTGGTCATGTAAATGGACATTTTTTTTTTATCAAAAAGATGTCAAACAAATAACCTTAGAAAAATGTAAACAACCAAATCATCAAGTACTGTTTTACCCTTGAAATGACAGATTAAAATGCTTCAAATCTTTTTTCAATGTGTGCTTCCAGAAAATACCCCCGTCCCCCCCCTCCCTCCTCTCCACACACACACACAGAGCAGGTGTTGAAAAAGTGACCTCCCTACCCATCTGATATTTCCAAAGGAAAATACAGTACTTGTATGGAAGAAATCAGATAATTGACTCTGCCCCCACCCCTCTGGAATTCTTAGCCATTTGAACCTCGAACAAATGGCTAGGAAATTCTTAGCCATTTGAACCTCGAACAAATGGCTAGGAAATTCTTAGCCATTTGAACCTCGAACAAATGGCTAGGAAATTCTTAGCCATTCGAACCTCTAAATAAGTGGCGTTACTACAGTAATCACCCGCATATAAAGAACCTGGATTTTAACAACGTATTAGGCTAAGATGTTGCTTATCACGTTTTCTGTATTTTCAGTTCAGATTAGCACTTGTTTTAAGCTAACATTCTAGGTTCTTATATGCGGGTGTTTGTGTTCTATAAAGAGTAAAAACAGTTATAATATTCATCAATTATTCACGAAGCAAGTATCCAATGAGAAGGCACAATTCAGGTCACATGACTAGCCTTGTAAACTGGATACAAGATCCATCAAACTAAAAGAGCGGGGAGGGCTTGAATATTCAGCAGGGAAAGGGTGGGGTTGATAAATAATAACAATAGTTAATAGATCTATTAGTATTCTGTAAATATTTATAGAATACTAATATCGATATTAGTATTCTATAAATATTTACAAAATACTAATAGATCTATTAACTATTGTCATTATTCATCAACCCCACCGTTTCACTGCTGAACTATTCGAGTAAAGTTACGACTATGAAAAAACATTACTCAAAACTTTAAGCAAGAAAAGCATTTGGCAAAACAAATGTTACAACAATTAGGCTAGTTGGTTTGTCGACAATAATAAACTGTATAAGAATAAGTTCAAGAACGGCTGCAAGCAGACTAGTGTTCATTTGACCAGAAAGCTGTCTTATTATATAAAACTAACAGCATTAAAACAGACGCATTTTCAATAAACAACCAGAGAGTCTGACTCAGTTGAACTGCTTTCCCTCCACTGCCTTTCCAACAATTTCTTGACCTCGTCTTGTTCACTTGCTCCATTGTTGTATCTTTTCCAATCCCTCTGCGTGCAATGCTTTCGAAACCAGTTTGGAATCCTTAAACACATGGAAATGTAGTTCGATATTTAATGTGTTTTACATTTAATTTAACAACAAGTCTGATAACAGCAAAGTCGCTATACTCAGAATAAAACTAACCTTCATTTCTTGCTCGATTGTTGTCTCAAAACGCTCGACCATATAGTTCGCATCTCCCGTTACTCGTATCGGTACGAATGCCTCCAACTGCTGTCCTGCCGTGTTTTAGACTTTCGGAAAGTCCCATCCCAACACACGATTTTGAAGAGCAGAGAAAGCGACTTGTGACGAGTTTGGCGTACCAAAAGCGCTACGCTGCATTTTTTTACAGTACTTAGCATCGACTGAATAAATTTCATTGCACAACTTTCGGCTAAAGTTGATAACAAAAGCCAGTTCATTATTTTGTGTATTACATAATTTACAACAAAAGGCCTATTCATTGTCATCAATAAAACAAAAGAATCCTAAAAACCTTTTCAACTGAATTGAATTCATCCTGCCTTGGATTTTCAATAGTACTTCAAATTGTTTTCAACAAAAGAATACACACAAATAATTTTCAACAAAGAGTTGTTGTCTTGACATATCATAAGTCATTTACAATATTCGCGTCCGATTTGTATGGAATTTACAATTTCTCGGCCTCCGGCCTCGAAATTGTAAATCCCATACAAATCGGCCGCTCATATTGTAAATAGTACTAATTTGTGAAACAATTTAGTAGTTGCAAGGGAATAATGATTATACTGGACATTGTTATCAAATTATTATTATTATAACAATAGTTGATGTTCGTGGGTGTAAATATGTTTTGGGCCCGACTCAGGCTCATTTTTACAAAAAGTTTAAGGAGCATTACCCTGTAGGAGTTGCGGACACTTGGAAGTGGGTTGATGGTGTTCCCAAACTACTAGAACTGCCTACTGACTGGCAATGGCCTCTGGAGAAACTTCTGTCGTGCGAAAAGGTGCGACCAGTAGCAGTCGACACCAGCGTACCAGAGCACCTTCACGCATTACGGGATAAAGAAACGTGAGAAACTAGACAGGTTGGCTCATATGCTATAATCAGGGAAAATTCCCTGCTATAAATCAGGGTCGGATTCCGGGTTTTGACTAAACCACACCTGTTGAAAATTTACTGCTAATTTAGAAAGAAATGCAGATGACGATACGATGACTTGCCATAAATCGCATGTTCGTTTTCACTCTCTTTCGCGTTGCCAAAAATGTTCCGCGACGGCATTATTGTTAGTTAGTCATATTTTATTTGCACCATAAGACATTTATTCCAAATTACTTTAATAAGCACAGAACGATGCATCGATAATGTTTATTAACCATTTGGTATGGCAGTGATTTTAATTGCTATGCTGTTAAAGTAAATACATCTTTAAAGTGGTGGCAGTAAGTGAGTGTGCTACCTAGAGAAAAGGCTAAACATCAATGATGCAGAATAGTATTCATTTTGCCAGACCCCGAAAAAGTAAGGTGGAAATTTCCACCGAGCATCGTCGGACAAATCTAATGCTAAGTATTCATTTTGCCAGACCCCGAAAAAGTAAAGGTGGAAATTTCCACCAAGCATCGTCGGACAAATCTAATGCTAAAAGTCCGGATTTTGCCAGAGCAATATAATGCTACTCGTAAAGCTAAAGCTTAGAGACTCCGAAAAGTGAGATGAAAGTTTCCAACCGTTACAGCGCTGTAAAAATACCATCTTCAAAGTCTAGAAAGCTACTGTGTTGGAAACTCTAGCAGCCTTCCAAAATACAATGCTAAAGGTTTGCCTCATACTCTAAGAAAATATGAAATCCTTAAACTTAATGCATTAATTTTAGTTTCAACTTGAGTTTGTAAAAACGTCTTCTCGGCATTCGTTATTAGTTATTTGTAAATTCGAAGTTAAAATTGTCAATGGAACCCGCAGCGTCAAACCAGGCGTCAAAACACCGCCGGATGACGCCACTAAAATGAAATCGCAACGTAACATTTCCAGTCAGTCATGTCGAACAACATACTAGTTATGTACTTAGTCTAGGTACATATTAGTATGTTGTTCGACGTGACTGACTGGAAATGTTACATTTCGATTTCATATTTCGAACTATAACGTGGCTTCTTATGATAATACGCTGACAATTTCCTCGTGTAACTAGATGAACAATCAAGGAAATCTCAGACAAAGCACGGTCGTGATAGAAATAGATAACCGCAAACAATTTCCTGTAGCGAAGATGTTCGTCACAACTATTGAGTGCATACATTTTTCTTACGTCCAGGTTTCCAACGCAAAGTTCTCCTATTAACCCAGAATGGTAAATAGTTTACCTTATATTCCATATCACCCGAGTAGGAAGATGTCGCAATCATGTCTCCGAGAGGAAACTTTGAACTGGTTTTAAAAGCCTGAAGAGCATATTGTTATTCGTTTGTAAAATGTTCGCCCTTTCCTTCTTGCTTTTGTTTGGAAGTACAACTTTTGTCTACGGCCCTCGGTTGGCTTTTCCTTTCCTTTTACGTGACATTATAGCCATCGACGGCCATAAGACTTATGTTCAAAATACAAGGACAATGATCAGTCCGTTGCAAGAACATGCAGCACCCATGGTGTTGATGTTTATGAGTGGTCACGTGTAAGGTCTTGACCTATAATCCCGCGATTTGATTGGTCATTAAATTTGCTTTCCTTTTTTGATTGGATAATTCGAAATTTAACTTTGAGTTGGTTTCAGCGCAGCATCCGCTAAACGGAAATAAACTTCATTGTTCGCTTTGCTTTGCAAAGGAAGAGTCTTCGGATAAAGAGAAGTCTGCGCTGCTTTTGTATGGTTACAATCACCAGCCAAAGGCTGCTCCGGAAAATAACCGCTGGTACTACAAAATTCAAAATAATCAAGTTTGAAACGAAGAGTATGAAAGGTAAGCTTCAGTTTATTTACAAATATTAAGCACAGAAAATGTTCACTGGTTTTATGTCCTTACTGGTTTTATGTCCTTACTGGCTTTCTGTCCTTGCTAGACAGTACACAGCAAGATTAGGCAGAAATGACTGCTTGCTGTTATTGTTATGGAAAGTATTTAGCTTCCCTCACTCCTAAATAGCTAGTATTAGATGCTCGGTGCAAAAACAATGCGACAGGCAGCTATTTACTATCAGTTTCAACGGAATAAAAGACAAAGGGTAATAGTGTTACACGCAATAGAAAACAAACCGCTACTGAACAATTACAGATGCGCGATTATAATATGTTTAAGGCATTACGGCGTAGTTCAGTTTTTGCCCGAGTTTTTGGCTCTGCTATTATAATAGTTAATGCAATTTATGTTCTTGGCTTACATGTTGTTTACCATTCTCAGGGCTCATTATAACTCTCTTCACCGGCTCAAGCCGAAATCAGCCTGACTCAACGAACCACGAACATATTTCTTAACGCGAAAATCTACTATTTGTTATTTTGCGATTCATCTAAACATATGAACGTCTTGATTGCATCGATAATCATCAGCGAATAATTACGTTATAAAATATATTTTCTACTCTCTGACTCTGAACGCACATAGACCACATAATTCTTGACAATTCATTATTTTCTGCTTTAGGTATCTACCAAAGCTCGTTGGATCTCCAGGAGAAGACAGTTATGATAATAGAACTAAAAACATTGCGTTTTACGAAGTGGCTAAATGACTGGTAACCGGTCAAGGTCTTCAGAATGCGTATAACAGACATTGAATAGAGAAAAAGAGTTACTCTCTATTTGCCTCTCCATCACTCCTCTCTCTCTCTCTACTTTTAGCATTGCATTTGACCAACAATGTATGATGGAAATTTCCACCTTACTTTTTCGGTGTCTGCCATATCCAGACTTTTAGCATAATATTTGTCCGACGATGCTTGATGGAAATTTCCACCTTACTTTTTCGGGGTCTGGCAAAATCAAGACTTTTAGCATAAGATTTGTCCGACGAGGTATGATGGAAATTTCCACCTTACTTTTTCGGGGTCTGGCAAAATCAAGACTTTTAGCATTAGATTTGTTCGACGATGCTTGGTGCAAATTTCCACCTTACCTTTTCGGGGTCTGGCAAAATCAATAATTAACACGTAATTGTTTAATGTGCGATATTCTGAAGTAGAGAATGTTTGGACAAAAAGTAAAGGCTAATGTTCTTTTCCTTCCAAAAGTCCTGATTCTGGTTAGAAAAACATAAAACGAGTATCATCACTACCAAAGAAAATTTAACGTATTTGAAATTTATCAGCGCTGGGCACATGCTTGCAAGACCGCGAAAAAGTAAGGTGGAAATTTCCACCGACCATCGTCGGACAAATCTAATGCTAAAAGTCTTGATTTTGCCAGACCCCGAAAAGTAAGGTGGAAATTTCCACCGACCATCGTCGGACAAATCTAATGCTAAAAGTCTTGATTTTGCCAGACCCCGAAAAGTAAGGTGGAAATTTCCACCGACCATCGTCGGACAAATCTAATGCTAAAAGTCTTGATTTTGCCAGACCCCGAAAAGTAAGGTGGAAATTTTCACCGACCATCGTCGGACAAATCTAATGCTAAAAGTCTTGATTTTGCCAAACCCCGAAAAGTAAGGTGGACATTTCCACCGACCATCGTCGGACAAATCTAATGCTAAAAGTCTTGATTTTGCCAGACCCTGAAAAAGTAAGGTGGAAATTTCCATCATACCTCGTCGGACAAATTTAATGCTAAAAGTCTGGATATGGCAGACACCGAAAAAGTAAGGTGGAAAGTTTCCATCATACATTGTTGGTCAAATGCAATGCTCAAAGTCTTGTTTTCGCCAGACCTGGAAATTTCCATCATACATCGTCGGTCAAATCTAATGCTAAAAGTCTTGATTTTTCCACTGACACCGAAAAAATAACGTGGAAATTTCCATCACACATCATTGGGCAAATGCAATGCTAAAAGTATAGAGAGAAAGAGTGATGGAGAGGCAAATAGTGAGTAACTCTTTTTCTCTACTCAATGTCTGTTATACGCATTCTGAAGACCTTGACCGGTTACCGGTCATTTGCCACTGCGTAAAACGCAATGTTTTTAGTTCCATTATTGCTGCGACGTTAGGAGCAGCAACATATTCGCTACAAAGGGTGAATCGCTACGAAGTTTGAGATTTGCAGGAGCGCGATTTACACGGATTTTTGCACAACACGATATTATTCGAGTCGCTTCAACCGGCTGGACGGCTGTTGAGCCTTACAATCACGACGACACATTTTGCGATGGGGGATGTAGACAGGAAATATCACTCACACGAGAATTTCCGGTTTTGTTGCCGCGTTTTACTGCATTTTATGCCTTTCAAGGTACGTCTGAGACCATATAAATGTTCAAAATGATGAGATATACGTGTTTTAGCTATTTGTGTTGTGTTGTTTGCAAGAGAAGCGGCGCTATTTTCAATAATAAGTTGGGTTTTATCCAGTGTTTGTTATTATATGCAGTCGCGTGCGCTAAAGTGACATAGCAGATTGTTGTTTTCGAAAACGCTGATAAGCTGCAGTCAAATGTACTTTTTGCTAACAGTTCTGTACGCGATCTCAGTGTATTTCCTACAGTCAGTATACACGTTTATTATTAAACGTCTCTCACTGCTGCGCCATTGTAATGAAATGAAAAGGCTGCCGAAATGCAGTAGTGCAGTAAAACACGGCAACAAAGCGACAGTCGATAAAGTGGATAAAGAGAATTTAACATTTCGATGCAGCTGCTTATAAAGTGTTTAAAAACAAATGTATACCAATGGCATGAAGATTGTAAAATCGCGTTCGCAGCATTTTACTTTCAATTGAAACCACTAGTCATAACTGTCTTCTCCTGGACATCCAACGAGCTTTGGTAGATACCTAAAGCAGAAAATGAATTGTCAAGAATTATGTGCGTTCAGAGTCAGAGAGTAGAAAATATATTTTATAACGTAATCTTCGCTGATGATTATCGATGCAATTAAGACGTTCATATGTTTAGATGAATCGCAAAATATAAACAAATAGTAGATTTTCGCGTTAAGAAATATGTTCGTGGTTCGTTGTCGAGTCAGGCTGATTTTGGCTTGAGCTGGTGGAGAGAGTTATAATGAGCCCTGAGAATGATACATAACATGTAAGCCAAGAGCATAAATTGTATTAACTATTATAATAACAGAGCCAAAAACTCGGGCAAAAACTGAACTACGCCGTGATGTCTTAAACTTATTATAATCGCGCATCTGTAATTGTTCAGTAGCGGTTTGTTTTCTATTGCGTGTAACACTATTACCCCTTGTCTTTTATTCCGTTGAAACTGATAGCAAATAGCTGCCTGTCGCATTGCTTTTGCACCCATCTAATACTAGCTATTAAGGAGTGAGGGAAACTAAGAACTTTCCATAACAATAACAGCAGTCATTTCTCCCTAATATTGCTGTGTACATTCCTCATTATTACTTCTGCTCTGCCTGTATAGCAAGGACAGAAAGCCAGTAAACATTTTCTGTGCTTGATATTTGTAAATAAACTGAAGCTTACCTTTCATACTCCTCGTTTCAAACTTGATTATTTTGAATTTTGTAGTACCAGCGGTTATTTTCCGGAGCAGCCTTTGGCTGGTGATTGTAACCGTACAAAAGCAGCGCAGACTTCACATCCGAAGACTCTTCCTTTGCAAAGCAAAGCGAATCTATTTCCGTTTAGCGGATATTTCTATTTCCGTTTAGCGGATCTGCGCTGAAACTAACTCAAAATTAAATTTCAAATTATCCAATCAAAAAAGGAAAGCAAATTTAATGACCAATCAAAACGCGGGATAATAGGTCAATACCTTACATGTGACAACTCATAAACATCAACACCATGGGTGCTCTATGTTCTTGCAACGGACTGATCATTCTCCTTGTATTTTGAACATAAGTCTTATGGCCGTCGATAGCTACAATGTCACGTAAAAGGAAAGGAAAAGCCAACCGAGGGCCGTAGACAAAAGTGGTACTTCCAAACAAAAGCAAGAAGGAAAGGGCGAACATTTTACAAACGAATAACAATATGCTCTGCAAGCTTTTAAAACCAGTTCAAAGTTTCCTCTCGGAGACCAATGATTGCGACAACTTCCTACTCGGGTTATAATGGAATATAAGGTAAACGCTGATGTCTATAATATAAGTAATATAGGCTCGGCTATTTACATTCTGGGTTAATAGGAGAACTTTGCGTAGGAAACCTGGACGTAAGAAAAATGTATGCACTCAATAGTTATGACCAACATCTTCGGTACAGGAAATTGTTTGCGGTTATCTATTTCTATCACGACCGTGCTTTGTCTGAGATTTCCGCGATTTTTCATCTAGTTACACGAGGAAGTTGCCAGCGTATTATTATAAGAAGCCACGTTATAGTTCGAAATATGAAATCGCAATGTAACATTTCCAGTCAGTCACGTCGAACAACATACTAATATGTACCTAGTGGCCTCGTCCGGCGGTGTTTTAACGCCTGGTTTGACGCTGCGGGTTCCATTGACAATTTTAACTTCGAATTTACAAATAACTAATAACGAATGCCGAGAAGACGTTTTTACAAACCTAGCTCAAGTTGAAATTAAGATTAAGTTTAAGGATTTCATAGAGTATGAGGCAAACTTTTAGCATTGTATTTTGGAAGGCTGCTATACAGTTTCCAACACAGTAGTTTTCTAGACTTTGAAGCTGGTATGATTACAGCGCTGTAACGGCTGGAAAGTCCGACATGGTCGGTAGTAGTGTAGGAGGGTCTTTTCGATGTAATTTTTTTAGGGAGTCAAATAGGTATCAGGGAGTCAGGGAGTCAAAAAGAGGGAGGGGTCCACCTGACTCCCTATTCGAAAAGAGAGAGCAGTGGTGTCACGCAATCGTGACTCCCTAAATGGTTTAAGGAGGCGTGACATGGCCCACTTGACTCCCTAGGTATCAAGAGGGAGTCTGAAAGGGATAAAATAACATGGCCATTATTTTAAAATGAAATAAAATAGGCCTAACTCCCTATTCGAAAAGAAGGAGCAGTGGTGTCACGCAATCGTGACTCCCTAAATGGTTTAAGGAGGCGTGACATGGCCCACTTGACTCCCTAGGTATCAAGAGGGAGTCTGAAAGGGATGAAATAACAAGGCCAGTATTATAGTGTCGCGTTCCCAACTCGGCGTTGCACGAGGGTGCGTCAAGTCCGGACCGCCAGCTCAACCACCGTTTTCGCAATAAGGACAGCGTTCCACTGATTTTGCGTTACTTTATTGCTGAGCCAATATTACAAATACAAGCGGTGAAATCTAAAAGAAATTAATGCTAAATCAGCTAAATTCTAAGCAACTAATTACAAGTTATTTACAAGTGGAAATCTCACAGAGAGTGAAAATACAACAGTAACTTACGTTTGTTGCTCTGTCCAAGGGTTTAGAAAAGAAAACTCCAGAAACTCCAATAACTCCTTCTAAACTCCTCTGAACTCCAAACTCCGCGTATTAACTTGTCGTGTAAAAACTAACTCCAAACTCCAATAACTGTAACTCCAACTGAAAGGGTGTGACTAAAACTACTAAAAACAAAGGCTCTTTAACTAAATTCCTAAGCGTAGCTAGCAAAAGGGGAAATTGCGTGCATATATGTGTTTGCGGACACCCAATAAAAACATCTAATGTAATCTATCAATCTAAGAAACATATTCTTGCTGGTAACAACAAAGACCTTTTAAACTAGGTTCTAATAATAATAATCAAGTCCTTGATCAGTTCATTTCTTAACTAATTATTGAAAAACGATAAACTTGACACTCCTCGCCCAAGGATAACTCTCTATCCTTGCCTATACTACGGTATCTGTCCTTGGCGAGTTCTACTCTTGCTTGTCGTCACTCCGCGCAGGTAGCAGCAGGACGAGCTTGGCGATGGGGCGCATCATTGTCTTCTTCTTTCCGTCTTTGTAGACAGCTACGGAGGCTTTGCGCACCTTCCCGTCTTCGCTATGGAGGGCCTGTGTTACCCTTCCCATCAGCCAGTGGTTTCTGTGTTCTCCCTCATCGACCACTAGCACAATGTCTCCCTCTGTGATGTTTCGTTGTGGCTCTTGCCATTTCTTGCGTGTCTGGAGAGACTGTAAGTACTCTCTTTTCCATCTTGTCCAGAACTGGTCTGCCAGATATTGCACTTGCCTCCAGCGGCGTCGGGCGTACAGATCAGCAGACACGAATGTACCTGCAAATGGTGGTATAGGTCTTGTCTTCATTGTCAGAAGCATACTAGGTGACAGAGGCTGTGGGTTGTCTATGTCGGAAGGAACTGCGGCGATGGGGCGAGCGTTAACTATTGCACACACTTCAGCCATTAGCGTTACGAGTATCTCGTGGGTGAGACGGTTGCCTCCTAACTCGGCAAACATCGCATCTAGCACGCGTCGTACGGTTCCAATCTGCCGTTCCCATACGCCTCCGAAATGACTTGCGTGTGGGGGATTGAACACCCACTCGCATCCTTGCTCCTTCATATACTTCTCTATGGATGTCTGATCCAGCTCTCCAAGTGATTCGGCTAGCTCCGATTTCCCGCCGATGAAATTTGTACCTCGGTCGCAGTGTACGAGGTTCGCTGGTCCCCTTAGTGCAAAGAATCGTCGCAGTGCGCAGATGAAAGCGCTGGCATCCATGGATTCGATTACTTCGATATGGACAGCTCGGCTACTCAGGCAGGTGAATAAGAGTGCCCAGCGCTTCGAGTTGACGACGCCTCCTCTCGTTTTCCGAGTCTGAACCATCCATGGACCACAGACATCAAACCCTACATTTGTGAACGCAGGGGCAACTTCGGTTCTATCGACTGGAAGATCAGCCATCTTCTGCCTGGTAGGTGGTGCTCGTAGCTTCTTGCAGGTGACGCAGTTGCTTAACTCCTTAGCTACGGCTCTGTGGGCGCCAATGACCCAGTATCCCGCCTGTCGTACTGCCCCGTGAGTGATCAACCGTCCCTGGTGGTGGACTTGCTTGTGATAGTGACCAATCACGAGCTGGGAGATATGGCAATTCCTCGGCAGGATAGCTGGATGCTTTTCTCCATACTCTATCTGAGCGCGTCGCAGGCGGCCTCCTACGCGCAATATTCCCTCGGTGTCGATGAAGGGGTCTAAATCACAGAATTGGGACTCTGATCGGCCATGCTTCCTTGCGCGCTCTTGCTCACGTTCCGTGCCTTCAGTCTTGCTGCCGCCAAGATGTCGGTACAGACTGAGCTCGTTCGCAAACTCATGCTCTTGCACTGCTCGTATAATCATGGACATGGCCTGTTGCGCTTCTTTCACAGTTGGAGAGCGAAGAGCTTTCCTTGTGCGTGATATCGGTTTCCCGCGTGTGCGCTTGAACTCTTTTACCTTCACTATGAGGATAGCTATAGCGCGCTGTAGTGACGTGAGGCTAGAAAAGCGAGAGAATCTTTCGGCTCCTAGTCCTCCTCTCTTCTCTACATTAACCTTGAGCGTGGTGACCTCTTTGCGCACTTCAGGGTCGCTTGCGTTAGGTACTTGGATGTTGTCTAGCGCGGCAATGACTTCACTATTCTTCAGGAAATCAGGGCCGTTCAACCAGGCTGACTCCATTAGCTTTTCAGGGCGTACACCACGTGTCGCTTGGTCAGCGGGGTTGAGTTCACTCTCGATGTACCTCCATTGTCTGGGTTCTGAAAGATTACGAATCATCTGTACTCTGTTAGCAACATAAACATGAAATCGCCTCGAGTCATTGGTTATGTATCCTAGCACTACTTTCGAGTCAGTGTAAAATGTCACTTCAGTTATCTGTAGGTCGATTTCGTCAAGGACTTTGCGCACGGCTTGCGTCGCTAAAACAGCGCCGCATAGTTCGAGACGAGGGATGCTAGTGGAATGAACTGGGGCTACTTTAGCTTGACCGTACACGAAAGACACACTAACATAATTCTCCTCATTAAACACTCTAAGATAGACTGATACTCCGATCGCGTCTTGACTGGCGTCGGAAAACGCGTGCAACTCCGCTTTCTTTACTTCTCCAAACTGCTTAGGGCGATAACACCTCGGTAAACTGACGTTCTCTAGATCTTGCAGAGAGTCTTTCCAACAATGCCAACGACGTGCGAGTGCGTCGGGCAGGGGGTCGTCCCATTCGAGGGGCGTGTCGCTGTTCGCGCGCTTACCCATGACAACTAACTGCTGGAGCAACTTTCTACCTTCCAGGATAGCAGGGGCTGCGAATCCGAGAGGATCGTAGATAGAATGAACGACAGAAAGGACTCCTCGTCTCGTGAAAGGCTTGTCTGGGAGGGACACCTTGAATGTAAAGCTGTCTTGTTCCAAATCCCAGTACGCTCCTAGGGATCGCTGCGCTGGAAGGGTGTCGTTCCTTAGATCCAAGTCTCGCACGTCTTTAGCTCTGTCTTCCGCGGGGAAGGCCTCGACGACGTCTACCGAGTTCGACACCACTTTATGGAGTCGTAGGTTGCGGGTGGCGAGCGTAGCTTGCGTGGCCGTGACGAGGTCTATTGCTTCTTGAGCCGTCGGTAGTGACACTAAACCGTCATCAACGTAGAAGTTGCGCTGTACAAACTCCTTGACATCTGCACTGCACTTCTCCTCGCCATGAGTGACGGTCCTCCTAAGTCCAAAGGTGGCGATGGCGGGGCTAGGACCGTTACCGAACAAATGGACGTTCATGCGGTACTCAACCATCTCTGCGCTCGGATCGTTTCCTTTGTACCAGAGAAATCTCAAAAATCTCTATGTTCCTTATTAACATGAAAGGAGTGGAACATTTGCTCCACATCACACATTACTCCTATGTTCTCCTTGCGAAATCTCATTAGAACCCCAATGAGACTGTTCATTTGGTCGGGACCAGTAATGAGAACTTTATTGAGAGAGACCCCTTGAAATTCACAGGACCCGTCAAAAACAACTCTTATGGAGCCCGGTTTTTTAGGATGATAGACTCCAAAATGGCAAAGGTAAAAAACACGTCCTTCGGGTGCCTTGATCTCTTCGGGTGGTACTTGTGAGGCGTGGCCCTTGTCGATTATTTTGGTCATAAACTCCAAATAATGACTCTCCATCTCTGGTTTCCGCTTGAGCGTTTTTAGAAGGCCAGCAAGGCGGGTCTCGGCTTGGCTTTTGTTGTTCGGCATTTTGACGTCTGGGTTTCTGAAGGGGAGTGGCATCTCCCAGTTGCCATATGTGTTCTTGTGGATCCCAGACTCCATCATCTCCAGAAACCTCTTGTCTTCGCGTGAAAGACTAACTTCGTTATCGCGTCTTGACGTGCGAAAAATATCTCCGGTATGGTTGTCTCCATAGTTCCCAATGAAACTCTCCTGCACTTTGATAGTGTTAGGGCAGGGAACAAACTCGTACTCTGTAGGCGTGGCCGGGTCAATTTCCACGTTTTCTCGTGCTTCCAGGGTGGTGCGATCTGTGCGCACGTGGACGGGATGACTCGTCATGTCCAGGCAGACCTGTCCCGAGATGGTCCAACCCAACGAGGGTTTCTGCGCCCAAGGGGCGCCTCTTGGGCCATTCTTGAAATCGCGGACTTTAAGTACCTCAGGTGCGTCCCGGCCAATCAGGAGGTGGATGCTGGCTGTCTCGTCTAGGGGTGGTATCTCTGAAGCGATCTCTCGTAGATGGGTGAACCTCCTCGCCATTTCGGGTGTGGGTACCTCGCGCTTGTCTGAGGGGATGTTGTCGCACTCAATCAGGGTGGGCAGGTCTACACTGGTCCCAGTGATGGATTGCACGACTAGACCGATGGCGCGACGCCCATACTTCTCCTCTTTGTCCCCATTACATGTGGTGAGATAGTATTTCTCCTCAGGACCATCTACTCCTAATTGATCGGCGAGCTCGCTACTAATTAACGATGCGTTGCTTTGGTCATCTAAAATAGCGTAAACGCGGCGCGGCGCGGTTAGTTCGTTCTTGCGAAACACCTCGACTAGTAATATTTTGCTGCAGGATAATCCTCCCTCCTCACTCTCACACACTGATGTACAATTAGTCTTAACTTCCAGATCTCCGTCCTTATTTTCCTTTTGCGTTTTATCTTTATGCAAAAGTGCAATGTGGCGCTTGTCTCCGCAAGTTGTACAACTGATCTCCTTTTTGCATTCTTTTGATGTATGATTTTCAGATAGACATTTGAAACATAGTTTCGTCTTGAAAATAAATTCGGTTCTCTCCTCCAGCGTTTTTGCTGCGAACGCCTTACACTCTTGTAACACGTGACCCTCACGTGCGTGGAAATAGCAAAATTTGGGGGTGCTTTGCTTTTCTTCGCTAGGCGTTTCTCGTTCGCTAGGCGCGTCCCTTTTCGCGGGGGTCGCAGCGGTCAGGAATACTTTTGTAGTCGCCCCGGTCCCACTCTGTTGCGCTTTATTTCTAGGCGGGGATGGGGTTGGTGTTTTGGCTGTCACACCAGCTAGCAAATTTGGATGGTTTTTAATCCGCGATTGCCTTTCAACAACCTTCTTAAAGCGATTAAACCCAGGATAGCGGTCGTCGTGATTATCTGCGTAATTGACCACTTCTTTTTCCCACTTGGACTTTAACGAAGCGGGCAACTTTTCGACTAGGGGGTTTATTGCGTTGGGAAAGTTCAGACAAGCTAGTCCCGGAAGGCAAGAAATTTGACTTTCGACATCAGCGCACACATCTGCAAACCGCTGTAGTTTTTCACGTTCGTTTTCCTTAAAGTCTGCGGCGGAATGCAATCGCTCGAGTAGAGTGTTTGTTATTACCGCAGGTCTCCCAAAACGCCTTTCTAATTCTCTCCACAGCTCCTTCAAAAGACTAATCGGATTAGCGTGCAATCGTTTCCTGTAATTGTCAACGACTTGTTGAGGCTCGCCATTCGCAAACTTATGAATATAGTTTATTTCCTCTTGGGGGGTAACGTCAGCGCCTTTTATCATGGCTTTGAATGCCATTTTCCAAGGATGAAACAATGCCGGGTCGCCGTCGTATTTGTTGGGATTGCATGGAGGGAGCGCTTGGCGGGCAAGATTAGTTACTAATTGTTGATTTGTGGCCGTGAAGGTTTCGATGAGTTGATTTCCCGTAAAACTGATTGGGGTAGACGAAACAATAGGCCCAAACTCATGCGCGGGGGTCTGGGGTGGATTTCGCGTGACCTCCTTATCTCCCTTATCAATTATCGTAGCCATGCTGGCTAAGTTCTTTTGCGTGACTTCCGGAAAGTTAGGGCTATCATTAGGGCAAGGCACCTCCTTTCTCACGGGGCATGTTCCGGATGCGTGATTTGACCCCATTACCCATTCATTTACTCTCTCGCTTGCGTGCGATTTTGGGACCCCAGGAATCTCTATTCTTTCATTTTCTCCCTCTTCTAAAATAGCTTCTTCGACAGCCCTTTTTGCTGCTTCGGCCGCAGCAGCCTTCTTTTTGGCTTTCAAAATTGTCATTTCCTTTTCTCGCTCCGCGCGCCTAATTTCCTCTTGCGCTTCTAGCTGTTTATTTTTGCATTCCTGCTCCGCTATTTGGGCTTCAAATTCTGCGGTTTCTTTTGCCGATGCGGCTTCCGCGATAACGCGCAGCATAACACTACTGCTACGTGATGACTTGGCAGAAGATCGGGTTCTGCGCGAGCGATAAGACTTGCGTGAACCCTTATCTGACAATTGGTCAGATTGTCTAAGCTTCATTATGTTGACAAGCCTGCGCGCTTCGTTCAGTGCGTGACCTTCGGCAGTAAAGAAAGGCTTTTCGTGATCCCCGTGTTTATCTTGGTCATAGAGAGAAGCCAATTTATCGAGGGCATTTTCAAATTGCTCAGTCACGGTTTCTAAGTCATTCAATGATGTTTCATTCATAGACGCTTCATTTCCCTCAATAGCCCTTACAGTGGCTATTAGTTTTTTGTGCAGGCAGTCTGCCTTATGACTCATTTCGAAAATAGCATTTTCTAAAGCCTTAGGTGTTAGAAAACGTTTTCTTTTTTCCGGCTCCTCTATTTCAGGTTCTTCGTCCCCCCGTTCCCCTTCTTGTTCTCCGTCTGCTAAAACATCCAACTCATGTGTTTCTTCACGATCTGCTTGAGACATTGCTGTTCTTTTTCTCCTTCCCCAAAGTAGGAAAATATACGCCTTACCTCCACTCCTCAAAGACTTTACCCTGAGATCTGCGCTTGAACGTTTCAGGTGATCCAAGGCTAGGGCTTTTACTCCACAAACATTTCACTGTCGCGTTCCCAACTCGGCGTTGCACGAGGGTGCGTCAAGTCCGGACCGCCAGCTCAACCACCGTTTTCGCAATAAGGACAGCGTTCCACTGATTTTGCGTTACTTTATTGCTGAGCCAATATTACAAATACAAGCGGTGAAATCTAAAAGAAATTAATGCTAAATCAGCTAAATTCTAAGCAACTAATTACAAGTTATTTACAAGTGGAAATCTCACAGAGAGTGAAAATACAACAGTAACTTACGTTTGTTGCTCTGTCCAAGGGTTTAGAAAAGAAAACTCCAGAAACTCCAATAACTCCTTCTAAACTCCTCTGAACTCCAAACTCCGCGTATTAACTTGTCGTGTAAAAACTAACTCCAAACTCCAATAACTGTAACTCCAACTGAAAGGGTGTGACTAAAACTACTAAAAACAAAGGCTCTTTAACTAAATTCCTAAGCGTAGCTAGCAAAAGGGGAAATTGCGTGCATATATGTGTTTGCGGACACCCAATAAAAACATCTAATGTAATCTATCAATCTAAGAAACATATTCTTGCTGGTAACAACAAAGACCTTTTAAACTAGGTTCTAATAATAATAATGAAGTCCTTGATCAGTTCATTTCTTAACTAATTATTGAAAAACGATAAACTTGACATATAGAATGAAATAACGGTTAACCGGTTTGGTAGACATTGTCTCGTTTTATATTTCACAATGATCGGAATCAAAACATTAACCGCTGCTGGCTTTGAAAACACTGAGAAAAAACGAGCTTTAAACATTATTACTTAAACGTTTAATCTCGTCTACGCCGAATTCTGCAGCGCTCAATGCCTGTGGATCAGAAGGAGGGACTGCTATGGCTGCGAGATTGATCATCCAAGTCAGAGGCGCCACGACTGTTTGATGATGAGTGAAGAAGATGCATGGAATAGTTTTTACGAACAAGCGAAGACACTGGTTGATTCAAACCGAGTATGGGAGAGCGCGCTTGAAGTTGTTAGGGTTTTTAACTTAACCCTCCACTCGTCCTGGAAAGACTATATAGAGACACTGAAGACCAAATCTGATCACAATACGCTCTATCTCTGGAGGTTACGGCTTGAGCCATATGATGTTGAGTGCCGGGGAGACCTCTGTTCAAAAGTAGTGAAAGCGCTACCTACAGAAACGTTTGATGGGCTTTCAAACACCGCTATTGTCTGCCCCGTGTAACTTCTACAAAAGGAGTGAGGCGTTTGTCAGTTTTATATCTGATGCAAAGTAAATTCTCTTCGTCATTTAGAGTTTGATCACCATCCCGGGATGGAGCCTATGTACAAGATCGGGTCTCGAGGTTATTTCGCCACTGTGAATTATTCCGAAGGGCAGTTGAGAGTCCATATTCGCAAGTTTGTGGAGACTGAGACTAAGAAAGTTCCAACCAAGTTTGGTGTCTCACTGACATTGGAGGAATTGGACAATTTTAAAAACATTATCACTCGACTCGATCAAGATAGATTCAACCTCCAATTTCAAATCCTCTCAACATGTATTTCCCATATCAACCACAGCGCCCAATCTTGCAACGCCAAGATGCTGTCCTAGAAATCCATAATTTTTGTTGCAGGCTTTATTTTAACAAGCAGAATGTGAAAACATACCGAAAAAAATATCCCACTTCTACTGCTAAGCTCTCTTATTAAAACAACTTGCAAAAGTTTTCTCACATCAGAGAAACAATTCTGTTATTTTCATTTTTCTGTATGCAGTTAAGGACGTAATGTTTCTCGTATCAGTGTGGTTTCCACGAAAAATCCATCGAAACTCGTCCCCGCTCCTCGGGTCCCCGTTTCTGGTGTCCCCTCTCCTCGGGTCCCCGCTCCTCGTGTCCCCACTGGTCGTGTCCCCGCTCCTCGTGCCCCCGCTCCTCGTGTCCCCGCTCCTCGTGTCCCCGCTCCTCGTGTCCCCGCTCCTCGGGTCCCCTGCTCCCCGCTCCCCGTTTTAGTAACGTCCGTCGCAATTTGTAATACACCTCCGTCGCAATTTGTAATACACCTCAATCGCAATTTGTAATAAACAAAGATGTCGAAGTTTGTAATATTTGTTGTCATGATTTGTAATAACCAAATATCAAATCGCCCAGGTTTGAGCTACAAATGAAATAGCCAAGTAGTTAAACTGAGCATGGCTTCTGTCATTTAACTATAAAATGATTTTGATATTTCCGCAAGGTATCATTCATGGAAAATTTGCAGACAAGTCAGAAATGCCGTTTCGATTTCGATTCTCCACACTCTTTCCTCCAAGCTTTAACCTGCGAGAGATTTGCAAGAGAACCATTGCCTTTTTGCGAGTTTTCGGAGCCCTAAATTTATTGATCTACATACCTTAACGCAACATCAAGCAGCGGCTTTTCGAAAGTATCTGCAAGCCTGAAAGTCTACAATGTACCACCACCACCTCCCTCATATATCTCTCAGTTTTGGAAATTTCCATGCTCATTAAAGGGACATGGTCACCGAAAACATCAAAAATATAATATCACAAATAATAAAAATAACAAGTCAAACTTGTAAAGAATGCTTTCAACTTGACACGGTGAAAATTTGAGGTCATTTCGATGTAGGATTGCAAAGATATTTGCGGATTGTAATTACAGCTTACATGAAAAAATCTGACTCTTTTGAAATCGGTTTACCTCAATCTTTTTTCAAACATACTAATTTTGCCATCTTAATTCGCTCATATCTCAGCAATCCTTCATCGTAATCCACTTAAATTTTCCGTACTTCTTCTTTAAACTGACTCTTTCAATTTCAGAGAATATTTTTGTATTTTGTGACAATAATCATTTTAGTGTTTTCTAGGTGACCATGTCCCTTTAAACGACCTTTCAAAACAGTTTCTAACCGCTTGTGGCGTTTGACTTCGTTTTGAAGACAATTTGTGAAAATAAATGATGCGGCTCCAAAAAAAAAAAAAAAAAAAAACACGCGGGCGGGGACGATTAACGTTTTATTTTTTTGTTTGGCCTAATCTGAGGTAAGTTTATCGTCAATTTTATTTCTTAACCACGTTTATTGAGAGATGAAAATAGCTGGTAAAAATTCTACAGAATAAATCTTTACAAGTTTAGTTGTAGTAACATGAAAGGATAAGTAATTGCGGTACTTTAAAGAATAATTTACGTTGAATACTAATACTCGTTGCTTTTTTCAACTGGCCAAATTGTTTTATACTTGATTCCAGAATAAAACGCCACCAAGAATAATATTCATATCCTGAGGTACGAGTTCAAAAATTTTACCTTATCCAAACTTATCGAGCGTGACCTAAAGAATATATATACGAAACCTGTTTTATCAACAACCAAGTTATATTATTAGCATGAGAGCGTAAGGCGTGTTTTACACTCTATTCATCCGTGAACGAGTATAAAACATTTTCTAGCTAAACTTAATTAAAACAATAACACAAGTAGAAGCGAGCATCTCATTTATTTATGCTATTGTCGGAAAATGCAATAATTATGGAAGCTGAAAAGTGATAATTGACACTAAAATAATAGTAATAGGGAAATACTGGAAATCAAGGCTTTAGAAGAAAGAGATGCTTTCGAATGACTAGCATCTAATTACAATTTGTTTACGCTATTCCCGAAGGATTACTAACAATATCTGTTAATCACGTCAATCACTGTTTACATTGCGTACCGCAAGAAAATATATTTAAACCCCGTCCGCACCACACCGTTTTCAAACGAAAACGGATACTTTTTGCTCCGTTTTCCAAAAGATTTGCGGCCACACTTATCGTTCTCGTATCGTTTTCGCCCGTCTACACTACAACGCGTATCCATACGAAAACGCATGCTCAAACGAGCTCAACGCATGCGCCTGTTGGCCCTCCAAATTGGTCCGGTGTGCTATGGTGACGTCATCGTTTTCACATAGCATCGTTTTCACCCGTCCACACTAGAAAACAGCGTTTTCAAACAGCTCCGTTTTAAAATCGCTCCACTCTGGAGAGCGTTTTCGGATTGATCCGTTTTCGGTGATCGTTGTCGGCGTTGTAGTGTGGACGATAGCCGTATCCGGAGCAAAAAGTATCCGTTTTCGTTTGAATTGGAGTAGTGTGGACGGGGTCTTAATAACAGTCTTACCTGTTCTTAGTAATAATACTGGTAACGTATTTGGAAAGTACTTAGTACTTTCTCATTTAATTAAACGAGTAGCACATATTTTCATTGTAGTTTAAGTTAGTTTATTTTCTAACTCAAATGAGACATGCTTATGGGTTCGACAGGTTGCGCACAAAAGGTAATATTTTAATATTGGTGCCTCGGTTAGACTGGTCACGCACAGAGGACGGCGTTTCAAGTTTACTTCATAGGGTTCCTAAAGACTCAGGAAACATCGCTCTTGTTAACAAAATGATTTAGATCAGAAACATTTAATTATTTATTGAATATATCATTTTTCGAGGTGTTTCTTACTGACAGGTTCAGTTGTATCCTAATAATAATAATAATAATAATAATAATAATAATAATACTCTAGTGTTCCCTTAAGTTCTTTTGCAAGGCTTACGAGAATATTTTTTCTTTCTCTTATAAATATGACACTTTTTCTGAATACCAAGTTTTGTCAAGTGCGTTCAGAGTATTTTCAGATAACCTACGAAATCTATTTATTATTTGATTTCTCTGTTTTAAGCGTGTTCAACGATGACTTACGGTTGCCGGATTATATCCATTTAGTCCATCAGACTGCGAAATCCATTTTCTAAAATTGTTTCATAAGACAAGCAAGCAGCATTTTTATGTTTTAATCGTTGACTTGAGCAGTGAAATCCATTTTGAAGTAATAAAACAGGAAACATTACCTCTCTTGCGTGGCGTATAGGTTGCTTTGGTAACGTGGATAGTAGCATTTGCATTCGTTTACATGTATTTTCTAGTCAAAAGGGACGGTTGTAGAGCGGTTTTTATCCGGCTTTGAAACAAAGACTATTAGCCAGGTTTAATAGTGCCTACTAGTCATACTTAATAAGGAGAATACAATAAAAATGACTTTCATAGTGTACTTTCATAGAGAAAGCTACGTCACCTGAGTGTACACAGACTAGAGAAAAAAAAAAGAGGAGAGCAAAAGAACAAGTGGTGGACACAAGTTTAAGTGTCACTGCGAGAAAACATTAAAAAAGCCAGATCATTTTAAACGTCATCTAACAACGAAAAAAAGTTCCCCTGTTTCAGATGCGATAAGTCGTTTCGTCAAAAAGATAATTTAAAAAGACACGAGAGCACAATTCACGAGCGTCGAGTACAAAAAAAATGCAATATTGTGAGACGTGTGGCAAAAAATTCTCAAACAGGGCGCCTTTCCGTGAACATCGGAAGACACACAAGGAAAACAAATACAAGAAAAAGCCTAACACAGAACCGCGATCCAAAATAGTCAACTAAATTCCTTCTTCTCCTAAACAAGTTGGCGAAAAGTCCCGACTTGGCCGATCCTAGTCCCGTCCCTGAATACCGCCGCCATTGGAACCAGATTCGGACCCGTTTCTCTCGTAACCATCTGTTATCGGACTGGTACAATTTACGTCTCTCCTCTTTAAACATTCAAAATATTCTGGATAATCTGAGCCGTGTGTTCTATGATCAGTCCACCGTCTTCAAGCCCAACGTCTTTTGTGGATATCTCCTTCGAAATAACGAGACAGGCGCGCTCCAATGTCATACAAGCCGCAACAACAACCAAGTATTTGACGAACTTGATTTCCAATGAGGCTGACCTACAGCAAGTGCACGATGCGCTTAGGAACGCCCTAACTCAAAATGGGTGGTAGATCAAGTGTGTAACATCACGTTTTACCAGAAACATATAACTTAGTTGAAACATGTAACGGCGAACCATGCTGTGGATTCTTCGTGGTGAGTTTATGACCATGTTTAGTCAATAATGAACTCTCGCCTGCTTACCCTTGCAAGTTTTCGTTTCATATAATATTTCATTTTCTGCTCAAATTAAGTAGAGCAACAGTGGTTGAACATCTTGAAGTCTTGCAACAACAAATTATTTTCAAATCTGTTCAAGTGTTTATTCTGCGAATATTACGTAGCTTGGTACTAAAGCAATGTATGTTTGTTACACGTTTCAACGCACTTATATGTTTCTGGTTTTACGTAACCAAGATCCGAGGCCACCCCATCGGACGCAAAAATAACCTCCCCCACTACATTGTGGAGAATTGCGGCCTCATGATGAGCGAAGAAGATGAGTTGCGATATTATTACTCTGAAGCTAGCGAACTTTGTAGATTCCAACAGATAATGGGAAAGCGCACTTGACGTTCTTCGTACGTTCAACCTAGCGCCATCCTCGTCCTGTAAAGACTATATCAAGTTATTAAAAAAGGGACTAGATATGTCTCCGACGTTGTAAACGCGATTGCATCTTCTGTCATTTTAGGAAACCGCATGAATTGAATCTGAAAATGGAGGAAGAGTTGCAAAAGATATATTACAAACTGTCGGGACCCGCGAGTTATTACGGAATCAACGCGCTGTACCGTGCGACCAAAAAGAAAGGTTACTAAAAAAAAAGGTGCAAGACTGGCTGAGAAAGAAAGAAGTCTATCAGTTTCACAGACCGGCTAGAAAAAACTTTCCCCGAAATCGAGTGATTACAGCAGGAAGGAATATTCAGTATCAAGCAGACCTCGTTGATTCATCGTCCCTCTCCAAGTTCGACAAGGGTTACCGATATCTTTCGACTTCTATCGACATATTTAGCAAATACGCATGGGCCATTCCTTTGAAAACCAAAACAGGATATAGATAAAGTTTTATTACATATTTATTGCGTACACAAAAGTATAAATGCAGCATTTTTGTATTTACAAGTTATGAATATATTGTCTTGGTTGTACTTATAATTCTTCTTTGCTTTATTAGTTAAATCGTAGCCATTGCTTAGAGAGAGTATTTGTGCGATGTCTTTTTGACGAGACTTCAACCTTTCTTGCTTAGGCTTTGTGTTGCCCCTTTCGGTGGTGGTTTTAGAGTCCTAAGATAACCATTAACCTTCGCTTCCATCTCCTCTTGTCGTTTTAGTAATCTCGATAGCGTTTTTTGTAACTCTTCGTTTTTATCTTCAGATGTTCCACACTAGTTTACGCGCGCACTTGTCCCTTGTGTCCCTCTCACACTAGTTTACGCGCGCACTTGTCCCTTGTGTCCCTCCCACACTAGTTTACGCGCGCACTTGTCCCTTGTGTCCCTCCTACACTAGTTTACGCGCGCACTTGTCCCTTGTGTCCCTCCAACACTAGCTTAGGCGCACACTTGTCCCTTGTGTCCCTCCCACACTAGTTTACGCGCGCACTTGTCCCTTGTGTCCCTCCTACACTAGTTTACGCGCGCACTTGTCCCTTGTGTCCCTCCTACACTAGTTTACGCGCGCACTTGTCCCTTGTGTCCCTCCCACACTAGTTTACGCGCGCACTTGTCCCTTGTGTCCCTCTCACACTAGTTTACGCGCGCACTTTACCCTTGTGTCCCTCCTACACTAGTTTACGCGCGCACTTGTCCCTTGTGTCCCTCCCACACTAGCTTAGGCGCACACTTGTCCCTTGTGTCCCTCCCACACTAGTTTACGCGCGCACTTGTCCCTTGTGTCCCTCCTACACTAGTTTACGCGCGCACTTGTCCCTTGTGTCCCTCCTACACTAGTTTACGCGCGCACTTGTCCCTTGTGTCCCTCCCACACTAGTTTACGCGCGCACTTGTCCCTTGTGTCCCTTTCACACTAGTTTACGCGCGCACTTGTCCCTTGTGTCCCTCCTACACTAGTTTACGCGCGCACTTGTCCCTTGTGTCCCTCCCACACTAGTTTACGGGAGGGACACAAGGGACAAGTGCGCGCGTAAACTAGTGTGAGAGGGACACAAGGGACAAGTGCGCGCGTAAACTAGTGTGGGAGGGACACAAGGGACAAGTGCGCGCGTAAACTAGTGTAGGAGGGACACAAGGGACAAGTGCGCGCGTAAACTAGTGTAAGAGGGACACAAGGGACAAGTGCACGCGTAAACTAGTGTGAGAGGGACACAAGGGACAAGTGCGCGCGTAAACTAGTGTGGGAGGGACACAAGGGACAAGTGTGCGCCTAAGCTAGTGTGGGAGCGACACAAGGGACAAGTGCGCGCGTAAACTAGTGTGGGAGGGACACAAGGGACAAGTGCGCGCGTAAACTAGTGTGAGAGGGACACAAGGGACAAGTGCGCGCGTAAACTAGTGTGGAACATCTGAAGATAAAAACGAAGAGTTACAAAAAACGCTATCGAGATTACTAAAACGACAAGAGGAGATGGAAGCGAAGGTTAATGGTTATCTTAGGACTCTAAAACCACCACCGAAAGGGGCAACACAAAGCCTAAGCAAGAAAGGTTGAAGTCTCGTCAAAAAGACATCGCACAAATACTCTCTCTAAGCAATGGCTACGATTTAACTAATAAAGCAAAGAAGAATTATAAGTACAACCAAGACAATATATTCATAACTTGTAAATACAAAAATGCTGCATTTATACTTTTGTGTACGCAATAAATATGTAATAAAACTTTATCTATATCCTGTTTTGGTTTTCAAAGGAATGGCCCATGCGTATTTGCTAAATATGTCGATAGAAGTCGAAAGATATCGGTAACCCTTGTCGAACTTGGAGAGGGACGATGAATCAACGAGGTATGCTTGATACTGAATATTCCTTCCTGCTGTAATCACTCGATTTCGGGGAAAGTTTTTTTCTAGCCGGTCTGTGAAACTGATAGACTTCTTTCTTTCTCAGCCAGTCTTGCACCTTTTTTTTTAGTAACCTTTCTTTTTGGTCGCACGGTACAGCGCGTTGATTCCGTAATAACTCGCGGGTCCCGACAGTTTGTAATATATCTTTTGCAACTCTTCCTCCATTTTCAGATTCAATTCATGCGGTTTCCTAAAATGACAGAAGATGCAATCGCGTTTACAACGTCGGAGACATATCTAGTCCCTTTTTTAATAACTTGATATAGTCTTTACAGGACGAGGATGGCGCTAGGTTGAACGTACGAAGAACGTCAAGTGCGCTTCCCATTATCTGTTGGAATCTACAAAGTTCGCTAGCTTCAGAGTAATAATATCGCAACTCATCTTCTTCGCTCATCATGAGGCCGCAATTCTCCACAATGTAGTGGGGGAGGTTATTTTTGCGTCCGATGGGGTGGCCTCGGATCTTGGTTACGTAAAACCAGAAACATATAAGTGCGTTGAAACGTGTAACAAACATACATTGCTTTAGTACCAAGCTACGTAATATTCGCAGAATAAACACTTGAACAGATTTTGAAAATAATTTGTTGTTGCAAGACTTCAAGATGTTCAACCACTGTTGCTCTACTTAATTTGAGCAGAAAATGAAATATTATATGAAACGAAAACTTGCAAGGGTAAGCAGGCGAGAGTTCATTATTGACTAAACATGGTCATAAACTCACCACGAAGAATCCACAGCATGGTTCGCCGTTACATGTTTCAACTAAGTTATATGTTTCTGGTAAAACGTTAGAGTTAATTACCGAGATTCGAGGCAATAACCCCAATACATCCCAAGGCCGTAGGCCCGAGGGATGTATTGGGGTTATTGCCGAGAATCGAGGTAATTAACGGACTTAGTTTACAGTTGACAAGGTTTTCAGAAACAGGGACAAATGAAATGCATTCTTCTCATTGAATTTAACAGTTTTGAAAAGGAGTACAAGTTTACAATTGAAAAAGATAGCGGATTCCAATAGGAACTATTGTTAGTTATTTAGCTGCTTTCATAGAAGTGGGTTCCCCAGAGAAACTCATTGCAATTAATTTTTACCATGCACAATAAAGTTGTGATGCTGAAGAAAATGAATGACAACATTTATTCAACTATGATTGACAAGGGTTTCCAAACACGAATTACGTCTTTTGTTTTCGTACAACAGCCAGTCCAATCAATCAAGCGGCCTTTTGTAAAAGTTATTTTGGTCGGTACGTAGCTGCGTAAAGCTCCTCTCTGGTTGGATAATACAACAATACCCTACCTCAACACAAAGAACGAGGATAATAGACTACAGACAAAAGAACTCCTTTGTAGAACGAAAATAATAGAGACAAAAGCAACTACGTCCTTACTGGTTATTTTCATTTGTACCACGCCCTGACAGCTTACAGCTTCTACAGCTCAATTTGCATAACGTTCTGTCTAGCAAAACGGATGGAACTGATTCAAGATGGAGAAACTGAAGGCAAGTTTCAGGTGATTTTGCGCTCGTTGGTTGCTCTCTACGATTAGATATGCAATTAACTTGGGCATGATTTTATCTGTATTTTCAGGTTTACGTCTTAACACACTCTATGGGCAATGAGACCAAGCAAGTAGACTGGACAAACGCTTCTCAATATGGTTCAAGTGAAGGCGTTCTCGGAAATCGTGTTTTGTGGCGTTCAACGGGATTCCCATAAAGGATAATCAGAAGCAAATATTGGTTATAGACAGACAGTCAGCATAGATGCATAAACTGAGATTATTGGATGTTTTTTTTCTCGGGGTAAGTGTATGGATTTGAATTCACTAGTTAAATGTTTGGGTTGATAATTGAATTAGTCATTGTGAAAGGGGCAACTGTCATGGTCTATCATGGATTTGGTCTAACTTGGGGTCATTTTAAGTAGCTTAAATGCAGTCAAACTCCCTACAAATCAACAAAATAATGGTCTACGTTTTATACCTAACCTTTCAGCTGCTAGATCAATACAAATTTGGAGTATTTTCGTGTATAATCGAGCGGATGGAATTGGATTGCTAATTGGCATTTTTGATTTTCGAACAGGCTGAACCAGTTTCTTTTAATATAGGTTCGGAGTTGTTTCTGTAGAACACTTGTCTTATTTTAAAATATTTTGATGAAACAAACGTGACAGTGCCCCTTGAAGTCTTGGTAAAAATGGCTTATTGTGTGGTTCCAGAAATTATTCATAGGAAGGATAATAGGAAAGGATATATTTTCCATACAAATACTGTATTTTTCTTCGGGAATTCCAGAGAGGTGGGGGGTCACTTTTCAACACTCTTCCGGGGGGGATATTTTCTGGAACCACACATTATTGATTTACAGGTAAGTATATGGCTTATTATGGATTCATAGGTAAATAACTAGATATTTACCTATTAATCCATAATGAGCCATATACTTACCTATTAATCCATAATGAGCAATATATTTACCTAGAAATTCAATTCAATACTATTGATCAACCCCAACCTTTCCCTGGAGAATTCAAATCCCTCCCCGACTTTTAGTTTGTTGAGAGCCATTATCCGAGTTAATTCCCTACGAATAACAATGGAAACCGCGTCAACTGTAAACTAAGTGATGTTACACACTTGATCTACCACCCATTTTGAGTTAGGGCGTTCCTAAGCGCATCGTGCACTTGCTGTAGGTCAGCCTCATTGGAAATCAAGTTCGTCAAATACTTGGTTGTTGTTGCGGCTTGTATGACATTGGAGCGCGCCTGTCTCGTTATTTCGAAGGAGATATCCACAAAAGACGTTGGGCTTGAAGACGGTGGACTGATCATAGAACACACGGCTCAGATTATCCAGAATATTTTGAATGTTTAAAGAGGAGAGACGTAAATTGTACCAGTCCGATAACAGATGGTTACGAGAGAAACGGGTCCGAATCTGGTTCCAATGGCGGCGGTATTCAGGGACGGGACTAGGATCGGCCAAGTCGGGACTTTTCGCCAACTTGTTTAGGAGAAGAAGGAATTTAGTTGACTATTTTGGATCGCGGTTCTGTGTTAGGCTTTTTCTTGTATTTGTTTTCCTTGTGTGTCTTCCGATGTTCACGGAAAGGCGCCCTGTTTGAGAATTTTTTGCCACACGTCTCACAATATTGCATTTATGCTTTCCTATCTGTATGTTATTTAGTAATGAGGGATGCCATCACTGCTGAGCTTTGTTTGCGAGACAAAATATGACAGACACCTTTATATGGGATAAATTTGGCTATATGAGAACATATAGCCTCTTTATTACCAAACTTACCTAAAATTGTTACAAAATACAGAATTATTTTATGCCTCGCAAAGGTGAGGGCATACAAACCGTAGGTAGCTTACAACACCTTCTTGAATAGTAATAAATTGTTCCTGTTTCTACATAAGATAAAGTCCAGCTTATACAGTCTGATGCGGTGGTTCGGGGAGGAGGTGGGAAAACCTCTTCACTTCACCTTGAGGAGACGAAAATGGCAGCCAAAACAAATGGCGAAGGCTTGATACGTCATCATGGCCCGTGATTCGTCAATGCGACATTTTCCATCCCATGGGGGAGGATGTGCTGACCACAATGGTTTACATGCGCATGTTATCGAAGTGACACAAACCTTGACAAATTTACAATTTACAGAATACAAAAAGGACCTAGGAAGCATAAAAATTATTATTTGTTCCAGATAATCTCCTTTTTTTTTTGTACTCGACGCTCGTGAATTGTGCTCTCGTGTCTTTTTAAATTATCTTTTTGACGAAACGACTTATCGCATCTGAAACAGGGGAACTTTTTTTCGTTGTTAGATGACGTTTAAAATGATCTGGCTTTTTTAATGTTTTCTCGCAGTGACACTTAAACTTGTGTCCACCACTTGTTCTTTTGCTCTTCTCTTTTTGTTTTTTCTCTAGTCTGTGTACACTCAGGTGACGTAGCTTTCTCTATGAAAGTACACTATGAAAGTCATTTTTATTGTATTCTCCTTATTAAGTATGACTAGTAGGCACTATTAAACCTGGCTAATAGTCTTTGTTTCAAAGCCGGATAAAAACCGCTCTACAACCGTCCCTTTTGACTAGAAAATACATGTAAACGAATGCAAATGCTACTATCCACGTTACCAAAGCAACCTATACGCCACGCAAGAGAGGTAATGTTTCCTGTTTTATTACTTCAAAATGGATTTCACTGCTCAAGTCAACGATTAAAACATAAAAATGCTGCTTGCTTGTCTTATGAAACAATTTTAGAAAATGGATTTCGCAGTCTGATGGACTAAATGGATATAATCCGGCAATCGTAAGTCATCGTTGAACACGCTTAAAACAGAGAAATCAAATAATAAATAGATTTCGTAGGTTATCTTAAATACTCTGAACGCACTTGACAAAACTTGGTATTCAGAAAAAGTGTCATCTTTATAAGAGAAAGAAAAAATATTCTCGTAAACCTTGCAAAAGAACTTAAGGGAACACTAGGGTATTATTATTATTATTATTATTATTATTAGGATACAACTGAACCTGTCAGTAAGAAACACCTCGAAAAATGATATATTCAATAATAAAATATTTGCAACCGCGAATAGGATTTTTATATTTTTTCCTTCCGGTTTAGTGTCATATATCATTTGCCCCTGATTGAACTTGACACTTCACGTGTCATCTATTATGTAACAGTAGGCCTAGGGCGTCTAATTAATTGAGCCCCCCTATAAGAGAATTGGGGGCGTAGCAAGGATTCAGTCATAGCTTTGGAAGCGAAGCCACGTTTTCTTCCTTGCTTAGGTAAGAATCCACTCATTATTTTCACTATTATTACTGTAGGGGTTCGAGATTTCCCCTTTCTGGCATTAATACTTCCTTCTCTACCCCTTTTGTCTGACATTCTGTTGTCTGATCGCTACCCACGTTAAGTTTTATACGTGCTTCGCTTCACTTAAGTTAAGTTTCTTATCTAGTCGAAGCTTAAAGTATGGCTCCCAAGGTCTTAATTCTTGGCCATTCCTTTGTTAAATGGCTTAAAAGCGATTTAGAATCCCATTTTGATAATCGTGCTTCCATTGACTTTCACCTTCGAGGGACGGCCTCGGTTTCTATGTTTGGAATCGGCGGCTGGACGGCTGCTCAAATTCAGGCCTCCGGTCTTCAAGTTGTCCACGAGCACTCCCCCGATATTATTTTATTAGAGGTTGGGACGAATGAGCTCACTCGTTTGTCCCCTGAGGTCGTTGGGTCAGCTATTGATGATCTTGTGAGCGACTTACTCCAGAATTTCCCCGTACAACTTATCGGAGTATGCCATGTTATTCCTAGGGGAATTTCTTACTCGCATGCTATGCGGTTTGCAAGGCGTGCTGCTATTCTAAGGCAATACTTAGAGGTCGTCTTGGGTCAGTATCCCAGGGTTTTTTGCTGGTCTCACCAGCACTTTAATCACCCAGCAAAAGATTTATACAGGCGCGATGGCGTCCATTTGAATCGTGTGGGACAGTATTTGCTGTTCAGAAGCTATAGAGGTGCAATTTTGAAGGCTGTAAACAAACTTTGAGCCCTGCAGTGTTCACCAACTTTTTTCTTATAAATAATTCAATCAAACAACAACAACAAAAATTATTATAATTATCACTTTAGTTGGTACCATAATTAACATTTAATAAAACCAATAATAATACTGTTAAAAAAATCAAATTTATATAAGAATTATATTTTTACAAAAATAATATTGTTAAAAAATCAGATTTATAAAAGAATTATATTAATAAAAAAAAACAATAATAATAATAATATAAAACAAATATAGATCGAAATTTCCTCTAGAATAGTACTCTCCTCCCCCTTTTTTAATGAGGTAGGGCTCGTTGCCCGGCCAGTTTGCAATTAATTTCATACCAGGTGGTTTTAAGCCGGTATTGTTAGCACTCTCATACCAGGCGGTTTTAGGCCGGTATTCTTAGCAATTTCATACCAGGCGGTTCTTTGCCGGTGTGGTTAGTAATTTCATACCAGGCGGTTTTAAGCCAGTATTGTTAGCAATCTCATACCAGGCGGTTTTAAGCTGGTATTGTTAGCAATCTCATACCAGGCGGTTTTAAGCCGGTATTCTTAGCCATCTCATACCTGGCGGTTTTAAGCCGGTATTCTTAGCAATTTTATACTAGGAGGTTTTGGGCCGGTATTGCTAGTATTTCATACCAGGCTGTTCTGTGCAAGTATTTTAGCATTTAAGGCATAAGGCAAATTCATATCAGGTGGTCTTGAGCAATACCTTTCACTGTGCTCAACCAGGCAGTTTTAAAATGGTAATCTTACCATACCAGGTGGTGTTTGAGCTGGCAGCTTAAACAGTTAATTAAAAACTGTAACTAGTACATCTCCTCTGCCAGAACTTCTCTTTTGCAGTACCAGGATGCCACCCAAGCGCTCTGCCAGGATAGCTCACCAGACAGCTAGTCGTCCTTCAGTGACTCCAGCACCCAAGCGTCCTAGACGTAATACCATTCCACCTCAACCCCAAGCTTCGGTTCCTGCACCTCAACCCATTCCTGTTCAGCCTTCTGTCTCTGGTCTTTCCAGTGAAGCCCTTACTCAGCTGGT
The DNA here is from genome assembly GCA_033964015.1 of Scolanthus callimorphus. Classification (NCBI taxonomy): domain Eukaryota; kingdom Metazoa; phylum Cnidaria; class Anthozoa; order Actiniaria; family Edwardsiidae; genus Scolanthus; species Scolanthus callimorphus. Next base: position 2,746,665 of record CM066912.1, on the reverse strand, counting down.
GGAGCGGGTGGCTGATGTTGTTGTTGCCCGTCTCGCCCCCTCCAGTTCCGCACTTCCTGGGGTCCTACCACCCACCAGTACGCCAACTGAAGCAAGCCAACAGGTAGTGGAGGCAGCAGTAGCAACGGCACAGTCAGCGTTGATAGGTGAGCCAGTCGGCAGTGATGTCCCGGTTTTACCTAGTGATATCTTTGAATCGCCTGCTATGCCTGTGGATCTTGCTGTGACCGATAAAATCAGGGCAAAAATTTGGAATAATGAACTGGTTGACTTCGCATCACTCCTGCTCACTCCCTTGCGGAGTGAACGGTTTCAAATTACAGTCAGTGGCAGCAATGGCCTGCCCGAGCCTAACCTCTGTATTGAGCCAGTCCACAAAATCCGCAAACTCTCAACCATTGATCAATGGGCACAGGCATTCCGAATTTTTGTTGGTGTTTATACTTCCAAATTTCCATCAGAAGCACCTGCCCTAATGAAATATGGGGACATCATACATGATCTTGCCACACGGGGCCACAACTGGCGCTATTATGATGAAAATTTCCGGTACATGCGACAAGCTCGTGCCACCACCCTTCCATGGGATAAGATTAATAGCGAGTTGTGGCTTCGTTCTCAGTCATACCCTAGTAAGAGAAACACAGTCCCTCCACCCCAGAATCGTTCTCGGATGAATATTCCTTCAGGCTTCTGCTTTAAATTTCACAAGGGTCAGGAATGTCGGGGTTGCAGTTACAAGCATTCTTGTTTTAAGTGTCATGGGGAGCATGCCATTTCAGGTTGTAATTTTCGTGCCCAACGGCACGGAAATAACACAGCCCCCACCGCCTCCACCCGAGGCCGCCCTGCCAAACCCGCTTCCCACTCTAGTCAGAGTTGAAAGGCTAGCATACTTCTTATCTGGTTATGACTCTCAGGCTAAACAACAATTAATTGATGGCTTTTCTCATGGATTTTCGATACACTTTGAGGGCAGTAGAATTTCAGGACGATCCCTTAACCTCATATCAGCCATGCAAAATCCTGAGGCAGTCGAGCAGAAGCTTCAAAAAGAACTTGAAGCTCGGCGGATAGCAGGTCCTTTCCAGCACCCACCTTTAGCGCCGTTTCGGGTGTCCCCATTAGGCGTCGTCCCAAAGAAGACACCAGGTGAATTTAGACTAATCCATCATTTATCGTATCCCAAAGGAGCATCCGTCAATGACGGCATTCCCCAGGAGCACAGTAGTGTTTCCTATGCCACTATTGATGACGCCATTCGGCTACTTAAGACATCTGGCAGGGGGTCCTTTCTGGCTAAAACGGATATCAAAAATGCATTTCGGATTATTCCCATCAACCCTGAAGACCATGGCCTTCTAGGAATGAAATGGGGCAACCAATATTTCCATGACTTATGTATGCCTCAAGGGTGTTCCAGTTCCTGCAAAACGTTTGAAAGTTTCAGCTCTGCTGTTGAGTGGGTCGCGCGTACTAAATTGGGTATTCACTACATAGTCCACCTTTTGGATGATTTCTTAATAATTGCTCCTGGTAAGGATTTATGCAGTGGTCAACTGGACCTTTTTCTCCGGCTTTGTAACTATTTGGGCATTCCCATGGCACCAGAAAAAACGTGTGGTCCCGCAACTACCCTGTCTTTTGTCGGTATTGAGCTGGATTCTATTTCTTTTGAGGCTCGTTTGCCTTTAGATAAGCTGCAAACATGCGTTTCTGAAATATCACATTTTCTGCGACGAAAGAAGGTGACATTGCACGAACTGCAATCCTTACTTGGCCTGCTTAATTTTGCTTGCTCAGTTGTAAAACCAGGTCGAGCATTTCTTAGACGGCTGATTGACTTAACTATTGGAGTTAAATCTCTGACTTACAAAATCCGTCTCAATACCGAGCACAAGAACGATCTCCGTCTTTGGTTAGCCTTTTTATCCTCCTACAATGGTAGGTCATTCTTTCTAGACGACAAGTGGCATAGCTCTGTAAAGCTTAACTTGTATACCGATGCCTCCGGGGCGTTGGGTTTTGGAGCGATATTTGGGACACACTGGTGCTATGGTAACTGGCCAGATAGTTGGCGCCATCGCAATATTGCAATGCTAGAATTCTATCCTATTGTCTTGAGCTTGCACCTATGGGGCGACAACATGCGCAATCAGTGCATACTGTTTTTCACTGATAACGAGGCTTTAGTACATGTTATCAATAAGCAATCTTGTAAGGACAAGTCCCTCATGTTTTTTGTCCGCAAGTTGGTGCTCGTTTGTTTACATCATAACATCGTATTTAAGGCAAAACATATTCCAGGCGTGCGGAATACTCTAGCCGACGCTTTGTCTCGCCAACAGGTGCAGGCCTTCAGACAACTGGCGCCTCCGAGCATGGATCACCAACCCACCAACATACCCCTTTTCCTGCGGCCCGAGAGCTGGCACCCGCCGTGACAAATCTTTTGCGTTCAAGTTTACAACCGTCGTCTGTACCATCTTACAAAAGAGCTTGGTCCCTTTTCTTGCAATTTATGCATTCTATTTTCCAACGGTCAGATGTCCAATTACCAATCTCGGCTCCAATGTTGTCCTTGTTCATAGCATATTTGTACGACAAGTCATACGCTTCTTCGACGGTCAACACTTATGTGTCAGCATTAGGCTACATCCATCGGCTGTCGGGACTCACGGACCCTACAAAAGTCTCCGTTGTTATTCAGATGCTCAAGGGATATTCCAAATTGGGTTCTAGACTTGATCATCGTTTGCCTATAACAATGCCTATTTTGCATAAGGTCATCGCAGCGGCACAGAGTTTTTCGTCAAGTAATTATCAAATTGTTCGTTTCCAAGCAATGTGTGCATTAGCCTTTTTCGCCTTTCTGCGCGTGGGCGAGATGACATGCGGTACCTCCAAAAAATCTAGTCCTCCACTACAGTTTCATCAGGTTTCGAAGCAAGGTCGCGTACGCGGTGGTGGGGTTTGTCTGAAGGTAACTTTTTTCGATTATAAACACAATTATGGCCAACCCCCTTTTTCTATTGAGATTCATCCAAATGACCAATGCTGCCCTGTACAATTAGTGCTAAAGTACCTTGCACTAAGGGGTGACTCACCCGGCGCGTTGTTTACAAACATCGACGGTTCGCCTATCTCTAGGTCCACCTTTACAGATCAGTTATCTCTGGCCATTCGATTTTCCGGTTTGGACCCTAGTCGTTACAAGGGACATAGTTTTCGCATCGGTGCCGCCTCTCATGCCGCAGAAAAGGGTATGTCAGATGCCCATATTAGGGCTTTAGGGAGATGGCGATCGAATGCATTTCAGAAATACATTCGCCTTTCTTCCTTGTCTTCATAGTAACAGTCTTGCATTTTCAGACATGCTCTAGCTGAATAGCAAGAGGCAGCAGCTAGACATGCTGTAATCAATTTTATTTTCACTTAAAGAATATATGTTGGGCATGATCCAGCTGAATAGCAAGAGGCAGCAGTTGGACATACTTAACGTGTAGCTATTATGGCAGAATCTCTAGCTGATTAGCAAGTGGCAGCAGCTAGATTATTTCTGACCTTTTCTGTTTGCTCGTAGATACTTCTATTAGTTACGCTTCTGGTTTATGCGAATATCTAGCTGAACAGCAAGAGGCAGCAGCTAGACTCTTGTGACCTATTTCCCTTTATTTAATTGAAGTTAGGACTGATACACGTTCGCAGTTTTTTAAGGTTGTCGGTCCGTTGCATTTCTTGGGGTGGGGCTGCAGCGAAATCGAAGATTGTGCTGCTTTTGGCGTTTGGATGCCCTCACCTTTGCAGGGCCTTGTAAAGCTATTTACAGAAAGTGATTGTAACTGTTGTGTGATTCAGATTAAAGAGGCTTTGGGACTTTGCCCTCAGCCATTTTTATCCCAACAGTGTGTCTGACTTTTCCTGGCCCTGTAAATCGAGCTCAAGAGATGCAACTTTCCGACTTCAATGATTTAAAGGAAGGAAGAAAATATAAATAAAATATTTGCAACCGCGAATAGGATTTTTATATTTTTTCCTTCCGGTTTAGTGTCATATATCATTTGCCCTTGATTGAACTTGACACTTCACGTGTCATCTATTATGTAACAGTAGGCCTAGGGCGTCTAATTAATTGAGCCCCCCTATAAGAGAATTGGGGGCGTAGCAAGGATTCAGTCATAGCTTTGGAAGCGAAGCCACGTTTTGTTCCTTGCCCCGCCTCCTCCCCTTGCCGTGCCACTGTTAGGTAATTAAGTAGATAGTTTTAGTTGGACGCCCAGGCGTTTGGATGCCCTCACCTTTGCAGGGCCTTGTAAAGCTATTTACAGAAAGTGATTGTAACTGTTGTGTGATTCAGATTAAAGAGGCTTTGGGACTTTGCCCTCAGCCATTTTTATCCCAACAGTGTGTCTGACTTTTCCTGGCCCTGTAAATCGAGCTCAAGAGATGCAACTTTCCGACTTCAATGATTTAAAGGAAGGAAGAAAATATAAATAATTAAATGTTTCTGATCTAAATCATTTTGTTAACAAGAGCGATGTTTCCTGAGTCTTTAGGAACCCTATGAAGTAAACTTGAAACGCCGTCCTCTGTGCGTGACCAGTCTAACCGAGGCACCAATATTAAAATATTACCTTTTGTGCGCAACCTGTCGAACCCATAAGCATGTCTCATTTGAGTTAGAAAATAAACTAACTTAAACTACAATGAAAATATGTGCTACTCGTTTAATTAAATGAGAAAGTACTAAGTACTTTCCAAATACGTTACCAGTATTATTACTAAGAACAGGTAAGACTGTTATTAAGACCCCGTCCACACTACTCCAATTCAAACGAAAACGGATACTTTTTGCTCCGGATACGGCTATCGTCCACACTACAACGCCGACAACGATCACCGAAAACGGATCAATCCGAAAACGCTCTCCAGAGTGGAGCGATTTTAAAACGGAGCTGTTTGAAAACGCTGTTTTCTAGTGTGGACGGGTGAAAACGATGCTATGTGAAAACGATGACGTCACCATAGCACACCGGACCAATTTGGAGGGCCAACAGGCGCATGCGTTGAGCTCGTTTGAGCATGCGTTTTCGTATGGATACGCGTTGTAGTGTAGACGGGCGAAAACGATACGAGAACGATAAGTGTGGCCGCAAATCTTTTGGAAAACGGAGCAAAAAGTATCCGTTTTCGTTTGAAAACGGTGTGGTGCGGACGGGGTTTAAATATATTTTCTTGCGGTACGCAATGTAAACAGTGATTGACGTGATTAACAGATATTGTTAGTAATCCTTCGGGAATAGCGTAAACAAATTGTAATTAGATGCTAGTCATTCGAAAGCATCTCTTTCTTCTAAAGCCTTGATTTCCAGTATTTCCCTATTACTATTATTTTAGTGTCAATTATCACTTTTCAGCTTCCATAATTATTGCATTTTCCGACAATAGCATAAATAAATGAGATGCTCGCTTCTACTTGTGTTATTGTTTTAATTAAGTTTAGCTAGAAAATGTTTTATACTCGTTCACGGATGAATAGAGTGTAAAACACGCCTTACGCTCTCATGCTAATAATATAACTTGGTTGTTGATAAAACAGGTTTCGTATATATATTATTTAGGTCACGCTCGATAAGTTTGGATAAGGTAAAATTTTTGAACTCGTACCTCAGGATATGAATATTATTCTTGGTGGCGTTTTATTCTGGAATCAGGTATAAAACAATTTGGCCAGTTGAAAAAAGCAACGAGTATTAGTATTCAACGTAAATTATTCTTTAAAGTACCGCAATTACTTATCCTTTCATGTTACTACAACTAAACTTGTAAAGATTTATTCTGTAGAATTTTTACCAGCTATTTTCATCTCTCAATAAACGTGGTTAAGAAATAAAATTGACGATAAACTTACCTCAGATTAGGCCAAACAAAAAATAAAACGTTAATCGTCCCCGCCCGCGTGTTTTTTTTTTTTTTTTTTTTTTTTGGAGCCGCATCATTTATTTTCACAAATTGTCTCCAAAACGAAGTCAAACGCCACAAGCGGTTAGAAACTGTTTTGAAAGGTCGTTTAAAGGGACATGGTCACCTAGAAAACACTAAAATGATTATTGTCACAAAATACAAAAATATTCTCTGAAATTGAAAGAGTCAGTTTAAAGAAGAAGTACGGAAAATTTAAGTGGATTACGATGAAGGATTGCTGAGATATGAGCGAATTAAGATGGCAAAATTAGTATGTTTGAAAAAAGATTGAGGTAAACCGATTTCAAAAGAGTCAGATTTTCTCATGTAAGCTGTAATTACAATCCGCAAATATCTTTGCAATCCTACATCGAAATGACCTCAAATTTTCACCGTGTCAAGTTGAAAGCATTCTTTACAAGTTTGACTTGTTATTTTTATTATTTGTGATATTATATTTTTGATGTTTTCGGTGACCATGTCCCTTTAATGTGCATGGAAATTTCCAAAACTGAGAGATATATGAGGGAGGTGGTGGTGGTACATTGTAGACTTTCAGGCTTGCAGATACTTTCGAAAAGCCGCTGCTTGATGTTGCGTTAAGGTATGTAGATCAATAAATTTAGGGCTCCGAAAACTCGCAAAAAGGCAATGGTTCTTGTGCAAATCTCAAGTCAACAATGGTTCTCTTGCAAATCTCTCGCAGGTTAAAGCTTGGAGGAAAGAGTGTGGAGAATCGAAATCGAAACGGCATTTCTGACTTGTCTGCAAATTTTCCATGAATGATACCTTGCGGAAATATCAAAATCATTTTATAGTTAAATGACAGAAGCCATGCTCAGTTTAATTACTTGGCTATTTCATTTGTAGCTCAAACCTGGGCGATTTGATATTTGGTTATTACAAATCATGACAACAAATATTACAAACTTCGACATCTTTGTTTATTACAAATTGCGATTGAGGTGTATTACAAATTGCGACGGAGGTGTATTACAAATTGCGACGGACGTTACTAAAACGGGGAGCGGGGAGCAGGGGACCCGAGGAGCGGGGACACGAGGAGCGGGGACACGAGGAGCGGGGACACGACCAGTGGGGACACGAGGAGCGGGGACCCGAGGAGAGGGGACACCAGAAACGGGGACCCGAGGAGCGGGGACGAGTTTCGATGGATTTTTCGTGGAAAACCACACTGATACGAGAAACATTACGTCCTTAACTGCATACAGAAAAATGAAAATAACAGAATTGTTTCTCTGATGTGAGAAAACTTTTGCAAGTTGTTTTAATAAGAGAGCTTAGCAGTAGAAGTGGGATATTTTTTTCGGTATGTTTTCACATTCTGCTTGTTAAAATAAAGCCTGCAACAAAAATTATGGATTTCTAGGACAGCATCTTGGCGTTGCAAGATTGGGCGCTGTGGTTGATATGGGAAATACATGTTGAGAGGATTTTGAAATTGGAGGTTGAATCTATCTTGATCGAGTCGAGTGATAATGTTTTTAAAATTGTCCAATTCCTCCAATGTCAGTGAGACACCAAACTTGGTTGGAACTTTCTTAGTCTCAGTCTCCACAAACTTGCGAATATGGACTCTCAACTGCCCTTCGGAACAATTCACAGTGGCGAAATAACCTCGAGACCCGATCTTGTACATAGGCTCCATCCCGGGATGGTGATCAAACTCTAAATGACGAAGAGAATTTACTTTGCATCAGATATAAAACTGACAAACGCCTCACTCCTTTTGTAGAAGTTACACGGGGCAGACAATAGCGGTGTTTGAAAGCCCATCAAACGTTTCTGTAGGTAGCACTTTCACTACTTTTGAACAGAGGTCTCCCCGGCACTCAACATCATATGGCTCAAGCCGTAACCTCCAGAGATAGAGCGTATTCATAGTTCCGACCTGTCATTCAAAGCCATAGTTACTGTTGTTATGTCCCACAAACAAACCAGGGTTTTCCTTAAAAAAAGGCCAAAAATATTCCGATCCCGCTAAGGTTTACCAGATAACTCTATCTTCGGATCATCTCAGTTTACATTGTCATAAAAGGCAAAAAAGTGCTGCAAATCGACTGATTTCGGAAGTCCTGAAATACTGTTTGTGGGACACGATCAGTTCCCGCGGGAGAAGCTTTCCATCGCTGATTGGTATCTCCAGATAGCGTGAAATGGCTTCATTGTTTGATCGGAACTATGAATTGTGATCAGATTTGGTCTTCAGTGTCTCTATATAGTCTTTCCAGGACGAGTGGAGGGTTAAGTTAAAAACCCTAACAACTTCAAGCGCGCTCTCCCATACTCGGTTTGAATCAACCAGTGTCTTCGCTTGTTCGTAAAAACTATTCCATGCATCTTCTTCACTCATCATCAAACAGTCGTGGCGCCTCTGACTTGGATGATCAATCTCGCAGCCATAGCAGTCCCTCCTTCTGATCCACAGGCATTGAGCGCTGCAGAATTCGGCGTAGACGAGATTAAACGTTTGAGTAATAATGTTTAAAGCTCGTTTTTTCTCAGTGTTTTCAAAGCCAGCAGCGGTTAATGTTTTGATTCCGATCATTGTGAAATATAAAACGAGACAATGTCTACCAAACCGGTTAACCGTTATTTCATTATATAATACTGGCCTTGTTATTTCATCCCTTTCAGACTCCCTCTTGATACCTAGGGAGTCAAGTGGGCCATGTCACGCCTCCTTAAACCATTTAGGGAGTCACGATTGCGTGACACCACTGCTCCTTCTTTTCGAATAGGGAGTTAGGCCTATTTTATTTCATTTTAAAATAATGGCCATGTTATTTTATCCCTTTCAGACTCCCTCTTGATACCTAGGGAGTCAAGTGGGCCATGTCACGCCTCCTTAAACCATTTAGGGAGTCACGATTGCGTGACACCACTGCTCTCTCTTTTCGAATAGGGAGTCAGGTTGACCCCTCCCTCTTTTTGACTCCCTGACTCCCTGACTCCCTATTTGACTCCCTAAAAAATTACATCGAAAAGACCCTCCTACACTACTGTCGGTGGAAATTTCCACCTTACTTTTTCAGGGTCTGGCAAAATGAAGACTTTTAGCATTAGATTTGTCCGACGATGGTCGGTGGAAATTTCCACCTTACTTTTTCGGGGTCTGGCAAAATCAATACTATTCTGCGTCATTGATGTCTAGCCTTTTCTCTAGGTAGCACACTCACTTACTGCCACCACTTTTAGGATGTGTTTACTTTAACAGCATAGCAATTAAAATCACTGCCATACCAAATGGTTAAAAAACATTATCGATGCACCGTTCTGTGCTTATTAAAGTAATTTGGAATAAATGTCTTATGGTGCAAATAAAATATGACTAACTAACAATAATGCCGTCGCGGAACATTTTTGGCAACGCGAAAGAGAATGAAGACGAACATACGATTGATGGTAAGTCATCGTATCGTTATCTGCATTTCTTTCTAAATTAACGGTAAATTTTCAACAGGTGTGGTTTTATATTGCCAAAATCGTCACTTCAGAATATCGTACATTAAAAAATTACGTGTTAATTTTAGCATTATAGATTTGTCCGACGATGCATAATGGAAATTTCCACCCTACGTTTCGGGGTCTGGCAAGCATGTGCCCAGCGCTGTAAATTTCAAACATGGTGAATTTTCTTTGGTAGTGATGACACTCTCTTTATGTTTTTTTTTCTAACCAGAATAAGGACTTTGGAAGGAAAATAACATTAGCCTTTACTTTTTGTCCAAACAATCTCTACTTCAGAATACCGCACAGATAGAAGAGTCTGTAAAACGCTGATCATTATTGTATTGGTCTATGTTACTAACTGTTTATACCTGTATACCTGTAAATAAAGTTTATACATTATTATTGACATTTAAAATCGTTTTCTAATTGATATAGAAGTATTTTTTGTGTAATAAGTTGTAGATATCAAGTGGCTCGCACGCGCCCATAGAAATAATGCGTTAGCCATTTCACAGCTTGAACTTCCAAAAATGGCTAGGAAATTCTTAGTTATTTGAACCTCTAAAAAATGGCTAGTAATTTCCTAGCCATTTTAGAGGTTCAACTGAATGGCCAAGAATTTCCTAGCCATTTGCTAGAGTTTCAAATGGCTAAGAATTTCCTACCATTTTAGAGGTTCAACTGAATGGCTAAGAATTTCCTAGCCTTTTCAGAGAGGTTCAAATGGCTAAGAAGTTTCGAGCAAGTTTTGAAAGGATAATATGGCTGTGAATTTAGGTTCAAATTGCGTAGAATTTCTGAAAAAAAAGATAAGAAAAACTTTCATGAAAAGTTCTAATATCTTGAAATCTATGTTGAATTTTAAAGAACACCGCGAAATTGTTTTCGCAGTCGGTGATAATCCATATATCTCCTCGAAGCTATTTTTTTAAGTAGAGAAACAAAAGAAATCCTACAAATCAACCCATTTTGGAAAACCTCAAACTAGTTTGGAACGCGTTTGAAATAAAAAGCGCATTTTCCCTCCTATTTGAGTCTCTGTCTGTTGCTATAGATACAGCGCCTAGCAAAAGGTGATACAAATTGGTCAATGACTATCCTTCGTTGATCACTACACTACGTTTGAGCCACGTTGAGTGAAAACTCGCTGCTTTACAGCATTTCTTGAAGGTGCGGTATTTGGGTAAAAATTTGACTTGTCAATGTGAAGTGATAAAAAGACCCATATATCATGCTTTCAAGAATGGCTGTAAATCAGTCAGATTACACTCAAATAACATCACATTTGGTGCACGTATAGGCTGATACATGTCAATGATCCCTACGTAACGTTGGTGCTCATTTTGATGCCAGTTTTTCCGAAAATAGGTCCAAAACACGGCCAATTTTGCGAAAATATCGAAATAAAAAGCGCATTTTCCCTCCACTTTGAGTCTTTGTCTGTTGCCATAGATACAGCGCCTAGCAACGGGTGATACAAATAGATCAATGACTATCATTTGTTGATCACCACACTAAGTTTGAGCTACGCTGAGTGAAAACTCGCTGCTTTACAGCATTTCTTGAAGGTGCGGTATTTGGGTTAAAATTTGACTTGTCAATGTAAAGTGCTAAAAAGACCCATATATTATGCTTTCAAGAATGGCTGTAAATCAGTCATATTACACTCAAATAACATCAAATTTAGTGTGCGTATAGCCTGGTACCTGTCAATGATCCCTACGTACAGTGCTGGCTCATATGTAAGACAGTTTGTCCGAAAATTGGTCCAAAACACGGCCAATTTTGCGAAAATGTCTAAATAAATAGCGCATGTTCCCTCCACTTTAGGCCTCTGTCTGTTGACATAGATACAGCGCCTAGCAGCAGGTGATACAAATTGATCAATTACTATCCATCGGCGATCACTTCACTAAGTTCGAGCTACGTTGAGTGAAAAATCGCTGCTTTACAGCATTTCTTGAAGGTGCGGTATTTGGGTGAAAATTTGACTTGTCAGTGTGAAGTGCTAAAAAAAACTTATATCATGCTTTCAAGAATGGCTGTAAATCAGTCAGATTACACTCAAATAACATAAAATTTGGTGCCCGTAAAGACGGATACATGGAAATGATCACTACGTAACGTTGGTGCTAATTTGTATGCCAGTTTGTACGAAAATTGGCCCAAAACACGGCCAATTTTGTGAAAATGTCTAAATAAAAAGCGCATTTTCCCTCCATTTTGGGTCTCTGTCTTTTGCCATAGATACAGCGCCTAACAATAGGTGATACAAATTGATCAATGAATATCATTGTTGATCCCTACACTAAGTTTGAGCTACGTTGAGTGAAAACTCGCTGCTTTACAGCATTTCTTGAAGGCACGGTATTTGGGTAAAAATTTGACTTGTCAATGTGAAGTGCTAAAAAGAAGTATATATCATGCTTTCAAGAATGGCTGTAAATCAGTCCGATTGCACTCGAATAACATCACATTTGGTGCACGTATAGGCTGATACCTGTTAATGATATGCGCGTAAAATGTGTGCTCATATGTATGACAGTTTGTCCGAAAATTGGTAAAAACACGGCCAATTTTGCGAAAATTTCGAAATAAAAAGCAAATTTTCCATCCACTTTGGGTCTCTGTCTGTTGCCATAGATACAGCGCCTAGCAACTGGTGATGCAAGTGAATCAATGACTATCCTTCTTTGACAACTACACTACGTTTGGGCCACGTTGAGTAAAAACGCGATGTTTTACAGCATTTCTAGAAGGCATGGTAACTGGGTGGAAATCTGAGCTGACAATGATGTCAGGGTCTCTCAAAGAATCTTCATTCTCAATCATTTTATTGTGAAATGCAAACCAAACTTGGCAAATGCATGGAGCAGCAATAGTTAATGATATATCCGTGTTTATTTGCACGAAAAGTGTTGTTGCTGGCTGTGGCACTCTTATATTTAAGGAGAAATCCGAAGAAATTAATGTGGGAAATACCAATTTTAGTCAATTTTGGCACGCCACTGGTTGCCATGGTAACACTACCGAGAAACGCGCAATACTTCTCTGTTATTGTTGATCTTGTATTGACTATCACAACAGGTTTGAGCAGAATTGAGCTTATTTTCACACTTCTTAAAGGGGAAATAAAGTCCAAACTTGAATGATTTCCATGTGATTTCTTATAGTATTTAGAGGATCTTGCGGGATGTTGTTTAAATCAACGACAGTATTTTCTTTTAAAAATCCCTTCGAGTCTGGGTTGGCTGTGGGTTGACATCGTGGGAGCAAAAATTAGGCCAGCGGCAAACAATTTTAGGGTATGACGTCACTTAGTCAATCGGCCATTTTGGCTGTTGTTGCTGCATTTCGAACAATAATTTGTAGGTTTCCTCGCTTTATGGCAGTTTTATGGCGTCTTCGAGTTCCTCGGATAGCGAGTCTGCTGACTACAATTATGAAGAAGAATCTGGGGACTCAGAAGAAGAAGAGATAGATGTTGGGCTGGAGCCATATCAGTTCGAGCCTGAGTGGTCTACCGACGACGAGTTCGAACAGCAAGCTGAAAGTGAAGGCGACGAAGAACCAGACAGAACAGCTAATTCGGACTGGTATGAATTTTGCTTTAATGTATGTGATTTTTGGGGTCTTGATCAGTAATACATAATTATATTGAAGACTAAACGTGTTGTTTTTTCCTGTCTCGCTACTGAAGTCAGTGCAGAGATCACTCGGTAGTTGCCCTGCTGACACTACATCGATTACATTCCCGAATGTCATTGAGGTTATTATAAGAACAAGAAGAGATTGAATTTAAAGAGATCATGGACTGTTCCTCTAGTGTTCTTTGCTGATCATTTTATTTAGTATAATACCAAGTCAATTTTGAGTTGTTAGCCCTTGGTCAAACAATTCAAGGTTTAACAAACCAGAGTTGTATCCATTCTTGAATATAATATAACAGTGTGAGTCACAAATATCTATTCAATTGCGAGGTACACCAAAATAACAAAAACATGTCTGCAAATCAATTGCCCCATCTTTGCTTTCCAGGTGTTCCTGTGAAAACTGCCAACGAATGGACAGTAACAAAGAGTGCATTTGTTGTCAAGAAATACCACAGATAGTGGACAAAAATCATGAAGCCAATCCAGTACCAAATTGTATAACTGACCACCCTGGCTTCAAAAGAAACTGCTTAGACAAATGGTGCCTGCAAATGACATGGCACCACTACAGGCAGCAATATGCTGTATCTCACGCTGGCCCTCCACAAACTAAACCGCCACATTGCCTACAGAAACCTAGTAAGATGGTGCTGGGGCTTTCTTGGAAAAGAAATCAGGGTTCCTCTCCCATCGTGTGCTGTTTGCTGTATTCGGGCACACTTCCCTCCCCCTGGATTGGAGGAAGACTTTGATTTTGAAGGATTTCACTATCCTGATGAGTGATTCTTAAACAGAAAGTTGTCTTCCCTATGAAACGTCAAAAATCAAAGTCGACATAATTATGAGCAAAGTGTTTCGTACTTCTTTTTAGACAAAAATGTTTATCTCTTGGCGAAAGGTTTTTATCAGAAACATATTTCTGGTTTTATCTACCGGCATTCCTCCAAAACATGGACGTTTCAAAGGGAGACAAAATACATGTGTGCTTCAGTGCATGTTTTCAAGGTTGATTCAATACACAATATCTATATTCAAATGGTCAGACTGAGATGAACACTCAAGTGAGGCTCATGTGGGTGATTCTCTGTTTTGCCTTTTCCAAGTGTCCTCAGCTGGAAATAGTGAGACAAAATAATTACCCAAATAAACCTCACTTTAGTGCTCAAACCAGTCTGACCAGTTGAATACAAAGTATTGCCTTTTCGTATAATTGCTCAAGTGATGATCAGAATTTCTGTGTGCTGATTGGTTGAGAAGTTTGAATAATACAGGACTTTCTAGCCCTGGATTTCAAAATTTTCGAATTCAAACACTTTCTAGGTTTTCCAGGACTTGTATGAACCCTGTGAGAAATAAATTCTAAGGATCAAATATCATGTGCACACATGTTATGTGGTATGGCACATATTCAGTACAGGGATTGTTGCTCCTGATTGTCTAGTGGTTTTGTATTGTGTGGTTCCAGAGGAGTTTGGGGGTAATTAACCTGACCTTTTCCATTTTCTTTGGAAATTCAAGAGGGGTGGGGGTGGGATATTTTCTGGAACTACACATTTGCTCTTAGTTTTTGACACTCATCTAAAATCTGCTCTATAACAGTAGACTTAGTTAAACCTTGACTTATGTTGTTGAATAAGAACATCCTTGTCTGGAGCTTGCATTTTCGCAATGTTTCTGGGATGTTGGGCTGGAGCCATATCAGTTCGAGCCTGAGTGGTCTACCGACGACGAGTTCGAACAGCAAGCTGAAAGTGAAGGCGACGAAGAACCAGACAGAACAGCTAATTCGGACTGGTATGAATTTTGCTTTAATGTATGTGATTTTTGGGGTCTTGATCAGTAATACATAATTATATTGAAGACTAAACGTGTTGTTTTTTCCTGTCTCGCTACTGAAGTCAGTGCAGAGATCACTCGGTAGTTGCCCTGCTGACACTACATCGATTACATTCCCGAATGTCATTGAGGTTATTATAAGAACAAGAAGAGATTGAATTTAAAGAGATCATGGACTGTTCCTCTAGTGTTCTTTGCTGATCATTTTATTTAGTATAATACCAAGTCAATTTTGAGTTGTTAGCCCTTGGTCAAACAATTCAAGGTTTAACAAACCAGAGTTGTATCCATTCTTGAATATAATATAACAGTGTGAGTCACAAATATCTATTCAATTGCGAGGTACACCAAAATAACAAAAACATGTCTGCAAATCAATTGCCCCATCTTTGCTTTCCAGGTGTTCCTGTGAAAACTGCCAACGAATGGACAGTAACAAAGAGTGCATTTGTTGTCAAGAAATACCACAGATAGTGGACAAAAATCATGAAGCCAATCCAGTACCAAATTGTATAACTGACCACCCTGGCTTCAAAAGAAACTGCTTAGACAAATGGTGCCTGCAAATGACATGGCACCACTACAGGCAGCAATATGCTGTATCTCACGCTGGCCCTCCACAAACTAAACCGCCACATTGCCTACAGAAACCTAGTCAGATGGTGCTGGGGCTTTCTTGGAAAAGAAATCAGGGTTCCTCTCCCATCGTGTGCTGTTTGCTGTATTCGGGCACACTTCCCTCCCCCTGGATTGGAGGAAGACTTTGATTTTGAAGGATTTCACTATCCTGATGAGTGATTCTTAAACAGAAAGTTGTCTTCCCTATGAAACGTCAAAAATCAAAGTCGACATAATTATGAGCAAAGTGTTTCGTACTTCTTTTTAGACAAAAATGTTTATCTCTTGGCGAAAGGTTTTTATCAGAAACATATTTCTGGTTTTATCTACCGGCATTCCTCCAAAACATGGACGTTTCAAAGGGAGACAAAATACATGTGTGCTTCAGTGCATGTTTTCAAGGTTGATTCAATACACAATATCTATATTCAAATGGTCAGACTGAGATGAACACTCAAGTGAGGCTCATGTGGGTGATTCTCTGTTTTGCCTTTTCCAAGTGTCCTCAGCTGGAAATAGTGAGACAAAATAATTACCCAAATAAACCTCACTTTAGTGCTCAAACCAGTCTGACCAGTTGAATACAAAGTATTGCCTTTTCGTATAATTGCTCAAGTGATGATCAGAATTTCTGTGTGCTGATTGGTTGAGAAGTTTGAATAATACAGGACTTTCTAGCCCTGGATTTCAAAATTTTCGAATTCAAACACTTTCTAGGTTTTCCAGGACTTGTATGAACCCTGTGAGAAATAAATTCTAAGGATCAAATATCATGTGCACACATGTTATGTGGTATGGCACATATTCAGTACAGGGATTGTTGCTCCTGATTGTCTAGTGGTTTTGTATTGTGTGGTTCCAGAGGAGTTTGGGGGTAATTAACCTGACCTTTTCCATTTTCTTTGGAAATTCAAGAGGGGTGGGGGTGGGATATTTTCTGGAACTACACATTTGCTCTTAGTTTTTGACACTCATCTAAAATCTGCTCTATAACAGTAGACTTAGTTAAACCTTGACTTATGTTGTTGAATAAGAACATCCTTGTCTGGAGCTTGCATTTTCGCAATGTTTCTGGGAATGTCAGCTCTTGGAGCCATGGGTAATTGGTCTTCCTCTTCACCCTCATAAGCACTTATAACACCTTGCATCAATTGGGATACAAATTGATAAGATTTCTTTACTTTAATTGGCTTAGCCACTCACTGACGCTGTCTCTTGGGAAATGATATCTTGTAGCGTAATTTACCTACATCCTGTCCACCTCTTAACATGGTTGCTTGGTCTCGTCCAACATTCGCATTGTTTTCCAGAGCACTAAGCTGTGTCCGAGCTAACATACCCTTATAGGAAATGTGTTGTCTTTTGGACAATACTTAAGCATCATAGAATGATACACTTCAAGCTCTCCAGTATGACAAAACTTTGTCATCTTTGCAAGGTCTTTCAGCAACTTTCTGTTGAGAACAATCTCTTCAAGAGCAACATAGGCCTCAGTGCCTGGTTTCAGCCATTTCTTTCTCCTCTTCTGCTGATCAGTAAGAGGACCATGGGAACAGGAATGGAAGTGCTGGTTTCCTTGCCAACTGTGTTTATTGGTCACATGGTAAAAAACTGACTTCCACTTTTCCCTTAGAACCTCCACACTACCTTCACATGTTCTTGAGCACCACTAGAGATGATTCGTTATGGATTTTTTCCACTCTCCAAGGGCTTCGCAACCTTTCTTTTTAGCCTTGGTTTCTATCTTGCTCCCCACACTCTTTGCCACATGCCAGACATCAAACTGGTGGTCACTATCTTGGTGATCTCTATCCATTGATGATGAAATTCCTATGTGCCGATCCGTGGCCAGCTGATTCACTATGACTCCATTGTTGCCCAGTTCCTGGAAGCACCGCTCAAAGCCCTCTTTCTCCATGGCATTTGAAGATGTGACATATGTCACTTGCACCAGAGAGAAGGCTGCAACTTCGCCAGCCTCTGTCATCATTGTATACGTACCATATTTGGCATTATGACCAGGGCTGTCACTACGTCCGTCACCATTCAGGTTTACAAGGCCTCCTTCTTTGATGCGCTGTACCATTCTGTCTTGTTCATTTAACCATGCACTGTTGATCACTGGGAATAAGTAGTTGTTTTGTACATCATTAAATGTTGTATGACTGAAGAATTTTAGATTAAGATATGAAGCCAGTTGATTTACTTTTGAAAAGGTGTTTCCACTAAAAAGAATTGCAGCAGGTACCAGCAGATTGCCACTAGCCATAGTTTTTATCATAGGCTGTGAATTCCACACCATAGAATGGCCATTAATACAAAATAACCGGATAGATAACATGGTTCCCTGGGTTCTTTCCTGTTGGTCAATTATTGAACTCCCACATGTTTTGCATGTGTGCCCTAAAAGGGTACACAATATATTTTTCTTCCTGGAGGATATCCATTTCTTTACTAAATGACAAACATGACTGATTGTCATCATCAATGTCACTCTCAGACATTTCAGTTGGGAGCTCATACAAACTGCCCCTGTCAGAATCAGTGGTTGCTGATAAAAGACTTTCATCCTCTGATCCATTGCACTCTTGGTAAAAGCTTGGGAATGCATCTGATGCATCATACTGAATGCCAACCTCAGGGTTTGGGGGGAAGTCTTCATAGGTTGTTTGGGTATCAGTGGATTTTAAAGCTTTTGCCCCAATACAACATTGGGTACCAGTTGTGACTCTTGAACAAGCTGTGACTACAGTCTGGGTACCAGTTGCAACTTTTGAACAAGCTGTAACTGCAGTTGTGTTGAGAGCTTCTAAATTAAAACTGCAATTATCTGTGCTGCTGGTTGAGGTGTTTACATTGCCTTTTCCAACTACAGTATCAGTATTGCAACTATTTTCCACAGTTTCAGAACTATCTGAATTGTCTACCTCCTGAGCTGTTGATTGTGCTCTAGCCATCTCTACCATTTGTAAAACCTAAAAAAATAATACAAAAGCAATAGCTTTGCTACAAAATGATCAAAGGGAGATTCAATGGATGGTTTTTATCATGATCACTTTAAAAAAATGAGAAATGTGATTCTAGAGAAAAATGCATTCCACTTCACAAAAACGGTTATTGTATGAGAAATAGCAGGCTTTATACACTGACCCTGTTCTGTCAGCCTGGGGGGGGGGATCCCCTAAAAGATACGACGAGCACCCACGCCCCAGAATTATAGGAGTCCCCCCCCCCGGGTCTGTCAGGGACAAGGGATCTCACAAAAAAGTTCCAAAGACATATGTACACCCTTCAATTTTTTTTAAATGCTTTAATTTACATAAAACGTCTATATGCGTTTTTTACTGTTTTCTGTTTCTCAACGATGACAATGCCATGACCATTTAATTGATTTTTTTTTTATTTAGCCGTAAATAATTTAATCTTTCGATTACTATCGTCCTCGCACTCTGGGGGCCATTCCATTTTTTGTCCACATACCCCCGGTTGATGGTGGTCGCAGAAAAAAATTCTGAGGGGTTATTTTACCATTGTGTGGTTCCAGAAAATATCCATACCCCCTCCACGGGCGATTTTTTTTTTTCGGGGTCGGTTCCGTGTCAGGCACCGCGCATGCGCGAAACTCATATGAGCCTTCGAGGAAATACATCATCAGTTACTCCCCAATGCACAAACAAACATGGCGGACGAACTTCACTTACGACCAGCGCAGTTTGCGCTCACAAGGTAAGCAGTGTATAACAAAGAAATCTCGAGTTATCAGGGAACGCGGGGCGAAAATTGAGTGATGCATAGTTACGCTTCGCTTATTTGTAAATTCTGCTCTTGACACATTTGAGCAGGACATCGAACACGCGCTTTCGTAGTGGTAGATTCGGAGTAACAGATCAATACTCCTATGATATAGCTAAAAACTTTAATATACTATTATTACTGTACACTAAGCAGGTATACATTGTGATGGCTCAAAATTGTGTGTTGTTGGAAGTCAAGAGGCAAAATCTCGAAACATGCAACTTGGATGTATCTAATCAACGACAAGGAGGAGACAAGGGTTATTATTTAGTAGGTGCTTTACATGCAGCATTTTATTGCATGTTTCATTTTACAGTAAGTTGTACTTCTATTAAGTCAACCCAACTTCGTCAAAAATCTTGGGTTTCTCCCTCACACAGGTAAAGACTGGAAATGAATGAAAGCATCCCAAGAGTTACAATGCGGGTGAAATACACTAAATGTATGAATGTTTTCTCAATCATTATGCGGGTGACAGGCTTCAAAATCTTGTGACACCCAGCTAATGTGGGTGAGTTGACAGCTATGTAAATACAGGTTGGGACAAGAACGGTCATTCACAGAACTGTCTCCAGATGTTTGAGTTGCACTGATTTAAAGATGACCAGACCACTGATTTAAAGATGTCGTGTTCTTATCAATTGTCACAGCATTTTCTGTCACCAAAATGGCATTAAGAATCATTAATATGATTTTTCTGGTTCCAAATCCTATTATTACAGTACCTCTATTAGGACCATTCCATTTGTTATCTATCATTTTCTTATTTTACCTGCCACGTGAGGGAGAATCCCAAGATTTTTGACAATGTTGCTATGTTAATAGAGGTACTACTGTATTTACGCTCAGTTAAAAGACCTAAAAAGGATAAAGGAGAGGGTGTACAGTTAATTACATATGAAAAAAATATTTTACATTTATTTTTCAGCTAATGTCTTCCTTGATTCTTGCCAGGAACTCCTTCACATAAGCAAAAGTGGATTGTGCAATCAGGGCTCTGAACCTCCATGCCCATGGGTGTCCATATCAATAGGCTGGCCATGTGAAGCAAAGCTGATGAGAACACAGGAGCCGCCTGGCATGGGTAGTGTTCGACAGTGTATTTTCAGAAGAAGTTGCGGTAGCATTAAATGCTGGATGCTGGATGACTAAATAATATAGTGGCATGGGTTACAGTAATTGACAACTGCTTAGCAGAATATCAACATCCTCTGTTTCTGACTGGGAAGAAGTGTAATACTGTACTCAGCATCCATGTTGTTGTATCTTTATTAGGAATTTAATATATTTTACATATTGTGTGTTTCCAGAAATTATCCATACCCCCCCTACGGAAGGGATTGGAAATTCCAGAGGAGTGGGGGGTCAATTTACCTGATCTTTTCCATACAAATACTGTATTTTTCTACGGAAATTCAAGAGGGGTGGGGGGGGGTCACTTTTCAACACCCTTCCGTCAGGGGGGTATGGATATGTTCTGGAACCACACATTAACTTAAATTTGAGCAGCTCTTGCTCTACCCCTGTAAAATTTCCAGGCTTTTCACAGCCCCTGTAAAAATTTGAAGCAAAAACTATGACTCACTCATTGATGAAAGTACAGCATCGAAAGTACTCATTGATGAAAGTACTCAATGATGAAAGTACTCGACTGCATCTCCTTGCATACTTTTTTGTTCATGGCATTCTGTGACGTGATCTGTGTATCTATTTGTTAAAAACAGACACCTGCTCAACAAATCAGTATTACTTTCGATACAGATAATATCTACTCATCACAAAATTTGAAACTGCAAAAACTAAGGGTTGAAAAGATTACCAGGTACTTTAGGGGCTTGTAAGACTGAATAAACTAGTGCAAATGTGTAAAGTGCTGTATTTAATTGGAACCAAAGTAATTTCAAATCTGATATTTCTCCTATTTTGCTATGATTATTCGAAGCTCCAGTATTTTGTGGGGTACTGGACCCCTAAATTGAGGTTCCCTCTTCTGCTTTTTGCTGGCTGCCTGCCTGCCTCAGCTTCGCCCATCATCTTTCTTCTTCTGAGCCCACTGGTACCGAAAAATAAGACCATTTATCATTATGCTTGGGGAGAAAAGAGCAGGACCTTGAAATTTTTTAATTTTAATTTTAATACTTTATTGCAACTCCTTCAAAAAGGCTATTCTGTTGCAATTGAAAAAATATATATACACAGAGAAAATAAAGAAAAAACGCTGATTTAACAATGTCTGTTTTCAAAAAATATCCATTTCCAAAGGGGTGTGGATTTTTTTCATGGAACCACACATTAAAAGATAATATATAGATTTAGGCACTGCCTAACAGCAGAGCTCCCAACTACTTTAAGGAATAAATGATGGTAATAGATGTAGTATCAAAAATACATTTATTATATTTAGACTAATATTATTGGCTTTGTGCCTTTTAAAAAAAGAAAAAAACAATTTGAGGACAACATAACTAAAATAAAAATGTAGGTTAGATTGTTCAGACACCCTTCGGGCCTGTTCACATGAGAAGAGATGTCTTGTTGTGGCTAACACGTGGCATGCACAATCAAGAAAGTTTGCCCTACCCCTGAGATATCTGTCAGCCCAGAGTTGTCTCGCTCACATGTGAATTGTTTGATTTCAACAGAGAGGGATTGTATAGTAACTTGTCGTTGCCTGAGGCAAGATCCCTACCACTCCCCCCCCCCAATATCTCGCCTCATTTGTATGCCTCAGCTGTATCCCTCCACAATACATCTGCAAAATATGATTTTTATTTGCATAAGCCCATCAGTGTGCTTGTCAAGCCTTAACATATAACAATCAACTGTCACTTAATTTCCTTTGTTAACTGCACAAATTTCAGTACCCCCTTAAAATTTCAGGACCCCCTTAAATGTAGGCTAAAGACTGGCCAACGTTCTTTTGCCTTTCGTGGAGCAAAATTGTACAACTCACTTCCTGAGAACATCAGAACAATAGACACTATTCCAGCGTGGGGGGGGGGGGGGGGGCAGGGGTTTCTGGAATCTTACAATTACATTTATTTTGTGTAATGTGTCACTCCAGTAAATATCCATACCCCGCTGATTTCCATGTGGGGTGAGGAAAAATACAGTATTTGTATGGAAATGATCAGGTAAATTGACCCCCACCCCTCCGGAATTTCCAATGCCCTTCTGTAGGGTGGGGGGGGGGGGGTATGGATAATTTCTGGAACCACACAATCTCAGAACAAAATCCATACCTCCCCCCCCCCCCTAAAAAATAAAATAAAAGGGGGATAGGAGTTCAGATGCCTTCAATGAGTTTAGAATCATAGTTTTTGCTAAAAAAAAATTTACAAGGGATGTGAAAAGCCTGGAAATTTTACAGGGGTAGAGCAAGAGCTGCACAAATTTAAGTTAATATGTAAAATATATTCAACTCCTCTATCTGCTGAATCTGCCAAGAAAATTACTTCCTGTGGCTTTTTTTCATTATGAATTTAATTTTGAATACCTAGACAGTTACTTGCACTGTAATGTTCTGTTTGCCAGTCCTATTCATAATTTTGGAAAGACACCATTATGACAGAGCAACACTGAGCATGCTGAGTGATTTAGAAGACCAAAACAGAACTTTTCCCTGCTACCACAAAAAAAAAATACAACACTTTGCAATACAGACAGAAAAACATCCCAATTGTCCTAGCAGCACCAGCAACAGCCACAGCAATTTTCAGTGCATTTGCAAGATTATATACAAGAGGAAATGCTGAAAAAGTTTTCTTACACAAATACAGATTTCCAGTAAGTTGAATAATTATATTATTTCAAAATGGTACAAATAAGCATGTCTAAAGCTATACAAGTATGCAAGTAAAACAAATGTCAAAACCATAAAACCACATTAATATTTTCAATTTCGAGAAAACCTAAATTTTGAAATGTCCAAAAGCGAGTACAAGTGTTAAAAAAAAAAACTAAAACCAGAATTCCTAATAAAGATATAACAACATGGATGCTGAGTACAGTATTACACTCCTTCCCAGTCAGAAACAGAGGATGTTGATATTCTGCTAAGCAGTTGTCAATTACTGTAACCCATGCCACTATATTATTAGTCATCCAGCATCCAGCATCCAGCATTTAATGCTACCGCACCTTCTTCTGAAAATACACTGTCGAACTCTACCGAACTCTACCCATGCCAGGCTGCTCCTGTGTTCTCATCAGCTTTGCTTCACATGGCCAGCCTATTGATATGGACACCCATGGGCATGGAGGTTCAGAGCCCTGATTGCAAAATCTACTCTTGCTGATGTGAAGGAGTTCCTGGCAAGAATCAAGGAAGACATTAGCTGAAAAAATAAATGTAAAATATTTTTTTCATATGTAATTAACTGTGCACCCTCTCCTTTATCCTTTTTTTGGTCTTTTAACTGAGCGTAAATACAGTAGTACCTCTATTACCATAGCAACATTGTCAAAAATCTTGGGATTCTCCCTCACGTGGCAGGTAAAATAAGAAAATGATAGATAACAAATGGAATGGCCCTAATAGAGGTACTGTAATAATAGGATTTGGAACCAGAAAAATCCTATTAATGATTCTTAATGCCATTTTGGTGACAGAAAATGCTGTGACAATTGATAAGAACAGGATATCTTTAAATCAGTGGTCCGTGACAAGTTTACAAGCCACAAGTTTATGCCACAAAATGCAACTCAAACATCTGGAGACAGTTCTGTGAATGACCGTTCTTGTCCCAACCTGTATTTACATAGCTGTCAACTCACCCACATTAGCTGGGTGTCACAAGATTTTGAAGCCTGTCACCCGCATAATGATTGAGAAAACATTCATACATTTAGTGTATTTCACCCGCATTGTAACTCTTGGGATGCTTTCATTCATTTCCTGTCTTTACCTGTGTGAGGGAGAAACGCAAGTTTTTTGATGAAGTTGGGCAATTCCAGAATATATATGTACCCCCACCACGGGTGTTTTTTGACCACCACCCCCCCCCCCCCCCCCCCATGCATCCAGAATTTCCGCCGAAATGGCTAATTGATCACGACAGAAAACTAAAGAACATTCTAGATATATCGGGCTTGGGTAACGTATGGCTGACTGGAGAAGGGCCCATTCGAAACATTAGGCAAAGGTTGTGCGACATAGAGCGGCAAACATGGTTGACCTCTTTGCAGAATGATACTAGAAAAGATGTGCGACAGGGAAATAAACTAAGAACCCTCCAAAAAATTAAGCTCTCTTACGACTATGAAAATTATTTAACAAACGTTACTAATGTGCAACATAGGATTGCCCTGACGAAACTACGATTGAGCAACCATACCCTTGCGATCGAAATGGGACAGTATGCAAGACCCTACCAAGCGCCCATTGAAAGAATATGCCAAATTTGCAAAGCAGGGGTAGTAGAGGACGAAGAACATTTCTTTTCAAAATGTACTGGTTGTGAAAGAAGCAGAACAACGTTGTACAAATATCTTGAAAGGCACACAAAGGTCACACTTAAGGACGTACCACCCACAACCGCTTTCTTGAAAATCATGAAGCTAAAGCAAAATGGAAATGTTCAAAGAAAAATTGCAAAATTCATATGGGAAAGTATGAAGAGAAGAGAACAGATACTCAGAGAATACAATATGTAATGACATCGCCTTTTTTTTTCCATTTAACTACATGATATTTATTATTATTAACATTTTAAACACTTTATTGTAATATATGGCACATTCCCCCATAGGGTTGCACTGTCACAATAAAGATTATCTATGTCTATGTATGGCCCCCCATGCATATAGAATTCCTGAGAGGTTAACCTAGCTTCCAGCTTCAAAAAAACCCCATGCAGGCAGAATTCCGAGCTTGAAAACCCCCCTCCCATTTAGAATTTCCAAATGCCGCCCGTCCCCGGGGTACATATATTTTCTGGAATTGCCCAATACAAGTACAACTTACTGTAAAATGAAACACGCAAAAAAATGCTACATGTAGAGCACCTACTAAATAATAACCCTTGTCTCCTCCTTGTCGTTGATTAGATACATCCAAGTTGCATATTTACAAACACAGAGTGTTTGGATTCATTAATATTGTGGAATGTTTCGGGATGTTGCCTCTTGACTTCCAACAACACACAATTTTGAGCCATCACAGTGTTACCTGCTTAGTGTAGAGTAATAATAATATATTAAAGTTATTAGTATATCATAGGAGTATTGATCTGTTACTCCGAATCTACCACTACTTAGCATGATCTTTTAGCGACACCAACATTAACAACATGATCGCTATTGAACTTTTGAAAGCGCGTGTTCGATGTCCTGCTCAAATGTGTCAAGAGCAGAATTTACAAATAAGCGAAGCGTAACTATGAATCACTCAAGTTTCGCCCCACGTTCCCTGATAACTCGATATTTCTTTGTTATACACTGCTTACCTTGTGAGCGCAAACTGCGCTGGTCGTAAGTGAAGTTCGTCCGCCATGTTTGTTTGTGCATTGGGGAGTAACCGCTGATGTATTTCCTCGAAGGCTCATATGAGTTTCGCGCATGCGCGGCGCCTGACACGGAACC
Source organism: Scolanthus callimorphus (assembly GCA_033964015.1). Lineage (NCBI taxonomy): Eukaryota > Metazoa > Cnidaria > Anthozoa > Actiniaria > Edwardsiidae > Scolanthus > Scolanthus callimorphus. The sequence continues at coordinate 2,720,743 of CM066912.1, read as the reverse complement.
GACCCCGAAAAAAAAATTCGCCCTCCACGGAAGGGTGTTGGAAAGTGACCCCCCACCCCTCTGGAAGTTCCAAGGAAAAATACAGTATTTGTATGGAAATGATGAGGTAAATTGACTCCACCCCCACCCCTCCGGAATTTTCACTGCCCTTCCGTAGGGGGGGTATGGATAATTTCTGGAACCACACATTTTCTGAGGGGTTTCCCTGAAAAATATGTTTTCTGAGACCCTCAGTGAGGGTCAAAAATACGGAAATTTGTCATCAACCGGTAAATTTTAGGGGCATATGCCATATTTTCTTAGGTGTTAATTGAAAAAAGGCAAAATTCTGGGGGTCCTCCGGCAGAATTTATTTCTTAGGGGTTAATTCTTGACGATGTCATCAACCCGTGGGGTGTGGATATAAAATGGAATGGCCCTGGGTGAACTGCAAAAACATGAGCATGCTATACGCAAAATGCCAAGCGTTTTTTTTTCCCTCTCCTCAAACGCCCTTACAACTCCATCTTTTGACTTTGTATATAGGGTAAAAGTTACTAGTACTAATTCTGTCAAATAATTGTGTTTTTAAAGCTTTCCAATCGTGAATCAATATTCTATTAAGCAACCCGGTACCATTTGAAAAATCTGTGGTTGCTATGAATAGCTATGCGTTTGAAGGAAGTATAAGCTAATTTGAGTGTTCGCAGAATTTTCAAAGACAAGTGTAACAAGTGAAAAGTAAAAACTTCGGTCTTCTTACCTCGCGCCTTAACTCGAGTTTTTCACGAGTTTTCTGCCTCTCTATGCTGAGAAGCCTAGGCTGTTTTGGTGGCCTTGAATTTAAACGAGAAAATGACTCGGAAGGTAGTGCATCTCGTTTAAGAGTCCGCCTGCATTTTTCACCCGTGAGTGCTTCTCGAACATCAGATGGCTCAAAACAATCCTCAGTAAAGTGGTTACTGCATACAAAGCAATTCTCGATGTCGACATCTTCCCAGTTAGACCTCTGGATCCTTTCTATCCAGGCGTCTCGTATAGCTCCTTTTGGAATCCGATGGTAACTGACTTTTTTTCCCTTTGTTTTTGTAGAATAGTTAGTACAATGCGGCACACAGCAATTAACCATGGTTTAATTAACATATCTATGGCAAAAGTTCTACAAGTTAAATTATTGTGTCGAGACTAACCAGACTTAAAACAAACTCGAGCAAAGTAAAAAGAGACGAGCGAAACAAAAACTTTGCAGGAAGGCAGCAAAGGCGGGCCGATTTGACGCAGTGACGTCACGACAAACCGCTGACAGGAATTATGCTCCCGCGTTGAAAAGAACGAAGTCGGCGTTCGAAGCAGTTTCGACGTTTTTTTTTCCAAAAAAGTAATCCCTATAAAATAAAACCGACTTCGGAAACGCAATCAAAATTTTATATTTATTTCTCTCCCGAAAGGACGTTTTAGACTTTAGTTCCCCTTTAACACGTTATTGGATGCTATATATATGCGTGTTTCAGAAGAGCGATTTTCAAGGGTGTTTCGTGTTCGGTCTTTAGACTCGTCGTTTGACCAAAGATTATCAAAATAAATGTGAAATTCAAAGTGACATTCACTTGCTTTGGTCACTCTAGTATCTAGAAACCAGTTTAGTAAAAAACAAATGCTTAAAAAAGTGGCCCCCATATACCACCCTAACTTACGCGAAATGGTTCCCTTTTGTAACTCGGAAACCGCGCTTCTCGCGCATCAAGTGTCACACCTAAAAAAATATAACTAAAAAGGGTTCCACCCTTTATGCACACTTTTTCCAGATATTGTGTATGGATAAACGCTGCACTCGAGGAACAAAAAAGTTTTTTGATTTGATCGATTTTTGGGTCAGGAGGCCTCGCTATGGCACCGTTTTTAAAAATGACCGCAAAATTTGCTTTAAAAAGTTCGCACAATTTAAACGCCTCCCACATTAACCTTGGCATTTCTTCAAAATTAAAGGAATCACCGCGAAACTTTTTGGACGACCGCAGCAGTTCTTCTGCTAGTGTTTCCAAAAGTTTGGTGGCGTTATTGTGAAATGTGGCGACATTATAACGTTTTCCGTCAAGGATATCGATTTTCGACATTTTTGCGTAAATGTTCAGATGTATAGTGGTGTGTGTCTGTTGGACTACACCTTGAGAATTTCGGCCGATTTTCGAAAAAAAATTTAGACACTGGTGGAAGTCGTTAGATACGTATGCATGTCCCAGAGGGTTGCCAAACCCTGCGCTACACTCAAATTTTGGTTCTAAACAGTTTAAACCCTGAGTTTCCACTTTGAAAGGCTACCATAACTCGAAATATTTTTTTCATCTAAAGTGCTTCACATGGTATTAAATATACGTTCTAAAAGGCGCGTTAGCGTTGTTTTCGCTTTGAATTTGCTTTTTCCCTTCCTTTTATATCCTATCTAAATTTAGGTTCCGCGGCGCAGCCGAGACCGACCTAAAGACAGACAGACAGACAGACAGACAGACAGACAGACAGACAGACAGACAGACAGACAGACAGACAGACAGACAGACAGACAGACAGACAGACAGACAGACAGACAGACAGACAGACAGACAGACAGACAGACAGACAGACAGACAGACAGACAGACAGACAGACAGACAGACAGACAGACAGACAGACAGACAGACAGACAGACAGACAGACAGACAGACAGACAGACAGACAGACAGACAGACAGACAGACAGACAGACAGACAGACAGACAGACAGACAGACAGACAGACAGACAGACAGACAGACAGACAGACAGACAGACAGACAGACAGACAGACAGACAGACAGACAGACAGACAGACAGACAGACAGACAGACAGACAGACAGACAGGGAGATGGACAGGAATATTTGTCACACTTTTATAGGGCATTTTGCAACATTCGGGCATATTCGTCACATCAGTGTTGTGGGTAGGGCATTATTGCAACACTAATGTGACAAATATGCCCTAGAGCCAGTTTTAGCAAACAGGGCATTTTTGCAACACTAAAGTGACAAATATGCCCTAGGGCATATTTTCAACAGTTTTGGTGAAACAGGGCATTTCTGCAACAATAGGGCATTTTTGCAACAGTACAGATTTCTTCGTGTTTTCTGATAATTAGAGTTTGAAAACGCTACTGCTACTTGTTTCAATTAATATATGTATTAACAATAGCATTCGCCTTTTTCATTCGACAATTTAAGACTTATTATTGTATTTTCGAAGTCGATTGATCTTGTCAAATATATACTCTAATTTTACACTAATATTGAAGGTGTGTTTGTCTTTCAAAGAGTAATAGCTGCAATAACTGAATAACCAGATCAGGGGCGTAGCCAGGGGGGTCCAGGGGGGGGCCTTTCTCGGAGATTTTCCCATACATTTACTGTATTTGCTGGAGAAAATTTGAGCATTTTCGTCCCATGTTTTCACTATCCGGCCCCCCTTCAGATATTCCTGGTTACGCCGCAGCAGATGGCACAAAACCCGTCAAGATTTAGATAGCGACGACTGTAGCACCAGTGCAAGGTTTAATGAACGTTCACTGTAGCGCCAGAATACACACAAAGACAAGGTTTGGTCTGTAGATAGCGATAACTGTAGTGCCAAGGTAACACAAAGCACAAGCTTGAGATAGCGACGACTGTAGCACCAGTCTTCTCGCGAGGAAAAGCAAAACCGAACGTACTTGCATTATCAGTGTACATCAGTTATGGTTTAGATAGTAAAATAAAGTTTTTACCTCTTAATTTAGACGTATATGTGAGTGTATTTATTAAACCTAATAAAGGCTAACCTTTTGTTCTTGTTGCGAATGACTGTACAGCCAGTGTTCACCAGCAAGAACATAGTTTAAACAGCGCCATAACTGTTAGTACACGAAACCAAATATAAAGTGCATCTACCCAAAAGCACAGTTTAAAATACTAGTGTACAGGATGAAATAAAAACGTATTATGACTTCACACCCTTCGTGTACTATGCAAGCACAAGGTTTAGATTGAAATAACTGTAGCGCCGGACGCAATCACGAAGGTTACATGGCGATAACCGTGTAGCATCATTGTGCACTCAGGCACAAGGGTTAGATAGTGTAAGACCGTAGCGCCTGTATACACACAAACAACGCACAATATGTCAGGATTAACTTCTTCCTTGAAGTTTCAATAAATTTCAATTAAATGTAGCAAGTTTATGGCTATTCTTATGCGATAATACCATGTTTTTACAGACATTTTGAGCTCAGCACTTGAAACTTGCATCATAGTATAGATAATACCATGTTTTTTTCGCAGAAATTTTAAAGTCAGCACTTGAATTTTGCATATAGTACGTCTCCCAGAATCGTCATATCTCAGTGATGTTTATGCAGAAAGCAACCAAACTTAGCGCACGTGTAGTCAGGCAAAAGTTAATGATCAATTCGAGTTACTTGGTACTAAAAGTGTTTTTTTTTTTTCAGCCTGCGTACTGGCCGCGAAATTCAGGAAAAATGCGAAAAAATCGATGTTGAAAATGTCAATCTTCGCCAAGTTTGACCCTTCACTTGGTGCTATAGCAACAAGCCCTAGCAACGCACACTACGTCAGGATTATTGCCATCTATTGGAAAGTTGTTCCATGAAGTTTCAAACAGTTTCAATTAAATTTGGCGAGTTTATGGCTATTCTTGAAGATGCGATAATACCATGTTTTTTCGCGGAAATTTTAAAGTCAGCACTTGAATTTTGCATATAGTACGTCTACAAGGATCGTCATGTCTCAGTGATGTTTATGCAGAAAGCAACCAAACTTAGCGAACGTGTAGTCAGGCAAAAGTTAATGATCAATTCGAGTTACTTGGCACTAAAAGTGTTTTTTTCAGCCTGCGTACTGGCCGTGAAATTCAGGAAAAATGCGAAAAATCGATGTTTAAAATGCCAATCTTCGCCAAGTTTGACCCTTCACTTGGTGCCATAGCAACAAGCCCTAGCATCGCACAATACGTCAGGATTATTGCCATCTATTGGAGAGTTGCTTCATGAAGTTTCAAACAGTTTCAATTAAATTTGGCGAGTTTATGGCTATTCTTGAAGATGCGATAATACCATGTTTTTTCGCGGAAATTTTAAAGTCAGCACTTGAATTTTGCATATAGTACGTCTACAAGGATCGTCATGTCTCAGTGATGTTTATGCAGAAAGCAACCAAACTTAGCGAACGTGTAGTCAGGCAAAAGTTAATGATCAATTCGAGTTACTTGGCACTAAAAGTGTTTTTTTCAGCCTGCGTACTGGCCGTGAAATTCAGGAAAAATGCGAAAAATCGATGTTTAAAATGCCAATCTTCGCCAAGTTTGACCCTTCACTTGGTGCTATAGCAACAAGCCCTAGCATCGCACAATACGTCAGGATTATTGCCATCTATTGGAGAGTTGCTTCATGAAGTTTCAAACAGTTTCAATTAAATTTGGCGAGTTTATGGCTATTCTTGAAGATGCGATAATACCATGTTTTTTCGCGGAAATTTTAAAGTCAGCACTTGAATTTTGCATATAGTACGTCTCCAAGAATCGTCATATCTCAGTGATTGTTTTGCAGAAAGCAACCAAACTTGGCGAACGTGTAGTCATGTAACAGTAGATGATAAATTCAAGTTACTTGGCACCAAAATATTTTCTTCAGCCTGCGTACAGGCCGCGAAATCCAGGAAAAATGCGAAAAAATCGATGTTGAAAATGCCAATCTTCGCCAAGTTTGACCCTTCACTTGGTAATATAGCAACAAGCCCTAGCAACGCAAAATACGTCAGGATTATTGTCATCTATAGGAGAGTTGTTCCATGAAGTTTCAAACAATTTCAATTAAATTTGGCGAGTTTATGGCTATTCTTGAAGATGCGATAATACCATGTTTTTTTCGCAGACATTTTAAAGTCAGCACTTGAATTTTGCATATAGTACGTCTCCAAGAATCGTCATATCTCAGTGATTTTTATGCAGAAAACAACCAAACTTGGCGAACGTGTAGTCATGTAACAGTAAATGATCAATTCAAGCAACTTGGCAGCAAACGATTTTCTTCAGCCTGCGTACAGGCCGCGAAATCCATAGAAAATGCGAAAAAATCGATGTTGAAAATGCCAATCTTCGCCAAATTTGACCCTTCACTTGGTGCCATAGCAACAAGCCCTAGCAACGCACAATACGTCAGGATTATTGTCATCTATTGGAGAGTTGTTCCATGAAGTTTCAAACAGTTTTAATTAAATTTGGCGAGTTTATGGCTATTCTTGAAGATGCGATAATAACATGTTTTTTCGTGGAAATTTTAAAGTCGGCACTTGAATTTTGCATATAGTACGTCTCCAAGAATCGTCATATCTCAGTGATGTTTATGCAGAAAGCAACCAAACTTAGCGAACGTGTAGTCAGGCAAAAGTTAATGATCAATTCGAGTTACTATGCGCTTAGTGTTTCTTCAGCCTGCGTACAGGCCGCGAAATTCAGGGAAGATGCGAAAAAAAGTCGATGTCGAAAATACCATGTTTTTTCGCGGAAATTTTAAAGTCAGCACTTGAATCTTGCATATGATATGTCTTAAAGAATCTTCATATCTCTGCCATTTGTCTGCAGAAAGCAACCACACTTGGTGAACGTGTAGTCTGGTAACAGTTCATGATCAATGTATGTTACTTTGCACTAAAAGTCTTTCTTCAGCAGCCTACAGACAGCGAAATGTAGGGAAAAATGCGCGAAATTCGATGTCGAAAATACTAATACTTTTGCCAAACTTGGCGAAAATGTAGTCAAGTAACAGTTAATGATCAATTCTTGTTACTTGGCACTACATTACATGCAAGTACAACGGTAAGATATCGATTACTGTAGCGCCAGTATACACGCAGGCACAAGGGATAGATAGCAATGACTTTAGTGCCAGTATACACGCAAGCACAAGGGTTAGACAGTGATGACTGTAGCGCCAGTATACACGCAAGCACAAGGGATAGATAGTGATGATTGTAGTGCCAGTATACACGCAAGTACAAGGGTTAGATAGCAATGACTTCAGCGCCAGTGGTAACACGAATGAACACGCATGCACAAGGGTTAGATTGTGGTGACTTTAGAGTCAGTATACACGCAAGCACAAGGGCTATGTAGCAATGGCTGTAGCGCCAGTATACACGCAAGTACAAGGGTTAGATAGCGATGACTGTAGCGCCAGTATACACGCAAGCACAAGGGTTAGATAGCGATTACTGTAGCGCCAGTATACACGCATGCACAAGGGTTAGATTGTGGTGACTTTAGAGTCAGTATACACGCAAGCACAAGGGCTATGTAGCAATGGCTGTAGCGCCAGTATACACGCAAGTACAAGGGTTAGAAAGCAATGAAATTAGCGCCAGATGCACCCAAGCATAAGGGTTATAATTATAGCGATCACTTTAGCGCCAGTATACACGCAAGCATAAGGGTTATAATTATAGCGATGACTTTAGCGCCAGTATACACGCAAGCACAAGGGTTAGACAGCGATGACTATAGAGCCAGTATACACGCACGCACAAGGGTTAGATAGCAATGACTTAAGCGCCAGTATACACGCAAGCAAAAGGATTATATAGCGATTTAATTAGCAGTTTTAATTAAATTTGGCGAGTTTATGGCTATTCTTGAAGATGCGATAATAACATGTTTTTTCGTGGAAATTTTAAAGTCGGCACTTGAATTTTGCATATAGTACGTCTCCAAGAATCGTCATATCTCAGTGATGTTTATGCAGAAAGCAACCAAACTTAGCGAACGTGTAGTCAGGCAAAAGTTAATGATCAATTCGAGTTACTATGCGCTTAGTGTTTCTTCAGCCTGCGTACAGGCCGCGAAATTCAGGGAAGATGCGAAAAAAAGTCGATGTCGAAAATACCATGTTTTTTCGCGGAAATTTTAAAGTCAGCACTTGAATCTTGCATATGATATGTCTTAAAGAATCTTCATATCTCTGCCATTTGTCTGCAGAAAGCAACCACACTTGGTGAACGTGTAGTCTGGTAACAGTTCATGATCAATGTATGTTACTTTGCACTAAAAGTCTTTCTTCAGCAGCCTACAGACAGCGAAATGTAGGGAAAAATGCGCGAAATTCGATGTCGAAAATACTAATACTTTTGCCAAACTTGGCGAAAATGTAGTCAAGTAACAGTTAATGATCAATTCTTGTTACTTGGCACTACATTACATGCAAGTACAACGGTAAGATATCGATTACTGTAGCGCCAGTATACACGCAGGCACAAGGGATAGATAGCAATGACTTTAGTGCCAGTATACACGCAAGCACAAGGGTTAGACAGTGATGACTGTAGCGCCAGTATACACGCAAGCACAAGGGATAGATAGTGATGATTGTAGTGCCAGTATACACGCAAGTACAAGGGTTAGATAGCAATGACTTCAGCGCCAGTGGTAACACGAATGAACACGCATGCACAAGGGTTAGATTGTGGTGACTTTAGAGTCAGTATACACGCAAGCACAAGGGCTATGTAGCAATGGCTGTAGCGCCAGTATACACGCAAGTACAAGGGTTAGATAGCGATGACTGTAGCGCCAGTATACACGCAAGCACAAGGGTTAGATAGCGATTACTGTAGCGCCAGTATACACGCATGCACAAGGGTTAGATTGTGGTGACTTTAGAGTCAGTATACACGCAAGCACAAGGGCTATGTAGCAATGGCTGTAGCGCCAGTATACACGCAAGTACAAGGGTTAGAAAGCAATGAAATTAGCGCCAGATGCACCCAAGCATAAGGGTTATAATTATAGCGATCACTTTAGCGCCAGTATACACGCAAGCATAAGGGTTATAATTATAGCGATGACTTTAGCGCCAGTATACACGCAAGCACAAGGGTTAGACAGCGATGACTATAGAGCCAGTATACACGCACGCACAAGGGTTAGATAGCAATGACTTAAGCGCCAGTATACACGCAAGCAAAAGGATTATATAGCGATGACTGTAGCGCCAGTATACACGCAAGCAAAAGGGTTATATAGCGATGACTGGAGCGCCAGTATACACGCAAGCAAAAGGGTTATATAGCGATGACTGTAGCGCCAGTATACACCCAAGCACAAGGGTTAGATAGCAATGACTTTAGCGCCAGTGGTAACACGCATGAACACGCATGCACAAGGGTTAGATTGTGGTGACTTTAGAGCCACCAGTATACACGCAAGCACAAGGGCTATGTAGCGATGGCTGTAGCGCCAGTATACACGCAAGTACAAGGGTTAGAAAGCAATGAAATTAGCGCCAGATGCACCCAAGCATAAGGGTTATAATTATAGCGATGACTTTAGCGCCAGTATACACGCAAGCATAAGGGTTATAATTATAGCGAAGCATAAGGGTTATAATTATAGCGATGACTTTAGCGCCAGTATACACGCAAGCACAAGGGTTAGACAGCGATGACTTTAGCGCCAGTATACACGCAAGCACAAGGGTTAGACAGCGATGACTGTAGCGCCAGTATACACCCAAGCACACGGGTTAGATAGCGATTACTGTAGCGCGAGTATACATGCAAGCACAACGGCTAGACAGCGATGACTGTAGCGCCAGTATACACGCAAGCACAAGGGATAGATAGTGATGACTGTAGCGCCAGTATACATGCAAGCACAAGGGTTAGATAGCAATGACTTTAGCGCCAGTATACACGCAATCACAAGGGTTAGATAGCGATGACTGAAGTGCCAGTATACACGCAAGTACAAGGATTAGGTAGCGATTACTGTAGCGCCAGTATACACGCAAGTACAAGGGTTAGATAGCGATGACTGTAGCGGCAGTATACACGCAAGCACAATGGTTAGATAGCGATGACTGTAGCGCCAGTATACACGCAAGCACAAGGGTTAGATAGCAATGACTGTAGCGCCAGTATACACGCAAGCACAAGGGTTAGATAGCGATGACTGTAGCGCCAGTATACACGCAAGCAAATGGGTTCTACAGCGATGCCTGTAGCGCCAGTACACACGTAAGCACAAGGGATAGATAGCAATGCCTGTAGCGCCAGTATACACGTAAGCACAAGGGATAGATAGCGATGACTGTAGCGCATACACGCAAGCACAAGGGTTAAACAGTGATGACTGTAGCGCCAGTACACACGCAAGCAATGATGACTTTAGCGCCAGGATACACGCAAGCACAAGGGTAATGTAGCGATGACTGTAGCGCCAGTATACACGCAAGCACAAGGGTTAGATAGCGATGACTGTAGCGCCAGTATACACGCAAGCACAAGGGTTAGATAGCGATTACTGTAGCGCCAGTATACATGCAAGCACAACGGCTAGACAGCGATGACTGTAGCGCCAGTATACACGCAAGCACAAGGGATAGGTAGTGATGACTGTAGCGCCAGTATACATGCAAGCACAAGGGTTAGATAGCAATGACTTTAGCGCCAGTATACACGCAATCACAAGGGTTAGATAGCGATGACTGAAGTGCCAGTATACACGCAAGTACAAGGATTAGGTAGCGATTACTGTAGCGCCAGTATACACGCAAGTACAAGGGTTAGATAGCGATGACTGTAGCGGCAGTATACACGCAAGCACAATGGTTAGATAGCAATGACTGTAGCGCCAGTATACACGCAAGCACAAGGGTTAGATAGCGATGACTGTAGCGCCAGTATACACGCAAGCAAAAGGGTTATATAGCGATGACTGTAGCGCCAGTATACACGCAAGCAAAAGGGTTATATAGCGATGACTGTAGCGCCAGTATACACCCAAGCACAAGGGTTAGATAGCAATGACTTTAGCGCCAGTGGTAACACGCATGAACACGCATGCACAAGGGTTAGATTGTGGTGACTTTAGAGCCACCAGTATACACGCAAGCACAAGGGCTATGTAGCGATGGCTGTAGCGCCAGTATACACGCAAGTACAAGGGTTAGAAAGCAATGAAATTAGCGCCAGATGCACCCAAGCATAAGGGTTATAATTATAGCGATGACTGTAGCGCCAGTATACACGCAAGCACAAGGGTTAGATAGCGATGACTGTAGCGCCAGTATACACGCAAGCAAAAGGGTTATATAGCGATGCCTGTAGCGCCAGTATACACGTAAGCACAAGGGATAGATAGCAATGCCTGTAGCGCCAGTATACACGTAAGCACAAGGGATAGATAGCGATGACTGTAGCGCATACACGCAAGCACAAGGGTTAAACAGTGATGACTGTAGCGCCAGTACACACGCAAGCAATGATGACTTTAGCGCCAGGATACACGCAAGCACAAGGGTAATGTAGCGATGACTGTAGCGCCAGTATACACGCAAGCACAAGGGTTAGATAGCGATGACTGTAGCGCCAGTATACACGCAAGCACAAGGGTTAGATAGCCTTTCAATAACTGCTTATCATTATGAAAGATATATCGTTACCGTCAATAACTGTTATTGACCTATTGTACTGTTCCTTTTGGACGTTCTTTGGCAGGGATAATATGCGATATTAATCGCGGTAAAGCTAAAAGAATGACAACGATTACCAATTCAAATGATGTCTTATCGTAAATAAGGAGTGGAGTTTAAAATCGTGAGGAAAAATTATATATCCGGTCGTATGAGTAAACCAGAAAACACTAATGCAAAGTGAAAAATTAAGCGGAAAATCGAAGAAAAAGGCATGAAGGAGATGATCTCTTGTGTCGTTGTTTTCAAGAAATATGTATATTCGTATGCAAATCCTTCTCTTGTTAAACAGAATTTTAAAAGAAACCATTTTTGCGACAAAAACAAGTGAAATCGGCATCTGTTGCGAAAATGCCCTGAGACAGCAGTTGCGAAAATGCCCTATTGTCTTTGTTTACAAAATTTAAAATCCACTATCTCCGGACCAGAGAATCAAGAAGCGGAATTTTCTTGTCGAAACACGTTTGTAAGCATGTCCTTGATAATCATATGTGTTAAAACATATTTTGCTTTTTCCTTCTTAAAGTTTTTTCAAACCGCCCGTTCTAGCAGTTTGGCATTTTTGTCACACAAACTGAGATTTCGAAAATCTTTCAAAAATGTACGATTGGAAATCAATTCGATTTAAAAAATTCACATGCACTATTATTTTGAAACTATCATTTACCTAAAAAAGTTTCAGTGCGATTAGATTAATTTTCTAGATGTTTAGGGGGTATTTATTGCTTCAGTAAAAATTGCCTTTTTGGTCCCAAGTGGATGTAGTATAGTGTTTGTACAACGACCCCACTTGCACCTTCCTTTTTCGCGACCAAAGTGAAAACACTCGATTCGATCGAGACAATTGCATGATATATACACTACTACTACTAAATTATATGCTGCCGTTGTCATTTTGATTTTTTCATTTTTTCCTGCCGAGTTAGAAGGTAGGGCATTTTTGCAACACGGGTCTCCTTCTAGAGCCGATAAAAAAATCAAACAAAAATCAAAAATATTGTGCATTTGCAAAAAAATAGAGAAACTTACCCCGAAGAATGCTGGAGTATTTTTAGTTAACAAAATTTCATTTTCAGGAAAATTTGGCTGAAAGTATGTCAATGTTGCGAAAATGTCCTATTATCCGTCTGCAGACAGACAGACAGACAGACAGACAGACAGACAGACAGACAGACAGACAGACAGACAGACAGACAGACAGACAGACAGACAGACAGACAGACAGACAGACAGACAGACAGACAGACAGACAGACAGACAGACAGACAGACAGACAGACAGACAGACAGACAGACAGACAGACAGACAGACAGACAGACAGACAGACAGACAGACAGACAGACAGACAGACAGACAGACAGACAGACAGACAGACAGACAGACAGACAGACAGACAGACAGACAGACAGACAGACAGACAGACAGACAGACAGACAGACAGACAGACAGATTTAAGCAAAAGAGAACTTTTTCCGTGTCTACATACTCTGATGCAAACACGAGGGGAGGTTGCAACCTACCCGAGTGTTTGCATCAGAGTATGTAGACACTGGGAAAAAGTTCTCTATTGCTTTTATAAAATATCTTTCACTTTTTGAAGCGAAAGATTTGAAATTAATTTATTTCAACATTTTGTGTGAATATATAAATTCTCCTAACCGCACGACGGCCTGAACGGGCCAATCAGAGGGCGTGTTATATCGCATGTGTTCAAGTTTATCACTCAGTTGGCTGCAAGTTTTGCGAAGTGGAGGCGAGAGAAAACTGCTTTCTAAGAAACATTTGACGACTTTATTGACCTCTTCTATGGTGTTTATTGTAATTGAAGCATAAGCGAATGTCAATGAAGGGATGTACGGGTTAAGAATTGCAAAGCCAAAGGAATTTTCCGTACAGCAATAGCCTTCGTGTTGACTTGAGCCTTTTGATGAGTTTTGGAAAGGCAAATTCGGCTAGCATCGAAAAAGCTGGATAGCAAAAAAAGCGTGTCTTGTTTCAATCTTCAAATCAAGCAAAATGTTGAATACCAGACTGGAATGATACTATGGGGGCTTCAATTGTTGCTGATGGCATGAACGAATATTGAATTTTTAAAGCAACTCAAGTCAAAGTTTCGTCGACAGTGCCGTCGGTGTTCGCCGATCGCCGGTAAGAATTTCATGTTTTGTTAATACTCCAAATCTTGTTAACTTGCTAGCAAACGATTTCTTACCTACTCGGCTTGTGAAAGATCATCATTGAATAGGAAATTGAATAGGAAAGTAAGTGGATTTGTGATTTGTTCCATAATGTGGTCTTCATTTTTGGCTAGCCGATCGATTCGCCGAAATTCAGAATTTTAGTTGGGTCGCTTTATAACTTGATTTGTGTTGTTTTTCTCCTCTTAGTAAGAGCTTTATACTTTTAAAAAGTTCCCAGAAGTGATCAAAGAAATCGTTTCATAAAGGGAGGGAAGAGGATTTCGGAGGACAAAAATATCATGTAAGGTACTTATAATCGTACGAAAATGTTGACAATCCTGAAAGTTTACACGCGTTTGACTAAAAAAGTCGAAGACAAGCCAATTCTTTGAACTTGTGGTTTAAGGATGGGACGACAAATGATAGCTAAAAGAAAACAGCACTGCTTTCACAATTTCATTGCTTCAAGTGTTTGGATACATTTTTGTCAAAATATGTAAAGAATGAAAAAGAAGACAGCGCAAACATCGTCCCGGGCGTGACGTCACAACCGTGTTTATATACTCTCATATAAACACACCTGTCGACCAATGAGAGCGCGCGTACTATCTTAGTTATTTTATAAAGATAGATAGATAGATAGATAGATAGATAGATAGATAGATAGATAGATAGATAGATAGATAGATAGATAGATAGATAGATAGATAGATAGATAGATAGATAGATAGTAATGTTTTTTGTTCCCTAGTGTAACATTTCGATTTGCTGTGGGTTCCCTAGTGTAACATTTTTCCCTAATGTAACATATCTACTGTTACACTAGGGAACATTGAATGTTACAAAAGGGAACATGTTCCCTAGTGTAACAAATTGTGTTACATTAGGGAACATTGTTCCCTAGTGTAACACTGATGTTCCCTGGTGTAACACCTCGTTGTTCCCTTTGGTAACATTGGTTCCCTAGTGTAACATTCTTGGTTACACTAGGGAACACTATGAAAAAATGGCCAATTCAAAGACTGATATACCTTGCTTCAACGAATAGCCATAAAATAACGAGAGCTTATTTGTATTTCGTCCAATTTGGTGTAACTATAGTTTACTACTTGACAATGATGTATCCGTAGCATTTACGCTGATATCTGTACCACCAGCTTCGAAAATGTGCGTCTTATTCGGGTGATTTTTGACATGTCTCCTCCTTTTTAGTCATCTTTGAGTCTCTGTATGTTGCCATATTTACAACGCCTACTAAAGGTTGATAACAGTTAATCAATGTCAATTACTTGTTTATCATTTATCCAAGTTTGAGCTTTGTTTATTGAGTTCTCCCTGTTTTACAGCATTTCTTCAAAGCATACATAGCATTTGGGTAAAATTTGACTGATGATTTGTTGTCAAGACTGTATTAGAAATCCCTAAGATTGGCTGTAATCCAGCCAAAATACACTCAAATTCCATGAAATTTGATTTACTTATAGCTAGACTGATGCCTGTTAATGGCCTCTATGCAGAGTATGTGCTACGTAAAGTGTGTGCTCATGTCTATGCCACTTTATTGTCAGAAATTGGACTTTGAGTCTCTGTCTGTTGCCATAGATACCGCGCCTAGCAACGGGTGATACAAATTGATCAATGACTATCATTCGTTGACCACTACAATAAGTTTGAGCTACGTTGAGTGAAAACTCGCTGTTTTACAGCATTTCTTGAAGGCACGGTATTTGGGTAAAAAACTGACTTCTTAATGTGAAGTATTAAAAAGACCTATATATCATGCTTCCAAGAATGGCTGTAAATCAGTCAGATTACACTCGAATATAATCAAATTTGGTGTACGTATAGGTTGATACCAGTCAATGATCCTTGCGTAAATGTGTGCTCATATGTATGCCCCTTTGTCCGATAATAAGTCCCAAACACGTCCAATTGTGCTAAAAATTCGAAAATAAAAAATGAATTTTTCTTCAACTTTGAGTCTCTGCCTGTTGCCATAGATAGAGCGCCTAGCAACAGGTGATGCACATTGATCAATGACTATTATTCGTTGACGACTACGCTACGTTTGAGCTACGTTGAGTGAAAACTCGCTGTTTTACAGCATTTCTTCAAGGCACGGTTTTGGGGTACAAATTTGACTTCTCAATGTGAAGTATTAAAAAGACCTATATATCATGCTTCCAAGAATGGCTGCAAATCAGTCAGATTACACTCGAATATAATCAAACTTGGTGTACGTATAGGTGGATACCAGTCAGTGATCCTTGCGTAATATATGTGCTCATACGTATGCCCCTTTGTCCGATAATAAGTCCCAAACACGCCCAATTGTGCTAAAAATTGGAAAATAAAACATGCATTTGTCCTTAACTTTGAGTCTCTGCCTGTTACCATAGATACAGCGCCTAGCAACAGGTGATACAAATTGATCAATGACTATTATTCGTTGACCAGTACACTAAGTGTGAGCTACGTTGAGTGAAAACTCGCTGTCTTACAGAATTTCTGGAAGGCACGGTATTTGGGTAAAAAAACTGACTTCTTAATGTGAAGTATCAAAAAGACCCATATATCATGCTTTCAAGAATGGCTGTAAATCAGTCAGTTTACACTCAAATGTCATTAAATTTGGTGCACGTATAGACTGAAACCAGTCAATGATCTTTTCGTAATGTGTGTGCTCATATGTATGCCAGTTTGTCCGATAATATGTCCCAAACACGGCCAGTTGTGCTAAAAAATTCGAAAATATAATGCATTTTTCTTTAACTTTGAGTATCTGCCTGTTACCATAGATACAGCGCCTAGCAACTGTTGATACAAATTGATCAATGACTATCATTCGTTGACCACTGCACTAAGTTTGAGCTACGTTGAGTGAAAACTCGCTGTTTTACGGCATTTCTTGAAGGCAAGGTATTGGGGTAAAAAACTGACTTCTTAATGTGAAGTATTAAAAAGACCCATAATCATGCTTTCAAGAATGGCTGTAAATCCGTCAGTTTAAACTCAAATGTCACTAAATTTGGTGTACATATAGACTGAAACCAGTCAATGATCCTTTCGTAATGTGTGTGCTCATATGTATACCAGTTTGTCCGATAATATGTCCCAAACACGGCCAGTTGTGCTAAAAAATTCGAAAATATAATGCATTTTTCCATAACTTTGAGTATCTGCCTGTTACCATAGATACAGCAACTAGCAACTGTTGATACACATTGATCAATAACTATCATTTGTTGACCACTGCACTAAGTTTGAGCTACGTTGAGTGAAAACTCGCTGTCTTACAGAATTTCTTGAAGGCACGGTATTTGTGTAAAAAACTGACTTCTTAATGTGTAGTATTAAAAAGACCCATATATCATGCTTTCAAGAATGGCTGTAAATCAGTCAGTTTAAACTCAAATGTCGTTAAATTTGGTGTACGTATATACTGAAACCAGTCA
Organism: Scolanthus callimorphus; assembly: GCA_033964015.1. Lineage (NCBI taxonomy): Eukaryota > Metazoa > Cnidaria > Anthozoa > Actiniaria > Edwardsiidae > Scolanthus > Scolanthus callimorphus. Next base: position 2,703,608 of record CM066912.1, on the reverse strand, counting down.
ATGATCCTTTTGTAACGTGTGTGCTCATATGTATACCAGTTTGTCCGATAATATGTCCCAAACACGGCCAATTGTGCTAAAAATTCGAAATAAAAAAATACATTTTCCTTAACTTTGAGTCTCTGCCTGTTACCATAGATACAGCGCCTAGCAACGGTTGATACAAATTGATCACTAACTATCATGCGTTGACCAGTACCCTAACTTTTAGCTACGTTGAGTGAAAACTCGCTGTTTTATAGCATTTTTTGAAGGCACGGTATTTGGGTAAAAAACTGACTTCTTAATGTGAAGTATTGAAAAGACCCATATATCACGCTTTCAAGAATGGCTGTAAATCAGTCAGTTTACACTCAAATGTCATTAAATTTGGTGTACGTATAGACTGAAACCAGTCAATGATCCTTTCGTGATGTGTGTGCTCATATGTATACCAGTTTGTCCGATAATATGTCCCAAACACGGCCAATTGTGCTAAAAATTCGAAAATAAAATGCATTTTCCTTAACTTTGAGTATCTGCCTGTTACCATAGATACAGCGCCTAGCAACGGTTGATACAAATTGATCAATGACTATCATTTGTTAACCACTACACTACGTTTGAGCTACGTTGAGTGAAAACTCGCTGTTTTACGGCATTTCTGGAAGGCACGTTATTTGAGTAAAAATTTGACTTTTCAATGTGAAGTAGTAAAAAGACCCATATAACATGCTTGCAAGAATAGCTGTAACTCAGTCAGATTACACTCAACTTCCATCAGAGTTGGTGTCCTTATAGACGTATGACTGTCAATGATCCCTACGTAGAATGTGTGCTCGTATCGATGCCACTTGGACCGGCAATTGGCCCCAAACACGGTCTATTCTGCTTATATTTCAATATAAAAAGCGCACTTCTTCTGACGTTTGAGACTCTGTATGTTGCCATAGGAACAGCGCCTAGCAACGTTTGGTATATATTGATCAATGTGAATCATTCTTTAATCACTAATTCAAGTTTCAGCCATGTCGGTTGAATTTTCGCTGTTTTACGGCATTTCTTCAAGGGACGGTATTCGAGTCAAAAATTGGGTAAATTTTGGTAAGAATAAGGTACATATCTTCCGGGTTTAGTTTCAGACCCGAAAATGTTTGTGATGATCTTTTGTAATAAATGTGTATCAAGTAGGTGTATTTTTCTGACTTCTGTTTAAATTGTATTGTATTTGAGCAATTTTTGGATAGATAACCATTCACTTGTAAAACTACAAGTTTGCGAGATTTTCTCAATTTCCGCGTTACACAAGGGAACAATGTTCCCTAATGCAACCCAAAAGGAATTTGTAAAAAATATTATATCTCGAAAATTGTGTAACCTCTGAGGTTTTCGCTTCTTGTGTACATGTGCGGTACAGTTCTTCAATAACGGATGCAATTAGATTGACTATCTACCTCTTCTGGCAGCCGCTAGAACAATCCGCGTTTTTCTTGGGTTAGAAAATCGCCGAAGACAAACTCCGGTTTTTATACCTTCTTACTAAAAATGCTGTAATTTTCTAATTACTTACTGGAAGGAAATGAAACTACGTGGAAAGTTAAGTCCATTCATCATCTACATTATCCTAAAGTTTCGGGCAAAAGAGTGAAACCGTAAGGAAGCTAGAATCATTTTGTTCACTCCTCCGAATTTTGCAACTTTTTGCTTAAATTTCCGCAATAAGGTCGTGTGTGCTACTTGTAACACAACCTCGATTTTTCGGCCAGCTTTTGGAAACCAAATTTCAAATTGAACAGATCGAAGTAGGTAGGGGTAGTGAAACTTAATCACCTTCTAACTCCTCGATATATGTTTTAACCTCCGCGAAACGTTCTTTTAATTTCGAGAAATTGTGCGGTTTCCCTAGTGTAACATTTTCAAATTCAACTGGCTGTAAAATCTTTACGAAAGGGCTCCAGGTACTACCGCTTCCCAACAATCAAACATACCTCTAACACTAACTTATCCCGTGTTTGGATTCTTTTGTCAGTGATTATTGAAACTTCTACAGCTTAGCTTATTTTTGGGTTACACTAGGGACAAGAAAAATCTACAGATAGATAGATAGATAGATAGATAGATAGATAGATAGATAGATAGATAGATAGATAGATAGATAGATAGATAGATAGATAGATAGATAGATAGATAGATAGATAGATAGATAGATAGATAGATAGATAGATAGATAGATAGATAGATAGATAGATAGATAGATAGATAGATAGATAGATAGATAGATAGATAGATAGATAGATAGATAGATAGATAGATAGATAGATAGATAGATAGATAGATAGATAGATAGATAGATAGATAGATAGATAGATAGATAGTAATGTTTTTTGTTCCCTAGTGTAACATTTCAATTTGCTGTGGGTTCCCTAGTGTAACATTTTTCCCTAGTGTAACATATCTACTGTTACACTAGGGAACATTGAATGTTACAAAAGGGAACATGTTCCCTAGTGTAACAAAATTGTGTTACATTAGGGAACATTGTTCCCTAGTGTAACACTGATGTTCCCTAGTGTAACACCTCGTTGTTCCCTTTGGTAACATTGGTTCCCTAGTGTAACATTCTTGGTTACACTAGGGAACACTATGAAAAAATGGCCAATTCAAAGACTGATATACCTTGCTTCAACGAATAGCCATAAAATAACGAGAGCTTATTTGTATTTCGTCCAATTTGGTGTAACTATAGTTTACTACTTGACAATGATGTATCCGTAGCATTTACGCTGATATCTGTACCACCAGCTTCGAAAATGTGCGTCTTATTCGGGTGATTTTTGACATGTCTTCTCCTTTTTAGTCATCTTTGAGTCTCTGTATGTTGCCATATTTACAAGGCCTACTAAAGGTTGATAACAGTTAATGAATGTTAATTACTTGTTTATCATTTATCCAAGTTTGAGCTTTGTTTATTGAGTTCTCCCTGTTTTACAGCATTTCTTGAAAGCATCGTAGCATTTGGGTAAAATTTGACTGATGATTTGTTGTCAAGACTGTATTAGAAATCCCTACGATTGGCTGTAATCCAGCCAAAATACACTCAAATTCCATGAAATTTGATTTACTTATAGCTAGACTGATGCCTGTTAATGGCCTCTATGCAGAGTATGTGCTACGTAAAGTGTGTGCTCATGTCTATGCCACTTTATTGTCCGAAATTGGACTTTGAGTCTCTGTCTGTTGCCATAGATACCGCGCCTAGCAACGGGTGATACAAATTGATCAATGACTATCATTCGTTGACCACTACAATAAGTTTGAGCTACGTTGAGTGAAAACTCGCTGTTTTACAGCATTTCTTGAAGGCACGGTATTTGGGTAAAAAACTGACTTCTTTATGTGAAGTATTAAAAAGACCTATATATCATGCTTCCGAGAATGGCTGTAAATCAGTCAGATTACACTCGAATATAATCAAATTTGGTGTACGTATAGGTGGATACCAGGCAATGATCCTTGCGTAATACGTGTGCTCATATGTATGCCCCTTTGTCCGATAATAAGTCCCAAACACGTCCAATTGTGCTAAAAATTCGAAAATAAAAAATGCATTTTCCCTTAACTTTGAGTCTCTGCCTGTTACCACAGAAACAGCGCCTAGCAACGATTGATACAAATTGATCAATGACTATCATTCATTGACCACTGCACTAAGTTTGAGCTACGTTGAGTGAATACTCGCCGTTTTACAGCATTTTTTGAAGGCACGGTATTGGGGTAAGAAAACTGACTTCTTAATGTGAAGTAATAAAAAGACCCATATATCATGCTTTCAAGAATGGCTGTAAATCAGTCAGTTTACACTCAAATATCATTAAATTTGGTGTACGTATAGACTGAAACCAGTCAATGATCCTTTCGTAATGTGTGTGCTCATATGTATACCAGTTTGTCCGATAATATGTCCCAAACACGGCCAGTTGTGCTAAAAAATTCGAAAATATAATGCATTTTTCCTTAACTTTGAGTATCTGCCTGTTACCATAGATACAGCGACTAGCAACTGTTGATACAAATTGATCAATAACTATCATTTGTTGACCACTGCACTAAGTTTGAGCTACGTTGAGTGAAAACTCGCCGTTTTACAGCATTTTTTGAAGGCACGGTAATGGGGTAAGAAAACTGACTTCTTAATGTGAAGTATTAAAAAGACCCATATATCATGCTTTCAAGAATGACTATAAATCAGTCAGTTTACACTCAAATGTCATTAAATTTGGTGTACGGTAGACTGAAACCAGTCAATGATCCTTTCGTAATGTGTGTGCTCATATGTATACCAGTTTGTCCGATAATATGTCCCAAACACGGCCAATTGTGCTAAAAAATTCGAAAATATAATGCATTTTTCTTTAACTTTGAGTATCTGCCTGTTACTATAGATACAGCGACTAGCAACTGTTGATACAAATTGATCAATGACTATCATTTGTTGACCACTGCACTAAGTTTGAGCTACGTTGAGTGAAAACTCGCCGTTTTACGGCATTTCTTGAAGGCAAGGTATTGGGGTAAAAAACTGACTTCTTAATGTGAAGTATTAAAAGACCTATATATCATGCTTTGAAGAATGGCTGTAAATCAGTCAGTTTACACTCAAATGTCATTAAATTTGGTGTACGTATATACTGAAACCAGTCAATGATCCTTTTGTAATGTGTGTGCTCATATGTATGCCAGTTTGTCCGATAATATGTCCAAAACACGGCCAATTGTGCTAAAAATTCGAAAAAAAAATGCATTTTTCCTTAACTTTGAGTCTCTGCCTGTTACTATAGATACAGCGCCTAGCAACTATTGATACAAATTGATCAATGACTATTATTCGTTGACCACTGCACTAAGTTGGAGCTACGTTGAGTGAAAACTCGCTGTTTTACGGCATTTCTTGAAGGCAAGGTATTGGGGTAAAAAACGGACTTCTTAATGTGATAAGTATTAAAAAGACCCATATGTCATGCTTTCAAGAATGGCTGTAAATCAGTCAGTTTACACTCAAATGTCATTAAATTTGGTGTACGTATAGACTGAAACCAGTCAAAGATCCTTTCGTAATGTGTGTGCTCATATGTATACCAGTTTGTCCGATAATATGTCCCAAACACGGCCAGTTGTGCTAAAAAATTCGAAAATATAATGCATTTTTCCTTAACTTTGAGTATCTGCCTGTTACCATAGATACAGCGACTAGCAACTGTTGATGACTATCATTCGTTGACCACTGCACTAAGTTTGAGCTACGTTGAGTGAAAACTCGCTGTTTTACGGCATTTCTTCAAGGCAAGGTATTGGGGTAAAAAACTGACTTCTTAATGTGAAGTATTAAAAAGACCTATATATCATGCTTTGAAGAATGGCTGTAAATCAGTCAGTTTAAACTCAAATGTCATTAAATTTGGTGTACGTATATACTGAAACCAGTCAATGATCCTTTTGTAATGTGTGTGCTCATATGTATGCCAGTTTGTCCGATAATATGTCCAAAACACGGCCAATTGTGCTAAAAATTCGAAATAAAAAAATGCATTTTCCTTAACTGTGAGTCTCTGCCTGTTACCATAGATACCGCGCCTAGCAACTGTTGATACAAATTGATCAATGACTATTATTCGTTGACCACTGCACTAAGTTTGAGCTACGTTGAGTGAAAACTCGCTGTCTTACAGAATTTCTTGAAGGCACGGTATTTGGGTAAAGAAACTCACTTCTTAATGTGAAGTATCAAAAAGACCCATATATCATGCTTTCAAGAATGGCTGTAAATCAGTCAGTTTACACTCAAATGTCAATAAACTTCGTGTACGTATAGACTGAAACCCGTCAATGATCCTTTCGTAATGTGTGTGCTCATATGTATACAAGTTTGTCCGATAATATGTCCCAAACACGGCCAATTGTGCTAAAAATTCGAAATAAAAAAATGCATTTTCCTTAACTTTGAGTCTCTGCCTGTTACCATAGATACAGCGCGTAGCAACTGTTGATACAAATTGATCAATGACTATCATTTGTTGACCACTGCACTAAGTTTGAGCTACGTTGAGTGAACACTCGCTGTTTTACGGCATTTCTTGAGGGCACGGTATTTGGGTAAAAATTTGACTTTTCAATGTGAAGTAGTAAAAAGACCCATATAACATGCTTGCACCAATGGCTGTAAATCAGGTAGATTACTCTGAAACTCCAACTAATTTGGCGTATTTAAAGACTGACAGTTTACAATAATCCCTACATAAAGTGTGTGCTCATGTCTCTGTCAGCTTGTCCGAAAATTGGTCAAAAACACGGCCAACTTTGCTAAAATTTCGAGTTAAAAAGCGCATTTTTCTTCGATTTGGAGTCTCAGTCTGTTGCCATAGATACAACGCCTAGCAACGGGTGATACAAGGTCATTAATGACTATCATTAGTCGATCACTACACTAAGTTTGAGCTATTTTGAGTGAATATTCGCTGTTTTACAGCATTTCCTGAAGGCATGGTGTTTGGCTTAAAATTTGACTTGATTAGGTGTTCATTAAAAAGACGCGTATACCTTGCTTTCAAGAATAGCTGTAACTCAGTCAGATTACACTCAACTTCCATCAGAGTTGGTGTCCTTATAGACGTATGACTGTCAATGATCCCTACGTAGAATGTGTGCTCATATCGATGCCACTTGGACCGGCAATTGGCCCCAAACACAGTCTATTCTGCTTATATTTCAATATAAAAAGCGCACTTCTTCTGACGTTTGAGACTCTGTATGTTGCCATAGGAACAGCGCCTAGCAACGTTTGGTATATATTGATCAATGTCAATGATTCTTTAATCACTAATTCAAGTTTCAGCCATGTCGGTTGAATTTTCGCTGTTTTACGGCATTTCTTCAAGGGACGGTATTCGAGTCAAAAATTGGGTAAATTTGGGTAAGAATAAGGTACATATCTTCCGGGTTTAGTTTCAGACCCGAAAATGTTTGTGATGATCTTTTGTAATAAATGTGTATCAAGTAGGTGTATTTTTCTGACTTCTGTTTAAATTGTATCGTATTTGAGCAATTTTTGGATAGATAACCATTTACTTGTAAAACTACAAGTTTGCGAGATTTTCTCAATTTCCGCGTTACACAAGGGAACAATGTTCCCTAATGCAACCAAAAAAGAATTTCTAAAAAAGTATTATATCTCGAAAACTGTATAACCTCTGAGGTTTTCGCTTCTTGTGTACATGTGCAGTACAGTTCTTCAATAACGGATGCAATTAGATTGACTATCTACCTCTTCTGGCAGCCGCTAGAACAATCCGCGTTTTTCTTGGGTTAGAAAATCGCCGAAGACAAACTCCGCTTTTTATACCTTCTTACTAAAATGCTGTAATTTGCTAATTACTTACTGGAAGGAAATGAAACTACGTGGAAAGTTAAGTCCATTCATCGTCTACATTATCCTAAAGTTTCGGGCAAAAGAGTGAAACCGTAAGGAAGCTAGATTCATTTTTGTTCACTCCTCTGAATTTTGCAACTTTTTGCTTAAATTTCCGCAATAAGGTCGTGTGTGCTACTTGTAACACAACCTCGATTTTTCGGCCAGCTTTTGGAAACCAAATTTCAAATTGAACAGATCGAAGTAGGTAGGGGTAGTGATACTTAATCACCTTCTAACTCCTCGATATATGTTTTAACCTCCGCGAAACCCTCTTTTAATTTCGAGAAATTGTGCGGTTTCCCTAGTGTAACATTTTCAAATTCAACTGGCTGTAAAATCTTTACTAAAGAGCTCCAGGTACTACCGCTTCCCAACAATCAAACACACCTCTAACACTAACTTATCCCGTGTTTGGATTCTTCTGTCAGTGATTATTGAAACTTCTACAGCTTAGCGCATTTTTGGGTTACACTAGGGACAAGAAAAATCTACAGATAGATAGATAGATAGATAGATAGATAGATAGATAGATAGATAGATAGATAGATAGATAGATAGATAGATAGATAGATAGATAGATAGATAGATAGATAGATAGATAGATAGATAGATAGATAGATAGATAGATAGATAGATAGATAGATAGATAGATAGATAGATAGATAGTAATGTTTTTTGTTCCCTAGTGTAACATTTCAATTTGCTGTGGGTTCCCTAGTGTAACATTTTTCCCTAGTGTAACATATCTACTGTTACACTAGGGAACATTAAATGTTACAAAAGGGAACATGTTCCCTAATGTAACAAAATTGTGTTACATTAGGGAACATTGTTCCCTAGTGTAACACTGATGTTCCCTAGTGTAACACCTCGTTGTTCCCTTTGGTAACATTGGTTCCCTAGTGTAACATTCTTGGTTACACTAGGGAACACTATGAAAAAATGGCCAATTCAAAGACTGATATACCTTGCTTCAACGAATAGCCATAAAATAACGAGAGCTTATTTGTATTTCGTCCAATTTGGTGTAACTATAGTTTACTACTTGACAATGATGTATTCGTAGCATTTACGCTGATATCTGTTCCACCAGCTTCGAAAATGTGCGTCTTATTCGAGTGATTTTTGACATGTCTCCTCCTTTTTAGTCATCTTTGAGTCTCTGTATGTTGCCATATTTACAAGGCCTACTAAAGGTTGATAACAGTTAATCAATGTCAATTACTTGTTTATCATTTTTCCAAGTTTGAGCTTTGTTTATTGAGTTCTCCCTGTTTTACAGCATTTCTTGAAAGCATACATAGCATTTGGGTAACATTTGACTGATGATTTGTTGTCAAGACTGTATTAGAAATCCCTACGATTGGCTGTAATCCAGCCAAAATACACTCAAATTCCATGAAATTTGATTTACTTATAGCTAGACTGATGCCTGTTAATGGCCTCTATGCAGAGTATGTGCTACGTAAAGTGTGTGCTCATGTCTATGCCACTTTATTGTCCGAAATTGGACTTTGAGTCTCTGTCTGTTGCCATAGATACAGCACCTAGCAACGGGTGATACAAATTGATCAATGACTATCATTCGTTGACCACTACAATAAGTTTGAGCTACGTTGAGTGAAAACTCGCTGTTTTACAGCATTTCTTGAAGGCACGGTATTTGGGTAAAAAACTGACTTCTTAAGGTATGAGTATACCTTTGCACGAGGGATGTCACTTTTTCGCGAAAAAAAATCACTGTCGTGTCATTATTTACACTACAAGGGCCAATTATATATCGTTTTAAAGCTTATGGAATGGCCTTACCTACTAAGTGGTATATTTCTTTGCAATGGTAATCTGATGGATCATTTTCGTCATTTTGTGCTTCAGAGGAAAAGTACCATTTTTTTCTTTTTAAGAGTTCCTGCCACTTCCAGTTAATGTTAAAAGCTCCAGATTTCTGCAAAATGTATTCCTTAGAGTGCGATCTGAAAAAGGTGTGCGGGATTATTGATATTTTACATATTTGCGGAAATATCACGTAAAAAGGTTGAAAACAGATGTTTTTGGCAATGCTAACTAACTTTTATGCTAATTAGCATAAAATATGTTTTAAAAGGAAAATCAAAAATCCCACACACCTCTTTTTTAGATCGCCTTCTAAAGAATAGATTTTGCTTATATTTGGAGCTGTGCAACTTAATTGGAAGAAGATGGAACTTTTTAAAGAAAGTCGGTCGTTTTTTCTTTAGAGCTAACAAAATAGATGTTCATGTACATATAATGAAAACAAAATTATTCATCAGATAGACCAATCTTTTAGCTTTAAAATGATATATGAATGACGTTTGCGGTGTAAATTGTGACGCGATACGAATTTTTTCCCCGCGAGACCCCTCAAAGGTATACTCATACCTTAATGTGAAGTATTAAAAAGATCTATATATCATGCTTCCAAGAATGGCTGTAAATCAGTCAGATTACACTCGAATATAATCAAATTTGGTGTACGTATAGGTGGATACCAGTCAATGATCCTTGCGTAATACGTGTGCTCATATGTATGCCCCTTTGTCCGATAATAAGTCCCAAACACGTCCAATTGTGCTAAAAATTCGAAAATAAAAAATGCATTTTCCCTTAACTTTGAGTCTCTGCCTGTTACCACAGAAACAGCGCCTAGCAATGATTGATACAAATTGATCAATGACTATCATTCGTTGACCACTGCACTAAGTTTGAGCTACGTTGAGTGAATACTCGCCGTTTTACAGCATTTTTTGAAGGCACGGTATTGGGGTAAGAAAACTGACTTCTTAATGTGAAGTAATAAAAAGACCCATATATCATGCTTTCAAGAATGGCTGTAAATCAGTTAGTTTACACTCAAATATCATTAAATTTGTTGTACGTATAGACTGAAACCAGTCAATGATCCTTTCGTAATGTGTGTGCTCATATGTATACCAGTTTGTCCGATAATATGTCTCAAACACGGCCAGTTTTGCTAAAAAATTCGAAAATAAAATGCATTTTTCCTTAACTTTGAGTATCTGCCTGTTACCATAGATACAGCGACTAGCAACTGTTGATACAAATTGATCAATAACTATCATTTGTTGACCACTGCACTAAGTTTGAGCTAGGTTGAGTGAAAACTCGCTGTCTTACAGAATTTCTTGAAGGCACGGTATTTGGGTAAAAAACTCACTTCTTAATGTGAAGTATCAAAAAGACCCATATATCATGCTTTCAAGAATGGCTGTAAATCAGTCAGTTTACACTCAAATGTCAATAAACTTCGTGTACGTATAGACTGAAACCCGTCAATGATCCTTTCGTAATGTGTGTGCTCATATGTATACCAGTTTGTCCGATAATATGTCCAAAACACGGCCAATTGTGCTAAAAATTCGAAATAAAAAAATGCATTTTCCTTAACTTTGAGTCTCTGCCTGTTACCATAGATACAGCGCCTAGCAACTGTTGATACAATTGATCAATGACTATCATTCGTTGACCACTGCACTAAGTTTGAGCTACGTTGAGTGAAAACTCGCTGTTTTACGGCATTTCTTGAAGGCAAGGTATTGGGGTAAAAAACTGACTTCTTAATGTGAAGTATTAAAAAGACCCATATATCATGCTTTCAAGAATGGCTGTAAATCAGTCAGTTTACACTCAAATGTCATTAAATTTGGTGTACGTATAGACTGAAACAAGTCAATGATCCTTTTGTATTGTGTGTGCTCATATGTATACCAGTTTGTCCGATAATATGTCCCAAACACGGCCAGTTGTGCTAAAAAATTCGAAAATATAATGCATTTTTCCTTAACTTTGAGTATCTGCCTGTTACCATAGATACAGCGCCTAGCAACTGTTGATACAAATTGATCAATGACTATCATTTGTTGACCACTGCACTAAGTTTGAGCTACGTTGAGTGAACACTCGCTGTTTTACGGCATTTCTTGAAGGCACGGTATTTGGGTAAAAATTTGACTTTTCAATGTGAAGTAGTAAAAAGACCCATATAACATGCTTGCACGAATGGCTGTAAATCAGGTAGATTACTCTGAAACTCCAACTAATTTGGCGTATTTAAAGACTGACAGTTTACAATAATCCCTACATCAAGTGTGTGCTCATGTCTCTGCCAGCTTGTCCGAAAATTGGTCAAAAACACGGCCAACTTTGCTAAAATTTCGAGTTAAAAAGCGCATTTTCTTCGATTTGGAGTCTCAGTCTGATGCCATAGATACAACGCCTAGCAACGGGTGATACAAGGTCATTAATGACTATCATTAGTCGATCACTACACTAAGTTTGAGCTATTTTGAGTGAATATTCGCTGTTTTACAGCATTTCCTGAAGGCATGGTGTTTGGCTTAAAATTTGACTTGATTAGGTGTTCATTAAAAAGAGCCGTATACCTTGCTTTCAGGAATAGCTGTAACTCAGTCAGATTACACTCAACTTCCATCAGAGTTGGTGTCCTTATAGACGTATGACTGTCAATGATCCCTACGTAGAATGTGTGCTCGTATCGATGCCACTTGGATCGGCAATTGGCCCCAAACACAGTCTATTCTGCTTATATTTCAATATAAAAAGCGCACTTCTTCTGACGTTTGAGACTCTGTATGTTGCCATAGGAACAGCGCCTAGCAACGTTTGGTATATATTGATCAATGTCAATGATTCTTTAATCACTAATTCAAGTTTCAGCCATGTCGGTTGAATTTTCGCTGTTTTACGGCATTTCTTCAAGGGACGGTATTCGAGTCAAAAATTGGGTAAATTTGGGTAAGAATAAGGTACATATCTTCCGGGTTTAGTTTCAGACCCGAAAATGTTTGTGATGATCTTTTGTAATAAATGTGTATCAAGTAGGTGTATTTTTCTGACTTCTGTTTAAATTGTATTGTATTTGAGCAATTTTTGGATAGATAACCATTCACTTGTAAAACTACAAGTTTGCGAGATTTTCTCAATTTCCGCGTTACACAAGGGAACAATGTTCCCTAATGCAACCCAAAAGGAATTTCTAAAAAATATTATATCTCGAAAACTGTATAACCTCTGAGGTTTTCGCTTCTTGTGTACATGTGCGGTACAGTTCTTCAATAACGGATGCAATTAGATTGACTATCTACCTCTTCTGGCAGCCGCTAGAACAATCCGCGTTTTTCTTGGGTTAGAAAATCGCCGAAGACAAACTCCGGTTTTTATACCTTCTTACTAAAATGCTGTAATTTTCTAATTACTTACTGGAAGGAAATGAAACTACGTGGAAAGTTAAGTACATTCATCATCTACATTATCCTAAAGTTTCGGGCAAAAGAGTGAAACCGTAAGGAAGCTAGAATCATTTTTGTTCACTCCTCCGAATTTTGCAACTTTTTGCTTAAATTTCCGCAATAAGGTCGTGTGTGCTACTTGTAACACAACCTCGATTTTTCGGCCAGCTTTTGGAAACCAAATTTCAAATTGAACAGATCGAAGTAGGTAGGGGTAGTGATACTTAAACACCTTCTAACTCCTCGATATATGTTTTAACCTCCGCGAAACGTTCTTTTAATTTCGAGAAATTGTGCGGTTTCCCTAGTGTAACATTTTCAAATTCAACTGGCTGTAAAATCTTTACGAAAGGGCTCCAGGTACTACCGCTTCCCAACAATCAAACATACCTCTAACACTAACTTATCCCGTGTTTGGATTCTTTTGTCAGTGATTATTGAAACTTCTACAGCTTAGCTTATTTTTGGGTTACACTAGGGACAAGAAAAATCTACAGATAGATAGATAGATAGATAGATAGATAGATAGATAGATAGATAGATAGATAGATAGATAGATAGATAGATAGTCAAGGTAACCATCCTTTCCGAGACTCTGAAAATTTCGTACAAAAGATCTGAAGGGCTCCTTCTTGGTGTCGCTACTCCGGTTGTGTAGTCGATAACTGCAGAAGGGTTTCCGCTTGGCGTGGGAGGCATGAAGTCGTCATCGTCGTCGTTTAGGTAGGTAGGTAGGTAGATAGATAGATAGATAGATAGATACGGTCAGCAAACATTCAATATTACATTATAGGCTAATAAATACATAATAGGCTAATAAATCTACAACTACATTATTGATTAATCATGAGGCTTAGTCTTAGTCCCTAGCTATTTCCCCAGCGTAACTGTTCGTGATAAAATCCCTGAACCTGTTGGTGTTGCAGGGCTTAATGTGTGGGATGAGTGGGCCACGGAGTTTGTAATGACCAGAGGATGGCTGAATTCTCTCTTCGACTAATCTATGTACTGGGTTGCTAACTGATAGCTGTTTGATAAACTCGCTACATGCCCTAGATCTCCTATCAGAAAGTGACTCTAATTGTGCCGCGGTAAGGGCATCATTATACGAAATGTTGGGAAAAATGATTGCAGGCGCCCGTTTTTGCACTCTCTCGATGGCGAGAGATAGGTATTGAGGCAAGTTAGAAAAGACAACTGAGGCGTACTCTAAGATCGGCCGGAGAAGCGCGCAATAAACATTCACAATGTCAGGAGCAGGTACTTTACGTAATATTTCAAATCCGACAATGAGGACTGGACCGTATTTCAAGTCCGCAGCAATTAGTTCCAGTCCGAGGCGGAGCCGAGGACTGGAACTAATAGCAAGGACTTGAAATACGGTCCAGTCCGAATTGGAGGATTTGAAATGACTTCTCATGCTCATTAATTATTTAGGAGGCAAAATTGAAAGAGAAAGACTTGAAGTGGTAGAATCAACTTCTTTTTCTTGATGTCGGTTGTTGTGATACAACAAAAAGAACAGGAGCGAATTCATTATAAGAGTGGTTTGCATATACCCGTGTGTTATTATCAGAACCGAAATAATCCGACTTTCATCAGTGATAAGCGGTTGGTTAAGCCCGTAAATCACAGTAAACTAATTACATAGCCCTTTGTTCTGTTTACACTTTTGAGCGGAGTTTATAAAAACTACGCTTGAATCGAAATCACTTTTGACTTGAGGTGTATTCGTCGTGTTGAAGTCTGAATTTCCATTTAGCGCTGGGTCGCGATCGACTTCACTTGATGACGCACCATGGCCTCGATAAGAATAACTGGGACGAAAATGTCGGTGCAGTCCCTTCACTTTTGGATTATGAAAGTTGTGCAGACGGTGACCAATAAGAAAGGTAAACCTGTAATTATTTTTTCCGTTTAGAATTGTGCAATATTGGTAACACAACGCAAACTTACGAATTTTAGTTAAATTGTTTGCTATTTGTATACCTTTCATAGGTGAAAGATACCCAGCTAAAAGTTTGTACCAGATTTGGAAAGCAAGACTCGAACAGCTGTCAATATGTTGGACAAGAAAAAACAAACTACCGAATTTTGTAACCCTAAAGGAGAACGAGAGTGGCGTAGGCATGAAATGTAAGAGCTGGTGTTTATTTAGCCTGCGAGCCGGCTCTCTAGTGGGTTTTCCAGAGAAGAATTCGTTACGAATCCCACGAGCCAAAAAATCGAATATCCGAAAAAACCCACTGGAGAGCCGGCTAGCATGCTAGTGTTTATTGAGAAACCGGGTTCGGACTCTGACCGGCTAGATAGAAATGCCTCGGTGGGTGGAAAATAGAAGCTTATTCTTTTCACTGATATGCATATTTTTTATTAGTTTTGCAGGTTTGAGACGTGTTCTTGATGTTGGCAATGAGGCAGATTTGCCTGTTTTCAGGTTAGATGAAATAGTTACCAAACGAGTATAGCGTGCCTGAACAGTCATCTGCTCGCTGTTGGAATTACGCGCTATTGGCAAATTAACATTAGTGGGAATTATTGCAATGTGAACATTTATCAATTTGTAAAACAATACGCTGTCTTTATAATTTACTGTACTTTGGATGCAAAACGCATCAAATAAAGTCTATGTTGTTTGCTGTGTTGAACTTTTACACTTACAGAGATTGATTCTTTTCCAGTTCTTCAGGGACACCTTTTCCCTGAACTGATTTAATTTTGTTCCAGTACCTAAGGGACATCCCAAAGGAACTGGAACAAAATTAAATCAGTTCAGGGAATAGGCGTCCCTGAGCAACTGGAAAAGAATTAATTAAGCCCCAGCTCTTCCCTGCTGATTTCAATACCCTCCCCGGCTTTTAGATTGTACTGGACCGGGTTTTCAGTATCATCACGTGACCCATTTTCGCTCTTGCAATTGGCTGATATCCTCGTGAATAATTAATGAGTATGAGAAAACGCTTTAGTGTTCTAAGTGCATACAGCCGGCGATTTGCTTTCTTAACTATATAGTCGCAATGCACGCCCCAGGACAAGTCGTCTGACACGTGAATTCCGATAAATTTAAACGACTTGACACACTCTATTTGGGATCCGTCTACAAAGAGGGGCGGGCAGCTGTAACTATTATAGTGTAAGAAGTCAATCACCATGCTCTTGCATTTACTAGGATTTAACCGCATGTTGTTACAATATGCAAATGAGTGGATGTTGTTAACGATGCTTCCAAGGACCGATGGAGAGTTCCTTGGGAACACATCAAGGACGGTTAAGTCATCGACATATTTAGCTCTAGGCCCCCATATCCTGACAAGGTCGTTAATCATAATGACAAACAACAGAAGCCCAGACGAGCTCCCTGTGGTATTCCACCGTTCAGCTTTAAGTACGGCGAGAGGGCTGGTGTGATTGCAACACATTGGGTTCTGTCTAGCAAGAAGGATGCAATCCATCTATAAGCTAGGATGGATGTTAAATAACTTGAGTTTCTCTAGTAATATTTGATGGTCGATCAAGTCAAAACCTTTGCGGAAGTCCGCAAAAAACAAACGCACCCAACAGTTCCCGCCGTCTAGTGCTTCTAGTGCAATATGGAGCAGGTAAACAATGGCGTGGGCGGTGGAATTCCCTGCAGTGGCAAATTACTTTAAGTCCAAATCGCACAGGACATCCGGGGTGATTCTGCTCAGAACAAAACCCTCCATGACTTTTGTAACCTGCGGCGTGAGTGAAATTGAGCAAATATCCCTATCGATTGCTTGGGGAGGGGACTGTTTCGGCAGCGGACGCACCATTGCGCTCTTGAGAAGTGAAGGGAGGTAGCCTTCTCGTAGCGATGCATTAAACAGATCCGCCAGGAGAGGTGCAAGTTCAAACGCGAACGATTTGAGCACGGTATTTGGTATTCCGTCCGGACCTGGAGATTTCCTTGTCTGCATTGATCTGAGTGCAGAATAGGCCTCACGCGTAGACACAAACATATCATCAGGGATGTCCGCAAATTCGATTCCTACGATGTCAGCCGGTATTAGCGGTGAGAACGATGACGTCAGTCCCACGAAGTACTCGTTTATTCTGCGACACAACGTGTCCACCGTATCTATGTCACCTTTAATGAGCTGAGAGTACCATTTTCCCTCATTGCGTGACTGGCCTGACAGGTTCTTTACTTCTCTCCACCAGCGGCACGAATTGGTGTTTTTTCAGATTTTTAACCTTGTTGTTATAATAAGACGCTTTGCACGTCTCTATGGCACAGGCTACCTTATTGCGCCACATTTCATAAAGTGGCGAGTCCTTCCCAAAGAATGCTAGACGGTGCTGTCTCTTGGCGATCCAATGTTTAATCTTGCTGGTAATCCATGGTTTGTCTGAGCTGTAACAACGACATCTGTTTAAGGGGAGGAACTTCGCGATCGCATCATTTAGTGTGGTCATAAAAATCTGAAACTTTTCTTCACAGGACGTAGCAGCGAGCATCTCCTGCCAAGAGAAGGCGGTAATCCATTGGCCGAACTCTCGCAGCTGTTTCTTGTCTCTCGCTTTGTAACAACCTGCTTCTCACGATTCCTACAGCTTAGGTCACTTTGTTGCACGAGAACATTGAAGTGATCGCTCACCCCAATCTTTGGTAACTGGCTGGGGTTAAGAAAAAGCTTGGGAAGATTGGTCAGACACCAATCGAGTGTTCCGGTGTCACGCGTAAGTACTTTAACGATTTGAGACAAGCCGCATGCGCGTTTGAAAACTGACGTCGAGATCTTTGTGCTGTTAGGGTTAAAGTCGCCTGTGACCCAAATCAGGCTGTCGGGATGATTAAGGAGATAGGAATCTGCCATGTGCTGCACATGATCGTAGAACTTCTGATTGTCATCAGCTTTTGCGTCTGGGGGGTGACAGACAATCCCGAGGATAATTGACGAGACTTCTCTTGGTAGCCGGACGGGTCTCAGCTGAAGCCACATAACCTCTGCTATTGTGTCAGACAGTTCCGTCAGTTAGAGTTGTTTGCATGGGATCGAGCAACATACATACGCAGCAATTCCCCCGCAGGGCGAGCCGCGCTCCTTACGAAACATGGTAAAATCCTTGATAGAAACAGCAGAGTCGGGAATGTCTTTATACAACCACGTCTCAGTAACACAAGCTACTTCCACCTTATTTAGCCTAATAATACACTCTAGCTCATTTATTTTGTTGTGAAGACATCGAGTGTTGCAAATCAGCATTCGGGGTAGAGTATTTCTTGGAGCTTTGCTGGTTAGCGGAGGAGCCGGAACAGACGGTGTGGCGACAGGAGCAGGTGGGAATGCTGTGGAATCCACAGGGTGCCCGTCAAGCAATGGCAACCCTGGTTCTCGATGTTGAATTTTCTTCCTTTTAGATCGAAACGGCTTCCTGATACAAGTTTTTGCAAAAGTTCAGGCGGAAGGTTTGTTTTAGAGCTGATTTCCGCAGGGATCTCAGCATGGCGGTAGAATAACTCAGTCTCGGTTGACTAATAGTCGGTGCCGATCCAAGATGGCGGACTTGCTGTGACGATATCAAACACTGCTGTCCATAGAATACCAGAGAGGCGGCGAAGTTCACAACAAACTGCGTAAATACCACAAGGGCCCACTAGGAACGAATTTAGGCCACATGGCAGACTTCAGATACGATAACAACAGTGAAAAACACGAATAGATACGGACTAACACAACGATGTGGCAACCATGACGGTGCCGCTGACAGTCAATGAGGATACAGGGTGATACAATAGATACAGAAGGATACAGGAGGATACATGGTGATATAGGGCGATACAGGAGGATACAGGAGGATACAGGAGGATAGAGGAGGATACAGGAGGATACAGGGCGATACAGGACGATACAAGGGGATACAGGAGGATACAAGAGGATACAGGAGGATACAGGAGGATACAGGAGGATACAGGAGGATACAGGAGGATACAGGAGGATACAGGAGGATACAGGAGGATACAGGAGGATACAGGAGGATACAGGAGGATACAGGAGGATACAGGAGGATACAGGAGGATACAGGAGGATACAGGAGGATACAGGAGGATACAGGAGGATACAGGAGGATACAGGAGGATACAGGAGGATACAGGAGGATACAGGAGGATACAGGAGGATACAGGAGGATACAGGAGGATACAGGAGGATACAGGAGGATACAGGAGGATACAGGAGGATACAGGAGGATACAGGAGGATACAGGAGGATACAGGAGGATACAGGAGGATACAGGAGGATACAGGAGGATACAGGAGGATACAGGGGATACAGGGAGATAGAGGGAGATACAGGAGGATACAGGAGGATACAGGAGGATACAGGAGGATACAGGAGGATACAGGAGGATGCAGGAGGATGCAGGAGGATGCAAGAGGATACAGGAGGATACAGGGCGATACAGGGGGATAGAGGGAGATACAGGGCGAAACAGGGGGATACATGAGGATACAGGACGAGAGGGGAGGATACAGGGCGATACAGGGGGATAGAGGGAGATACAGGGGATACATGAGGATACAGGACGAGAGGGGAGGATACAGGTGGATACAGGAGGATACAGGGCGATACAGGAGGATGTACAAGGTCCGATAGTGTGCTATAGGACGACGGAGTATCCATAATTCAATGTTTCAGTACACTTCACATATCATATGTGAAGTACCTACCCTGTCCACAGCCTACCCACGCCCGATCTTGCGAATCGAGAGCGAATGAAAAGCGCTTTGTCACGAACAAAGGGAACTCTCACGCGCCATGTAAACGTTGCCCGCAAAATTTTGGATGGGAAAGGGAGTAGAACGAAATTAAAGGAACTTTCCGGAAGATCGAAAACGCCTATGCAGATTTAGAAAAAGTGAACGAGGAGTTATATGGTACCCTGGAAGGGCGAGAGCTCGACCCTAGTTTGGCTTACGTGGAAGAGTCGTGCGCGAACATGAACCCCCTTCAGTTGCACACTCGCTTGCCTCCGAGAAGAGTAATCGTAGCAATAAGCCACACCCGTCGGTACTTTCCAGTCACCCCTCCGTACGGAATGAGTTAGTTTCTCTTGAAATCGCGCAGCGGAAACGAGAGCTGGAAAGACGTGCTGAGGAGGACAGGCAACTACCGGAGTACGCAAAACGCGCGCAGCACGTAAAGGAGCAGCGGGAAATAAGGCGCCTCGAGTAAGAAGCGGAACGTTTAAGGGCCGAGGCCAGAGTAGATAAAGAGTCCGGGAATCGTGACCCGGAATCACTGGTAAATCGTTTACGAAATTTTGACGAGGATAATTGTGTCGAGGCTCGCGTACCTACTAATAACACGCCTAGAGCTGCCACGCATCCGACTGCCGTGAACACTAGCGATACCACACCTAGGGCCACCGAGCATTCTACTCCTATAGACGCTAGCAATGCTCGGCCCAATCCATCCTCGGAGACCCAGGGGATTTTTCCTCTAACGTTTCCACTCACGAGAAAAAAAGCCCCTGGGGAACAGTAAGGAACGAACTTGGTGAAAATTCGAAACCTATGCCGGTCTGTAATTGGTCGACCTCGGGAGGTCGACCAATCACAGGCGCGAGTCCTGAACAATGGACTTAACGTAAAACTGAAAATTTGCATAAGGGCAATAACATGACGTGCCGACGCGGCTTGCCATGTAGACATCACGTTCCCAGAATTATTTCCCTGCTAGCAGAGGCCTCTTTTATCTGCATTTCGCTGGCTGATGTTTGCGACGGGACGACGGGACTCCCGACGGGATTTGGCGAGAGTCTCATATGCCAAGTCAAATGTGCGAAATTCTAAACGTAAAAGGACAAGGCCGAAGTTCAGGGAAGTTCGATCGTGTAGTCTGCTAAAAAGGGACTTCTTGTTTCATCTGGTGACAACAAATTGTTCTCGGTTTTGCAAAATGAGCAAACAAGTCCGAAAATCCATCATACGGAAGATGGATTTTCGGACTTTGTTTGCTCATTTTGCAAACCGATAACAATTTGTTGTCACCAGATGAAACAAGAAGTCCCTTTTTTAGTCAGCGAGACATTATAGTAGTGATAATTTTTCACAGAGAGACTACGAGCCGAACAACTTGTGTCTTCTTGGTAACGGGCGGTTACCAAGCTACCACAGACCCTCAAGCATCTATGGGGAGAAGAAAAGGCGAAAGCCCCGAGAAGAAGTTCACGCTAACTGACTTCGACAGATGGTTGCGTGCACGAGTTCGCGCGAGGTCTGGGAACGACTACCCCTCTCAAGGACCGCCTAAGAAGCAAAACCGGCATGACAACTCTAAGCGACCTAATCGGCCCGGTGGTCATCTCCTAAGCCCCCCTAAGCCCCCATCTCCTAAGCCCACAGCGATAAATCAAGTGAGCACCCTAGCCACGCATGCGCAAGGAGAAAATAGCAAGAAAGAACAGAAGAGCGGAACTGAGAAGAAAGAAGCTGCTGGCGCGCAAACATCGAGTACAGTTTGTTTCCGCTGTTCTAAGGCCCATGCGACTGTTGATTGGGCAGCTTTCAAAGCTATGAACGTTAACGAGCGCGCGCAGTTCGCTAAGGAAAATAACTTATGCTTTTCGTGTCTTGACTCTGATCAACATCTAGCGTACCGGTGCAGCAAGACAGAGAGCTGTGGCGTAGACGGATGCAAGAAGAGACACCATCGCACCATTCACGGCGCCGAGCCGGTGTTTGTAGGCTTTTCTCGGGCTGGTACACAAGTCCTGCTTCAAATAGTGCCCGTCAAGGTAGCTTGTCCTGACGGTGGAACTCGACGAACATATGCGATGTTGGACGGGAGGAGTCAGGCATCGCTCATCCTTGAAGACTTCACGAAGGGCATCGGGCTCGGTGGAGAAGAATCGTCCCGCAGCCTTGGCACGGTCAATTCCTCGGAGACCAAGCCGTCGAAGAAAGTGCGTTTCATGATCGGACCCGTCGGTAACGAAGACGCAATACCAGACATCGCGGTCGAAGGCGCTTGGACGGTCGACAAGATAAATCTCCCTCCCCAGAAGCTGACATATGAAACCATACGTACGTGGTCACACCTTGAAGGTCTCGATATCCCAGCGACGGATGCGAGTAAAGTGACGATGTTACTAGGTGCTAACGTGTTGGACGCCGTTCTACAACACGAGACGCGCCGTGGCCCCCCTGGCCACCCTGTTGCTATACGAACCACATTTAGATGGACCCTTACTTGCGCTGTGAGAGGCTTTGTCCCCCCTGAGAGTGCACACGTAATGCACATTAACACGGTTCCGACTGCTGACGATCTCCTGAATCGAGAAGTACAAGACTGGTGGCGCACGGACGCCTTTGGGACTAAATTCCAACTAGATTCCCCTCGGACTCGTGATGACAAGAAAGCGCTAGACATCCTGGAGAAGACTGTGCGACATTGCGGCGAGACCCCGAAACGACGCTCCCCGACAACCATACCATGGCCAAGAAGAGGCTTCAATCGACTGAACGCGCACTGAAGAGAGATGACGTGCTCGCGGAGAAGTATTGTGCTATTATCGAAGAGTATGTCGAAAAGGGGTACGCGCGGAAGCTTTCGACAGAGGAAGCCGCTAAGCCCGTGGCTAGAAAATGGCTGCTCCCGCATCATCCGGTTCAGAATCCCAACAAGGCAAAGGTCAGACTGGTAATGGACGCTGCTGCGAAGATCGGAGGGATCTCCCTAAACGATAACCTGCTGGTAGGACCGGACTTGCTCAATAGTTTAGTGGGAGTCTTACTGCGCTTCAGAGAGGAACGTATCGCCCTAGCAGCGGACATTCAAGCTATGTTTCATCAGTGTCGTATCATCGCTGAGGATCAACCGTCGCAGCGCTTCCTGTGGCGCGGTCTCGAATGTGACAGGGAACCGGATGTTTATGAGATGACGGTGAAGGTTTTCGGAGCAGCGTCGTCTCCCTGCACTGCGAACTTTGTTCTCAGAAAGACCGCCGAGGACAACCGTGAAGACCCGACTTTCTCCCCCGAGACCATGGACGCTGTTAAGAGTAATTTCTACATGGATGATTTTCTGAAGTCCGTGCGCAATGAAGACGACGCAGTACGGATTCAAGGTGAAGGCACGGCTTTGTTGCAGCGGGGAGGCTTCCGACTAACCAAATGGGCAAGTCCTTCGCGAGAGGTGCTATCGCAGATACCGGCCGGCGAGACAGCGTGTCCCACTCTCGACCTCGACCTTGAAGACTTACCGACGCAGCGTACTCTCGGATTGAAGTGGAACACGGAGTCCGACGGATTTGGCTTCTCTGTCTCTCACGGCGAGAAAGCCAACACCAAACGAGGCGTGCTAAGCCAGGTGGCTACAGTCTTTGACCCCTTGGGATGCTTACGCCCTTCGTGCTACCTGCGAAGTGCTTGATCCAGTCGCTGTGGCGGAAAAAGAAGGAATGGGATGAGCCACTGGATGACGAGGACTCGGAGACATGGAGTCGGTGGTTGGCTCAGCTGAAGTATTTATCTGACCTCCAGATTCCTCGTTGCTTGTGTCCGGACGCGCTTCCTGGGACGCTTATTGAGCTTCACGTCTTCGGGGACGCCTCCGAGAAGGCTTTCGGTGCGGTGAGCTACCTGAGGTACGTTTTCCCTGATGGAAGATTCCACGTCGCGCTGGTAATGTCGAGGAATCGAGTCGATTTGAGCATCCCACGTCTAGAGCTTCAGGCGGCCGTGATGGCTTGTAGGCTCGCTGAGTCTGTCAAGAACGAGCTGACGCTGGACATAACCCGCACGGTGTTCTGGAGTGACTCCCGCGTTGTGTTGCAGTACATCCTGAATGAAAGCCGTCGCTTCCATACCTTCGTGGCCAATCGGGTTGCAGAAATACACGACACTTCGGAGCCAACACAGTGGCGACATGTCCCTGGAGTCCTAAATCCTGCAGACGACTGCACCAGGGCTTAGAAGTGGCCAAGATGGGAGCTGATTCACGCTGGTTCACAGGTCCGCTATTCCTGTGGCAAGGAGAGGAGAACTGGCCCCACCAGGAAGAGCTTTCCGAAGACCTATCTGATGATGAAGAGGTGAAAGCCTCATGGGTCGGCCACGTGTCTGAGGAGTCTGAGTTCCTCCCTGACACAAAGGGGTTTTCCAGCTGGACGCGCTACAAACGCGTTGTAGCGTGGATGATTCGCTTTGTCCGAAACGCGAGGCGCCCGGACGTTGAACGTGTGCGAACCCCCCTGAGCGTTGTGGAGCTGGACGAAGCTGAGAAGCTGTCTATTGGACGGTCTCAGCGACGCTTATACGGCGAAGAGATTGCGTTCCTGAAGGTGGGCAAGCCTTTCCCAGCTCGTAGCAGAATCGCTCCCCTGAGACCCCGGCTGGACGCAGAAGGTCTTCTTCGTGTGGGAGGACGACTAGGTAAAGCACCTATGACTGAGGAAGCCCGACATCCGCTGATTCTGGACCCTGCAAGCGAGATCACGCGCCTGTTGACGTCTCACGAGCACTCTCGCCTTCGCTGTGCAAGCCCACAGCATACTCTTAAGGAGCTACGCCAGAAATATTGGATCCCGAGAGGTCTGGCGACTGTGCGCAATATTTCATTTGCTTGCCCTCTATGTCGCGTGAGGCGCGCGCGAGCATGTCCACCATTAATGGCCGACCTTCCATCATGCCGAGTAGCCTATCAGCAAGTACCGTTCACCCACACCGGTGTGGACTACTTTGGTCCTCTGTATGTGCGCCGAGGCCGCGGCACGGATAAGCGTTACGGAGCGTTGTTTACGTACATGACCACCCGCGCGGTACACATCGAGATTGCTCACTCCCTTGATACTGACGCGTGTATCATGGCGATTCATCGTATGATCGCTAGGCGTGGCAAACCAGCGCACATATACTCGGATAATGGAACGAACTTTGTCGGTGCGGAGAGAGAACTCAAGGAATCCATTGACGAATGGAACCAGGAGAAAATCACAGATGAGCTTTCCCAAGAAGGCATACAGTGGCACTTGAACCCACCGGCGTCGCCTCACATGGGTGGCGCATGGGAACGCCTTGTTCAATCAGCAAAGCGAGCGTTAAAGGCTATCGTCGGAGAGCAGTGCGTCAACGATGAGACGCTCCTCACCTTTATCGCCGAAGTGGAATCGCTTCTCAATAGTCGTCCCTTAACTCACCTGAGCGATGACTCCAGAGACGAGGAGGCATTGACGCCGAACCACTTCCTTCTTGGGCGTGCTAGTCCCAACCTACCTCCAGCTGTTTCGACGTCTCGAGACCTCATGCGCCGAAAGTACTGGAAGCACGCGCAAGTAATGACAGATCACTTTTGGAGACCCTGGCTCAGAGAGTATCTCCCTTCATTGACTGAGCGACGCAAGTGGAACCGCGACGCACCGAACCTAACCCAAGATGATGTTGTGGTAATCGTGGATGACAACAACCCCCGCGGAAAGTGGTCGATTGGACGCGTGCTGCAAACATTCCCTGGAAGCGACGGAAGGGTGCGAGCGGCAAAGGTTATCACGAAGAGCGGAACGTACGTGCGGCCGGCGACGAAGCTGTGCTTGTTGGAGAGAGCGAAAGATGTGACCCCCGTCGAGCCCGCCGTTGGTCACGGGGGAGAGTATGTCACGGTTGCGTGACGCGTGATTCGAACACGTGACCTGCCGGCCGCCATGTGGTGATTCATTCGCGAGGAAGCAAGCGGTGAAGCACGGTGGCGGTCAGGTAGGTGGAAATATTGTTGTTTTTACTTGTTATATTGTCTACTTACGAGCCAAGTCGAGGCGTAATAGCGTACAGAGATCGTCGGGGAACTCTTGGACGGACACGTTATAATCAAGAGTTTGTTTGAAGCATTTATTATTCATTTTCTGTTTGATTGTACTTCGTAGATCTTAATCATCGTCTCTATGTGTTTATTTTAGCGTAATTTAATAAACCAGACCAAAACCAACCGGTCGTGTATTGCTTCCACTGCACGCTGCGACATTCACATAGAAAATGTTATAACCAGGAGCTCCGCTTTTAACCAGTGGCTAAATCTATATATTGACGGAGCTCCAGCGCGGGCCGAAGGTCCGCGCTAGCGGAGCAACATACCTAAGAGAAAAACGTATAGTATACTACCGAGTTGATTTTTGAACGTCACGGACATTATGGATCTTTTTGATGATGTCATTGATGACGTAAGGGCACGTGACTTTGGTATATAGTTCCTCTTATGGTCTTTGAAAGTTTGTCCAAGTTTGGCTTCTATAGAAGCTACCCTTCGGGAGATATGATTTTTTCTTTTTTTTTTCTCGTATTAAACCTATAGCGTACGCCGTCCGTCCGTCGTCCGTCCGTCCGTGTACACGTGGGAACCCTGTGGTATGCAAAGAAAAAAATATATCTCCTCAAGGGAACACGCTAAGACAACCATACTTGGGATATTTTGTCTATGCCACAAGGGGGGTGCTGTAACCGGACACGTGATATGACGTCATCGATGACGTCATTAGTGATTGAAAAATGAATATCTCGTGAAGGGGAAGACTCTAAGACAACCAAACTTGCGTAGTGTAGTCTAGGTCACCAGGTGAGCAAAATGAAGTGGTCACGTGATTTTACGTCATCGATGACGTCAACTATGCTTAAAAAATTAATATCTCGTGAAGGGAAGACTATAAAACAACCAAACTTGGGTAGTGTAGTTTAGACCACCAGGTGAGCGAAATGAAGTGGTCACGTGATATGACGTCATCGATGACGTCATCTATGCTTAGAAAATAGAATATCACGTGAAGGGAAGACTCTATAACAACCAAACCTGGGTAGTGTAGTCTAGACCACCAGATGAGCGAAATGAAATGGTCACGTGATATGACGTCATCGATGACGTCATCTATGCTTAAAAAAATAATATCTCGTGAAGGGAAGATTCTAAAACAACCAAAATTGGGTAGTGTAGCCTAGACCACCAGATGAGCGAAATGAAGTGGTCACGTGATATGACGTCATCTATGCTTAAAAAATGAAGATCACGTGAAGGGAAGACTCTAAAACAACCAAACTTGGGTAGTGTAGTCTAGACCACTAGATGAGCGAAATGAAGTGGAAACGTGATATGACGTCATCGATGACGTCATCTATGCTTGAAAAATTAATATCTCGTGAAGGGAATACTCTAAAAGAATCAAGCTTGAGTAGTGTAGTCTAGGCCACCAGGTGAGCGAAATGAAGTGGTCACGTGATGTAACGTCATCGATGACGTCATCTATGTTTAAAAAATGAATATCACGTGAAGGGAAGACTCTAAAACAACCAAACTTGGGTAGTGTAGTCTAGACCACCAGATGAGCGAAATGAAGTGGTCACGTGATATGACGTCATGGATGACGTCATCTATGCTTGAAAAAATTATATCTCGTGAAGAGAAGACTCTAAAAGAATCAAACTTGGGTAGTGTAGTCTATTCCACAAGGTGAGCGAAACGAAGTGGTCGCGTGATATGACGTCATCGATGACGTCATCTATGCTTAAAAAATGTATCTCACGTGAAGGGAAGACTCTAAAACAACCAAACTCGGGTAGTGTAGTCTAGGCCACCAGATGAGCGAAATGAAGTAGTCACGTGACATTATGTCATCGATGACGTCATCTATGCTTGAAAAATTAATATTTCGTGAAGGAAAGACTCTAAAGCAACCATATAAACCATGTACACGTGGGAATGCCTTTCATTCAGATAGAAAATTTTATAACCAGGAGCTCCGCTTTTAGCCAGTGGCTAAATCTATTTAGTCAAATCACACTAGTAGGATATTGTCAATGCTGTGTTCTGATTGGTTGAGCTACTACTAGGCTATAAGTTATAGCCTACTAGTAGCGAAAAGTGTCGGATTTGAAAGCCAAAAAATGGCAAATGACCAGACAGAAAAATGTTTTTGGCTATACAAATTGATCTACTAGTGTGATTTGACTAAAACAATTATTCCTCTCGCCCTCATGGCCTCTGAGTCAATAGCCCATTCGGCCTTCGGCCTCATGGGCTATTGACTCAGAGCCCACTCGGGCTCGAGGAATAATTGTTAAATATTATGCGTAGCAGGCATTTTTGGTGGAGAGAAAGGAGATATGCTCGGCGCAAAACTCGCAAGCGTTTTCGCCGAAGCCTCTACAGACCTGGGTGGGATTTCAAGAGGACTACTAGGAAGCATCGCGGGTGAGGTAGCGGTCAACCCAGCGCTGTGCCAACGTGTGCTCACAGGGGGATTTGATCATCTCCCAAAGCAGCCCTCGACCGAGGAGCACAGCGAGCTCGCGTATCCGCGCTGCGAAGAGTACGAGGTTCCAAACCACAGACGGGGCCGCGATTCATCGCGGGCGCTGAAACGGAGGAAGAAGTTGGTTCGGCAGCTCGCCTGCGAGTTTGGCCTTGATCCACCCCAAATAGAGTTTGACGATTCGTTTAGTTTATCGTCTTGAAGCTGGTTTGGGGAATGTCTCAGAGCGCCGGCGGCTCCCAAAAATGAGGTGGTTGATTAAAGCAATATTAACGCTCCGAGGGGACCTAAAGAGGGCAGGCATGTGTGACATTTCAGACATCAGCGCGCCGACTCTTCGCAGCTAAGAAGCGCTCTTGAAGAAGCTCATAGTCTGGCTGCGAGAAAACTAGCCACACAACTCTCTAGGGCGTCACAGCGACCTTGAACGTGGGTTGTTTATTTACATGCTGAACGATGACTCAGGCATACCTCTGTGTTAATTCATCCAAACCCGGCATGATGTTTTAACCAGAATCTAAACCAAAACCAACATTTTGTCAACTTTTCTACCAGCTGGTAAATTTATTGGTTAGTTTTAATTGGTTGAGAGAGATCACACGACGATCCTATGACCTGAAACAATGGATATTAATGATGACCCATTTTCCTGTTTATCGAAACATGTCCAGACTTGTCAGCGGGGAAGTCCCATTACGTCATAAATTGTCTACTTTTTGAAGAATTATAGACATCCTGTTTTTCCGAGAATGTCACGCTATGGCGATCACGCAATTTATAGTTTTGTTATATGACCTCGCGTGACCAAAAATAGTCACACAACCGCCCAGACATGGACAGGATTATTTTCTCATCGCTCAACATGTAAATAAAACCCCCACGCTCGATGGTTACACTCAAGCGAGTTTGTCTCGCATTTCGGCGACTATTTCGCTGCGAAGCTCGGTCCGTAGCTTTGCCAGATCGCGCGTGGCATCGATCGTTTTTTGCCAAAGTTTTCTGCCGTACCTCGCGCTTGAGTGGTTCGTATTTATCCACCGCTACCAGAATGTGTTGAAACTCTGTGAGGCTGATTTGGTTATCGTTTAAAGGCCCATCACCAACCGGGAGCCTTTGCGCCTCGATTTCTTGTGTTTTCAAATTGATCCATTGTTTTTCGAGTGCTCTGATTGGCCACTAGCCCGCAAAGGCTCTCGGTTGGTGGTGGGCCTTTAAGGCCTTTGAGACAAGTTCATCGACGGAACTCAGCTTAGCCTTTCCTATGGCAACGGTTTGCTCGTGTTTGGAAATCTTTCGAGTGAGCCATTTGCCGACTGCGACCATCGAGGCTGACACGATTCCGAATAGGCCACCAACAGACCACCCTTAGTGGAGCCCCAACAACAATCCTAACGCCGGTAAATGAGGTGGCTAGGCCCGAAGCCGAGAATATAACACTCAAACTCCCAGTAGCTAAGGCCACCCCGTTTAGAATAGCACGCGCACGGGCATATCTTTTTCGCTCACATTCATAGTGAGCGATACTGCTCTTTATAGCGGAGCTCCCGCGGGCGCCCAAGGCGCCCTCGAGCGGAGCCCCATAGCTACATGCATATATAATTTCAGTCCGGAGTTGGTATATATTTGATCTCTCATGGAAAAACGCCGGCGTGAGAACAGTTTAGAAGAGAGGCGGAAGATGCGAAACGATCGCAAGAAAAAAAAAAGGAAGGCTGAAGCACGATGCGAATGAAGCAAGGGTAGATGATAACTTATCAAGGAGACTTGATGAAGCGAAATCTAAGCTCTATAAACAACGCCAAACATACGCGTATTTATCTCCAAAATACTATGATCGCCTTGCTGAACTCGAACATAAGTCATCTGGGTCAAACATACTCCCCCGGGCGAGCGCATCTTTGGAAAGGGTAAGGATAAGGTAACGAAGAATCTATTCTGCTTTAGGAAAGGAACGCGTTTGCTTTATTGTTTAATAAATCAATCATTAATGTATGGGCAGCTTGTGTTGTGGTCTAGTCAATCAGCTATTTTGGACGAATTGACACTTGTTGTATTGGTCTTTGTTATCGTGAACAACAAAGTAATAGGAGGTATAGCAGTTTTTGACATGCTTTTTTGGAATTACTAGAACCATAGGGACGGTGCAAGAGAAATAACCCAGATTATGAGAGGTCAACTAGAGGAGCCTAAAAACAAGGATGGTGTGCCTGTAGATACCATTATAGGTTCAGGCTCATTTAGAACATGCAAGAAGATGTTCTACAGGGGCATTGCCGTTGCTGTAAAAGCCCTTCACTCCGCTGGAACCATCGAAGGCGTCATAAGAGAGGCACAATTAATGCTCGAGTTCAACCACTCAAATCTCCCTCATGTTTTGGGGGTGTGCACTGATTCAGCGCCATATCTGATTATTTCAAAATTTTACGATGTAAAAGGTCATACATACACCATCCAGAGAGCCTTGCATAGTGGCTCACTGGTTTTAACAACCAAAACTTGGCTGAGTGTGACTCGTCAACTGGCAGAGGCAATCGGATATCTACACGAAAAATCGTACGTTCACAGGGACATTAAAGCAGACAATGCCCTAATTGCATACTATAACAAAGATTTCCGTGCGATTTTGATTGATTTCGGGAAATGCCAAAGTCTGAAAGATGTACGCCTGAAACGCTTGTCAACGGAAGAGCAAGAAATGTACAACCTGAGGCACCCGCACATCGCGCCAGAGATTGTTAACGGTTTGCGCCCTCCGTCAATTGAGAGCGACATTTTCTCTTTCGGGCGTATTTGTGGCTTGGTTGGGGACAAGACACAGGACAGTGTACTTAGGGCGATTGGCACTGATTGTACCAGAGAGCAATATTGGTTAAGACCACAATTTAGTGCCATCTTATTGTTACTTACCGAACACCAAAAACAGTAAGCTCTCTTCAGATGTCGTTGTAAACTAAATTCCATGTTTCCGGGTTATTGATTGGTTTACTTTTTTAAAGGAGAAAGACCTCGCGTTGTCAAGATGTTGCATCTTTCGGCAACGGACTGTCTAGATGAATCATCTTTGGGCAGTTGTCTCGAACCTTATAATAATATGAAAAGATAATGTGCCACTTCTAGCGGTAATACAGTATTAATGTTGGGCCACGTTGTTGTCAAGATCTTCCATCTTTAGGCAACAAAACTGCAAAGATGTTCCATCTTTTGGCAGTTGTCCCGAATCTTGCTATTACTGTTTTTTTATTTCTTTAAACATCTTTCATAAGTCTCTGCTAGCAGAGGTTTTTGTCTGTCATTCTTTTTATTAGCTATCGAAAGTTGTTCGCGTGTCTGGCATTTCGCGTGGTTGTATCTAGCAATGTTGTTCGGTGTCTGGTACTTCGCGTGATTGTACCAAAACAAAAAAAAAACTCTACTCGCAAGGTAGCATTTTAATTGAATAGATCTTAATCCGTCGTCCGCTGTAATGGTTGTTTAATACTTTGACAAAAGGCCGCGTAAGTAGTTTATAAAAGCATCGATTTACAAGTATATATCAATATGACACAAAGGTTTATTTACAAAACCTCTTAAATGAATGCCAGGATAGTTGTAATGGAATTCATATTACAGAGACAATGAGGGGTCGTTTTTAGATTTGCACACTACGCACAAGCTCCTATTTTCAGAACGTTAATAAAAATTTGTGAACGTTACAATAATTTAATTTATAGCGTTTTGTTTATGCACGACACTAGAGCGTTTGCCTGCGGAAGTCCGCTACAGTACCAAACCGCGGTTTGGTTTCAGCCTACCCTGGGGACCAGAGGCTGAAACTCGCCCGCTCGCGTTTGTTTTATTAGCTATCAAAAGTTGTTCGCGTGTCTGGCGAACAACCTCGACCCTCTTTCAGCCTGTCTGTATTTCACGACGAAATTATAGACAAAATGTCACATAAAGCGAAAAATACGGCTAACAAAGCGGTCTGTCATGAACATTCGGCCACCACGGAATCTCGAGCTCTCTCGTTGCTCGTTCCTCTCTTCTGCTTATAGAACTCGATGGTTGTTTTGGATCCCCTGTCCGCTTCATTCTCGAGGATTCAGTGCTGGTTTTTCCCGGGCGAAGGAAGCGCTGGGTCATACTCGCTTAAAATTACAGGCATCATTTAGATTACATCAAATTTCTGAAACGCGCGTAGTACATATCTAACAAATTCGCTTCCGTGTCTTATGTACTAACCCATGCAATAAAGCGATTTATTTATAAACCTCCCGACGTGTTTCTTTTGATGACTCTTCTCTGATTTTGATAGCATTAACATGCGGATCAAATGGCAATAGTCGGTAATCGAGTTTAATCCTGACTGACGTTGTTTCACACTTATGCCACTTATAGTCATCAACGCTTCCTTTGAGGGGAATGCCGACTACTGATTCAATCCGTAGCTTCATTAACTTTTTAGCGTGCCTAAGCTCCTCATGTGAAACAAGCAACAACTTCCTGTTTCAACTTTTGTGCCTCCCGGTTTTGAAAACAAACGAGAATCATGAGCAACAATATTGACAACTACAGAATAAGATTGAGGTTCCAATCCACTATAACCTGCATCCCTCTATAATTCTATGGAAGTAAAGAATGGTCACTAAGTTATATAGTTATAGGAAATTTAGTATTACCGACATGTAAATAAGATTACTATTCCTCTTGGTTCAAGTATAATATTTCCTATAACGGCGCGAAGTAATGATAAATTAACAGGCCGTGCAGCCAACAGTGTATGCGCTTCAGCTACTAGTATGAAACAAGCAACAACTTCCTGTTTCAACTTTTGTGCCTCCCGGTTTTGAAAACAAACGAGAATCATGAGCAACAATATTGACAACTACAGAATAAGATTGAGGTTCCATATCCACTATAACCTGCATCCCTCTATAATTCTATGGAAGTAAAGAATGGTCACTAAGTTATATAGTTATAGGAAATTTAGTATTACCGACATGTAGATAAAATACCCATGTAGGCCCTGTAATATAAACTAGGACCACGTGAAAACTAGGACAGATCCCGACAGGTAAATAAATACCCAGGTCGGCCCTGTAATTGGCCTTAAATGTGAAAACTATGACTCTTGTATGTGAAAAACTAGGACAGAACCCGACGGGTAAATGAATACCCAGGTGGGCCCTGTAATTAGCGTGTAATGTGAAAACTATGACTCTTATATGTGAAAAACTAGGACAGAACCCGACAGGTAAATGAATACCCAGGTGGGCCCTGTGATCAGCGTGTAATGTAAAAACTTTGACTCTTATATGTGAAAAACTAGGACAGAACCCGACAGGTAAATGAATACCCAGGTCGGCCCTGTGTTGAGCGTGTAATGTAAAAACTATGACTCTTATATGTGAAAAACTAGGACAGAAACCGACAGGTAAATGAATACCCAGGTCGGCCATGTCATCAGCGTGAAATGTGAAAACTATGACTCTTGTATGTGAAAAACTAGGACAAAAACCGACAGGTAAATACATACCCAGGTGGGCCCTGTAATTAGCGTGAAATGTAAAAAACTATGACTCTTACATGTGAAAACTAGGACAGAACCCGACAGGTAAATGAATACCCAGCTGGGCCCTGTAATATTGGCGTGAAATGTGAAAACTATGACTCTTGTATGTGAAAAACTAGGACAAAAACCGACAGGTAAATACATACCCAGGTGGGCCCTGTAATTAGCGTGAAATGTAAAAAACTATGACTCTTACATGTGAAAACTAGGACAGAACCCGACAGGTAAATGAATACCCAGCTGGGCCCTGTAATATTGGCGTGAAATGTGAAAACTATGACTCTATTATGTGAAAAACTAGGACAGAACCCGACAGGTAATGAATACCCAAGTGGGCCCTGTAATTAGCGTGAAATGTGAAAACTATGACTCTTGTATGTGAAAAACTAGGACAGAACCCGACAGGTAAATGAATACCCAGGTGGGCCCTGTGATCAGCTTGTAATGTAAAAACTATATGACTCTTGTATGTGAAAATCTAGGACAGAACCCGACAGGTAAATGAATACCCAGGTGGGCCCTGTAATTAGCGTGAAATGTGAAAACTATGACTCTTATATGTGAAAATCTAGGACAGAACCCGACAGGTAAATAAATACCCAGGTGGGCCCTGCAATGTGAAAACCACTGTACACTATAAACAGAAACAGCCAAATGTAATTTGTAATGTGAAAAATGATCATTAAATTGTAGCAAAATTTTACTTGAATTGAAACTAGAAACTATCCGTTTGTGGCAGTTTTGTGCTTTTCGCATCAAAACGTTTCTGTTTTTCTGTATTGCCATAGAATGATCTTACCGAATTTCTGCGTTCTCTTCGCTGTTAAGTACTACTTTTATTGTGTGGTAAATTATTTCCTTCGCGTCCTGTTGTTCTCTAGTCCCGCGCCAAAAGGATTGCAATTTTCGGGGTCGGAAAATTAATTTTCCGGGGTGGGAAAATGTCAGACTAATTTTGAACGGCTTAGTACGCCATACGGCGGAGCACGTCTGGAGTAGCACTTTGCTTATGCAATCTCGTTATCATGCGAGCCGATGGTGTATGGGTAGTGCGATAAACGACCACCTACTGAAGTGGCGGCAGATACCTTGTCAACATGTCAAATATCATTCCATCCCACAATCCTGGAACTCTACAGCAGACACACTGCTCTTTTGTTTATGACCTAGATTTTGACAATAAATGTCAATAAATAGTTGATACACCTGCCGAAGTGAAGCCCGGTTTTAGCAAAACCGCCCTGCCGACTTCTCTATCAAGCCATCTACGGGCCATCTACTCTTTAATTTCCTGTGTATCATAGAACGTTCTATGTCTTATCAGTCAGGAAAATTCATGAAATTCATTTTGCGCCGATTTTACTCAGCCCAGCCCCGTATAGCCTGTAATATATTACAGGCTATATAATAACCTTTATTCATGTAGTTTTTGTTTACTTGCGATTTCGTATTTTAACTATACGCTCTCAACTCGGATGCTTCAAGCTTAAAAACTGTCAACATTTTGTCAATCATCGAAAATATGTACCTCGTGTGCTAGTACTGCTGCACTGTACTGCCCGCTGTGTGCAGCAGTGTGCCATGTATCAATGAATGTGGCTGTTACTCTTACACTGGTCTCTTTAACAACAAGAGAAAAAATGCGGAAGCTTCTGCTTGCTGCATATCGAATGCAAGGTTTATCGATGGTTTGCTTATTAATACTGGTATTGGTCGCTGCATACTGAAGCTGTGTGATAAATACCGAGAAGGTACGATTTTTGAATTATTTATACACATTACTATAGTATAGAAATAAGGAGTGGGGTATTTGAGAATAATGAGGATAATGTGATATAATGTAGTAATAAGTATTTCCTCTTCTGTCCCTAAGACAAGTTATCTGTTTTTGGTAAAACATTTTTTTCGAATGCCTCTATTAAAGTTTTATTATTCTTCGAGGTGAACAATGTGAAGTTAAAACAGCCAGCCAAAAGTGTATATGATCAACGAAATCAGTTGTTATATTTTCCAACACATCGTATTTTAAGAAGTAAGCACTGCAAGTTTGAAATAATATTTTGCTGGTGATCTCTGCTTGCTAGCATGGCCGCCGCGCTTTTCAAGAATTAGGCATTCAGGATATGAGATGACACTGTTTCGTGACGCAATTTTGTATCTACACTTCTAAGGGGGTGTTCACATGAGAGATGGTGCCCCTACCTAGTAGGGTTTCCCTTCTCCTTTGTATTACACGGTTAGGTTCACATGCGAATAGGGTGCCCCTAGGGGTAGGGTTTCCCTACCTATCGGGTAGGGAAACCCTAGCTAGTGGGGTCAACTTTTGTTTACATAAGCCCATGTGAACGCACCAAGTAGGGATAACCCTAGCTAGGAGGGCTAAGTTTGAGGGTTCTCGGGTTATTGTGAGCGGAAAATAAAGCATGGCCGCTTTATGCTATAAATCCGGGGAATATTTCCGTAAACATGAACTGGAAAAGGTGATAAATCCTGAATCTGAGGACTCTAGTCCACCGGAGAGTCCTGGCGAGTTCTCAGAGGCCTTGATTCAGTTGATTCCAGAATCGCCGCTAACAATCGACAGAATAGAAGATTCTGTTAGTGACGAATTAGGCTTCTTCCATACCCTCCAGACATGCAGCAGGGAGTTCAAATAAAGACAACTTAAGGAAAACAATTATATCTCAGTAAGCTAGATGGTTATGTTTTTAACGTAAACGCGCTTTGTATATAAGTCTTTGTACAGAGGCGAACAAAATGATGCGTCAAATTACATTATTACTCGCATTCAAATTAGCTAGCCATGAACAAAACTCGGGACTTTGAGAACGCAAAGCTATATTTAGCGGCTATTTAACAAATCTTTCTTGAAATTGGTCCGGCATGTTTGTCTAATAATGATCTATCCATAGATCTGAAAACTGATTTCGTTTCAATGCGGTTTAGTCAGTTTTCTCACAACCGGGCAATTCTATGATTGTAGCAATTCAAATCATATTTCATAGGATTACGTTTCAGCTCAGTTTCAGTGAGCCTTGTGTCGTGCTAAAACGGGCGCATGCAAGCATTATGACCTTACCAGGTCATCATTTGACATCCACAGTAAATGAATTAAACCATTTACAGATTTTTGACAAGCCTTGCTCGATAACAAAGGTCGACCAATTCTAGAAATACATCAGTGTTAGTAGTATAGTAGGTATGGAATTAGGCCCTGTTTTTCGGAGCCTCGGAGCTTTTTTCGGAGCCCGGTGCGGAGCGGCGTAGCTGTTTTCGGAGCCGCGGAGCCGGATGACGTCACAGACTATTTTTGTTTTTGAGGGTGAGCCTGGTGGTAATGAGCCTATTGTTATCGGAGACAATAGAAGCATACCCCCCCCCCCCCCCCCTCCCCCACCCCCCTATTTTTTTTCTCAAGACAAAGAAGGAGCATTGTGGTGAGGAGCCTATTGTAATTGGAGACATTAGAAGGACACCCCCCACCCCCCTACTTTTTTTCTGTCTCAAGACAATAGAACAATGCAAGCTATTGTTCTCGGACTCAATAAAAGCCTAGCACTGAAGTCACCATCGAGTAATATTATTCCACGGTTCAATGGGTTCTTATGCTAATGAGTCTTTTGTATTTCTAAGTCTTTTGTGTAAGGGATTAGTGTTTGTTGACTGCAAGTCGAATATTAATTATAGTGTAAGGTTTTGTTTATTCGGCGATTACATATCCGAAAATGCAGAGATATGGTTTATTCTCTTTATTATAAAATGAATGAATATCGATTACATAAAATACTATTACATAAAATACTACCACTAACGGTTAGGTAAATAACCGCTTTATTAAGGAATTGATTACAAGTCTAAAGTCTGTTCACTAGTATTCTTGACTTGAGGTAGAGGTTTCCACTCATCTTTTTTCTTGTTGTAATACGAGCCCGCCATACAATCATAACAAAGACCCCTTCCAAGCTTTTTCCATGGGTGATTGCTTTTGACAAACTGGGCATTCGTAGAGTTTGTCTTTTTCGTAACGTCCGGACATTTTATCTTGCCACAAGCATTTTCCACACTCAGCAATATCGATGCGATAAGAATTGTTCCCTTCACAATGACTGCATAATCCATCAGCTTTCTTTTCAATATCACCCGAGCCTCCATCTCCCTCTTGACTCATTTCTTCGTCACTGGATTGCTCAGTTTCCTCATCGCTGGATTGCTCCGCTTCCTCATCGTCACCAGCAGATTGGTCAGTTTCTTCATCACTTTCATTATTATCGTCCGTTTCATCATCGCTAGATTGCTCGCTTTTTGTCTCCCTACTTTCATAGGTAACTACATCGTTCAAAGCTGCTTTGTTACGGATCAGTCTCTTATCAATTCCTAATTCTGCCAGTCCCTCTAGAAAAGACTTTAAACCTTTTGGAGGTGAAATATCTTCGCTGAAAGGTAGTAATACAAACTCTACAAGATCAGCAATAACTGTGTTTGGTATTCTGCGTTTACGACGAATCATTTCCCCGTTAGGCGACCAAAACAAAATATCTTTAGAGGCGGCTATACCGTGCAGAAGGTCTCGGGCATTTTGATAGGGAACAGCATTTGAAATCTGATTCAACACATCTTTGATTCGAGGTCCATCTTTTTCCTCCTCTTGCTCATCCTCGTCATCGCTAGACATATCGCTATCTGAGTCCAGTGAACGTTTCATGGCGAATACCATTGGCAAATGATTTGATCCTCAAACGTGACGTGTATTTATACCCTCACAGCTGTAATGCTAAAACAGGGACCAGCAGGTCTTTGACAAACCCACCCCCTTTTTGTGACAAGATTTGCTTTTTTTCTTTGAAAGGGGTGGAACCACTAGCCAAGGCGCCTAGGTCCTCCCCGTGTCGTCTTATGTTACTAAACTCCTCGTCACCCAATGGAATATATCCATTTCCAACATTATTGGCAATCTGAGTTAGAGCATGAACTTGTTCTGGGGTGGCTGTGTCGAGAAGGTATTGACGCTGATGTGGCGGGCAACTACATAAGGCTTGTAGGAGGCCGACGTTGTTCTTCACTACTCGAGACATGGTTACAAATGAAACAGTGTCAATGGAGCTACTATTTATATATTTGTAGCGACCATAGACAGGACGCCCACTACAGTGCCTGTCAACGCCCGTCACGCCCGCTACAGCGCCCGTCGCGCCCGCTACAGCGCCCGTCAACGCCCGTAGCGCCCGTCAACGCCCGCTACAACGCCCGTCACGCCCGCTATAGCGCCCGTCAACGCCCGTAGCGCCCGTCAACGCCCGCTACAACGCCCGTCCTGCCTGCTACAGCGCCCGTCAACGCCCGCTACAACGCCCGTCGCGCCCGCTACAACGCCCGTCGCGCCCGCTACAGCGCCCGTCAACGCCCGCTACAACGCCCGTCACCGCCCGCAAGGACGCCCGCAATGAAAAGTATAAATAGGAGTGTTTCCCGAATCCTTACCCATTACCAAACAAACGGTTGAAGTATGAACATCATGGTAAAGAAAGCTGTTTGTCCAGAGTGTGGATCAGGATTTTCACGTCATTATGATATGGAGAGACATAAAAAGAATTATCATCCAGACATCGTTACAGGTGAAACAAGGGAGCCAGAATCATCCATACCTTTCCGTTTTGGTGTTCACGAAACATGTGGTCCCTTTCAACTCCAACATCCTTTTACGTGTATGGTGGCGGGAATGACCGGAAGCGGGAAGACTGTTTGGGTCCAGAAACTCCTTGAGCATTGGCAAAAGACAATCTCGCCTCCACCCCAACGCATAGTCTGCTGCTATGCTCAGTGGCAGCCAGCCTACACCGCCTTAGCCATGTCTACCCCACAAATAGAATTCGTTAAAGGAATCCCAACCAACATTGAGCAAGACTCATACTTTGACGTCAATGTGCGGAACCTCATTGTCATCGACGATCAGATGATTGAAACTGGGAATGATAACAGGATTGCAAACTTAATCACCAAGGGATCCCATCACAGAAATCTGTCAGTGATTTATATCCTTCAAAACCTATTTCACCAAGGAAAAGTCAATCGAAACATATCCTTAAATAGCCACTACCTGGTCCTATTCAAGAACCCTAGAGACCAATTGCAAGTGATGACGTTGGCCAAACAAATGTATCCACGCAACACACATTATTTTCTTGACAAGTATGAAGAAGCCGTCAGGAAACCTTTTGGCTACCTGTTTGTTGACTTAAAACCAGCAACCAACGACACCTGCAGACTACGCGCCA
This sequence comes from Scolanthus callimorphus, assembly GCA_033964015.1. Lineage (NCBI taxonomy): Eukaryota > Metazoa > Cnidaria > Anthozoa > Actiniaria > Edwardsiidae > Scolanthus > Scolanthus callimorphus. The sequence goes on along the minus strand of CM066912.1, from coordinate 2,663,801 downwards.
ATGTCCTTCCTGGGGAAGTGTCAACCAATGAGAAAACGGAAGACGCCTTCGGGAAAGAGCTCCTAAAATTTCTTAGTTATCAAAATATGGATGTTTCTCCAGAGAAGCGGCGCATGAGAGAACTACACGACAAAATGAATGACATCCTTCACAGTCAAACTATGAGTGAAGGTGAAAAGGTCATACTCAGGTATATTAAGGCATGGGTGCTTTTCACAAAAATGCGAAAAACACTGAAAAAAAATTCCCTAGGCTAAATAAAATGTCTTGCGTAGAATGTTTTTCGTTAAGGTTGCTCTACCCGGTGAAACGTTTCTTTTGATGTATTTGGTAACCATGTCAACGGGTTGCGTGACTTGTAAGAGCGTGACAAAGCCACAATTTCTTTCAGGTCTCTGCATTCGACGGGGGTCATACCAATGGTTTCCCAATAGGTCTTATTATGACCGGTGTCGGGCCTACATTACCATTCCAACGAGGCGTGCTGGCCAAGTTATCCTCATTTTAAGTAAATGAGAGGTATCAAATTACATCATCACAAATATAGCTATTCGAAAAAACATTTCCAGGCAGCCTCGTTAGATCAATAATCTACACTAGATAACAAACACCATCACACACTCAGGTGAACGATTTAACTTTTCCCCATCGAATGCAGAGGCCATTTTCCAAGAATTAAATTTAAGGTCAGAGGTCATACTTTTGTTGCCATAGAGACCAACATGGGTGAAAATGATTGAGAATGACCAAAGGTATTGAAATGCAAATTGATTGGATCCCTCAGAGGCATTGATTTAGAGATAGACTACCCCCCTCAGTTTTACGACCGCCATTTTGGATTTGGCTTTCACCCAGGCCTTAAGTTACCTGAGAACGATACACGCAGCTTCAAAACGATTTGTTGCGAATAAAGCATCAAGCAAGTCACACCCCTCCAGCGAGTGTAGAACCACCAGTAACAACACCTACCTACACTACTCCCCAAAGTATCCCGTTTTCATCACCCGAGCCAGCCACGATACCCTATTCGGTAAAGGTGGCAGAATCTCCCAAGACATCCTTTATTCCGCCGACCCCAACACTTCCAGAACTGACTTTGACACCGCCACCATCGCGCGAGTATTACCCCAAAGAAGCCAAAGAAACCAACATTAAAAAAATATCTTAAATAATTATTTGGATGATGATGCCGATAAAGACGGACCGTATCTAAAATCGACGTTGAGACGCTATCGGTTGCGTTCTTACCGTTCTTCTCCGTATAAAATTAAATAAAAAAATTGTAGTTAATAGGGGAAAACCTCTACCTCAAGTCAAGAATACTAGTGAACAGACTTTAGACTTGTAATCAATTCCTTAATAAAGCGGTTATTTACCTAACCGTTAGTGGTAGTATTTTATGTAATAGTATTTTATGTAATCGACATTCATTCATTTTATAATAAAGAGAATAAACCATATCTCTGCATTTTCTGATATGTTATCGCCGAATAAACAAAACCTTACACTATAATTAATATTCGACTTGCAGTCAACAAACACTAATCCCTTACACAAAAGACTTAGAAATACAAAAGACTCATTAGAATAAGAACCCAATGAACCGTGGAATAATATTACTCGATGGTGACTTCAGTGCTAGGCTTTTATTGAGTCCGAGAACAATAGCTTGCATTGTTCTATTGTCTTGAGACAAAAAAAAAGTAGGGGGTGGGGGGTGTCCTTCTAATGTCTCCAATTACAATAGGCTCCTCACCACAATGCTCCTTCTTTTGTCTTGAGAAAAAAATAGGGGGGTGGGGGGGAGGGGGGGGGGGGTATCCTTCTATTGTCTCCGATAACAATAGGCTCATTACCACCAGGCTCACCCTCAAAAACAAAAATAGTTTGTGACGTCATCCGGCGCCGCGGCTCCGAAAACAGCTACGCGGCTCCGCACCGGGCTCCGAAAAAAGCTCCGAGGCTCCGAAAAAAAGGGGCTAATTCCATACCTACTATACTACTAGTGTTGATATTTTCCTAGCGAGCAAATGTTCGCAGTAAACTGAAGGTCAAACAATTCTAAAAATACAGCAGGCCGCCGCAAAGCGGAGCACCATACCTAAGAAAACAGCGTCAAAAACTGCAAATATAGTATTGGGTACCCTATTTTTTTGAGTAACTGTGGAAATTGCTAGGGGTCGATCCGCTTTTTGGACGTCTCAGAAGCCCCGGATGTTGTACGTGTTCCTGAAGCCTGATGTCACAATAGCCCTATTGTGACTTCAAGCATGCTCAACTCACTAGATAGATAAGATAGATAGATAGATAAACTTTATTTAGACACGTGCAATTCATCAGCTAATATTAAAATATATAACTACATATAACTATATAACAATAAACTACTACTACTAACTACTAATAACTATAGAATATTAATTAAATAATTATAAAACTCCTATAATTAAAATAAAGAGCTGCTTTCCGTGAATGCCGTGTATACTGCGCGTTTGAAAGACCCGAGTGACTCTGAGCATCTTGCTTCACGCGGAAGGCTATTCCACAGTGTGGCGCCGGTATAAGTGAAGCTGTTTTTTAGATAGTTAGTTCTTGGTTTTGGAACAATAAGTTTATTCTCAGAGTCCCTCAGGTCGTAGCTTGTTAATTTCATAGAAAATTTTGAAGCCAAATAACTTGGAGCAAGCCCATGGAGACATTTAAAAACCATAGTGGCCTTTTGTAAATTTCGCTGGCAATCGAGAGACTTCCAACTTAAAGCCTCAAGCAATTGGCCAGCATCAGCGTCATAATCTGAAAATGTCACCACACGGCTTGCTCGGTTTTGCAATTTTTGAAGCTTGTCTTGTAGGGTTACCCCACAGCTTCCCCAAACAGTACAACAGTAGTCGAAATGAGGCTGTATCAAGGCTTAATAAATGTGTTTTAAGGTCGCCTGAGGCACCAGGTGCCTTATACGTTTTATGGCCCCGATGCCGGAAGCGATCTTTTTTGTGATATTTTCAATGTGACATTTCCAGTTAAGTTTATCATCAATTGTCACACCCAGCGATTTTGTAGTTTCAACCTGTTTGACGTGCGTACCGTCTATTGTGACTGTTGGTGAAGCCGTAAGAGTATTCAGTCTTTGGCTGGATCCTATTAACATGAACTCCGTTTTCGTCATATTTAGGGTTAGTTTATTTGCATTAAGCCACGCATGCACATTCAACAGGTCCTCGTTAAGACAAGACTCGATGCTGGTAGCATCGCTGCCTGCGTACGTGAGATGCGTATCATCGGCATACATCCTCGGTTTACAATTTGACAAACAGTTTGGAAGGTCGTTGATGTAAAGTAAGAATAGGAGAGGACCGAGTATGGTTCCTTGAGGGACTCCACAGGCCATTATACGTCTCTCAGATAAGGACCCATTGACAGAGCATTGCTGTGTTCGGTTATCTAAATATGACTGAAACAGTTTCGATGAATTTCCAGATACGCCATAGTGCTCTAACTTGGCTAGGAGAATATTGTGGTCAACGGTGTCGAAAGCCTTTTTTAGATCGAGAAAGATTACTGCATTGATTTTTCCAACATCTATATTATATGCCCAGGAGTCAGTTGCCTCAAGCAAAGCCGTGACTGTGGAATGAACTGTGCGAAATCCTGATTGATTTTCACAGAGTATATCGTGCTCCTCTAAATAGGCATATAATTGTTCGTAAATGATTCTTTCGAAAACCTTGACCACAACTGGGATAATCGAGATCGGACGATAATTATTTACGTCGTCTCGACTACCTTGCTTGAATAGTGGTGTAATTCTAGCGGATTTCCATTCATCTGGGAAAATGCCCTGAATGATAGATTGGTTAAATAGAGCACATATTGGCATGCATATGAACTCGGCGCACTCTCGTATAAGCCTAGCAGATATTCCATCCAGGCCAGTTGCCTTGGACTTGTTTAGTTTGGTCATAAGTGAAAATACCTTATTTGCATTAGTAGGACGAAGATGAAAGCGTTTATCTGTGCCAGTGAGATACGTTGTCAGGAGGGGCGCGTTGTCAGGAGGGAGGAGGGAGTGCTCAACTAACGGGGGAGGGGCGCGTTGTCAGGGGGGGGGGGATGCTGATGCTCACGTGAAAGGTAAAATCGCAGGCACAAATACCAGCATTTTGGCAACATCCAAAAAAGACTACAGGGCTGCTAGCGGCTGAAAAAACGACCTACAATAATTACTCAAAGGAGAAATGCCCGAAAAGAAGCCATGGAATCCAACGATTTGGTAGAATGGGGAATAATAATCAAGTTGGAGTATTTTCTTTGCCGGCTTGCTCCTGAAATTCTTCCAGTCGAAGTTTCAAGGCCGAGAAATGACAGCTAACTGCAGAACCGTGATATCACGGATTACGCCTCAAAGGATAAAAATACGCGAAGCCGAAGAGGAAGCCATATAATACAAACATTGGGTCGAGGGATGAGGAAGGGATCGAGAATGATAAATTTGGTTAAAATTATCTCTAGTAGAAGAGCAGAAAGCAGAAAGAAATGGAAGCACCGGAGACTCTCAGAGAGACCTAGACGGAATTGCGCCCGGGAAGAAGGGGAAGAAGCCGGGCAAAGCATGAGATCAATCTCGGGCTGCACGTCTTATCACTGGGGCTAATTATACGATTCGCTCGAAAGACATACTTGAGGGGTTGGGTTGGCAATCCTTAGAATCAAGATGAAAAAAAGCAAAATTAGTCATAATATATAAAGCATTCCAGGGTCATGCACCAACTCACCTGAAATCAAGACTCGTAAGAGTAAGTGATTGCGATAAAAAATATTCATTGCGAAATATAGATACAGACCTAGCACTTCCAAAGCCAAGCACAAATTTTCTGAAATCCAGCTTCTCCTATAATGGCGCCATGTTATGGAATTCCCTTTCAAAAGAGGCCAAAATGGCTAAATCGCTATCTGCTTTTAAGCGTCTGATAAACAGGGATGTCGCTGCTGGGCTATGCTAGGTTAAAATTTGCAAACCATATACTCATATTTAGTTACACGCCCCACATGGAAATCAGCGTCTGTTTTGTTTTTAACTTTTGTAAATAGACAGTTGTTGTGGCCAGCGTGCCTAAATAAAGATGAATGTGTGTATTACCCACGACCTACTTGTGGGGACTAAAATGTAGATACACACCAGACTTGTGGGGACTGGTGGAGTTGTGGGGACATTTTCAGGTCCCAACAACTTTTTGTCACCAATGTGCTGCATTTGCCCAAAAATGCATTTTTAAGGTGAAATGCGCTGGGTCCCGATAAGTGGGTGTGTAGTCGAGGTCCCCACAAGTACTCAACTTTTTGTGTGTATGTGAAAAATGAGGGTCAAGGGCAAAAACCTAGATGTCTGTTTAGAGCATTAAATGGTAGTTAATAATATTTTATTTTAGTCATCCAGTTAAAGAGGGAAGCTGGGATACACACGAAGAATAAAATGCAGAAAACACAACTTGTGGGGACATTTTTTGTTTTTTAGGAAAAATCACCAGGCAACCATTTTAAGTGTAGAAATGAATATTAAACATCCAAAGCAATAGTTTTGTTGTATCTTTTTAATTTCATGAAATTTAAAAATGATAAAATAAATAATTAAATAAATGACACTTCACGAATATGGCATTTTAGCAAGCAATTTAATAAATGTTCAGAACTCAGATTGTCAGGCATGGTGACCGGTTATCAATTATTGGAAAGCATGTGATATTAGATATCTAATAAGATCCCCCTCTCTTCTTCTCTCTACAAATGCCTATTGAGTCAATATTTAATACAACTATCCCCAAAGAAGAGGCGAAAAGTAGTGGATATATCAAGATGCACAGGGGCCGGAATATACCACCATTAGGCACTGACCCCGAGGGGATTTAAGTTGTTTTAGCATCCACCAAATAAGTTGGATCAAAACTTTATTTCACAATGTTTTTTTAAAACAAAAAATTGTGATGGGATACCCTGCTAACAGAGGTTTCTTTTCTGTCAGTCTTTTATTAGCTAGCATTAAGTTGTTCACCTGTCTGGTATGTCGGGTGCAAATCAAAACCACCACGCGACATACCAGACACGAGAACAACTTAATGCTAGCTTCTTCACGAGCACCCACACTGGAAAATTTGGGACCTCACCCGGATTTATGGGAGAATCAGAATGCTTGCTTTAAGCAATGCCCTGATGGTTGATGCAAATCTATCCAATAGGACTTTATCTCAATAAAATTGACTACTAATCAGGAAATGGAACCCAGTATTCAATTCTGCACATAATCCATATTTGTAAAGTTGCAAAGTTTGGTGAAGATTGCTTGAATGCTGGCTGAGTTATGATGACCATCAGTGCCTATGCAACCTTGTTTTGACATATTTGTCCATTCATCTTTTTAAAAAATAAGCGGGAATACAAAGTTTTAAAAATTCATATATTAACCAGTTTTCAAGAATCCTTTTGAAACTTTGCAGATTTACTAATATTATGGTTTGTATAGAACTGAATACTGGGATCCATTTTCTGATAACTATTACTTGTAGATATTATAAAATAGAAACAGGATAGAAAAGGCCTTTTACTATAATTACTCAAGCGATTCTGTGTGCTGATTGGTTGAGATGTTCAAAATATCAGCACTTGAGGATAAATTCTGTATCTTTGCGTGTCAATGTATTATTTTCTATATAATTCACTTGTAGATAACTATTACAAGAGAATATCAAATTTGCAAAGAATGAGAGTGCACCGTTTCTGATAATCACTTGAATAATTATATTCTAATAGTGCTTAGTATAATTACTCGTGATTATAAGAATTTATGCGCGCTGATTGGTCAAGAGGTTTATTTTCTCTTGCTAGGTGATTATAACATTGAAGGATTGGGAGTGTGCATGCAAATTTTGTTACGATTGTGAAAAAGTCCAACAAAATGAGTGTTTTGTCTAAAACCTTATGAATCACTTGAGCAATTATACTAAAACAATGAAACAATAAGTCACCTCAGGCTCCATGATTAACGGTGAATAGTCACCTCGACTTCGCATCGGTGACTATTCGCCAATAATCACATCGCCTTCGGCAACTAATTGTTAAATAATGTTGCATTTAGAAAACTGTGTGTTAGTGCTGATGTTTCGATCCACATTATTATTATGAGTTCCTCCTAGCACACTCTTGGCTCACATCATGGTTTACTTCTAACACCGCTCTTGGCTCATATGAATGGTTCTTTTTTCATCATCTGAGCAGGCAATCCAGCTTTATGCGTCAGCTCCAACACCACCTCCACCTGCCAGTTGCACTATGATGTAAACTGATTACAATTCCGTCTGCTTGAGTTACAACAATAATTAGTTGAGCAATCAGCAGAGTGTGACCTTTGGCGATTTGCAATTCCTCCATCAGGCATTAAAATAGATAGGGCCGGCACAATTGTCTGAAGCCTTCCAGTCTGGTTCAGTTGAAAGATGCTGCTGTAACGAAAAAAATCTGTGGTGAAACAGTAAACATACAATGTATTTACTGTTCTCATTCCCACAATAGTGATTATAAATAGAATTTAAATTCTCAATCGATTTTTGTTAACAATCTACCAAAGACAACAAACATAATCAGTTGTTGTCTAATAAACATTAGAAATAACCGTACTATAACACTTTTTTCTAGGACCCACTCAGTCCATGTTGAACCATGGGGAGAAATACCGAATGGACATGCGCACTTGAGCGTGGCACTTCTAAAATATGGACTCAGATTACCTTCAAATAATTTACTGTAAATGTATGGCAATGAAACTTAAATTCAAGATAACACTGGGCTAAATTCGAAATCGAAAGTTACTTTGCCTCCGATCGAAACAAAATGTTGTTCATCTTTCTTTTCGTGGTAATATTGGTGGGCTACAGTATAAAATCGGTTCGGTTTTGTCAAATCTAGGTTACAAACTCAAGAGCTCTGTTTACAAGAGGAAGTCTATGCCACGGCGCTAAAATACACAGAACTAACAGTCAAATTTCGTAACGTTATAAGCTGGTACAAACCTCACTTTACCTCCAGATCAAAAGAACAAGAATTCCTTCGTAAATTCACACAGATTTCACGTCATGTAAATGATTTTTCAGCTCGGTTTTTAAGATCCACTTCCATGTTAAACGAGGCTTCATTGTTTGGCCCTTGAAGTCCGCCTCGAAGCAAAAAAGCTCGAAAAAATGCCGATTTCTTCGCTTCTTTCCGCTCTGAGCGGCCAGTTCTTCGACAGTGTACAACCAGGCGTTCCTCTGCTAATAATATGTGTCCAAAAGACTAGAAACGAGTACCAGAGTGCCTAGCGAACTTAATTTTTAAATATTAGCGCGAACTTGAAGCGAACCGGCGAAGGCAAAGTTCAGTATTGACTCTCGTTATTTATCAACGCATCCTCGATATTTTCCCAAAATTAACAAAAAGCATGATATATTATTTTACTTTGCTTTCAAATTGTTTCTTCTTGGCATGTTATCAGCCGAAAAGGCAAAGTTTTAAGCAATTTATAACAACCCTTCACTCTCTCTTCTGTCTCTCCCGGAAGTCAGGGTTTGTTTTTGCATACTAATTGACCCACCAATCGACAGCGACCAATGAGAGACGCAATAGGACAATCGACTTTATTGACAGCATAATTAGGGTCATGTTTAAACTCCTCCCATTATCATTAGCTATTTCTCGCCATGCATCTTGCCACACGATCTTTCATGATCTTTGGTCATTTCCATCCATCCGAATAATTTATTTGAAGTGAATATAGCCCTTCCCAAGAGATGGACATGCATTTGAAACAATACACATAACTTTAAAATAAGCTTAATTTAAATGCAGAAAATCTGCCCGTGATGCTAAGTATATTTTTGGTGATTTTTTGAGTCATCTGTGCCAAAATCGCGCGTGCCTTAAGCTTAGTTCGCCAGATTCCACAAAGGGGCGAAAGAGAAGCAGAGGCTACTTTTGCGAAGTTGAAAAACACACTAAAACTGTGAAAGTATTTAAGGAAGATAAAAAAAAGCCTCCGCTGAATCGATGGTGGTGGGAATGTCAACTTACCTGCTGAGACTGAGTACCAGTAGTAAATTTACATGTGCGCAAAATTTCCTTGGCTATTTCACTTAATCCATTGCAAGATGAACATCAGAGGCACGTATGCAGTATCTTGAGGAAATAGAGAAACTGCAGCGACTAAAACACGCGATCTTTAAGATGTATTTTTAGGTAAAATCCTGCATAACTTCGTTCTTCCCTGGCCGCCGAGTCACGAGGTTACTGCAACGGATTTTAACCTGTTGCCTTGACAACGATTAGTCAGATCGGTGGCATTCAGCACTTCCGGTTCGAATTGGCCAATCAGAGCTAGTTATTTGCAAAAGCGCGGGAATCCACCAGAAGACCCTGCGAACGAGGTTGGAATCCAACATGGCGGCGACCTTGCCTTCTTGTCTACTGTGGAAATAGGTTTCTTCGTTTCGAATATTTTGCTCCGTTTATTTGAAACTAGGGTGTTTTTATCCACTATTGTAATACTCTCAATCCCGGGTCTCAATGCTTGTCGGTGACGAGGGTCAAAGGCTTCATAAACTGTAGTAGAAGACTGGATGGAGGATTTTCAGCTCTAACGAACGACGGCTCTTTGAAACCTGCAAAAAACGTCTTGGGCGCGACTTTCGCTTGCTGTGAAGATCTGGTACTCGAACTGGACCGATTTGGATTGCTGTGAAACGATTTGTTTCTTAACTACACTCTACAGCCGGATTGTTTAAGACTACAGTAGTTTTTTAGGTAAGTTGCACGGTGTGCATGAAACTTGAACTATCCCCGAAAATCCCATGCTCACTTTGTCCTTGGGTTCACCCACAAAACCCCTTACCCATAAAAGGAAACCCTCCAAATTACCAATACCAGTTCAATGTGCGTTTCCAGAAAAAAAAACATCCTCCCCCCACGGAGAGTATGGTCTATTATAGTATGGATCCTAGCTTTTGATATCCTCGAGAGCTATTCGCCAACCCTAAAATAAAAAACATCATTAGGCCAAGGGAATCAAAGTCATAGATTTGCATCCGGGCAGTTTTCAAAACACATGAGGCTCTTTTTCATTATTTTACTTTATAGAGACTTTCAGTTGTTTCAGGCAGTTCCAGTTGATGTATCATTAAAGGGGCTGTGTCACGGTCATTTGAATAAAATATTTGTAAAATACAGCTCTAAATTTGTATGTTATCAAATCCCAAATCACTTGATATTAGCCTAATGCACTAGTCAGTATAAACTCCTGCACCCCCCTGGCCGGGGCATAGCGGGCCATTTGACAAACAGCTAATTCACACTAACATGTTTTCGTTTGAATCCGTATACGTTTTGATATTTGAGGATTTTGAGGGGGGATCTCAAAATTGAGCAACTGGAAAAGGGGGGATGTCAAGTTTTTTTTCATAACATGAAGGGGGGATGCATATTTTTGTTGAGGTATTATATATATATTTTAAACACCGAATTTAACCTCCTGAAGAAATATCACTTGCACTACTATTCTCGTGTATTTACCCTCTTTCAACTGATATGTTGAAAATAGCTGCACGCTTCGCGCGCATAAAGACTTATAAACTTAAAAAAATTGTAAAAGGCCTTCTTGTTTTACCACAATTCCTTGAGGTCCTCTTCAGTGACTTTTGTCTGCCAGACAAAAACGCCTTTGGACTTTTGATTAATAGTCTTGTAAGCTTTATGTCAAAATTGCTGCGCGCTTCGCGCAAACAACGGAAAACAAACCAAACAATCAAATACAAAATAAATGATACTCAGTCTATGTAGTAAGGTTACAATCGAGAAGCGCACCAGAACACTTGGTAGAAAGTCACTACACACAAATTAAGAGTACAGCCACCTAGGATTTTTATTTGCATTTTTACGCTTTGTAGTTTTTTTTATCATTGAGCCTTGTTCTGCATCTTTTGAAAAAATGTTATTGACTCGACCCTACCTCGACATATAAATTGAAAAAAATGTATCGGGGGAGGCATGTTTTTTCCTTTTGACCAAGAGGGGGATTTGTAAAAAATATGTTGTGCCTTGGGGGATCTGAAAATTTTGCATTGTCAAAAAAAAAACCTCCCCCCCCCCCCCCCCCCCCCCCCCCCCCCCCTGTAGTATACATAATGAATGCAGCCTTAGGCATTCCGTCCACACTAACACGCTGATCGTGTTCATCGAATCAGTATTTGAAAACGCTCTCGAAAGTGAATAAAAACGAATCCGCATACATATCGTTTTAGTGTGGACGGTTGAATCCGGATAAAAATGAAAACGATGACTTCAACTGTACCACTTATTTGAGACTGTCCTGGCACACGTCATCATCAAATAAAAACTGATCTCTTTTTTTGGAGCTAAATTTGGGTGCGAGTGTTTATATTGACTAGTGCAAAATACATGTAGGCAAGTTTTAGCGGCAAGACTGCCGATTTACAAGCAAACTTTGATGTAAATTAAAAGTTTGAAAACTTTGAAAACTCATCTTGACAAGATTTCAAGAACTCGTTGTTGCAATCTGTTTCCATCCATTCTGTAATAGGTCCATGAAGCCTACAATCATGATTGATTTGTAGTTAAAGGGCTATTTAACAAACCTAGACTAGTATTTCCGCTACCGGTATCCATAAGTTATTTGTTAAAATAGTCACATCGGTTATTTGCTAAAATCGTGACACTGCTCCTTTAATGCAGAACTCATAGTAGTACTGTCCTGCTTAAGCCACTTAGGGGCTGAGGAGCTCAATGAAAAGTAGAGCTAAATTTTCAATAAATGGAACATGCATTTGCATAGTCACTGTACCATAGCATAGCGCAAACAGGGTGAATTTATCGTTTTAGTGGCATAAATAATTTGCGACGATAACTATAATTAATGACACAAATTAATAAATAATTTGTGTCATTTTGTAAAAAATAATGACCTTGTGGTAAAATACTGACAATTTTAGGTGGTAGCTTTCGGGGCATTCTGGCAGTAGATGCAAATCTATGACTTTCATTCCCTTTGCCTTATCTACAATAATGTACACGCTTGAACATCTAGCCGAGAAAGATAACAGATAGAACATTTCACTTTTCGTAAAATCAGTCAGACCTTTCCCTGAATCTATGCCTTCTACAGGGTTCCCAGGGGCCCTTCAAAACCTGGAAAGTCATGGTTCTTAGAAATGTCCTTTTCCAGGCCTGGAAACTCCTGGAATTGTTGCAAAAGCCCATCAAAGTCATTAAAAGTCATGCAAATATTTTCCTGAAGAAATATTTACAAGATGTTGGGTGTGTTTCTTGTAAAAGTTTGAATGAAAGGATGCCCATGTTGCTCTTATCGTGCACGTAAACCCACATATTTTTTCATTATGAAAGGTCATTAAATTTTTCGAAACGTCCTTCAAAAGATCCTTAAAAGTCCTGGAATTTTGAAACCAAAAAACATGGGAACCCTGTTCTAAACACATCAGTTGTAACAAAAATATATACGAAATGTAGCTATATCCACTTATAGCTGCTACTGTACATGTACACATATTATTCATTCAACATTATTTATTTTCTCTCTTCTGATTGGTTTAGTGCCACCAGCAAATTATTGATGTATTTCAAGGCGTATTTCCATTGATGTCATAAATAAATATATAAATAATATTATTGGATAAGTTTAAAATTATTGCATGCTTGTAGGCAGGCTGACAAATTGCTTCCTTTCTCAAAAAAGTAAAGCGAGGAAATTAATTTTGAATTTTTGAATGAATAATATAACAATTAAAAGTTTGAGTGAATAATAAAACAATTTATGAATTCAGCTTTTGTATGATATTATTGAAAATTCAGATCTAGGTGGTGTAATTCACCTCATTCACCTCGGCCTTCAGCCTTGACCTGAATAATTCTCCACATCATGCTCAGCAGAATTCATTAAATTGCTAATAATCAGGTGGATAATAGTTGTCTGCTGTAATCCAATTGTCAGAACCAATCAAGTGGGTTGGTTATCTGCACTAATCCAGTGGGTTATCACTGATATATTATTTTATCTGGCCTTTGTGTTTCAGAATTAACTAGTACAACCCATGGTTAATCAGCAGCTGGATGCTAAACAATATTACAGCTTAACGAAAAGTGTCTCATCAGCAACTGGATGCTAAACAATCTTACTGCTTAACGAAAAGTGTCCCTTGTACAACGCTAATTTGCCAAGGTGAGCCATTAACACTTCATCTAATGTTCAGTTATTCCAAATTAAAAAATTCCCCCCCAGGGGAATTTCCAAATAGCTATTACTCACTGGATTAGTGCAATAACTATAGCCCACTGGATTAGAGCAGATAGCCTTTACCCACTGGATTAGTGTAGATAACTCATTTTCTCAGCCACGTAGGGCACAAAGCGCGCGGAAATCGGCACCATCTTTTGTCACCAGTCGCCATTTTGGCCGTGAGGTTATTTTTGGGGAGACTGGTAACTAAATACATTAAGTTTGACAGCCCCACTTTCACCTCCTCCCACGGGTTTATTATGTCATTGATCGCCATCTTGATTTGACAATCGGAAAGAAGGAAGGAAGATCTTTCAAGCGAGACCTTCAGCACCTTTCTAGAGCTTTCGCGCGCTTGTTTTTAATTTTTTCAATTTGGTTGTTTTCTCGAGTTTTGATGTCGAAGACCTGAAAGAGAAAAAAACGGTATTTCTGTGCAGTTAATACCGTTTTGAGTGTTATCTTTGAAACGTTGAAATTGACATTTACTTAAAGTTCGCTTGTTGTTCTACAATCGTATGGTTTTGGTTTTCTCGATTTGTTTCCGCGAAGGGTCATTTTTGAGTTTTTAAAAAGCCACTTTGCTTCAAAATATGGCCAGAACCCGGCAAAAATGACGGTTTGTGTTTGTACAAATGGGTTTGGAAGACAATAACAGTGTGGTGGTACACGTGCGAGATGAAAAAGAAAAGATGGAGCTGCTGAGAGACAAATAGAGTGAAAATTGAACCTTAGTAAAAGTCTACGCCCCGAAGAGAAAAGGTGAGGCATAAAGGAATAGCGATTTTATATATTTTTAACTTTTTAAGGTGATTTAGTCGTTGGTATGGAATCGAAAAATAAACAAAGCGCTGTTTGTTTACTACGCGCGAGTTCGTTGTTTCGGTAGTTTCAGTCCGGGATTTTTCATACTGCAAATGCTTATCCGTGACCGTCAGTCGATCAAAAATAATATGACCTTTCACTATAATTTTTATTCGATGGCTGAATACAGCATCTTTTGTATTTGAAGGGTGTGTATATCACATCTCTCGCTCGCTCTGAATCAGGTGGTTTCGAGTTCATCACTATCAGCCCTTGGTTGTTTAAAAATACTTGAGTTATCCAAGAAACCTACCTGATTTATGCTAAAGTTTCATCGGCTAAAAATTAAAAGGTATCTTGAATTATTGATCATATTATAAGCTTTGCAGAGAAATGCTTTCTGTTTCTCAATAGTACAATATTTATTCTTGTCTATCAAAGAAATTCAGGAAGTACAATAGACACGCAAGTGCCAGCCCATTTGGCATTGAGAGGCAAACTAAAATGTTTTAACAACTTAAAAGTTGTCTGCCTCAATTGATTAGAATTGTGAGAAACAATATTCAACAAACTGTGACAAATACTAGATACATGTAATGCCAGAGGCAGGGGGAGGGGTACTCACTTGTTATAGGATTATAGACACTGTGACCTGTAATTTAATGTGGACCCCATTATAAAAACAATTTTCATGAGAAAAGATACCCCATTCTATGATTTGTACCCAAACTGAGACCTTGCCTGTTCTAAGCAGGTCAATAATAGTATATGTTTGGCTTTATATAAATTGTTTACAATTCACAATTCCCCCAACATCTTGATACCACTACTGCCAGATTGCTCTTCAAATTTGATTTGTTATTGAAAAGTTTGAGCTCCCTTAGGCTACAAGGTAATGCTGTTACTGAGCAAAACAAAAGGAACTACAAAAAGGATTCTGGGAATAGTGGTATCAAATGTAATCAAGGGACTTGAAAATTTAAAAAAATGTGCCCTTCATTATTAAATCCCATTATAGAAAGAAGTTTGTTAACCATACCCTGTTCTATGTACTGAAGGAAAAATTGGGATGTTGTTTGGCAGCAATTATCCCCTTAGATCTCTTGTAAGGGAGTATCCCTCCATGAAGGGAAGCCAAGCTTTAAGCACTGAACACCAGTACTAAGCACTATAAAATAGTAATAATATGATTTTATCTCCCTTGACAGTGTTATTGGCCATTAGGACAGATCAAACAGCAACCTCCAGTGCATTTGGGCTTGTCATGTGGGATCCTGCAGGGCACACAGCTCATGAAATGACTCCTGATTAACCGACATAAACACTGATTGACTAGGGTAGTGAAATGCTGCTACATATATACAAGCCCAAGTGTTACTGTGTGGTGCAAGGCTTGACTGGGGCCACCCTGTTGATGACCACATGGTCATTTTCACTGTTCAGTGATATCATGGATCAGATTATAAACATTTTGTTTCATATTACAACCATTAGACAACTTGACAGACCATTAAAATCATTTGCTCATTGCATTCAAACCAAAACTGAACTGCAAAATAAGTGAATTTATAATAGAACCTAGAGTCACTGTCTGCATAAATTATTGTGTGACCCTGTTATAATTCCTTGAGCTTTTCCCCTTTCCTTCTCTGGTATCCACAGAAGAAACCACAATAAACTAAAATACACCTTTTCCTTGAACAAAGTTTCATGACACCTTTTGTATCAGGCAGTGAACCACAAATTTGTCAAGTTTGTAATAAAATTATTAAATAAGCAAGCACTTTTTAGTAAACATTTGTAGGAAGCATAAATAAAAATGATGAAAAAAGACATTACATGCACATTTGTCTTAATTTTCTGTTAGACTTTTTTGGAATAAAATCTTCAATGATTTTTTTTTTCTAAGTGGAATAGAATTCCTTAAGAGGTTCCTTGGGAGTTGGATAGACAACTGCCTCATCAACAACTCTGTAGAATGTGTTTTCTATGTTGACTGTGGACTGGCTCACCTCTGCTTATATCCCACTTTAATCCTAAAGGAAATTGAATGAGTGATGCAGCAAGTAGATTTCGAAAATTAAATTTACCGCTTGGCAGACATTTGAAAAAATTAAAATGTGCCCTTCGACAACTAAAACCAGAATTATGCTCAGTAGCTTGCTTTGTATGTGACACCACACAGATTCCTAAGAATGCAGTGCTAGGCAAAAGATTCCACTGAAGAGGAGTGAAAGGTTTCATTCAGTCATATTCTTCCAGAATTCTCACACGAACAAAGGAAAAGTTAATGAAACCCTTTGACTATATTTCTTTTTTGAAGCACAGCACCAAAGCATCCTCATAATGTGTGGTTCCGGAAATTATCGATACCCCCAATACAGAAGGGAATTGGAAAAAAACGGAAATTTACCTGATCATTTCCATACAAATACTTTATTTTTCCTTGGAAATTCCAGAGGGGTGGGGGGTCACTTTTCAACACCCTTCCGTGAGGGGGAATGGATATTTTCTGGAACCACACAATAGAATTAATGATGTCTTATGGCCTCTTCTAGTGGAATTTCAAATTGCATTTTGAAGAAATGTTATCACCTTGCACTAGCAAGCCACTATGTGCTCTGCAAGTAGCCTCCCTGCCAATAAAAAAACACAGGAAAGCCAGAAACCTAGACCTGATATGCAAAAATGGGCATGTCTGTTTGGCTTTAAAAAAAAAAAGCTATATAAGTAGAAAAAAGCTGGGCCTGAAAAGGTTAAGATAATTAGTGTTTTCCTCTTGGAGAATTACAGTAAAATAGTTTTAATGTCATATGTTCAAAACACACCAAAAAAGATATTGGAGGGTGACACTTTAGGCAAACCTGAGCTTTTGACTCAAGCTAGGAGTCTTGTGAATCACAGTGTGACAAGATGAAAGTGTCATGCTTTCTTACAGTCACACCCCACAGGAACATCTGACATGCTTTGAACAAGTCTCTCGGTAATATATATAAAGCTCTGGTTTGTCTCCTGACTGCACATAGTTCTCAAGATGTACTCTCCATCTCACACCTGTACAGATGAGTTAATTCATTCATAAAATTGAGCCCTGTGACTAACTTTTCACTGAAGTCCCTATTCATGAAAACAAATACAAACAAACAAAATATTATTGCATGAGAAAAAATAATGGCAGTGAAATATTCTGTCACAGTGGAAAAATATTATCTATGTTCTTCTAGGCAGGATTTCTAGAACATATATACAGGGGTTGTACACATACAGTATCACAGTCTGGTCTGTACTTTAGTCTTGCCAGCGACTTTTCTTTCAGTGAACAACAATCCAGCAAATGAACTCAACAGTTTTATGATCTCAGCAGTCTGACTGCCGATAAAAAAATCCTTAGGTGGCGAGAACAAACTTTCCTGCAGACCGCCGCACATTATTTGTGATGAACAAAATGCCTCTAAATCAGCCAGCAGAAGATTTAAGTTCACGTCCTTGGCTGTTATCGAAGGATGAAACAACAGTCATTCGAATGTCTGGAGCTGTTAGCCGACTCGGACTTGTTTTCGCCACAACTTAGGCAAATTTCAGGACGATCCTCGTCTAAAAAGGCACCAAGGGATCTCCAAAAATACTCTTCTAGTTCCTGTTTCCTTTTTCTCCTGACCTCCAGTGTGACATCAGTTTTTCCGACAATGTTGATGATTTTGAATCAAAATGCTACCAGACACTAAATTTCAGTCCAGAGTCCAGCCAAAAACCGTGGGTCTCACAGGAGAGTGGAAATAGTCCATATGAAATGGTGAAACACCAGTCTGTGGAATCCAGTGTTGTCGCCCGAGTGGACTAGCTAAGCAATGCCCAAAAGGGCTCTAAAACCCCAGATAAGACAAGGAAATGTAGATAAAAAGGAGCAATTACCTTTTAATATGATTTCAAGTGCTGGAGAATTTGTTATCAAAAATGACCATTTATACCTGTTCATGCACTGTACCCAGTATTTCTTAATTGTGTCTGTCAGCCAACTTGAAAATCAAAATTTTGAGAAAATGACATCCAGGTTTAGATAACGACTTTCTTGGCTTAGTTTCATGCAGATGTCAAGAAAAAGAATGGCAAAAACTATCCACCATGACAATAAAAATAGATTGTAAAAAAGGAATTGTTTTCAATGAAGCAAGGATTCAAAAATCTAGGGAAGCCATTCAGTTGTTAGTATTATTCCCTTGGCGAACATGATTGTGCGAAATGTCACACCTGATAATTAGTTTCTCAACGTTTTGCCGCCCAGCTGTCTGGGGACGCACTAGTGTAAAATTAATTCTTTGACAAGAATTTGTATAGTTGTTCTTTGATATTCTAGACTATTGACAAGGAAATAAATTTCTGTAATACTTGAGCCTTAGGACAAGAAAGCCAAATCACAGCTTCTTTAGGAGCAAATCTCTCTAGTTTTCTCGAATGTGTTACTTACGTCTCTAACAAATTTTTGCACAGAGGATTCTAAACATCAACTAACCATGCTAACATGCTCTGCTTAATCTTTAATAGCACTTTTGCCATAGATTTTACTATAATTATTCCATTGTTTTTGAAAAGGTGGGACTAATTAATATTGAAGAAAGCATAAACAACATATTTTCAGCAAAAAACAAAACATTCAATGCAAAACTGAGCATGTTTCTGACTCAGTACGAGAAAATGCGGTTTGCTAACCATCTGGAATTTTTTTTCAGTCGTAACCCCACACCCCTCTGGAAATTCCTAGGCCTTTGACCCTCCCACCCCTCTGGAATTTCCAGGAGAGACACAAAATTGACCTTTGTGTTGTGCAATTTTTGTCTGAAATCGCACTTGTGATTTCAAAACATGCATCCCATTTCCAACCAAATTGCACTCCACTCGTTCAATTACCATTATGAATTAGTGATGACAGCCATAACTCACTGGATTAGTGCAGAAAGCTATTACTATCTACACCAATCTAGTGTGTTATAACTATCTGCAAGCTACAGTAATCCACTGGGTTATAGCTATCTGCACTAATTCAGTGGGTTATATAGCTATCTACACTTAGGATAGCCTTGTATAACCCACATGATTAGTGCAGATAGGAAAAGCCTACCTGTTTAGTGTAGATAGCTTTTACCCACAGGATTAGTGCAGATAGCTATAACGCACAGGATTAGTGCAAATAAACAAATAAACCAACTGGATAGCTCCCAGGGGAGTTACTGGGATATAAAAATGATGGGGGGGGGTGGGGTCCAACATATTTTTTTGGGTATAAAATTTGTAGTAAAAGTATTTTTGGGGTTGAAAATTCTACCAGGTATTTTTTGGGGGTTGAAACTTCTGACAGGCTAAGTTGATTATCAGGGAAACAGGTGATGACAAGCAAAGAAAAAAGACAATTATTTTACTCTTTGTAACATGAGAATCTTAAAAAGTTGGGTATCAAATTTTGGGAGCAGGTATAAAATTTTATAGCTCAGGTATTTTTTGGGGTATGAAATTTGGAGCTCCGTCGGACATGCAATAATCCAGTGGGTTATAGCTATCTACACTTAACTAGTGTGTTATAGCTAGTACATGTATCTCCACTAATCCAGTGGGTTAAGCTATATATCTGCAATAATCCAGTGGGTTCTAGCTATCTCCACCAATCCAGTGGTTCATAGCTTTCTGCACTAATCCAGTGGGTCATAGCTATCTGCACTAATCCAGTGGGTTATAGCTATCTGCACTAATCCTGTGGTTCATAGCTATGTGCACTAATCCAGTGGGTTATAGCTATCTAAACTAATCCAGTGGGTTAAAGCTATCTGCACCAATCCAAGTGGGTTATAGCTTCTGCACTAATCCAGTGGGTTATAGCTATCTGCACTAATCCAGTGCGTTATAGCTATCTGCACTAATCCAGTTGGTTACAGCTATCTGCAATAATCCAGTGGGTTACAGCTATCTGCACTAATCCAGTGGGTTATAGTTATCTGCTCTAATCCAGTGGGTTACAGCTATCTGCACTAATCTAATTGGTTACAGCTATCCGCACTAATCCAGTGGGTTATAGTAATCGGCACTGATCCAGTGGGTTATAGCTGTCTCCAATAATCCAGTTCGTCATGGGTTACAGCTGCTATGACCCACTGGATTAGTGCAGATAGCTATAACCCAGTGTATTATTGCAGATAGCTATAACCCAGTGTATTATTGCAGACAGCCATAATCCACTGGATAATAGGATAGCTATAACCCACAGGATTAGTGCAGATAGGAAAAGCCTTCTGTAGATAGCTAATTAAGCTGTATAGTACACTAATCTAGTGAATTATAACAATTACTGGATTATTAACAATTATTCCTCGAGCCCGAATGGGCTCTGAGTCAATAGCTCAGAGGCCATGGGGGCGAGAGGAATAATTGTTTTAGTCAAATCACACTAGTAGGTCAATCTGTATAGCCAAAACGTTTTTGGTCTGGTCATTTGCCATGTTCTGGCTTTCAAATCCGACACTTTTCGCTACTAGTAGGCTATAACTTATAGCCTACTAGTAGCTCAACCAATCAGAACGCAGCATTGACAATAGACCACTAGTGTGATTTGACTAATTGCAGATAGCTATGACCCACTGGATTATTGCAGATAGCTACCGTATGTCCCACTGGATTAGTGCGGATAGCTATAAACCACTCAGTGCAGATAGCTATAGAACCTTTTAATAAGTCCAGTCATGCATGTTTTCCGCAGATGATGTCAAATTTATTCTTTTCAATTTCTGGTCTATTGAACACATTTCAAAAGAATAACTTTGACGTCAAACATGAAAAACAATCTGTGACTGGACTTATTAAAAGGGTCTATAACCCAATGGATTAGTGCTAATCCAGTGGGTCATAGATATTATCTGCACTAATCCAGTTAGTTATAGCTGTCTGCACTAATCCAGTGGGTTACAGCTATAATAATGAATGTCCAGCCATAACCCACTGGATAATTGATCTGTATACACTACTTAAGTGAATTATAGCTCATTTGTACTACAGTAGAAACCTGTGTATAAGATCCTAGAATTTTAGCCTAAAACAGGTTCTGATTTGATTTGAAAATACGTACAAGGAAACATGGGGTTGACATGGATAATTCTTAATATCCAGGTTCTTATATGCGGGTTTTTACTGTAATCGAGTGGTTATATCTATCTGCACCAGTCCAGGAGGTTATAGCTATCTGCACTAATCCAGTGGGTTATAGCTATCTTCACCAATCCAGTGCTTCATAGCTGTCTGCACTAATCCAGTAGGTCATGACAGAGCGGAAATGACCTGCTTAGATCCCTAAATTTCAAATAGTAAGGCCAGGTTAACTCAGATAAGCTTGATTTTTTGCATTACAGACTCCTTGTATGATTAAAAACAAAATATCAAAAATGACTTTTTTCTAATGGATCCGTCTTTTAGATATTAGGCTTTAATCTTTGGTTTCTGTACCATTTTATGGGAGAATTAGTACTTTGATCAGGAATTATGCAAACTTTGCTCAATCATATCTAAAATTCATATTCTTTAATTTTCTTAAAAATTTGGAATTAAGCTTTTGGTCATAGAAACTCGTTGTATACGAAATCTTGAGCTTATTGAAATATGGCGAATTAAGACATTCCATTTTTGGTCATTTCCAGTAGGCTATAAACTATCTGCCCTAATCCAGTGGGTTATAGCTATCTGCACTAATCAAGTGGGTCATAGATAGTAAGAGCGGATTTCACATGACTGTCAATACTTGTTATGTAATTGCGATTGCTTTGCGTTCTGATTGGCTACTCGTTTTTCTCAGCCAATCAAATTATTTAGTAAATAATATATAGATTTAGCCACTGGCTAAAAGCGGAGCTCCCGGTTATAAAATTTTTTGTGCGAATGAAAGGGATTCCCATGTGTACATGGTTTATACTTATAGGTTTTTTAAGAAAAAAATGTCTCTTGATATGTATATAACAGTGTTTTATTCGGTATGTTGCTACATTGACACAATACAAATACAGGGACGAAAATAAGCATCTGTCAAGTGAGATAAAAACCTCCTTCAGAAAAATTAAGGTATTAATTCCTCCAAATGGAATGATTCAAAAGTGCAATAAAGAGAATATTTTTTCAAGCATAGATGGCGTCGTCGATGACGTCATAACCTGACCACTTCGTTTTGCTCATCTGGTGACCTAGACTACACTACAAAAGTTTGGTATTTTTAGAGTCTTCCCTTCACGAGGTATTAATTTACAGGCATAGATGACGTCATCACTGACGTCATATCACTTGACCACTTCATTTTGCTCATCTGGTGACCTAGACTACACTACAAAAGTTTGGTTGTTTTATAGTCTTCCCTTCACGAGATATTAATTTTTCAAGCATAGATGATGTCATCGATGACGTCATATCACGTGACCATATTATTTCGCTCACTTAGTCACATAGACTACACTACAAAAGTTTGGTTGTTTTAGAGTCTTCCCTTCACGAGATATTAATTCTTCAGGCATAGATGACGTCATCGCTGACGTCACATCACGTAGCCAACTCATTTCGGTAATCTACTGACCTAGACTACACTACCCAAGTTTGGTTGTTTTAGAGTCTTCCCTTTACGAGATATTAAATTTTCAAGCATAGATGACGTCATTGATGACGTCACATCACGTGACCACTTCATTTCGCTGATCTGATGATCTAGACTACACTACCAAAGTTTGGTTGTTTTAGAGTCTTCCCTTCACGAGATATTAATTTTTCAAGCCTAGATGACGTCATCGATGACGTCAGATCACGTGACCATTTCATTTCGCTCATCTGGTGACCTAGACTACACTAATCAAGTTTGGTTGTTTTAGAGTCTTCCCTTCACGAGATATTAATTTTTCAATCATTGATGACGTCATAGATGACGTCACATCACGTGACCGTGTTACAGCACCCCCCTTGTGGCATAGACAAAATATCCCAAGTATGGTTGTCCTAGCATGTGTACAAAATTGAAACTCAAATTTCACCGCCGGTGTCGTACGATTTTTACAGACTAATTACAGACTATTGACACACTATTTGCATAGTGTTCAGGGCCCCCTTTCTGTACTTTTACATACTATTTACAAAGTTTATAACAGAGCTACAAATAATTTACAGGCTATTTACAGACTATTGACAGAATATTTACAAAGACGTATGTGGGCCCCTTTCTGCATTTTTAGAGACTATTTACGGAGTATGGTTTTTACAGACTAATTACAGACTATTGACACACTATTTACATAGTGTTCAGGGCCCCCTTTCTGTACTTTTACATACTATTTACAAAGTTTCTAACAGAGCTAAAACATCATTTACAGGCTGTTTACATACTATTTACAGAATATTTACAAAGACTATTGTGGGCCCCTTTCTGCCCTTTTACAGACTATTTACGGAGTATGATTTTTACAGACTAATTACAGACTATTTACACAGTATCCAGGGCCCCCTTTCTGCACTTTTACATAAAATTTACAAAGTTTATAACGGAGCTACAACATCATTTACAGGCTTTTTACAGACTATTGACAGAATATTTACAAAGACTTATGTGGGCCCCTTTCTGCACTTTTACAGACTATTTATGGAGTATGATTTTTACAGGCTATTTACACACTGTTTACATAGTATTCTGGGCCCCCTTTCTGTACCTTTACATACTATTTACAAAGTTTATAACAGCGGCTAAAACATCATTTACAGGCTGTTTACAGAATATTTACAGAATATTTACAAAGACTATTGTGGGCCCCTTTCTGCACTTTTACAGACTATTTACAGAATATTATTTTACCGTCAATGTTATTTAAATGGCCGATACTATAAGGGTGTCCATCAAGTAACGGCCAACCTGTGGTCAATGGCAACAT
Source organism: Scolanthus callimorphus (assembly GCA_033964015.1). Lineage (NCBI taxonomy): Eukaryota > Metazoa > Cnidaria > Anthozoa > Actiniaria > Edwardsiidae > Scolanthus > Scolanthus callimorphus. The sequence continues at coordinate 2,639,744 of CM066912.1, read as the reverse complement.
AACTTCATTTCTGAAATAACACAGTAACGAACTATGTGCATATTTAATGTAACCAAAATTATTTCAACTCCACAAACAAATCCCGCGAGACCGTGAAACGTAGCCAGTTATTGGAGGTTCGCAAAAGGCAATTAAGCTCCTCGCGACACGTACGAAAAGGGAAATGGCGGTCGCGGCCACTGGCCGCTTAATGTAGGTGTCTACTGAATAAAGATAAGTACAGTTAATTGCCTTGGAAAGTGACCGCTGAATAGGAGATGTCCGCTTAACAGAGGTACCAATAAACTCTGTAAATATGGCTGTGTGAGATGAAGTGTTCTACATAGAGTGTATATCTATATTTACAGACTCTTTCAGTGCATAGAAATAGCGTAGTTGGTGAACATTTTACAGCAGTGTGTAAATTAAAATTTACAAACTATTCACACACAATGTGAAAGGAAATTTCATTTACATACGATGTAAATAGTCTGTAAATAAATTTACATACTGTGTAAATCGGATTTTACGAACTGTTTACATAGTAACAAGAAGGACCGATTTTTCCAGTGATTTTCTGATAGTTTTGGAATATTTATATATAAAGTCTCTCCGGGATTTCCCTCGGAAGGATTTAGGTGATCCTATTCAATGAAGACTCCGCCTTCAAGCCGAAAGGTTCTCGTGGGATCCTGTTTGGGTTAATGTTTTCAGATATAGCTTGTGACATTACTTAAATACAAAGATAGAGTATTCTTTAAATGAGTAATGAAAGTCACATGCTATCAAAAATATACTACAGTACCAGTGGTTACTGGAAAGGTTATTCAGCTATTCCAAAATTGGCAAGTGCAACCAAAGTAAGTGAAGGTGAGGCTAAAAAGTGGGTTGAAAAACAAGCCTTGTGGCAAATCTATTTACCAGCTCCAAAGTATGTTCCCGCAGACCACATTGGACTGTGGATAAACCGAATCAGATTCATCAGGCGGATCTATTATTTTTACCACACGATAGAGTGGGAAGGAAAACATATAAGTACGCATTGGGCTATGTGCACGGTGTTGACACCCAAAGGCACAAGTGGCGTAGCGTGACTAATAATAAGTCATTTTCTTATAAATATAGTTCTATAACTTTCACAATTTGGATAATATTAATTATAAAAGGTTATACACGTTCTTGCTATAAATTATTTGTGTACCAGTATAAGAAATTTAGCGATTATTGTGAGCTGGAATGGTTAAGTATCTTAAATGACTCGCATATGGCGTAACATTTTCAACATTTCGACTCCAAAACTACTAAATTACAAAAGACTGTCTTTGCTTTATCTTACGTTTTTATGCTTTTTAGAATCGACATGTGGTGCTCTTTTCATTGCGAGGTTTTTTGATCGCCCGGGAAATCCCGTTTAGCAACGGCACGAACATTTAAACCTACAGACCACATTGTCCGCTGACTGTTGTACTAACAACAAGTAGACCGAAAGAAATACTTTCTTAACGCCAAATCACAAAAACTTACCGGCAAATGTGTTCGACATGAAATTTCCAATCCAGCTCCAATGTTGTTATTTCCTTGAAGCCATTTTTAAGTCATAAAATGTTTGGTTTTAATGAGTCAGACCAAGCTGTCCACCAACAAGGCAGCCAACGCACTCGAAAGAAAATGAAACACGCTCAATGTGCCCGCTACAAACAGCACAGGGCGTCAATGCCGTGCTTTTTACACGGTCTAGAACACGGTGTTGTCAAAGGAGTGGATGCGTACCGTGCTTTTTACACGGTCTAGAACACGGTGTTATGAAAGGATTGAATTTCTAACCGTGTTTTTTTTACAATACGACGGGAGCGCATTTCTTACCGTGTTTTTTTTACACGGTCTAGCCGGGTCGACCGGGCATATTTTAACACTGTGCTACTCATGCGGACTGAATAAAAACAGACATACAGAAGCGTGTTGAAGTAATTTATATTTTGGACAGCGTACTCATGCGGACTGAATAAATACAGACATACAGAAGCGTGTTGAAGTAATTTATATTTTGGACAGCGTGTACGCTATGACGTGCTTAGGGCTATATATTGTAAGCGTCCTCGAATCATACTGACTTAAAAACGATTGAGTGAGAACGGAAAAACTGTGAGATGCAAAAACGTGAAATGATAAAGGCAATTTCTTTGTCAAAAATAAGAACGTGACGGAAGTACACTAGTGTCATTTTATGCTGTATTTTCGTGTTTTCCGTTTACAAAACTGCCATTTCCTGTCCGATATTTTATGATAGAGTTTTCTACGCATTCAACGCATAGCCATCGGCGCTCTTGTTTTACGCAATCTAAAGCAGATAAAGAAGAAGGCGATATGTGTTTAATCTCGAACGTGACCCGAGACGTGACCTTCCAATGTTGTAAAACGCGTCTGCTGGCATCCATGTCTTTGCAGTTTCGCGACCTTTTAAAACAAAAATTTCCAGGACACAAAAGCCACGAACTACGTGAAAAAAAAAAAAAAACAGACATCCGACGCTTTTTCGGCCCCGTTCTTCGCGCGGCCATTAATGAAACATGGTTAACAATCTTCCCTCTCGCTGCTGATATTCGCGCGGCCATTTATCGACGATCTCACTCTCAATTTTATCGGCAAGAGCGAAGATTTCACCCAGTCTCGGAAAACACCCAAAGCCGCCATCAACGCAGGCTATGCGTTCACAAGCAAACCGTTCTACTACATGCAACATCTTTCCATCGTTTACAAACAAGAGAAAGCGTTTTTCGTACGCATAAGGAAGAAAGCTCACATGTAACACGAAGGAGCACGTTATCATGAAGATTCATTCGAATTTTATAAGGCTCTTGATTTAGTTGCCAGATAGCCGAATATGATGCAGAAATTATAAATATAATTTTGCTAGCCCTATTAATGATGGCATTGCACCAGAAAACACGAGCGTCCAATATGCTAGAATAAGTGATGCAATTATGTTGGTCAAACAGTGCAGAAAGGGTGCATTCATGGCTAAAACAGACATCCAGAGTGCCTTCCGAATTATTCCAATCACACCAAAAGATTATGGCTTGCTTGGCATGCACTGGCGGTCTCATTACTACTATGACCGCTGCATGCCAATGGGTTGCTCTAGCTCCTGTAAGACGTTTGAAACCTTCAGCACAGCGCTTGAATGGATAGCTCGCCAAAAACTTAATGTCCATAACATTTTGCACTTGCTTGATGACTTCTTTCTTGTCGCACCTACAGCGGTAATGTGCAAACAGCAGTTAGATCTATTTCTCAGCATGTGTGAGTTTTTGGGAATTCCTATTTCTTCCGAGAAGACATTTTGCCATCCACCACATTATCTTTTGCAGGCATTGAGTTAGATTCCATCCGCATGGAGGCCCGGCTGCCAAAAGAAAAACTAGACCGTTGTATCAAGCTAATTGCAGCTATGCTGACACGGGAAAAAGTGCATATCCGGGAGCTTCAGTCCTTAATAGGCTTACTTAACTTTACTTGTTCAGTTGTACAACCAGGCCGGGCTTTCCTGCGCAGGCTTATTGATTTAACAGTTGCAGCTAAGGCGCACTATTTTGCCAAACTGACGCGTGAGACTAAGCAAGACCTTAGATTATGGCTAACCTTCCTGTCTCGTTTTAAAAGTGTATCTGTCTTTCACGAGGACAGGTGGTATACCTCTAGACATCTCAATTTATATACAGACGCTTCGGGGGCTATCGGCTTTGGAGCAGTATGTGGTAGCCATTGGTGCTACGGACAATGGCCTGCAGCGTGGAAGTATAGAAATATAGCCTTCTTAGAATTTTTCCCAATTGTGCTGAGTATACATCTTTGGGGTGAATCCATGCGCAACTCATGTGTAGTGTTTTTCACTGACAACGAGGCCATAGTACATGTTATTAACAGACAGACGTGCAAGGACAAATCGCTTATGGCCTTTGTTAGGAAGCTAGTGTTGATTTGTCTCCAACTAAATATTGTGTTTCGAGCTAAGCATATTCCCGGTTTGCATAATGGTCTAGCAGATTCTCTATCTCGGTTGCAGATAAGCACCTTCAAGAAGTTAGCCCCTGCTTATATGGCTTTGCACCCGACAGTAATTCCAAAGCATCTGCTCCCAGAAAACTTAGAAGTGTAGTGGCCAGTCTTCTACAAGCCAGCCTACAGCCATCGTCTGTCCCAACATACAAACGGGCTTGGAAATTGTTGAACGAATTTGTGTTCAATGTATTTGGTCATTGCCAGCAAGGGTTGCCAATCTCACCCTCCATTCTAGCTTTATTTATTGCCTACTTGCATAACAAGGGTTATGCTTGTTCGTCTGTCAATACCTACGTATCAGCAATAGGATATACTCATAAGCTTTCCTCCCATCTAGATCCCACTAAGTCATTTTTCATACAGCAAATGTTGAAAGGTTATAATAAGTCGGGTGCTCGTGTGGAAGCGCGTCTCCCTATCACCCTTGACATTCTCCACAAGATCTTAACCATTGCACCTTCTATTGCTAGCTCCCATTTTGACACTGTTCTCTTCCGTTCAATGTGTTGCTTGGCCTTTTATGCCTTCCTTCGGGTTGGTGAGATAACTACTGATTCTGCCCTCGTTAATTCTCCGCCTCTACAGCTACACCAGCTTACACGGCTTTTGGACTCGAACCACAATTTGATGGGTTTTAAAGTGACGTTTCACAATTACAAACATTGCTATAATGAGCGCCCCTTTTCCTTGGAGGTTATGCGCCAGCCCGTTTTTTGTCCAGTTGAAATACTGAATAAGTACTTAGCTGTTCGAGGGACAAGACCTGGCGCCCTATTTCTGTCGATCACAGGCTCCCCAGTTACTCGAGCGTTCTTTACAGGGCATCTTGCCTCAACCATTAAGCAATGTGGTCTCCCTACTAGTGCATATAAAAGCCACAGTTTCCGAATTGGAGCTGCAACGCACGCTGCGCGGATTGGCACGCCAGACTCGAAAATTAGATTGCTGGGGAGATGGAGGAGCAATGCTTTCCTTAAATATATCCGGGTTCAATCAATGCCCTCGTTCTAGGAATTATGTTTTACTGTTACAAATTATTATTATTATTATTTTGTCTCAGTTTCTTGTTGAAACGATTTCTGATCGTCTCATACTAACCAAGGGGTTAGTTGGCTGAACTTTAAACACTTTGCCAACAAAAGTTACTCCCAGCACGGGCTGGGCTCTGAACTGTATTATGTAGGCTTTCAATTAAAGCTGTTGTTTGAGCTGTTGATAGCATTGTTATTTTCCTGTTTTCCCAGCTGCTTGCATCGCCTTGGGTGGGGCTGCATAACAACAATGTTGTCATGCTCTGGCGGTTTGTTTGCCCTCACCTTCGCTGGGCTTGTGATTTGTAATTTTGAATAAGGCATACTATTAAGGTTGAAATAAATTTGACCCGGCTATGGGCTTTCCCATAGCCAATTCTCCAACATACGGCCTCATTCACTTCCCCAGCGAACAGAGCTTAGTCTATGCAGGCAGCTGGTTAGCATCCGTGCTTTGGTGGGGGGAAAACATAAATATAATTTTGCTAGCAAAAGGAATTTTATTTTTTTCCTCCTGCCCGTGATGTAATTTGCATTTGTCCTAGGGGTGTGTCTGGAGGTGTGTCGGGCCGCCGTAGGCTAATGCATTCCACCCCCCTCTAGCACTGGTAAGGGCTGCCGCCTCGTGGTTGGAGTGCTAAGGGGTAGCAAGTTGACAAATCTCCCCACCTCCTCCCCATGCACCCCCATTACTACCACTATTACAATATGTATCAAGTTTGCCGGTTTGTTTGCCCACACCTTCGCTGGGCTTGTGATTTGTAATTTGAATAAGGCATACTATTAAGGTTGAAATAAATTTGACCCGGCTATGGGCTTTCCCATAGCCAATTCTCCAACACACGGCCTCATTCACTTCCCCAGCGAACAGAGCTTAGTCTATGCAGGCAGCTGGTTAGCATCCGTGCTTTGGTCGGAGGAAAACATAAAAACCAATACGAAACAAAGCCGGATTCAACATGCTAAAATTTGTTGTTTCTCTTAGAAACACGGTGCGTGCACGGCTCTCGAGAAAGAGCAAACTTTATTGAAACATTCGTATTTATTTTTAGCCTTTTCAAAACACGGTGAGCGCATATCTTGTGATTAGTATCTTTAAAGACCGTGCACGGTCGAACCCGCAGCGCATTCGGCTAAAACAGATGAAACACGCATGACCGTGTAAGAGCGTGTAAGACCGGGCTGACCGTGCACTAAAACACGCATGTTACACGCTTGGGTATCAACTCTGTGCACATAGCCATTGGTGGTAATTGATATAGCTACAAGATACAAGGACGCTGAACCACTGACTTCAAAAGAAAGTGGTGAAGTGACAAAAGCATTCAGCAAGATTTATTCTCGAAAACTAAAGTGGCCAAAAACATTAATTGTAGATCCCGGAAAGGAATTTATGGGGGAGGTAACAAACTTAATGGAAAGACGAAATGTCACCATACAACGAAGCGAGGCAGGTAACCATCGAGCTCAGGCTTTCGTGGAGCGGGCAAATAGAACTTTGAGTGAAAAATTATTTTCCCATCAATACGCACAGGAAATGATTAGTGATGATAGGTCTAGAGTGTGGGTCAAAAGACTACCTAATATTCTGAAAACTCTAAATAGCCAGCCGATTAGAATCACTGGCAAAGAGCCTGAGAAAGCTGTGAAAATGAGAGAGATTGATATTAAGGGTGTAGAATATAAGCGACCTGTCGGAGTAGATGAAGTGAGATTGCCACCTGGTGTTCGAGTTAGATATTTATATTCGCCTGGGGAAGGCGAGGGTGGTGAAAGACGTCGAGCAACAGATCCTATCTGGAGTTTGAAGGTTTATGATTTATCGCGTACCCGCGTTGTGTCATCAAATCAGCCAGTGTTGTATTATTTACTGGATGGGCCTAGGCGTAGTTTTGTGAGGGAAGAACTTCAGGTTGTACCAGAAGATACCGAACTCCCACCCAATTCTGTGTTGGAACGATAATGTCCGTGGGCGTAAGTATGTATACCATCTTCACAAATGATTCGCTTGTCATCCACATGAGATAGGGCGACCTTGTTTACAGTCTCAGTGTAGACTTCGTGTTTATGGCTTCGAATGACATTCATCTTTCTCATCTGTGGTTGCTGGTTGAATAGACAATCCTTGTTATCGTTAAAATTAATGCCTTTCTTCACGACTGCTTTCTTCACACCCTTACATTTATTTTCTTCTTTACCCTCATCCAATTTGTATGCGTAGAGTTTGGCTCGCAGACCGACAAACTCGGTAATCTGTTTACCTCCAGCCTCATCTTTGAACATACCGATGATTTTCTTGTTCACTCCAGTCTCGATACCTGATGGATGATCTTTGGGGTAATTACTAGTATCAAACATGTTTTTTACGTCTGGGTTGATGTCTTTGTAGAAATCCTCAGTTTGTATCTCATAGGCATAACGAGCCAGAGCCTTTCCGGAAGCTCGATTTTTGTGCACTAGGGTTGCTATGATCAACGTCATAATCCGATAATAAAGCTATCATCAGATGGGTTATTAACGCCTACAATCACTCAATACTTTGCTGGCGTCCTCTGCGATAATCCGAACTATTTCAGTTTTTGATGTAGCTCTGTTTTCTTTAAGGGGCCGGGCCTGAATGCCAAACTGACACAGGCGCCTAAAATAGTACCCACGAGACACAAGCGATATCCCGCGCTCGCTCTTAGTTTACAGAAGTACTTCTCCGGGATAGATTAATTATGCAAGTAAAGCGGGTTTTTCCTCACAATATCGAAGACCCATCCTTCGAATACCATCGTAGATGGTATTTATTGACTCCTGAAATCTGCGGAGGCAACGTTCAAAACTTTAGAGGGCGATTTGTGGTGTCGCGATTCAAGTCGGAATATAAAGATGTGAACGCGGAGGCCATTGACGAACCAGTTTTAGATAGGAGGATCAAGGACGGGAAGCGAAGGGTTGTAATTGCCTCTGCCTTTGGCATTATTGCTGCCTTATTGAGGCAGAGCAATAAGAATATGGACAAAAACGATTTGAGTTGGCTGATCACGAAAATGGACTCCCTGAACCTCGAAGATCGGTATGAAACAAACATGGCCGCCAGGGAAGAGAACACTGACAACAACGAACTCAGCCCAGAGAGGGCCAAGGCAGCACCTGATCAGTCAGCCAAGCTTACCTAGCCGATATCATTCCAACTGTCGCAGGTCAGCACAAACGAGAAACGCGAATCTTTTAGCAACAAACAGATCCTTTCAGCAAAAGTAGACGAAAATGGCGCGAAATGCGAAGCTTCGCCCCCCGTAGGGGATGATTCTGCAGACATTCTACTTCAACTGGAAAATATTTACGACTCCAATGCTAGAAAATCACAAGATCCGGAGATCCAGTCTCGGCTCTCGGCAATCGCAAGTTCCCTTGTTAAGGAATGCGGCATTCAGGCCGCATTCAAAACACTACTTGGCGACACTAACGTCGTTCAGTACTTCCAATCCCTTCGAGTGCCGGACTGGGTCTTGCTATATTTTAAGTTAGAATCGCGAACGTCAGATGAAGGCTGGCAAATGATGCTCAATCTAACCAAACTCGGACGAACAAACGTAAGTATCTTTTTGGTTTTTTGTTCTACGTCATACGCTGTCATAATATTGAGTTATTTTCTTACTTTAATTTATTATTAAGGCTTGATAACTAAACAGTAATTAATGTAATGCATTTATATAATTAAGGCCACAGGATGAAGCTACGGTAGGTGCCACTGGATGACTTAACAGACAAACTGGATTATTCCATTATTGATTTCATTATTCAATCCAAAAATGCAATAATATTCAATATTGAAAATTTTATAATCTAAATAACTACTCTGGGTGAACAATTGCTTATTCAGAAATGAAAATTTGAGCATATGGAAAAAAAGTTTTGAATTTAAAATGCAGTTTTGGATTGAATAATGAAATCAATAATAGAATATGAATTGAATATTCCACTCTAGGGGGGCACGCTTCATGTCTTTTGACTGTAATATTGACAACAATATTTAACAACTATCCCCTGAAGGGGAGGTGAATAGCGATGGATATATATGTATATATCCACTGCTAGGCACCGACCCTGAGGGGGATAGTTGTTTTAGTATATACCAAATCAGTAGAATAAAATATAAAATAAAATATAAAACGGTGGATTAAGGTTCAAAACGCAATATTGTGTGGTTCCAGAAATTATCCACCCCCCCCCCCCCCTACGGAAGGGCAATGGAAATTCTGGATGGGTGGGGGGGAGGGGTCAATTTACCTGATCATTTCCATACAAATACTGTATTTTTCCTTGGAAATTCCAGAGGGGGGGGGGGGGGGGGGGGGGGGTCACTTTTCAACACCCTTCTGTGGAGGGGGTACGGATATTTCTGGAACCACACATTGTGCGCAAAACGAGCTGCCATTTTGAGAGTTTTCTCAAAACAGTAAATAGTGCTGGATATCTACTATTTCAGGAACCAATCAGAGCGCACAAAAATGACTATTCACTGATTTGGTGTATACTAATGATGATTATTAGTTTATCATTAACGAGGAGACATTCTTTAATAATAATAATGGTTGAGTTGCAACTCTTACCATCTACCTCAATGCTCTCCCAACTATCCTTGTGTTGCTCAAAACAGTAAATAGTGCTGGATATCTACTATTTCAGGAACCAATCAGAGTGCACAAAAATGACTATTCACTGATTTGGTATATACTAATGATGATTATTAGTTTATCATTAACAAGGATACATTCTTTAATAATAATAAAGGTTGAGTTGCAACTCTTACCCGCTACCTCAATGCTCTCCCAACTATCCTTGTGTTGCCAGAACTGGATACATGCACACTAAGGATGCAGCATTATTTGATTATTGATGCCTTTTTGCACATTTTCTTTGCTCTAGACAAAGTCTGACACTCCAGTCCTACTCAACAAGAATCATATGAAGGCAATCAGGAAAATGGTGTTTTCTGTAGTCAGACAGGGCCTACAAATAACACCACTTCCAGATGATGCACCACCAGGGTACAAAGTAAACCTACATGAAGCAGTGTGCTGGGCTGCACGAGAGGCTAGGTTACACAATCCAATCTAAAGAGCCTGGAAATTAACATGAAACTCAACGGGCGGCCTTTTTTTGGTAATTTTAATTTTGCTTGCCATCTTTTACAATCTCAAACAGTTACCTCTAGATGGCAGGGCTTGGAATTATACCTCAACGTTTGCACTTGGCTAGAAGTATTATACCAAGCACCTCTTGAAAATTAAGAAAAGTCTAAATACCATAGATAACAACAACTAGGGGTACAACTGCATGTACTGATGCCTACATGTCAATGAATTGTTTGTGTCCTCCTTATTGGACATTAATCAAACTTAGTTTCTATGAGGTGTATTTCCAGAAAATCCATACCCCCACAGTGAAAGGAATGCACACAAAGACTCCCCAACCCCTCTGTAATTTCCAAAGGAAAAAGAGTATTTGGATAAAAAAATCAGGTAAATTGACCCCTCCATATTATTTTCATGAGGCTAATTTCAAATGCAAATTGTAAATTTTGTGCTCAGGACAATTTTTACTGTAATAGCCTCAGTTCATTTTATTTGCCATGTAATTACTTCAAAAGTCCCCTTTTTCATTTTTTATTCTGTTTTGGATCACCATAGAAATGCTGTGTAAACATGTAAGACACTGTATAGAGTACATATTAAGGTTTAAAAAAATGTAATTTGCTTTTACAGGCAAGCAGCAGGTTATGGTTGGTATTGTACCAGTCCATGTGAGCCATGCCTCAAGCCAAAGTGCAAATAGTGTATACCCAATAGCCATTGCTAACTGCTCAGAAAACAGGTAATCATTCTTTATATTTTTCTATTAATTGTTCATTCCTTCAGGCAGATTGGCTGGATGGATACTAATATTGGCTTCACTTGAATGGCTTTTTCAATGATTGGAACTTCAGTAAAATGTGCATATGTTTTCAAATGACTGTAGTGTGAAACCAATCGCAAAGTAATTACACCAATTCTGATGAAACCTGGGTTTTAAAACAATACATGTGACTGACTTTGCAGGGAAAATGTCAAGGCATTGCTGAGAGACATAAATGCCCAGAAAGGTGCAATCAAGGCAAATGGCATCATTGTTGATGGGGAGCATTTTACTGTCAAATTCTCAGGTAATAATGATTGCTCCAAATCAGGAATTTTCAAAACATTGATATTTTATTTTTAATATGTTCTTAGCTGCTCCCACTTGTGAGATATCAAATTGAACACTGGAAAATAAATTCCATATCCTTGCTCGCCTGTATTATTCTCTATGTGTACAATTTAGGTCAGAAATGATGAATTTTGTCTCCTGCATAAATACTAAACAATAACAAAGTGTCTTTTACATCTCTTATGTAGTTACTCTGGACTACAAGGCTCTAACAATGCTTATGATGTACAAAGATGACTCCAGTGCTCCCAAACAATTGTGCGGGAAAGGCCTTGATGTTGAATGCTGTGTGTTCTGCAATGTTGTGAGGGTAAATGACAAAACTTTGTATTTACCATTGAGCCTGAATCTATGCTTGAACAACCTCAAATGTCTATTTTTATTTCTGTTTCTAACATAGGGTTGTGCCTGCCCTAACATAGCAAAAGGAGAAGCTTGCCCTGAGTGTTTTGTAAAGAGCAAGGCCAATGTTGGAGTGTAAGTGTGTAATTTTGTTTAATGATGCAGGATATATTTTTGGAATAATTAAAACCATACATTTTCTTATACAGGAAAATTACATGTACAGTCAACCCCTCTTAATGGGCACTCTTGAAGGGGGACTTTGCACTATAACATCATGGGAACCTTTTGAAATTCCCATAGGCATCGACTGGCATAGGTACCCACTGGCCAATATCGAGTAGGCCCATTCTCTCCTGACTGCTTTTTATGGAACCTGACGTCCTTATAATAGATATTTTTTGTCGGCTCGTGCTGCACGCTCGCCATGTACAACATCAAAATGTATTTTGAAATTTGAGTAAATTTACTATCAGCAAACAGTAAATAAAAGTGCAGCAATGTCAGGAAGCGCATTTGTTAACATCAAGTTCTCATACTCCTGGACTTTTCCCATTCTCTCAACTTATATGTCCAAAATTTGCAGTGCGCTTCGCGCACATAAACAGGATACTTTGGTGTAGCATTTAGAAACTAAAACATTGTACTGTGCTTTTTTTAATTTTGGAAAATTTCTATTATGTTTTTTCCATGACTCCATTTCTTCAGCGTGATTTTTATGCCTCAGAAATAAGAATTTCATTAACCGCGTAGATTGATGTTCAAAATCGCAGCGCGCTTCGCGCCCATCCAGAAACATACAAGCAAGGCTCGGTACTGATCCGAACCATCTTCATAGTAGCGAAAATTCTGATCGCAAACCAATTTCGTGAAATGATACAATTGAATTTTGATCAATTGTCGTTTTGATGGCGATATAATTTAAGTGAAATCTCACACCATCAAAAGAAATATCAGCAAAAAAGATCGTGCACAGTACTTACATCACTGTATTTACTTAAAACACAACTTTGCATAATCGTTTTTAAAATTATACTTCCGTGATTCGTGAAAAGTGTTTTCATAACTCTGTGATCCGTCAAACAACGAAAAATCGGTCCATGATTTGTGATCGCTACCCCCCTTTACCCCCCTGTGGCTCCCTCAATAATTTGAGGGGGCCATATCCCAAATAATGTTCAGTTTTTGTTATATGCTTTTGCTCGCCAAAATAGTGTTTGTATTTCTTGTTTAGGTGGAAAGGGATCAGAGATGATTTGATATTTTTACTTGAGGAAGAGCTCCCAAATATCAACATCTGTGTCCTGCACTGTGAACTCCGCAATACTGAGCAGCTTTTGGTGTCCCTTGGGTACTTTGCCCATGAAATTGGGGCACTGAAAGAATGCAACACTGTGCTGGGACAATATGGACCAGAGAGCATGAGCGGAAAGGATAGGATAACTGTCAAACATAAACCAAACCCAGACAGCAGGACTGAGAGAAAAGACATACAAGTGAAATAATTTGGAGGTTAGGAGAACCAAATTTTATAAAGGTTGTACTGTCTTAAATGAAACGTGTTGTGGCTCTGGGCTACATTGTACAGCTACGTCTGGCATTCAAAGAGATTCAGATTCTGATAGTAATCTGAAACACAGTAACCAGGAAATTGGAAATTGGCCTGGTCATGTCAAATACATCCCTTTGTGGTGACTTAATAATCTATTGTTCTGCATCTCCTTTTTTAGGTGCCACCCAGAGAAGCTACATGAAGAACGGAAATGCAATTATCATCAACTCATTGCCCCTGCACAAGCTTACAAGCTTTTTTAAGAACAAAACTATCGTAGAAAACTACCTGCTTAACAAAGTTACATTCACAGAAGAAATGGTCCAGGTACATAACAAACACATCTATAGGAGTATTTCATGTTTACAGTCTGAACCCATTAGCATTAGCAGGGTATAGATTCAGAATGTGTTAAAGAGCTTGAAAATAATCAGCACTGAATAATATGAGGAGGGGGGGGGGGATTCGCCAGGTGCAATTGAAATTTCCTCATTTGATAATTATGGAAGTCATGAGCTAAAGAGCTACATGTATGTCATCAGCAGCACCTGATACATTTACTGTCAGTTTACAACCTTGGTATCTGGATGACAATACAAACTCAGTAACCAATCAAGCACATAAAATAATCATTGCCTAAAAAGCATTTTTACATGTAGCGATAGACAGGGGCATATGCAGTATATTAAAATGTTGCACTAGCAGCCTTGGGCCATAAACAGGATTTTTCTCATATCTGCCAACCCTGAAAACTGAAAGCTGGGAGATTTTGTCTCAAATACAACTATATGAGAAAATCGCAAGAAATTTACCTGGGAGATATACAGTAAATGTATGGGAAGTTTAAATTTTTTCCCGGAAGACTGAGGGTAAAAACCGGGAGTCTCCCACGTAAACCGTTAGAGTTAGCAGGTATGGGCCAAGCTCGCGGATGCAGTACAGTACACCAAAGTCATCCCAAAGTTTACAGTCCTGCAGTACCTACAGGCCTATAGGCTGTGAATGCCACTGTTAGAATGTGTGTATTTAATCTTTTTTTGTTTGTTTCAGGAATTATGATAATGGTTCTTTCATGCCTTAAAAGAATTATGCAGGAGAAATTCTAAACCATTTGCAGTTTGGCAAAAATCTAAGTTCAAGAAGTTGATCAACTTAAAATGGTGTCTGTTGCAAACAAATACAGCTTGTTGTTTATACCACGTGTAAACAGCCCAACAGTGAAACTTATTTGAAAATATTTCAGGTAAATGTTTCAATCAAATGTTATTTTTTTAATAATCTGTATCTTAGCTGGGATCTATCCAGGAAAAGAATCTTGTACTTTAGCATGAATTAATGCATTGGGAACTCTTCCATGGGATTCTTCCATGCTTGCATATAGTACATGAATGTCTTGGGATACAGATTAATTTCTAAAACCTGAAACTGTTTTGCTCTGTATCTTAGCTGGTTTATCCAGGCAAAGGCTCTTTCATGTTAGCATGTCTGAATGCCTTGGGATACAGAAGAGACTGTTTTTTTTGTAAAATCAAAAACAAATTATTTTTATAGGTTTCATTTTGTATCTTAGCTGGTTTATCCAGGCAAAGGCTCTTTCATGTTAGCATGTCTGAATGCCTTGGGATACAGAAGAGACTGTTTTTTGTAAATTCAAAAGCAAATTATTTTATAGGTTTCATTTTGTATCTTAGCTGGTTTATCCAGGCAAAGGCTCTTTCATGTTAGCATGTCTGAATGCCTTGGGATACAGAAGAGACTGTTTTTTGGTAAAATCAAAAACAAATAATTTTTATAGGTTTCATTTTGTATCTTAGCTGGTTTATCCAGGCAAAGGCTCTTTCATGTTAGCATGTCTGAATGCCTTGGGATACAGAAGAGACTGTTTTTTGTAAAATCAAAGATAAAATATATTTTTATTGGTTTCATTTTGTATCTTAGCTGGTTTATCCAGGCAAAGGCTCTTTCATGTTAGGGAGCAGGTCAAAACACTTGCCCCAGATAGGGACCCAATTTGGGGGTGGGGGGGTGCAGGCAGCTGCCTACCAACCTAAACAGAGAAGGGGTAACTGTATGCGACAGCTATCAAAATATAGGTAGGGGGTACCTTTATGCGACGACAGCTATCAAATATTGGTAGCGGGTACCTGTATGCGACAGCTATCAAATATGGGTAGGGAGTACCTGAATGCGACAGCTATCAAATATGGGTAGCGGGTACCTGCATGCGACAGCTATCAAATATGGGTAGGAGGGTCCCCGTGTACGACAGCTATCAAATATGGGTAGGGAGTACCTGTACGTGACAGCTATCAAATATGGGTAGGGAGTACCTGTATGCGACAGCTATCAAATATGAGTAGGGAGTACCTGAATGCGACAGCTATCAAATATGGGTAGGAGGGTCCCCATGTATGACAGCTATCAAATATGGGTAGCGGGTACCTGTATGCGACAGCTATCAAATATGGGCAGGAGGGTCCCCATGTACGACAGCTATCAAATATGGGTAGCGGGTACCTGTATGCGACAGCTATCAAATATGGGTAGGAGGGTCCCAGTGTACGACAGCTATCGTATGAGAGTCATGAACTATGGTGGGGGGGGGGGGGGTGCATGTGTGCGACAGCTATCAAAATACGATATGGGTAGGGGGTTTACGACAGCTATCAAATACGGGTAGGGGAGGCGACATTTTGTCTAGTAGGCAAGCCGTGCAAAATCCCACATAAACCCTGAAAACGTGATCTTCGCAACCCAAAACGGCGTTCAGCTACACTATCCGAAATGACTTTATTCGTGAGACAGTTGTGACGTGCAGGACATGGGAGAAATCATAACATTTTATTCAGCATCATAGCCTGTCGTCACCTGCATAATGATTGTGAAAATGTTCATACATTTACTGTATTTTCGACCTGTTGTCACTCTCGGGATTTTTTCAGACATTTTCTTTATTTATGTGCCACGTGAGGGAGAATCTCAAGATTTGACGAGGCTGTGTTGACATTTAGGCTGCATGTAATAATTACTAATTTGAATAATGACATTACAAAAGTTGCCCGACAAATTTTAGCTATGAGTATTTTGCTAGTGCAAATTTATATTCACAAGCGGCTTCTGATAAAATGAAAGTCCTTATTACTACCTAAACCTACTAAAGGTAAACCTGTTATATTTTTGTAGTAGACTTCTTGTGATTTTCACCGAGGCTAGTACTGGGTGTCTTCTGCAGATAGCAGGGTTTATTATTCAGCACATCGATGCACTGCCCAAATATGGTCATTGGGATGCCAATAGCAGTCTTCTGTACATGGCAGATATCCTGCGATATCCGTCGTCTGAGGGAAATATGATGTGTTCAGCTCGTAATAATACACAAAAGTAATGTTTGCTCAGGATTTTTGTGCTATTGATGTGCTGAATAAAACCATTATCCTGCTCGATTTTGCAGAATATCGTCTGATTTTAGCAAACTCGTGACTTCGTCCCTCGTCGGCTAAAGTATCAGACGATATTCTGCGCAATCTCGCAGGATAATGGTTAATTATATATTTAACAATTATTCGCCGAAGGCGAAGTGAATAGTGGCGAATAGTCCCCGAGACCGGAGGTCGAGGGGACTATTCGCCACTATTCACGGAGCCTGAGGAGAATAATTGTTTTAGTATATACTACACGGGAACACTCCAAAAAATATCCGAACGACACTAAATGTGGCATTTGCCGACGTTTTTGTAGCCTCTTTCTGTATGCGTGACGTTTGTCACGCACGCGACATTACGTCAGACTTCACTACAAGCATTCGGCTACTCAACACATGGTGGAAACTTGCTGCTGTTTTAGAGAAGCAAAAACGCTAGAAAACACTTTTTTTAAAACCTATCGACTACGATAAATGATTTAAGTTTGTAGAAGGTTGCAAGGATGGATTCGAGGGATAAATTCGCATTTTGCGCCTTGGATTATGGATTGTGAACTGCAGAGTTGCTTCGCTGAAAACACTTTGCCTTTGGTCGCCATTTTCATTACCGATAGATGACTATATTTTTCAACCCGCTGGCAGAGAAATTCAAGATTCGATTGGAATATTCAAACAGAATTTGGGAAATTAACCTCTTCAAGCTCTGGGGCAATGAGGAAGACCTTGTTCATAAAAAGAGATACCACTTTAAATACGTTTGATGTCGGATGGCTCGTGATCAAGCGAATCAACATGGCGACGGTAAGCTTAACTGAAATTCTCTCTTAAACTGAGCTCAATGACTGGCTTCTACGATTTACTGTACCTTTCAGCCTACAGGTAAATGTTCGGCAAAGTAGATTAAGAGTTTCTTGTCGGATATGTTTTCGACAAAATTGCCTTAATTAGTAATTATGTTGTTGTGAATGTAACTTAATTTGTCTGTCTCTCAAAAGTGCCGTGAACGAATCATCGATCTCTGATTCCGAAGAAGTTCAAGAAATAAATTATCTCTCTGATTCACCTTGAAAACTAAAGAGACAACATAAGTTAATTGAGAAGGATTTTTGTTACATTTCGAATCAGATAGTTCCTTTAGAAAGTAAAAATATCCGAACCACTTGCACTAGGGCTTCTCAATCTCGGGATAATGCTTTCGATCTCGGAATATTGTGGCATTATCCCGAGATAGCGAACCAATCAAAACGCGCGATCTATGGAGGTTCCCGTGTAGTATATACTAAATATTATTATATTTCTGTAGTTCTTTTCCTGGCTGACAAAAAACATCTCTAGAAACTATCGTAGCTCGAACCTGGCGCAAAATCTAAATGTAAACACACTTTTGACAGTTGTCACGACAGGCGCAATCACGTGACGGAAAGCCGGTTTTTCCCGACACGCTAATTGGATAACTGTCAACCGGGAATAGCACCAGACGCCTCCATCGAGCCTCTGGTTTCCAAGTACTGTATGCATTCTACGCGACTTCAAAATTCAATGTTGCGATTGGCGATTTTCACGTATTTCCAGCCGTCAATCTAACCAAAACGCTGGATTCGGCCTTTTCAGTGGGTCGAACTTGATTGCCATATCAACCCAAATGGTTTTAAGTTATCCTTTGTCTTCCTTGCCTCGAATGTTTTTTTCTGTTTTAAAACTCACTTTTGTTATGAGAGCCGGATGCGTGTAGGTTTGGTATGCTTTTGTCAAAGGAATTTCACTTAAACGATCTGATTGGTTAGAGTGTAAAAGATCTGTCAGCGCAGCGCCAATAACCGCTTAGATGCTGATGTACATAGACCGTGACGCGTTATCCCCGAGACATTCTATTCTTGTAGTGATTTCGCTCTTCCTTCTTCGTGAAGAGAGCAGGCATTCTGCAGTTAAATAGAATGCTTGCAGCCCCTTCTTCGGCGAACGTCCGTAAATCGAGGAAGTGTTTTTTTTTTACCAGCAGCGCACTTCGACTTCTGTTTACGGTGTTTACATTTACACGCATCAGGCTCTCATCGGGCTCTCATCACAATCATGATTGCCATGATTGTCATTTAGGTTGCGGTCAGACTTGAGCTAGAGATGCTGTGCTTAGCTATGTTGCCATAGACACAGCGCGCTAGAGTCGTGCTAGAAGTCTGACCGGCCTAACAGATAGTCAGAATTCGTGCTTGATACTTGATATGATTTGCTAATTTGTCAAAGGGGCCGCAGCACGTTTGAAGCCCGAAAAAAGTACGCTTGAGCCGTGCTTAGCAAACACAATTTGACAGTTGTCATTCAAAGTGAGCTGAAACATTCACTGCAACATGAGTCTCGGCTCCTTTTTTCGAGTTCGATCTCTCAGGCACTCGCTAGCTTGTGCGCCCGGCTCTATTCCGACGTCTTGTTCGACTTCTGCCAGATAAACAGTAGGGTTAGGATGATAATTAAAGTCTTTCATGACCAGTTGTCTGTGTTCTGTAAATCAGGCAAGCTCTAGGTCATGACAGACACATGACATCTCTTTAACCTACAACCCAAACCGGCACCCCGCAGGTTTTTAAGCACGCGCCTGGCTAACTCAATTAGCATCGTGCTTAAGCAAAATCTCTAGCGCAAGTCTGACCACAACCTTAGCTATCGACGATTTCATTCAGGGATTATTCACAGTTCAGGGTGAGAATGATGTCTTTGACAGAAAAAGTGTCCGCAGTACCTTCTGTCGGTAGCCTGCATAGCAAGCGTTCCCGATACATTTTCAGGACGAGAAAATCGGGCGAGATTTGGGCCGCGCAAGAAATGAAGGGGCTCGCTCGCACCATTTTCGCGCGGCCAAAAGCTCTGTTTCTCGGCTTTCTTTTCCCTAAAAACACACGGGAACGCTTGCTACGCAGGCTATTCTTCAGCGTTTTCCCCCCGTGGCGCGTGGGTGAAAAAACAACAACATTTCCCTGGATTTACGGACGTTCGCCGAAGAAGGGGCTGCAAGCAGTCTACATTTGCAGAGTTTACTCAACAAAATGGCGGCGGAAACCGTGATATGGCCTATTTTGTCGAGGTGTTGGAATTATATTCGAACAGGACAACGCAATGATTTCCTACGAAAGCCGAGAAGGGACATGACCAGATAAAAATTTTGCAGATAAAAATTTCACAGATAAAAATTTTGCAGATAAAACTTTTTCAGATAAAAATTTAACAGATAAAAATTTAGCAGATAAAAATTTAGCAGATAAAAATTTCGCAGATAAAAATTTCGCAGATAAAAATTTCGCAGATAAAAATTTCACAGATAAAAATTTCACAGATAAAAATTTTACAGATAAAAATTTTGCAGATAATAATTTTGCAGATAAAATAAACTTCTGCCAAACCTCGTTCCCAGAACGAGGTTGTCTGTCCCTACTCCCTGCAATCTCGTACCCAGAGCCCGTCATCTTTTTGGCCAGCGGGCTCTGGGTACGAGATTGTACTCCCTGCCTAGCGACAGTGTCCGTACGTGGGATCTGCTGGAAGTTACACGCAAGTTGTTCTAAAAGTCTTTGGACGGTTTTTCACTGCTCCGCTTCGCGTATCCATTAAAAAGCATTATGGAGAAAGAGGTTAGTATTCAATTTCAAATTGGTGGGATTTATTAGCTCTATACTTGCTGAGGTAAAGCATGATCTCCTGTGGCTTGGGTTCGGGGGCCAAGTGAGCTGAACAGACCTCCTTTCAGCTGTGTCATAGCTGCTGGCGTAATCAAACTCAATCAAACGCTTGTTTTTCGGTTTGTTCTGCGATCGAACTCACAGCAAAATATTTTTTCTCAATAGAACAAAATTGAAAGTTCGGAAATTATTGAACTATAAACATACTTAGGTTTTCCTCCGTAGCCTACAGAAAATAACCCAAATTTTTCACACCGATTTGACAGGGCAGACCCCTCTTAAAGGTACCAATTTGGTAAGAAATGTTTCCCTTTTAAAAGGTACCAGAGGGCCGATTTTAACCATATGTCTAAGTAAT
The DNA here is from genome assembly GCA_033964015.1 of Scolanthus callimorphus. Lineage (NCBI taxonomy): Eukaryota > Metazoa > Cnidaria > Anthozoa > Actiniaria > Edwardsiidae > Scolanthus > Scolanthus callimorphus. The sequence goes on along the minus strand of CM066912.1, from coordinate 2,619,097 downwards.
TTCGGTATGTGTTTTTTGTACGTGCATCCATCTTACACGGGGTGTTCTATTTCCACCCTTATCGCTAGTTTTGGCGCCGCCTGTCGTTCCATCTTTCACGCACCCATCATGTTAACACGGCCGCTATTATACTCCCATATACCGCTATGGCGCATTTAGCTGCTATTCCATTCGTCTTCGTATTGTTTTTTCTTTTCTTTTCCTTTACGTACCCAAATCAAATCAAATTAGTGAGCCTTTCCCGCACATGCCATTTTTACAGTACCCATTATCCCATGTTATCACAAGCTTCGCGTGCACTATCTCGTTACACCTCCACAATGTTATTCTTTCCGATCCGCGCTTGCTCCTTTCACTGATGTTTCACATCCCACCGCTTAATCTTCTATTGTCTCTTATACTGGTTTTCTATTTCCCAGTTTATATTTTATACATATTTTTGTCGATATTTACACAAAGAGAGTACTCATATTTAGCCCGAATGGGCTCTGAGTCAATAGCCCATGAGGGCGAAGACCGAATGGGCTATTGACTCAGAGGCCATAAAGGCGAGAGGAATAATTGTTTTAGTCAAATCACACTAGTAGGTCAATTTGTATAACCAAAAACGTTTTCTGGTCTGATCATTTGCCATTTTCTGGCTTTCAAATCCGACACTTTTCGCTACTAGTAGGCTATAACTTATAGCCTACTAGTAGCGCAACCAATCAGAATGCAGCATTGATGATAGACCATTAGTGTGTTTTGACTAAAAAGGTATAACTGTTATGTTATGCCTGTTAGTGGTTTAAAAATGTTAATGATTGTCAATATTATTTCTTTACTGATTTTAGCGGAGCTCCTGCGCGGGCCGAGCACCATACCTAAGGAAATATCGTCTAGGCATAACTATGGAGTTGATTTTGAAACTTACGGGCTTTCTCGCTCATTTTGCTTACGTTATTGACGGCACCAAGTCAAACGATTAGGGCGTTGAAATGGTATCACCCAAAAGATGAATGTGTCCAAGTTTGGTTGCCATAGGTGGTTCCCTTCTTGAGATCATGATTTGTTTTTCCTTTCTTCCTGGTATAAAAGGTTAGCGTACGTCCGTCCGTCCGTCCGCCGTACGCGGAAACTCATGGGAACCCCTGTGGTATACTAAGAAAAAAAATTCTCTTCAAGGGAACATGCTAAGACAACCAAACTTGGGGTACTTCTCTGTGCTACCAGAGGGGTGCTGTAACATGATAATAATAATAATAATAATAATAATAATAATATGTATGTATACTGTATGGTCACGTGGTATGACGTCATCGATGACGTCATCATAGGAGAAAAAGATCATATCTCAGGAAGGGATAAACCTTAGACAACCAAACTTGGGTGAAGTTGTGTTAGTGGCAAGGGGGTGCAACTGTTTGGTCACGTGGTATGACGTCATCGGTGACGTCATCATAGGAGAAAAATCACATATCTCAGGAAGGGATAAACCTCAGACAACCAAACTTGGGTGAAGTTGTGTTAGTGGCAAGGGGGATGCAACTGCATGGTCACGTGGTATGACGTCATCGATGACGTCATCACAAGAGAAAAAGAATATGTCTCGGAAAGGGATGAACCTCAGACAACCAGACTATCAAAATGGCAAGGGGGTGCAAGTGCAAGTCGAGTGGTATGACGGCGCATGACTACGCCTATGTACAATGGCAACCTTTTTGCCTCGTTAACAGAAAAATATGTAACCGGGAGCTCCGCTTTTAGCCAGTGGCTAAATCTTTTTAGTATAAACCAACTAATGGTCTATTACAAATCCTGCATTCTGATTGGCTGAGCCACTAATGGTCTATTAGTGATAGACCGTGCCTGGCAAAACCACCACCTTTCTTTACAAGAAAACTTGATTTTTTCAACATAACATAAAGGAATTCATTGCCAAAACCGACCAACTAGTTGGTTTATACTAAAACAATTAGACCTCTCGTCCTCATGTGCTATGATATCAATAGACCATTCGGCCTTCGGCCTCATGGTCTATTCATCATAGCACATTCGGCCTTGAGGTCTAATTGTTAAATATTACCGATGTATCTTACTTGGAAATAAGGTGTATTAAATATTATGAATACATGTTACCCTGCGTCATGGGAAGGTCATTCATGTACATCTCACGCCCTCATGTAACACACATTCATGGTATTTCATTCAATTTTCCATATTTTTTTAGTTTGTCCCAAATTTTTAAAATACCCTTGACAATTTTAATCGAGGAGAGGAAAACGCGAGGGAAGTCGAAGCTGCGTGAAATGTCAGTATCCAAAACGCGATCTTGTAGCCATCCGTCCTTCCACAATAATAATAATAATAATAATAAAATGTTCCTGAGCATTTAAAAATTCTCAATGCTCTTACAATATTGTTTTACCACAAGCCACGACAATCAAAATCTCATGAACTCAATGTAGTAAAACTAAGAATGGCGTACGCAATAGTTCTTAATTGTATATGAGATGAGAATGAGAATGTCGCAGGCCTTTCATCAAATAGACAAAAAAACGTACCTCCGCCTTTGGGGGGGGGGCTCCCATATTTTTGGGTCGGGGATGATCGTCGTATCTATTAGGGGTCAAATCACGGGATTTGGTCTAAATCTAAGAGAGATTGGTATCGTTTAGGGTTGAAACCTTCAAGAAAGTGGGAGTTCTTGTTGACAATACGATAAATTATCTAGACAACATCAAAGGCAGCATCTCAATCAAAGAAAATATTTTAGGGTGAAAAATTATTTTAGGGGTGAACACTTTCCGACGATCATCCCCGATCAACAAGTATGGGATTCCCTTCGGGCTTTTTGTTCTTCAATTTACTGATTTTGAGAAGTGGTTGCGCCTTTGTTTGCACTTGCACACTCGGATGCGTCGATCGATGCTGCAGTAGTTAATGCGGCGGACTCGGGAGTTTTTTTCGATTTCCGAACGTTCGATTGTGAAGATTTTGCTGTGAGTTCGATTGTCGAACAAGCCGCAAATCAATTCAACGATTGGCAATCGATTGAGTTAGATTACCGAATTTTATTGTATAGGGAGAGAGAGAAGAGTAAAAAGGGCTCAAATCCCCATAATTTTCGCAGATTTCAAGAGAAGTACAACTATTTTTGTAGAAACAGTTTCTTATTCTTGATTTTAAATTTCCATCGTATATTTTTCTCGTGATTTACATGTCCATACAATTTCTGTATTTTACCGTTAATTCTTCGCACAAATCAGTAGCCTGGGGAGCTTGTGAAGCCACCAGGAGAAACTGGAGTGATTACTCATATATTGAATTTTTTTTTTTAGCTTGCTCAGGTTTTACAGTCGCAGCACCTTACTGGTATCAAGCAAGTATTTCTAGAACACAAGGTATGGTATTTTAAACAGGTACTAGCGTCTTATCTTAGATTCAAGAATTCAGGCTGCCATCATGCTAAAACAAAAGTGATTCAGTCGCATGCATTAATCATAAATTCAGTGAATACAACATACGATCGAGAAAGTGAGCAAGAACATACCCGTACCCCCTCAAGGAAGTGTGTCGAGAAGCGACTTCTAATCCTATCCCTGGAAGATGCAAAACCTTAAAGGGAATCCCGGCTGTTTTGCCATTTCAAGCTCAGAGGAAACTTAAACAACTAAAAAACATTCGACAAAAGTTTATAACTGAAAAGAAACCCAATTAGGCCGACGCGACTCATTTCCCTTTGACGAGATTCTAATTTGCATTTCGCGGGCGCCGCCATCTTGGAAACGTGACGTCACTCTTACGCTATAAATTATGCATCCCATGAATGCGCTGAAATAGGCTTTGCTCGTTACACTAATAACTAGATTTAAGAGCACCAAGAAAACAATTTCTAAGTTATCAAAAAGTTCTTAAAAACTTGCAGATTTTTTAAAAGAAACGCTGTTCGTGTAGGCCACCATCTTTGTTTTGGCCTGGAAATACCTACACAGTTAGCACGCGTCGGTGTTTAGGCAACCTTGAAATTACAAGAGAGGGGATGTTCGAATTCCAGGGGAGGGAGGGGGATAGGGGAGGTTTGAGGAGCCCTGGAATTTCCAATGAGTGGGGAGGGGGGGGGGCTGTTGCTGTTGAGGACCGCTGGAAATTCCAAGCGCGAGGAGGGACTTCACCTGGTAGGGTCCTCTTTCTCCTAATATGGGAAAAATGCGATTCGCCAGTTGTCAAAACAATCACGAAAACGCGTTCTACTTGGGACGAGAAAAACTTTTAAAAATACTCACTGTAACAACCCCGACATTTGACTGACAACTGCCCGCAACTGTCCCATGCGTACTTTACTTTTTTATGTATGATTTTAGAGAGTTTGAAATAAATATGTTCTCCTCTTCTTCCTCGTTTCGCAAAATCCCATTCCATTTCGCAAAATACCAGAAGCCGGATCGTACTTCATAAGTCATCGAGCAGAAAGTAACAGAAAGCCTCGTGGATTTTGTTTTCGGGATCGCATCGTCAAAATATCCGGAATATATATTATAATGTGAACTTTAAATTTTCTGTGTAATTTGTGCCGATTTTGCTAGTCGTCTTTTGTACGTCTAGGTGAATTTAGGTCGGACTTTAGTCGATTTGTTCGTCTACACGAACAAATCGTCTATGAAAAATCGTTTTCCTAGACGGCCAAAGATTTGTTCGTCTGAAAATTTGTTCGTCCCGTTTTCACATCATTTGTTCGTCTCAAGTGTGAGAAAACGGCCATTTTGCATCCGTGATACATGCTCACTCTCGAAAACTTAGTTCTCGTATTGCCCGCTGATTATCCAATCAGAGCGCGCGTACTATCTTTGCCATATAACACAAAATAGTGACGGCGTTGAAGAAAACAATTTTACATATTTGGCTTCGTCGCTGCAGACAGACAGATTTTATATTCTCCCGACTAGCAGTCAATATTTTGTGGTACTGCCGTCTCAAGATCGTAATTATATAGTTTATAAGATTAACCAGGATTCAAACGTAAATTTTTACTTGGGGCCCTGCCTTTTATTCTTACAGATTTATACCACGAAGGCAGCTTTGGCTGTTACAGATGCACAGTTCGAAAAAATGGGTGTGGCCATTGGCCAAGTTGCCACTATAAGGAGTGCCCTATCACCAAGTTCATCTGGGAAAAGTGAGTATGTAGCAAGTGAACTCATCTGCTCGAGGTTCGGTTGAGGGTTAAAATGAGAGAATTTCTAACTAGATCGTAATTTTGGCCACGCCTCACGCACACGAATAATTTCGTCATTTGTGACGCACATTGCGCGCATAAAGAATCAAAGTCCTAGCTACAGGCTTTGTTTACTATCCACAAAAATTAAATGTTCATCTACCTTTTTTCAAGGCTTGATACTAATGGGGTAATGCTTTTATCAAAATTAGGGTGCGCAACGAAAGAAAAATGCGATCTCCTTTTCTGTGAAATGTCTTCCACTATTCAAATAGGGGGCGGGATCACGAGAAGCAAAAACAAGGCTAGTCATTATAATTACTTTTGCACAGTGAAGTAAAATACTTGACGAACATGGTTTCGGGATATGAAGCTGAACTTTCCCACTACATGAAAAATGTAGTGGAGGGAGGGGCTGCTATGTTTGGCAGGTTTGAATTTTTTAATCTCTTTGGCCTCGATTTTATTAAGGGGAGCCTCATATTTCTCACACACCCCCATTTTGATGCTTTTCTGCCATCCTAATAGAATGAAATGTCACATTTTTCGTCGTGGAGGGCTTCCAGACCCCCCTCAACAAAAACGCAACAACCCAACGATTTCTTTGCCCCATTTTGTTTACAGCATTACAATATCATGATCTAATTTTTACTGATCCCTTTGTATGTCGCTCTACTGCTGTACTCTCTCTCGGTTGGTTCAGAACATGTGCGGGTTAGGGCCTTTAGCAAGTGTCCTCCAATAATTTTGGCAAGTATGTTCATTGCAGTCCCCGTCCCTCCGTTGAATAACGGCTTTCCTAATATTCCATCTCCAGATGAACAAAGAATACAGAATATTGTCCACAATATTCGACTGGCTAACAAAAATCCTAGTGGTAAAAGCAAAACAACGTCAGCCGTGCCGATCCGTAAGGGCAAGAAGAGCAATACATGCCCTTCAGAAGTGAGCATAAAGGTCGGTTGGATACACCGCGAAAAACAAGTAAAGCTTGGCGGATCCGGTATCAGGAAAGTAACCTTTGAAGCAGACGAAGTTGATCTCATTACTCCTCAAACGATAGCACACAAAGCGTCTCGCATTTTCTAAAATGGGAGCATTGTCAGACATGGAAGTTCGCCTTGGCACATACTCACGTGATGTGGTGGACACTTTCACCACTCTGGATGGCGAGCCGTGCTCATAGCTGCAGCACATTAAAGAATTTGGCTTGTTCCGATCTACCGTCAAATATTACTTGATGACTAAAGAGCAGAGAGACACCAACGAGGTATTTAAAAATGACTCCAAGGACAACGAGGAAGCAAAGCTGAGAGTAGGATTAAGTCAAGCTGACAGTGGAGGGGGTCCTTTTAATGAGATAAGTGGCTTACAATTGCTTGACGAATTCGAGCCCAAATTAACGGTGCTGAGCAACGCTAATTGTCCGGTTGGCGAGTTGTGTATTGAATATGAAGAAATCAGGGAATCATCTTATTCGGAAGTGTTAATGAGGACGATTTCAAATGACATAAAACAATGCTATGACCTTCAAAGCCTGACAGAGCCTGAAATAAAAGAAACTCCACTAAGGGAGTACTCCCCTCTCGAGATGGGACCATACCATATAGCAAGACTGCAGATAGGCGAACTCTATTATCTCAATTTCGAAAGCGAACCATCTAGAGAAAACCCGGAGATTGAAGAGTTTCGCTACACGTTCCCACAAGCTGAGGAGGAAGGGCTAGTTCTTCACCCCCCATCGCAGATGTGGGGATACGACCAAGGAAGACTAATCGTAGCCGTTATTGCATCCTGTCATGGACAGCTAGGTACCACATGTTCATGGTACAAAGAAGGTGCAATATTCAAGGAAGGTGCAACGTTGACAAGCATTTGTATTGACGAGCCAGGAACTTATTTTGTGCGGGTCAAGTATGGTGAGGCAGTAGAAGAAACAGATCCTTTTTTGGTAGAACCTATAAAGCTGCAATCGGAATCGCCAAGTGTTGTTGAAGTGACAACATCCACTTTTACTGACACCGCTCCCATGCCTCAACCAGAAACACTTCCAGTCATTGACACGAGTGAACTAAAACTCGCTAACGAAATCGGAAGTGGATCATTTGGCAAAGTCTTCAAGGCTGACTGGGCTGGAACCCCTGTTGCAGTGAAAGTGATAAAGGTGCGGAACGCGAAACGTGTGTCGTCAGCCCTAGAAAACGAAATCAGAGTGCACAGTTCTGTGAGGCACCCATGTATTGTTCAAATGATGGGGGTATCGTACCAGAAGAACTCCATCTATATAGTTTCGGAACTGGTTGATGGGAACAATTTAGATGAGATTCTGTTCAAAGATGATGGTTCATGCGAACTGGACCACGATAGCAAGATGAGTATATGTCGACAGCTCTGTCAGGCAATTGCTTACATGCATAACTTAAAGCCTAACGTGATCCATCGTGATATCAAACCTGCCAATGTAATAGTCTCTAGAAACTATGTGACCAAGTTATGTGACATGGGACTCTGCCAATTCAAATCAGCACAGAGCCTAAATACACAAACGGCAGCGGTATCAGTGCCAGGTACGCCACAATACATGGCACCAGAGTGCTTAGTATATCGAAAAAAGGCAACAACAGCCAGTGATATCTGGTCTTTTGGCTGTACCTTGGTTGAATGTTTCATTTGTGATGATCTTTGGAGAGAGGAGCTGGACAAAGAAATGAATGACGACCAGATAGATGCGATAATCACTATCCTGAAGGCAGGAGAACCCCCAAAGAGCCTCAACGACCTGGAAGCTTCCGTCCATGCGTTGATCCATCAGGTGTTGGCCAAATGCTTTGAGTTTGCTCCAAGCAACAGGCCCACTGCAAGAGATGTTCTTGCTTCGTTTGACCATTGATCTTGCCTGTTTATAATGATGGGACACCGCCCGGTCTTGCCCTACTAAGTAGCCACGCAGGCTATCCCCGGTTTGTTTTTACAAGTTTTGTCCGTGTTGCCTGAACATAGCTGAATACAATTTACATAAAGGCGGGTATCCCGACCCAAGCAAAACATCTCATGATTTGGACATGTTTAACGAGTTTTGCATTTGTTACAGTTTGTGGGACACTAGTGTCCTGGACATGTTTTCGCTCTAGTCAAAAGACCAATTAACCCGAGGTGTATGAAGGTCTTGATAGCGCGCGCGTTTACAAGTTTCCCCTTAGCATTGTCTCTCCCCAAACTAGGCAGAAAGGAAAACTTAGTAAACTTGATCTTCGAGGTGCGACCATTGCTGCAACTGCATTGTTGCTTCGGTGTTCCAAGGCCATACCTTATACTAATATTGGGGCTTGGTATGATAAACAAAAATAATCACACGATCTTTGTGATTACCGATTTATAATTCAACAGTTTACAAGCATCAATCGTCGAAGTGCAAAATGGGCACAGACATTGTTCTTGATTATTAGCCTAAACAAATTAGTTTAATTGTTTACTTTTAGGACGATTGGTTAAAAAAATTTTGCACTTTGTTTCTTTCGTGTCATGCCATATAAGGTAATCACATTACATATACGGAATCTGCATTTTGTATTTTTGCAATCTTGAAGATTTTTATCTCATCAACAGTATTTCTATCTTCTTGTGTAGTTATGATATGGAAGAGAGAAATGACATAAAATACGCAATGGAACGCGCACAAGAGGCGAGAAAGAGCTTTTCGGCCCAGACCTCCACACTCTTTGCCAAGCGTCTGAATGAACTGGAAAGTATTATGTTGTCACGTTGCGTCCCGAGTATGAATTGGAACATACTAATGAAGTCCTTATTTATTCGGCTCCAGAAAAAGCACTCTTCTCCAGACCAAAGCATTCACGATATAGTTTGATCCTTTACTGAGATCAGTGATGCGTGAACTCAAAACTGTTTTATTTGGCATATTTTCAAACTAAACACAAAAGAGAGGTCATCATGTGCTCGTGTTTTCTAATAAGTTTTCCAGGTAAGACATAGAAATCAGTGTTTCGTTTCTTAAAACTTTTTTTCATGTGAGTTAATACAATCAGACTCCCCATCGTTTTTATCTGGAGACGAGCGCTTTTTGTCGCGCGAGTCGTCCGCTTGGTAAACACTCTACCTGTTTCGGAAGTAACTAGTCATTTGATGTAAAGGCGTGTTCGAATTTTGAAAATTAATCAGTTGAATAAAACATATACGATTTTAAGCGTGTGGATATTAATCAAAGGCTCCTGTGAGCCACTCATTTAGGGCATTCGTGCATGTCGTTTTGTTTCAGTTGTATTTGTTGAGAGTTTTGCGTAATTTTTACTGCAAAATTGTCGGCTATCATCATATCCAACAACAACAGCAACACTCTGAGTCAACAAAGCGATCGATTCGGATCGCGTCACGCCGTCGAAGCTGATCAAACACGTTTTTGGTATTGTTTGCGCAACACGCAACATCACAAAGAGAGCAATCTACTGACAACAGTCGAAAACAAGTGCAGAAAGTGCTGAACTGCTGAGCTTATAATTCCCCAAATCGCCGCAACTTTCCTGATAAATCGCCCCATTATTCATTGATTACTACATTTAACCGCTGACCGAAATAGTCGCCCATGATGCACAGCGAGCGATGCTGCTAAAGCATAACAGGAAAGTATCCCATCGAATGAATGTGTAAAAATTAACACATAGGGAGCACAACAATTAAAGGCAAGTATCACTGCCACCTCTTTTGAACGCCTATTATCTCTCCTGGGAGGACAAGGCGACACCTCACAAGCTGAAACGTCAAAAGGCTAACGTCATTATTTGTGAATTAAACGAGAGATGATATGATACTACTACACTACTACGAAGGGATCGTGTCATTTTCGTACTCGCGTAAGGAAGCTCCGTCTTGTATTACGGAAAAAATCACTGAACGTTTTTGCCCACTTTCCATAATAAAAGATCTCCCTGATTTAACTTACATTTATATTTACCTTATGTTTGCCTAATAATTTTCTAACAACAATGTTATTTCAGTAAAGAGAGAAAGAGCCTCTGATGCATCCGTTGGCGGCAGATAGTGAGGTTTAAGAAGTCGCACTAGTTCTTCCACGTCCGCATGAAAGTCGATACACTTTTCCGTGTATAACCTTCGGCATACTCTCACATCCTCGATGTCGACTGTACACAGGTAGTTGCGCGTATTGTACGCCTCTGGCATAAAATACATTACATCAGGTTTTCCACCCTCGACGTCGTGTCGTTTTTGACTCTGGATGCTGTGAGTGTTCCATAGTTCTGCGACAAGATATAATTCTCGTCGAAGGACTGGAAGAAAGCAAAACTTAAGACACTCATCCATGAGGGGGTCCCCATCCTTATAAATGCCTGAATCCCGGAGATCCTTGAACATGTTGATCCACCAGCCTCCGCCTCCTTCGCGCAATTTCGACCACCACGACTCGATTCTTTGATTTGCACTACTTTTGCCTTGGATGAAACTTTTTCTTGCAGAAAAGTTATCATTATCTTGCCACCTAAAAAACTGTTGCATTGTGTTAATAACAGTGTTTTCTGTTCCGTTATCAGACCGAACCCTACGTGGCACACCACCAAGCTGCTCTACTGTTTCTAAATAATGAGATGCTACAACTTTGGAATTCTTGTTCGTCGAGTTAACTTCTAACCATAGAATACGCCTTGAGTAGCCGTCGATTGCACCGTGAACGTACAAACCAAATGGAGCAAGTTTGTCCCAGCCATCAATATGCCACAGAAAATTTGGTCCGGGGGTAGTGTAACGTCTTCTTTTAAGACGGCGCCTTTTGCGCCGTTCGACGCCTTCAGGGTCGATAACTCGAAGGTAGTTCATGACATTGTCTCGCTTGACCTTCAAGTTATATTTTTTTACGCAGTCTTTGTGTTAGTTGCCGGTAACCCAAAAAAGACCCACAACTTTTTTCCAATTCTTGGAGTATTGCTTGAACGACAGCTTCAATCGCGCTTTCCTCTCCGCGGGCTCGTCTAAGATTATATCGTCGAAGGATTCTCTTAACTGTTCTGATCGAGACCACTATTCCATGGCGCAACGCAAGGAATCCGACTATCTCTGCGTTGGTATAATCTTGAAAAAAGTAATTTTGTACTAACGCATCCCTGCCCATGCCATTGTAATTCCTTGTGATTGCTGGCGTGTATAACGGCAGCACACATGATGATGGACGAACTCCCACTAACAACAGCAATAACGAGAGTAGCCTGTAAGGAGTGATAAAAGCATGAAAATATACGTCAGAAATATCTGTCGCAATTGCGTTGCCGCAATAACTTAGCACTGGGAATCGCTGACTGTACTAACCCTCTATGCTATGCAGAAATCACATTTATCATGACAGTACTATCTCGGTGTAGAAATCTCTTTGCGTGACCCTCGTGCAAGAAGAATTATACACTATCGAAGATTAAGACCCCATGCGCCCGGGGGGAACGCGCCTACGTTTTCTATATTTATTTATTTATTTTGGGCAGGGGTGCTCGTCTGGAATTTCGATTTTACCCAAAGGTACCAAAAGGGCGTGGCTTTGCTGATTTTGGCCCCAAGATGGCACCAACAAGTGTCATATTGATAAAACCATTGTTGCTTGGTTTGCTATAATGAAGAGGTACCTATCTGGGAAAAAAACTTCTAGTTTTCGAATTGTACCCCGTTCAGCGTTCAAATAAATCCTTATCTTGGGTCTCCTGAGTGAGGAATCAGATACACGGGAAATTGCATAGGCATAGGCGAGAATGGGAAGTACTCGCATCCATTTGTTTGTCTATGGGAAACCAGAGCACTTCCAATAATCCTTTTCTTATGGGAAATCCAGCTAGTTTCCCATGAATGCGTTTCTTCAGAAATTTCCTAGACAAATAGAGAGAAAGGAAGAAACAGACAAGATTCCTGCTGACGTTTCCGAAACCTCGACACAAATCTTTCCGATTTGTCCTTTCTCTCTATGTCGTCTTCTATTTTATGGGGACAGACCCACCGCTGCTGTTAGCGTTTTCAAAACTATTGGCTGATTACATTTTTAAACCGCACCGGGGGGTTGAGGATCTCCCTTAAAAAGATCCCTTCCCCTGGAATTTCCACTTGTGAAACAGACCCCCTCCCCTGGAATTCCACCAGCCTGAACCTAACCCTAGATGATAGACAGTGATATATTTTGACTGGTATAGGTGATTATAGTGAATCTATATTGGTGTACCTGGACATGAATTTATATCCAAATTTCCTTTGATACTTGGCTAGGAATATTGAATGTATGGCTATAATTATAATAAATTGACTAAAAACCATAGACTAAAATCTCCCGAACGTGCATGCAATTAATCAGCTCACAGGCGACCGACCCACGAGGGGCACGATACAATGGGAAGGGTCGAAAATGATAGAATTGATTTTTACCCTTGCAACACATTTTGCTTCGACTCGCGCTCACATTAACACATTACTTCTGCAACTTATAGTGCTCAGTTCGATCCAATATGATTGTCCATAAACAACTTTAGTACTTACCAAAACATCGGAGCGCTTGGCCAGAGTGTAGCCCAGATGCAAGCAGGTCGACAGAAAAATAGATAGACAACGGACCGGAGAAAGGCAAGCACAAGGCAAGATGCGGCTTCTATCTGCAAAATTATCTGCAAAGTTTTTTTTATCTGCTAAATTTTTATCTGCGAAATTTTTATCTGCGAAATTTTTATCTACGAATTTTTTTATCTGCAAAAAATTATCTGCAAATTTTTATCTGCAAAATTTTTATCTGCAAAATTTTCATCTGCAAAATTTTTATCTGCAAAATTTTTATCTGCAAAATTTTTATCTGCTAAATTTTTATCTGCTAAATTTTTATCTGCAAAATTTTTATCTGCTAAATTTTTATCTGCTAAATTTTTATCTGCAAAATTTTTATCTGTGAAATTTTTATCTGCAAAATTTTTATCTGGTCATGTCCCTTCTCGGCTTTCGTAATTTCCAGTCGGGTTTTAACCGTTTTTTTTCGAGCAATCAGAGCCCCCTTTTATCGGTTTCTAGCCTGCATAGCAAGCGTTCCCTTGCATGGAGTTTTCAGGAAGAGAAACTTGGGCGAAATTTGTGGCGCGCAAAAAATGAAGACGGGGGGGCGGGAGCTAGGAAGGAAAGATACGCCCCCTTGGGATCCCGTCAAGAATCTACTGACTCTCCAGTGTTTTTTTAGTATATTTGAATTTTCCGAATCCTGCGCGCCAAAAAATCAAATATCTTAAAAACCCACTGGAGAGCCGGCTAGCAGTGCAGGCTACCTATCATTAACAGAATCTCTCGAATGCTCCGCAAAGTCACGAGCTGTTCGCTCGTTTGATTGACGGAAGCCAGACAGCTATTTGTCGGTTGACGTAGAGTTCGCACAATTATGAAAATCGCAGTAAAATGACTGCAAGAACAACAACGATCGAACGTGATGACTTTGAATAACGATTGCACTGAACATTCGTAAACAAACCCGGCCGTCGCGGCGAATACCGCCACAAATCTCTAGATTCTCTATTACTACTACAGATTGCTGCAAACGCACTGAAAGTTGTCCAAAACTGCAGTTGTGCAAGACTGAATCAATGACTACAACCAAAATGTTGCCGCGGAATATGTCTTATCTTCTTTTCGCACGCTAAAATTATTGTTCGTGTTCGAGTTTTAAAATATCTTCGGCTAGAAATGGATAAAATCTACCCGTGTTTGAACTCGATTGATGTGTCACAGGAAAGACTTTGTGATCCGTAAGATAATTGTGTGCTGCGGGAAACCGCCATACGCCGTCTTGGGAAAGGATATTTTCAGATAGGAGTACGAGGTCTGTACGGCTTGGGATCCATTGCGAAATGGCGGAGAGAACATGAACTACAACCTTCTCTATATTTGACCTATGTGCGTCTCGCTCATCAAATTTGACAACTGCTAATGATATCTTTCAGCTAGCTGTCAGAGTACAAAAGACTTTTGCAGCTCAACAAAATTTGGGGGCGAAAGGGGCGAGTTTACCTTTTGGTCGAGGGTCGAGGGTCGAGGGTCGAGGGCACCTAGTCGAGGGTGGACATGTCGAGGGTGAGGGTAGCTGGTCGAGGGTAGCTGGTCGAGGGTAGCTAAAATGGCTCAAATTTTCTCCCGGAATATTGTACACAAGACTGGAGATTTTTTAGCGATACATTATTGTCCGCGTCCGCAATCTGTCGTGTTTATCAAGCGGGCAAATGCAATATTTTCGGGTACTGCGCCGATAAATACGAAGCCAGTGGAAACTGCAGTTTCTTTTCGCCCAGTTATGTAAGTTTCTTACCATTTATGATATCCTAATGTACCAAATTTGGTGTTTAATGGATTAAAGATTATTACCAAAAACGTTTCTTTGTTTGTACCATATAGCTTCTATATATCATTTTGTTTTGAGGCAAATGCCTGTGGATCGTTCCATTGATCGTTCCATGTAGCGTTATCTCCCCCGGTGTGCGAAAAATGTAACGTGTAACGTATATACATCATCTGCAACGCTTAAAAATTTTCTTGTGAACTTGTGTAGGACAGTTCGCGAGAAAATGATATTGGAGACGTATTCCATGTCTCTCCTGGTGTTTGATATGGAAAGAGTTGGACCGAGAGACTTTAGGAACGTGAAACGAAGCAAAGATTGCGGACGCTGACACAAATATCACGAAGGTGTGAAAACAACCCTAAACAATTTCCGGTCTTGTGTATTATATTCCACGAGAACATTTGAGACATTTTTTAGTTACCCTCGACCAGTTACCCTCACCCTCGACATGTCCACCCTCGACCCTCGACTAGGTACCCTCGACCCTCGACCAAAAGGTAAACTCGAAAGGGGCTCTACGAAATTTGTAATCGGCTTCTTTGAACTTTGGTGAAACGCCAAAATATTTGACAAAATTTGGTAATGGCGTTCGCACTTGTATCAGGCTCCCGATGACAGATATTTTTGCAAAACAAATACCAAATTCGCGCAGTGCGAACGGGACCTTGTTGTACTGACCCTTGACCTACTGTTAGTCATTAACTGGACACAGAATTCGGTTTTTATACGCAAGATAGTACTTTAATTATTTCTGTTCTTAGAGGCTTTGATCATTTGTAAGAACGAAATATTTTTTTTAAGTTGCTTCTTTTCCTCACCTTGTGTTAAAAACATTCAGTGAAATATTTTGTTGTTGTGTTGGTCAAGCTTAATCGCATTTCATTTCCAGTATTTAATCCCCCGTGGAGTCATGTCGCGCGCATTCTAGAGAGAATCGTCCCTGAGACGTAGAAAGCATATTTTTGACCCCTTCCCTTAAATGGCAGATTATTCCTTGTTATAAAATTCAATGTTGTAAAATCCAAAACTTCACAGTTTTGCGCTTGTTCTGAGCTTCGGTTTTAACGAGCGCAAACTTGAGCACAATTTAATCCAATTTACTATGTCTAGTAGCTTTGGCAAAAGATCCATATTTGGGGAGAAATATTGGCTACAAAAGATGCTGGGTGGCTAAAATTGAATTACGCAGACATCTCGTGCCTGCTGGAGGAAATGCGGCCATCAGAATAGAAAATTCGTGAAGGAAGGAAGCTATTTCAAAAAGATGATGAACTAGTGCGCGTAGATCTCAGTTCTGAAACTTTCTGATTTCGAAGAAATATCGACCGTAACGTCGATATTGAATGATTCTAACATCAGAAGCGAAATGTTGGCCTCAGATAGCGAATTTTGTTTTTCTATCGCAGCTTAACGTTGTTCTGGAAGACATTTTCCGACTAAACTCTATAAACTTTGTGTAGATTTGATGTATCGATGTGAAAAATCGTATCCAAACCCGGCTGGATATTTATTGATTTTAAATCGGTAATACGGCAATTTGACTTTGTTGATTGGTTGCTTATTAATTTATTCATATTTCGAGCGGGGTTGGATAGATTTTTTCGTTTTTGCGCATAAAATATTACGGCAACCCTCTTTAACTGAAAAAAGGGGGTTGCTATGGGAACCCCTAAAGCAAACTAGGGCATGGTACTACGACCAAGTGTAGTGAAGGAAAGTCTTTGACTGAAAATGTGCCGAAAATGTCGTTTTCTCTAAAAGCAGGAATGCACAAAAGATGTTTAATTCAAAATAGCACCCAATGGACCCTTACTAGTACATAAGTACCTTAATAAATTTAGGCAAGCTTGTTTTCGTGTTTATCCCAATACTAAAAGGCAATTGCACATAATTCGAGATTGCTTTTACTTCAACAATTATTTGAAATATCCCCAACCCAGGCAATATTTAATACTCTTTTGCTGATTCCAAATTTCTGCTTTTATAAAAATAAATCAAGATATATAGTATGAATACTATTTGAAATTGAGTCATTTTAGCAGGCTTTGGTGTAATACGTCACATTTTCCCAAGCAATAAAGTGGGATGCAAACAGATGCAAAAGTGAATTACAGGAAGCATTTGTAGCTGCTCTCTAAAGGGCAACGGAGTCGGAAGAGGGGAAGGGGGACAGATAGGTGTCGTTGCTATTTTAGTTTCAATGGATTTTTGGGCATGGGGTGGGGATAACGGGGGGGGGGGGGGGGGGGGGGGGAGACATGTGCCGTCACACATACTTGTTGTAACGGGATCAACAGGAAAGCGAATTCATACGATGGGGGTGGGGGTAGAAATGTGCCGTGGCTAGTGTATGTGTAATGGGTCCTTAATGTCAGTTCATGAATTCGTGAACCATATGATGGGGGTGGGGATAGCAATGTGCCGTCGCTAGTGTATGTGTAATGGGTCCTTAATGTCAGTTCATGAATTCGTGAATCATATGATGGGGGTGGGGATAGCAATGTGCCGTCGCTAGTGATTTTCGAATGGGTCCTTAATGTCAGATAATGAATTCACGAAATAATATGATGGGGGTGGGGGTAGAAATGTGCCATCGCCACGGTTGTGTAATGGGTCCTTAATATGGGTAGTTAATTAGTTGTGAGGGGGAGGGGGTGAATATGTGCCGTTATCAGAGTTTGCAGGTTGGGTCTCTAGGTCGTGTTATTGATAGAAAACAATACATCATAGAAAGAAAATATATAAAAATTGGGTCACTAGCCCATGATGGAAATGGAGGGAGGGGTACCTTAGCGGTGCCGTCATATCATTAGTGGGGGTGGGGTGGTACCAGGCGGTGACCGTTACCTCTCTGGCCCAAATTGGGTCCCTGTCTGGGGCATGTTTTGACCTGCTCCCTTAGCATGTCTGAATGCCTTGGGATACAGAAGGGACTGTTTTTTTCTTTGTAAAATCAAAATAAAATATATTTTTATAGGTTTCATTTTGTATCTTAGCTGGTTTATCCAGGCAAAGGCTCTTTCATGTAAGCATGTCTGAATGCCTTGGGATACAGAAGAGACTGTTTTTTGTAAAATCAAAGATAAAAAATATTTTTATTGGTTTCATTTTGTATCTTAGCTGGTTTGTCCAGGCAAAGGCTCTTTCATGTTAGCATGTCTGAATGCCTTGGGATACAGAAGAAACTGTTTTTTTTTGTAAAATCAAAATAAAATATATTTTTATAGGCTTCATTTTGTATCTTAGCTGGTTTATCCAGGCAAAGGCTCTTTCATGTAAGCATGTCTGAATGCCTTGGGATACAAAAGAGACTGTTTTTTGTAAAATCAAAAACAAATTATTTTTATAGGCTTCATTTTGTATCTTAGCTGGTTTATCCAGGCAAAGGCTCTTTCATGTAAGCATGTCTGAATGCCTTGGGATACAGAAGAGACTGTTTTTTGGTAAAATCAAAAACAAATAATTTTTATAGGTTTCATTTTGTATCTTAGCTGGTTTATCCAGGCAAAGGCTCTTTCGTGTAAGCATGTCTGAATGCCTTGGGATACAGAAGACTGTTTTTTTTTTTGTAAAATCAAAAACAAATTATTTTATAGGTTTAATTTTGTATCTTAGCTGGTTTATCCAGGCAAAGGCTCTTTCGTGTTAGCATGTCTGAATGCCTTGGGATACAGAAGAGACTGTTTTTTGTAAAATCAAAGATAAAAAATATTTTTATTGGTTTCATTTTGTATCTTAGCTGGTTTGTCCAGGCAAAAGCTCTTTCATGTTAGCATGTCTGAATGCCTTGGGATACAGAAGAAACTGTTTTTTTTTTTGTAAAATCAAAATAAAATATATTTCTATAGGCTTCATTTTGTATCTTAGCTGGTTTCTCCAGGCAAAGGCTCTTTTGTGTAAGCATGTCTGAATGCCTTGGGATACAGAAGAGACTGTTTTTTTGTAAAATCAAAAACAAATTATTTTTATAGGTTTCATTTTGTATCTTAGCTGGTTTATCCAGACAAAGGCTCTTTCATGTTAGCATGTCTGAATGCCTTGGGATACAGAAGAGACTGTTTTTTTTTTGTAAAATCAAAAACAAGTTATTTTATAGGTTTCATTTTGTATCTTAGCTGGTTTATCCAGGCAAAGGCTCTTTCATGTAAGCATGTCTGAATGCCTTGGGATACAGAAGAGACTGTTTTTTGGAAAATCAAGAATAAACCATTTCCAAATCAATGTCAAGGTTGCCTTCTTTATCTTGAGAATGTTTTTGTATTGAAAAAGCATTTGAAACTCAACGAACCTAATTCATTGCAAACTTTCAAATTTATTTTGTTTGGATCAGAAAACATTCAGAATTGATTAGGTAGTTCTCTTTGATAAGCGAAGAATCAGGAGATGAAAAGCTTAATTAAGTGAATGTCTGTTTTTTAAACCCCCATCCATAATATGTTGTTGATTTCCCTGCTAATCATTTTTTTTTACTCCTATAATATAATATTTTTAGTATTATACATCAATGAAAGCAGGGGGAGTTTTTGAGAGAGACTATGGGACACACCTGGAGAGAGTAAATCTCAAAGACACTGGTGAGTACATGAGTACTAATCACTTTTTATTGAATGGTATCTTTACTGTATCTCACAAAGCTAGGGGAATTGTAGACATAGAGAATATTGCGATCAACAATTCAATGCTCCCAAATTGTAAATGTAGAACAAGCAATGTTGCTAAGGTTTTCTTGCCAGTAAAATGATAATGATGCTTGATTCCAATTTTGCCATTAATTGGAAACATCTTATTTGTAGGTGTACATATTGTAAGCTCTGATGCTGTATTAAATGCAATGACCATCAGAAAGGGAGGTCATAAAAAGTCTCATGTGTGTAGAGTGCAAACAGTAGAAGTATAAAAAATTAATTACTAATGTTAGTACTATTTTGTACAATCTAGTGAAAATAGTTGAAATGAACCACCACTAAATGGACCATTCCATTTACTGGTACTATGCACCCCGCCCAATGGCCCAATCTAGTGGAATAGTTTAATCTTACTAACTTCGACTTTCACTTTGTCTCATTTTCTGACTGCAGTAGTGGTTGAGTTTCCCTTTGAGCAGAGGCTACTTTTGATCTCCCTGCATTTTCTTTTACTTTTAATGATTTCTTGTGTTTTCAACTAGGCAAAAGTAGCCAAACCAGTCAAGTAAGTTATGTCCACAATGCTGGACGAGGTTGTGACATTTGTGCGCTACTAGTCAGAATCAGTAAAAATGGCTTTCATAGTGTATAGCAGTGCATATTTTGTCAGTATCTATTTCACAGCCGGATGAAAACCACGCTGCAAATTTTGTTTAATAGTGAAACTGACTATTCACATTTTAGTTACTAATTTTTCATACTTATACTGTTTGCACTCTACCGTTACAACAGACTGCTTTAAGTATTATAACCGTTTATTATATAATCACCAATGAAATACCAGGTGATCTCCCGCGCAAAAACGTGATATTTTCACATACTTGCCTTTGCTGAATGCTCGATTTTTAAGCTTAACTCAAATAAAATTTGAATTTGGTATTTCATTGATGGTTATATAATAAAAAAAACACTTAATTACATGACCGCTTGGAGATACGAATTTTATCTTCTCGTGTTAAAAATTTATCTCACTCGTTCGCTGCACTCACTCGTGAGATAACTTAAATTTTCAACACTCGAAGATAATATTCGTATCTCCGCGCGGCCATGTAATATCCTCTATATCTAACATTACTGTACCTCTATAAACATGAACAAGAACTGGTGCTGGATAAAAAATCTTGACCATGTGTCGGAATTGTTTTTTAGTTCGTTTGCAGCAGGCAATAGACGAAAAACTCAGCATGTGGTCAGAGAAGCAGAAAGCCATCGAAGAAAACTTTGCTTCCATACAGAGCTCAGGATTTTCTGCTGGAGTTCAACACTTTGTTGCCCAATACCAACTGGAAGCCTGTCAAAACGTAAGTAATAGAAGAAAGTTCAGTAGTTTCAGTAGGTATTCTCCATGCAAAGCTTTTACTGAGCCTGCTGTCGCAAAAGCTGTCGCGTCGCGGCTACACCTAGTACCAGTCTCGCTTGATTTATAAGGAAACAGGGAGCCCGTGTCGAGATTTAGTCAGCAAAATAGAATGATGGGAAAAATCGCCGTCCACCCCTAAGTTTCAGTCAAAGTCTCCGATAGTTCACTACATACCTGTTGTTATCTCTGAAATGTCGTCTTCGATGTGTAGAACCTTATTGTTAATTTGCCATAGTCACATGCGTCTGGATACATGTCCGGCCACCATATCAATTCTAATTCACGCGTTCTTCTTCCCTCGCCGGGGGACACCACTAATTCGGATTGGCTTTTTGGTGTTGATCTTTCTGTCAAGTTGCTCGTAAATCGCGAGAATGCTCTCTTCTTTGCTGCCTCTACGGCAGCGTTTGCGCTAGCGTACATCTGAAACGGCACTTCCTTGGTGTATCTGAACGCAGCGCTTGTTTTAAGAGTCACTACATCCTGTTCCTCGACTGCAATCTTAAAAGCTTCCACGTCATAGATTTTAAATGAAAATCTCCTGGTGCTTTCCAGAAACATTGGTTGCTTGAAATGCTTAACATCACGCACACGGTCTAGAGAAGGACTTTGGAGTTGATGTAGCAGATACTCGAAGAAAGACCTAGGCACGCGGTAGTCGTCTATTTGCTGCCATCCAGCTATAAGAATGTATAAAAGGGTTAAATCACAATGCAGCTCGTAGCTACTGACACGAATGTATATTATTGCAAACTAACTAAACATCGGGTTGCGTGCTCTTACCTTTAGCCTTTGGATTTAAGGCTCCAGTCATACGATTGACTAGTACAACGAGCCAGGTTTTGTAATCCTCTAGCTCTCTGTCACTTTTGATCGCCGCTGCTAGCGGCGGCACATTTTGAACGGCTTGACCATCTGCGTCCGTAAAAAAAGCTCCAGAAAATTCATAACTGCCGTGGCATTGATTGTGATGTTTGTGTAATGAGTATCCCGTTTTAAAACATCGACGACAATGCGGACAGCTTGTTACGAATGCCATCATTACTGGAGTGCTGGTCAGAGAGATGTTCTCACGCCGACTTCAAACTTAAAAATTTAAATCAAAGAGGCGACGCTGTCAATCAGAATATGCTTTATTGTTAATACTGGAAACGGAAATCAACTATTGTCTTCGTGCCTATGTATAGATCAAATAAGTCCTTTCTTGCCGAAGTATTTTTAAGGCACATTCCGGTTATCCACTGATTATTTTTTGTTTAAAAAAAACTTTGAGGAAGTTTTAACAAGAACCGTGTTACGAAACAAACATTTGTGGCAAGATTTTTTTTTGTTGGTGCGGTCCGTTTTTGTACAGGCGATTTGCGTGAACAATTTAAAAAAATCGCGCCATAGTTCTATAGCAGTATTATCTTCGGTTTTACAGCTATTTGGCTTTCGAAGTGGTCATGTATCTTGATTCTTTCGCGTGAACGTTTTTTTTGTACCGCTGTGCATGCTGTAAGGCATTCAGTTTTTCAGCTAATTGGCTTGCAGCTGGTCTTGTCTTGGGTATTTTTCGTAGGCATTGACTATATACAGGAAGTAGCGCATCTGAAGGGAAGTCGTCGTGCTTGTAGTGAAGGGTTGAAATTAAAATTCCAAAGGAATATATGTCCGATTGCTTGCTACAGCATCCATTTTCCACACCTAACTCTGGCGCGAGATGCTCGAATTTGTCTAGTTGTGCGGGAGTCTTGTACACTTTAGGCTTGCTTAATTCCGTTGCCTTACCGAAGTCAACCAACACTGCTTCAGCATTTTGAATGGAACTTCCGTCCAACACAACATTGTTTGTCTTTATATCGTTATGTAGAATCTTTGAGTCCTCGTGAAGATATTGTAAGGCATTAGAAATACCGGAGATAATATTAAGCCAGTTAGGCTTATCTTCTAGTTCCAAGTCATGAAGGGAGAGTTTTCTCTCTACAACACTATAGAACGGCATAACAATATCTAGTCCACTGCCCTTCTCTTCCACGCCAATTATGTTGATTATATTTGAATGCCGCAGTTTTGCAAGTATTCTGCTTTCTTCTGTGGCCACCAGGATTTCGTTCTGCTTTTTTACTACTACTTTTCTTGCCCCATATTGATACAAGTAGCAGGTTCCAAAAGAACCACTTGCTAATTTGTTGAGTTTGTGGGAATGTTTGAGTGATAGTCGAGGCACATTATGTCGTTCTGCTTGTTGCCATTTGGCGTAGAAGTATGTCGCGTGGTTCTTATACCTACTGGCAGAAGCAGCAACAGAATCTACTTCTTCCGTATTTGACGGCAAAGGATGCTCCGGCTCGTGCATTTGGTTCACGTCTTTATTAGACGGTGGCTTGTCATGTCGTATGTTCCGCTTTGACAGACAATTACTAGTGCCCTGGCTGGCCGTTACTGGTGGTCTTTGATTTCGTCTTCTAGCGTCCCGCTTCTGCTTATATAACTGCTTTCCCTTCATCTTTTTTCTTAACTTTCGATTTTTGGATTGTTCTTTCTTTCGCTTTAGTCCTCTAGATTCTTCCTCCATCATTAGTGCCGTTGTGTGTTTGTAGAGGACTACTCGGGCCGAAAGACCTGAGCATGCGCACATGCCAAAAACAACAGACCGCGCCCCCAGAACCCCGACCATCCGGAGATTATGATAATGGTTCTTAGATTATCACATGTTAGATATTTTCTAACCTTGAATGCATGTATTTGATTTAATTGAAGGTATGGGAGCAGTGGGAAAGCATCGCCATGTGTATGCGGCGCACGGAGTACACAGATGACATGGAGGAAGACATTGATATATTTGATGTAGAGGTGAGTGTGTCCGATGTCCAGCAAAAGTCGACTTATTGGCTATTAAGAATATTATTTTTGCCCGGTGTTGAACGAACAGAAAAAAAATGGACTGGGAAGTACACATATAGACTGGTTTCCTCTATATAATCGCAATGATCGTTATGATCTATGCAAAAGTGTATCCCACAAAGTGTGGAATATCGCTTCCTATGTCCGAAAATGCCTTGTGTTTGTCGTTGTTGCGCACTGAATTATCAACTCGTTTTGTTCCGCCATGTTTGAAATTAAATCCCTCGAAATTTCCGCGATATCGTTTACCACCTCGAACTTTGAACGAAGCCGAACGATCGCAACGATCATATGGAAACTACTTGATCGCTATGATTGTTACGATCGCTAGTCACTCGATCGCGGTAACGATTTTATGGAAACCAACCCTAAGTTGCATACTAATGGTTTTTTACTAATGATATTCTTATCTTAGTGTAAAGAATGGGGATTTTGCCTGCGAGATGTGTTCGGACTCGGCCTCGGGACAGGAGACTACGGTCACATCGTGGTTGAGCATGCGTCTATGCTCTTGAGAAACTTTCGGTCCTTCCGGCACTATAGCAATCAGGGATTCGAAGCTGCCCACAAGCTGCAAAAACTGATGTACAGCAGAGCGACAAACCATGATGGGAGTGGCACAACCAGCTCGTGTAAGTAGAACTCCTTTAGTGTATGATAAAAAGGAGGCGCGTTGCTAATTAACGTTTATTGGATGAGGTTGAGCATGATAGTGAGATTTGTCAACGTCGATATTTGAGTTATCTGCCGAAGCGAACCTGAGGCGGATAACACTAACTCGATGCGTTGACAAATTTCACCGTCATGCGAAAACCGAATTCAATAATTGTTTTATTATTCAGCAACCAGCATTTTTTACCTAGCTAAACGAAGTCGATGATGAGGCCTTGCACGGCGAAAAGGTTGTTCACTACAGCTTACGTCCATTGGTATTTTCCACTTCGTATTCAATTCAAATAGTCAGATTTGATGTTTAGATATCCTGAGCAATGATCTCTCGGCAAAAATCATAACAGATTCAATGAGAAGATTGGCAAAATCGGCTTTCACTTCCGAAATGAAAACTAAGATGGCGGCCAGACCTATTGGCTTGCGTTATGACGTCATTAGAGTGCATCAATCCTAATGTCTAGAGTATGACGTCACGCACTGAGCGCCAACAAAGTTTCGCTGCGTATTCTTAGCCAATCAGAACCGAGACAGTGGCCTGATTGAATAATAATAACCGGTAATGGTTTCTCGAGACATCGAGCATTTTGGTCGCTAGAAAAACGGGTACAGTTTCACGTCGCATAGCCTTGTATTTATACGATGTCCGTTCATTTGTCTTCCAGTGAGCCAAATATTGACGCACCAGTATGCTGAGAAGCTGTTGTACCTACGACTGTGCTTTCGCAATGCACTAGACTGTATCAAGAAAGGTGAGAACCGGCCAAAAGCTTGATAAAAAACATGATGCCATTAATTATTACTCGTGCTAAATGGCGTTACTGGTAGCGCAGTGAAAGGCCGCCCTGAAATGTTTACCCATCTTCGCGCTCAGCCTGGTTCACTAGCGACATAACATAAGCATTGCGTCAGGTGAACAACATTCTCCCATTCGAGACAGGAAATGTACTTAGATAAAGACAAAGTACTGTAGAAATGTAATGATATACTGCGTTAAAGGGGCTGTGCCACGATTTTAGGTCTAATTTTGGGTAGCTAAAATACAGTCAAGTTCATAAGAAACGAGCAAAATAATCGTCTACGTTCGTTAAATAACCTTTCAACTGCTAGTTAAGCACGAATTTGGAGTATTTTTGCGTGTTATCGAGTGGATGGATTCGGATTGCGAAATGGTATTTTTGATTTCTTACCAGGCTATCTGCTGAACTGTTTTCAAACGGCGATAGGTAGAAAATCTTATGTAAGAATGCATATATAATGCAAATTTCAATTGCTTTTTTAATTCTAAGGCAACGTTGAAGCATAATATAGGATTCTGAGCTATTTCTACAGACCACAGGCCGAGTTTTGTTAAAACAACCGTGACGTAGCCCCTTTAAAAATGCCGTTATTTTCCCACCCTTTTGCCGCTGTGACAAAAAGTCGTTATGTCATTACTAGTGTGAACCAGCCTTTAGTGTCTAATCATGCTACTCTGGAGATTCCCGGGTTTTTTTTGCAATCTACATGACACGACTTTTTTTATTTTGTTTACTGTATTTAGGAAAGAAATTCACCTTTCGTGGTTGCGGATGGACAAACCCCGCCAGCACGAAGAGCTGGAGTATTGGGCACAGAAAGTGGTTAGAAACAGTGGACGAGCTTTTCACCTCCATCTTTGCGGGCGATTTCCTTGATTACGACCTAACGGAAACACTGTGCTATGTGGTGAACCCTGACGCCATGCCTAAACTCCGATTTAGCGAGTGGGAGGATGTTTTCCAATTGAGACTGGCGGAGCGTAGAGAGGAAACACCACGAACTCGGAGAAAGCAAAAGAATGGAAAAAGAAAGAAAAAGATAAAGAGGCGCCTATTTAGATCCATGCTGAAGAAGTCGCAACCAAAGAGACCTAGGCGCCGGGCAACAAAGACAAAAGCTTCATCCAAGCTGCAAACGTCTTCCTCTAGCAGTTCAACGCCCCAAAAGAAGCGCCGCCTAACGATCCCAAGCACGCCAACAAAGTACCACCTGGGGAAGAGGAAAAGATCGTCAGACAGCTGTTTTAGAATATCAACTCCGAATAAAGACATGGCGCCCATGCCCTCAGCCTCCTTCCTAGATATTTCTTCTATCATACCCGATATTGACGATCCGATTCCCTCGAAAAAAGCAGTCGTGGAAGCGCCCCATCTGCAGGACCAAGCAAGGATGTCATCGGCTTTGCTGGACGATATAACAAGAAGGGACGACAATTTCGTCACGCCACGACGAATCTTGGCTTATCAGCACTACCCGCCCGTGGACCCGAAGCTCAATACGTTTGCTACCCTCCTGACGCCCCTGCCTCATCTACAAATGGATCCTTTAGCCATAACGTCTCTCCCACCGCTCTCCGTCCTCCACGAATGCCGCGATGAGATAGTGTCCATGCAGTCCAAACAGCAAGTGGACCCAACTTTACGATGCGTTGTCCAGTTCGATAATTATGGTCTTCTCAGTATGGGTGATCTTATCGTTCTTCTTCAACTCCATAGGCTGCGAGATATATCAAGGGAGGTACGGGAGGAGCTAGCTTGGATTCCTTCTGCATTCAAAGATATCGGGGATCAAGCAAAGGCTACAGAAGCTATCCTTGACACCGGGAGTAGCGGAGGCGCTTATCTCATCGCGAGTCATGAGCTAACAAGACAAGAGTTTTCACGCCTTTGCTGCGAACGCTGGTTGTCTGATAAGCTCATTGACCTCCTTCTATCCCAGTACGCATCAGATGCAAACAAGAGAGAAGGAAATGTGGCATTCCTAGCCTTGCCATGCATAGTCTGGTCCTACAGGTTTGACAGGATTATGGCAAATATTTGCTTGAACACCCGTATGCAAGAGGTGAAAAAGATATTATTGCCCATGTGCATCCAAGAGAAGCATTGGGGTATGACTGTATTTGACATTTCTTCAGGCACAGTCGAGTATGACGACAGCTACCATCTCCCAATTACTCCGCCTATGGTTCGGCGAGCCAAGCAGGTGATTTCACAGATTTACCAGGAAACTGGCCTTTCAGAGTTCAATCCTGCCAGATGGCAAGATTTGAGAAGATTCGCCGTACCCATGCCAACCCAGCCAAAAAGTGGCGACGGTTCTGGCAGTTGTGGCCTTGCAGTTGTTTGCTGTGTCAGAGATATGTGCGCCGGGCTTGCAAGGTTTTCATGGGACTTTAAAGACACGCGAAGCCTTCGTGCGAAACAGATGTTGTATATTTTGCAGAATGTCCCATGAGATCTCATAAGATAAGACTATATCAGATAAAACTGTATGGAAGCCAGCCTGTAAGCACACACGCAACTATTACAGTCGTCTTTATGGTTGCCCGCACACAATGAAATACATGTTATCTAGTTACTAACAAACTTGCTACGAAAAAATATATACTTGGGGCTCGAGAAGAGTGGTCCATATAGTCAAGTTATTCTAATTTTCTTTCAGTTTTATTGTAATTTCTTTAAATTAGAAGCGGCGTTAAGGCTGATATTTACGAAGGGTAAGAGTCTTGCGTCGCGTGAAAAAAAAAACCGCCGGGCTCGGCGTAAGCGAAATACTGAAAAACAGAAGATTAGACATTCCTACGTCTATGCTTACGTTTACGTCGCGTGAACCGTAGCGACATACAAGTGTATTCGTTAGCATAGAGGCAGCATAAATTGCTCAAGAGGTGATGTACATTAGATTGGCCATTGCGTTTTTCCTCACCTGTTAGACCAAGCCGAGTGGTGATCTCCACAGACATTAGCTGTAAACATGACCAGAAAACGAAGTCCAGTATCAAATCAGCACATCCGTATTAGAAAAAGTGTTTTTTGATGATTTTTGCAATAAAATTTATGGTGATAGCGCATCGATGCGCTACCAGCCTCTTTTTTGTGCTTTTGTAAATGAAAAAAAGGTTTTTAAAATTCACATCTTAGCCCCTTTTCCAGTAATTCTTCCCCACAACTCTTCCAATACAGATATGCTAAAAATACTGGACATCGTTTTCTGCCATAACTACAAAATGTTATTAAAGCATATTTAGGTGATAATGACCTATTCGTCTTTTTGACAAACCAGAACGATAAAAATCATATGATTATTATCATCCCTTGTATAAGTGTGGCAGACGACCCTCGATTTCAAAACGATATCCCCGATTTAATGTATTTTCAAAGTAAGTATGTTTGGGATTTCCATCTTTGTCTATAGGCATTTCTATCTTGACTGCATCGTGAGTGCTACAATATTCAAGATGTTTTTCTAACGAAGGCTTTGAGTGGAATGAGTTGAGGCATCTATGACAAAAGTGCATTGTAGATTTATGTTTGCTGACTTGTGAGGATAAAAATCTACTCATATTCTTTATCCAACAGTAGTGATTTGTTTCATCGTTTGATATCATAATTAAGTAGATCACATGACCTTGACACTTCTTACTGATTCTCAATATGGTTTCTTCACCTTCATATCCGTAGACGTGAATCACATAGGGGTTCTGCTTCTCAAACTTGTCAATCTGTTTTAGTGAAACAGGAAACTCTATTCCAGACCAGTCAAAGTTCTTAGAGTTCTCTCTCATCTGTATATCTAATCTTTGAGGGTTTTTTTTCCTTAGGAAACACAGCAGAGGTTACCGCCCACTTGAAACATTCGTGATATTTCTCGTTCTTAACGTTTATGATAGCCTTTTTAACGGCTAAATCATTTGGAAGAGAAATATATGAAGATCCTGAAAGAGGATCGATATTGATGTCAAAGTATTCAACTTGGTCAAACTGCCATCCAGAGCCTTTGTTTTGAAATTTCTCAACCAACTCAAGTATATTATTTGTCATTTCATTGAACAATTCAGAGAAATCAGTTGCCTTGGTTACTATTTCAACTTTTGAATGAAAGTATCCAGAATTTTCATCAACCTCACCAAAAACAGCATTCTCTTTTATGAATTTACAGGTAAAGATAAATTTTACCTTAATAGGTTTCTTTTGCTGATTGATGAGATCAAGAACTTTTGGTTTGATGTTAATGATAAATGTCTTAGGATCAAACCATTTCTTTCCATCTATCCCATAGGTTTTCAGATACCCCTTCAACGCTGTTTGTTGTTCTTTTAGGGTTAATCGATCTACTCTATCAAACTGTCGACTCGTTTATTTACAGTCTTTTTGATAGGTTCTGGGATATAAGATAGAATCCAATCTACGAACTTGTTAATCTCTTTCTTTATCGACTTGGTAGCTCTGCTTGTTAAATGTTTAAGTGATGGAACATGGGAATTTCTTGTGGGTTGGGAAAGTTTGAGAATTGGAACATTAATTTCAGGTATCGGCTCATCCAATATATTCGAGGACTTTGTAGGTCGGATTTTTACTTGAACTTTAGATGTGGGCTTAGATGTTTTGATACCAGGTCCAAGGGCTTTAACCGTTTTAATAGGCTTGTTAGGGTTAGGTTGAAGTACAACCGGTTTGACTGGTTTTATAGCTTTCAAAGCTTCTATAAGTTCGGCTTTACGCAATAGATAATATCTTGGGATGTCTCGCTCTTTGGCGAGTGCTTTTAGCTCTTTCAATGTTTGGTTCTCCATTTTAATTATTATATATGAATTTCTCTAAATCATCATCAGTATTTGTGGTAAAATTTGAAACAACTCAATTACATTCAAATTTAAATGGATTTAAATTTGATCCTAAATTTTCCGCCGCACTCTTTCACTGTTTGGTTCTCCATTTTAATTATTATATATGAATTTCTCTAATAAAATTTAAAACAACTCAATTACATTCAATTTTACTTGAACTTTAGATGTGGGGGAATCACATGAAAAATCCATTTGAAAATATTTTTACGGATTTTTTATTATTATATTTTTTCTGTTAGTTTTAGAATATTTATATAGAGAGTCTCCCCAGGACTTGCAGAGGAAGGATTTAAGGTGATCCTATTCAATGAAGACTCCGCCTTCAAGCCGAAAGGTTTGGGTTTCTGTTAGTTTTGGAATATTTATATAGAGAGTCTCCTCAGGACTTGCAGAGGAAGGATTTAAGGTGATCCTGTTTTCAGATATAGCTTGTGACATTCAGGTTTGATTGTGTCATTTAAAATTCCCTTAAAAAGTCCCGTTCGATTGTGTCATTAAAAAAATTCTATTTGAAAATCCCTTTGTAAATAGATTTTCAATCTATTTAAATTGCCGTTAAAATTCCCGTTCGATTGTGTCAGTATCAGCACGATGCATCTACTCCATTCATTGCTTGTAAATTTGGCAGAGCTTTAAGATATCTTTCATGGTAGTTGCTATGGAAATAAGTTACAACCACTAGTGGCTGTTCAACAGGCTACGATCCTATGATTATTATTTCTTTTGTGTTGTTCTTATTAATAATTCATGATTTTTTTTAAATTTGAGAAAGTTTGCTTGTGACAGCCTGTAACTTGGTTCCACATTATTGGGATTTAGAAATTAAAAAATAAGGTTAATGTGCACCAGATTACTGCCAAATACTTTTTCCAATTTTACCCTCCTGAAACACTAGGTGGGAATCTTATTAAGTACAGTTCAAAACACACAATAAAGATTTTGAAAATTAATCAAGACCTGTTATTATTACTATATCTGTTAAAAAAAGTTAAAGGTAAATGTAAACCTATTCCAACAGTCTATATCACTCTTCTTTCCACCCAAAGGCAGGTGCTATGCTCTCTGGCCTGCAGTGTTTGCAGTCGGCGGATTTCCATCAGGGGCTCTAATCGTGTATAATTAACAATTATTCCTCGAGCCCGAATGGACTCAGAAGCCATGAGGGCGAGAGGAATAATTGTTTTAGTCAAATCACACTAGTAGGTCAATGTGTATTGCCAAACAATGTTTTTGTTCTGGTCATTTGAATTTTCTGCCTTTCAAATCCGACACTTTTCGCTACTAGTAGGCTATAACTTAAAGCCTACTAGTAGCTCAACCAATCAGAACGCAGCATTGATAATATACCACTAGTGTGATTTGACTAATGTTAGTTAGATGCTAGTTTGAACAGCATATCCAATCCAAGCAATAGTGAAGCTGCAGTTACATTAATCTCTATCCAAAGCATTGAAAATTATGTTAAAGACAATGGAAACCAATAATATATCACTGAGAGAGAAAAGAAAATGTTTCATTCCTGCCTCAGATAACCCCATAATGGGGACATTTTAGACACAAGTATGCCAAATGGCATAATTAGATATTATAATGGCAATGCAAATTTGTACCATATATTTTTGGTGTTTTCATCTCTATTTACCAAAAGCTGTGTCCAAACCGTGCAACAGCACAGGGAAATGTAAACTTAGGTGTCATCCTATCAGAGGGCACATACAGTACATACTATCACACTCATACATACTAGTTATGTTGTAAGTGAAGGCATGACGGCTATGAAAATGCCAGCAAACAAAATGCACTAATTTATTTGTTTTCCTACATTTTTTTACTGGTATTTACTAGTAAATACATGCATGACACAGTCCATACATGTTGAAATCAGAGTAGAGATACAATACAATATTTTTTTTAAAAGTTGAAAGCCTTTAATGTTTTTTCTGCCCTTTTATTGTGTACAAGAAACACTAAGTAAACTACTTTTCAGTACCATAAGTCAATTTCCTGCCGCTTGGAAATCCAAGAGTAAAAAGATCAAGACTCCACCATCACTGATTGCCACAACAGGGATTTGCAGCGAACAGAGATTTCCTCATCTTGTCGATCGAAAAATTCGTTTTGGTGGATGTTTGTATATCTGTGAATCAGAAAAGGATGTCTTGCTTTATGCAAAATGACAGGCGTTTTGTAGCTTTTCTCTCTAGTTTTGATTTTTGAATGCCACTTGCAGAAAATAAGCTGATAGTGATGTTTTCCCTTTCCACGCAGGACGGAAGCGTTTTATTAGCCTTCGTTGTTGAAAACTATAATATTACTACTAGAATTCTCTAGATTTTTAGGGTCGCATATAAGTTAACTGGAAAAAGCTAAAAACTGGAAAAAGCTAAAAACTGTCAATAACAATTTGAGTCCCGACTAATCCGCGAACTTTTGGATTCACGTTCTGCTCGATAAACAAACATGACAAACTTTAGCTTACCTTTCTTCCGAGTAGCTTTTTTCTCCCGTGTAGAAACAACTTCAGTGTTTATCCTGCTCGAAACTTGGGAATGTCCCGCCATCTCCCTATAAACAAAGTGTTATCCAGGTCAGTCTTGGTTTTTTCCCGGAAGACGGAGCGAAAAATCTTCTGGAGACTTGACGTCCCTGAGTTTGAACCACGAATGTTGCATGGCCGCCAAATAATTTCTCCAAATCAAACAACAAGAAGCCAAACAACAAGTCGAACGAAAACTCACCTTTTCCGTGCCGTAGTTTCCCAGGTAGAATAATTTATCCTTGAAAAAGCCGCTGTAAGCTTACAGTGTATCTAAAACGCCACAGATTTGTCAAATGAAACCCCGAAGAATGGCGAATGACCAGTTACAACTTTACAACTTCGCCAGAAACACTCACTTGTCCGCCTTCTTTTTGAACAAGAAGAAACTTTCTTGATTTCTACAGATACTTGTAGTCCCGACACATTTGCGTAGTACGGTTCTAGTTGATTCTCCAGTCGCTTGCAGGAGTGTTTTATTCATTGGCGGCGATCGGAAAACCGAATAATCAGTGACGAAGCATAATATTTGCCATATTTGGGTTCACTGTAATGTGACGTCACTTCCATGTGA
This sequence comes from Scolanthus callimorphus, assembly GCA_033964015.1. Taxonomy (NCBI): domain Eukaryota; kingdom Metazoa; phylum Cnidaria; class Anthozoa; order Actiniaria; family Edwardsiidae; genus Scolanthus; species Scolanthus callimorphus. The sequence continues at coordinate 2,586,182 of CM066912.1, read as the reverse complement.
GCACCCCCCCCCCCCTGACCACCCAATGTCCTCCCCCCTGACCACCGACTCCCCTCCCCCCTCATTTTGAGTTTGTTTCGCCCGGCTCCATCTTGTGACGTCACGGCCGCGTGACGTTGTGACGTCACGGCTGCGCGACAGCAAGCCAGGCGAAGGCGACTCTAAAAATCAGGAGATGGCTGCGAAAGAGGCTGGCTTCACAGACACGCGCGGAAAATTCTGCTTGACGTTAAAAATGACTTCGACCCCTTTGCGATCCTTTGCGTTATTCAGGTATTGGGTACCCTGTGGATTTTGTATCGTACACTCTATTTGCGATAATTTTGACGCTTTTTTCTTAGGTATGGTGCTCCGCTCTGCGGCCTTCGGCCGCTAAGGAGCTCCGCTATAAACAATCAAGTGTGTTCAAAAGAAACCAACAGGGTGTAAAGTGTGTGAAACCATATTATTTGAATAATTTTTTTTATTATGTTCTACTCCATTTACATCGTAATACAAATTAGGAGATACTTCTTACGTCATAGCGTCGGTCCAATGAGTCGATGTATAACAAGAAAGTCTGAACAAAACAGGGTGTAAAGTGCGTGAATCCATGTTAAAAAAGAATCGTTTCGAGTGTGCTGAAATATACAACAGGGTACAATGTGTCTGAAACAAAAGCGTCGGTTATATATAGTGTTAAAAAGAAAGCGTCAGGGTGTAATATGTGTGAAACCATTTTATCAAATAAAAACCTCACGACTGTTTTAAAAATAAAACGAACAGAGTGCAAAGTGCGTGTGAAAAGAAAACTACAAGCAAATAAAGTGAAGTATTGTTTTATTTTAAATCAATACGTAGGAGAACAAATTGCTTATCATTGAAATCATTTGGGTTTTTAGAAATAGCCCAAGCAACTAAGCACGTAACAGCATTGACAGGGTTACGAATAGCTTTTTCAGAGTTTTAAAGTGTTTTTTATCTAATCCCCAAGTTATGAAATCACTTTCTCCTGCAGTAGCGATGCCTGCGATCTCGAGCACTTGCTTAATATCTTTTTTATCCCTTAGAGTGCAGTCTTGGCCAAGGTTTGCAAATAGACAGGGGTTAACGGAGTTGACTTTTGTGAAGAATTCTTTTTCATAGAAGAAGGCTAGCACTTGAGGTAAATTTTCCAGTCGAATACAAATAGCCATGGCGTCTCCTTTGATTATGCATGCCGTTGGTAGAGGTTTTCTTCTTGTGTAGTATACGTATGGCCCTTTTGTAGCAAGGATAGTTGCTTGCCATGTTGTTAAGCAATGGCACTGAATGGATTTAAGGTCCTTAAGATCACCGTCACATCTAATTAGTGCAGCCATGATGGGTTTGCAGTAGTGTTGACATGCAACACACAGTAAATAGAATAAATACAGGGTTAAAATGACAGCGTTTGTGTGAGGACTGTGTTAATAATAATAATAATGTTAAGCGTCAAGCTTCCAGTTTTCGAAGAGAAATATGAGTTTTTTTGTCTCCTAAAGCATGTCGGATCTCAGATAAATATTCTTTACCAACACCCCACGCAATAAACTTAATGTCTGCGATATCGTTTAAGTTGAGAAGTTTAGCCATTGTTGTCACGCCTTCTTCTTCAAATTCATACAACCACTCTCGTTCGATGAATTGTTTATACACATTTTCAGCATCGTTATCTTTCAATAGTCTAAATAATTCATGTTTGCAGTAGTAGAAGTCAAGTGGAGGAATGTTTACGGTGTTGAAGAAGACTCTCAATCTTAGGCTCCTGGTTTGCCATCCCATCGGAGTGGAGTATTCTTTCGAAGTGTGGATTCCCACGGGATTTCTATTTTAGGGCAGACACATTGAACCTCTGAAAGTTCGAGGTAGTCACCGATCTTCCTTGCGCTCCTTATGATAACCATAGTTCATTGCTTTTGTTATACTGTTTTCAGTTTATTTATAGTCATTTTAATTTGTATATCAACACTATCAGCACGTACAGAAGTAGCGCTTTGAGATAGATAGATAGATAGATAGGTTTATTAAAAAGCATTGCAACCATTAAGGTTGAATTACGCTAATTTACAATAATAAAAACTACTAATAATACATTGATAATAAAAAACTAATAACTATAAATTATGAAGATTGTATGTACATATCTAAAACTCTAAATATTGAAAAGGTAGCAGCTGAAATTGGATAAAACTATTACTTACTCTAAAAATTGATTTAAAGCATTAAAAACTATGAAACTATTCCGAAACCTGTTTGTTTTGGCCTTAGGAACTGCAAAGGCCCGCCTCCTCCTTAGATTGGTGTTACACTCGTTCTTTGGAGGCAAAAGATTGTGAAGTTTGTGGCTTGGTTCAGTTATCTCCTGGAAGAGCTTGATTGTAATTGCCTCACGCCTGTCCTGCAGGGTGGGGAGACCTGTGTCCTCTAGTGCCTGTGAATAACACTTCTCGGGAAAGATGATGCGAAGCGCGCGCTTTTGGCAGGATTCTAAATCTGATGCCAGGTACTTTGGTAAGCTGTTGTGGAACAGCGCGCATGCGTATTCTGTTACCGGTCTAATGCATGAAAGGAAGAAAGTAATAAGCTCATTTGGCTTTATCTGAGCGCGCTTTAGTTGACCTAAGAAGTAAAGGCGCTTGTTGACTTTTTTGAGTATTTCTCCGACATGTACATTCCATTTAAGGTCACTAGAGAAGTTAAAACCTAAAACCTTAGCCTGATTAACACATTCAAGTTGTTAACCATAATAAGGTCAAAGTTAGGCGCCGATCGTGCAAAGGAGATACGGAGCTCCTTGCATTTTGCCTCGTTTAGCTGGAACCTATCAAGGGAAACCTGCCTAGCTAGGTCGTCTACGAACTGCTGGAGATTGCTGTAGGGCTGGCACTTTGGGATCGTCTCGCTAATGGTTGTATCGTCTACATATTTCCACATGTCGATCCCTGTGATGGACAGATCATTGATCATCATGGTGAACAGCCACGGGCCAAGTTTTGTGCCTTGTGGTACACCGGATGGAATGGTGCCCCACTCTGAGTAGCAATCCTGACTGAGTTTCACGCGCTGCCTTCGGGACGTCAGGAAGTCTATGATCCAGGCTACGATGGTGCTGGGCAGATCATACGTCATCAGCTTCCGCACGAGGATTTCGTGATCGATTAAATCGAAGGCTTTGCGGAAGTCGAAGGGAATGGTCCTGACGGTGGCTCCATTTTCGCCCGTTGCGCCAAGCCAAGCCAGGAATGGAACATGCTGATAAGGGCGAATGTCGTATTTGAGCCCGGCACTGTACAGTATTGATTCCTGTCCACCTTTCGAAGGACTGCAGGTTTAAGGTGTTGGTCGATCACATAGTCATCGGCGAGCTTGGACAGCACGGGTGTTAACGAAATAGGCCGAAGGTGCTTGTTAACTTCAAGGATCGGTTTCTGCTTGGGGACAGGAGCGATGTCGGCATCTTTCCATGACTGAGGTAGCCTGGCCTCCTTGTAAGAGCAGTTCAAGATGTCAGCGACTGGCTGCGCAAACAGGTCAGCATTCTCCTTGAGTATCCATCCCGGAACTCTATCAGGTCTGCAAGCCTTGGATGGATTCAGATCGGACAATTTGCTCAGGACTGAAAGTTCGGATACTTGGAGGGTATACTCCCCTGACTCGGGGGTCAAACGTGATAAGCTGTTCTCTGTCAGCGGATCAAAAACGTTCATCGGAGCAAGGAACGCATTGTTAATAGTGTTCGTGACGCTTTATAAACAAGGGGAAGTATCTTGACCGCTAACAATATGTTGGTACAAAAGGCCGGGATCCTGACTCCCTGATGGGTTTGTCATCCCACCGAGCTTTTCTACTTCACTCCACCAGGAAGACGGCTTGGACTCTTTCAAGTGCTCAACTTTGTTTCGTAGAATTTAGCGCGACATGATTTCCTTTCGCGGTTCACTCGATTCCTCAACTCGCGATATTGGACTAGATCTCCGTCTGATAGTGCTTTTTGGCGCGAACATATCAACTGCTTCAACTTACAGTTCATCCAGGGAGGTTCATTAGACTGGACGGTTTTTGTCTTCTGCGGGACTAGGATGTCCAAACCGGTCTTAACTATTGACTCCAGCACTTGGCATTTTGCTTCGCAGGTGTCTTTACAATCGATGAGGCTTTTTACATCGACCTCCTCAAGGTAAGTGCGTACTGCAAATCGCTTGGAAGGGCGTAGGTCCCTCCTCTTGACCCTGAGCTTTACACTGGGGCGCTCTGATCGTTCGAGGGGATGAAGGTCAACTGAGAAGTGATCTGACAAGCCAAACGCAGGACGTTGGCAAGGCGAGCTATAGAATTCGTTCAAGTTTGAAAACACTGGGTCTAACATATTCCTGCCTCGGGCGGGAAAATTCACGAGCTGTTTTAACTTGAAGCCATTGCTTAGACGAGGAGATTTCTTGAGTAGAGTTTTATTAAAGTCGCCGAGCAAGATCGTACCGCAACCGGGATAACGTGCTTCAATCGATGACAGGCAATTGTATAGATATTCGAGCATAGGCCAATCCGCAGCGCTAGGCGAGTGGTAAACTAAACCAACAATAATACAACTTATGCCCCTTGGGAGACGCGAAGGACGAAGCTGCGTCCACAGAACTTCGAATTTATCGTCCATCATCTCTTCAAGTACTTTAAACTGTATGGATTCCCTGATGTAGAGACATACACCGCCATGTTCAGCCTCTGTTCGATCGCGACGGATCACATTATATCCCGATATAGCGACGATGTTATTGTCTATGTGATCTTTAAGCCATGACTCCGTAATGCACACTAGGTCATAATTTACATAATGGACGGCTTCGCGAACTTCGTCTATTTTCGGGGCCAAGGACATGACGTTTGAGAGTAAAATGGAGGGGACAAACAACTTTGTCGGACGTGGTGTTGAGCTTGGGTTCGGTATGATGTTGATACAATTCAACTTATTGCGGACAGGATTAGGCCTTCGAAGTGGCGAGCTATGGTTCACTGATCTTGGGGGTGTAATGGCTTCAATGAAGTGCCGACGATAAGACTCTCTCATATTAACCTGCTTGCCGGCCCTGGTTCCGCGATAACTTGGCCATTTTCCCTCTTTAAAATAACCCTTGCATGATATGGATTGAATCTGTACCATTTTGAGTTAGGAACTAGCACCAGGGACTCTTAAAATATTGAAATTGTTAGAGCAAAGCTTCTAGCTGCTGCCGTGAAAGGCGCATACATTAGCTTTGATTACACAAAGTGCGTGAAAATAATCAGGTTTAAACACTGTTTGCTGAATTTGTAACCCTGCTCAATATTCCGCTAGGATTTTTTAACCCTGTTTTTCAAGTGGTTCTATTTATAACAAATGACGTAATGTAAATTAGGGGATTTCCCTTACGTCATGGCGTCGGTTCAATAAGTCAAGTACGGGTATAAACAAACGAGTGTGTTAAAAAGAAACCAACAGGGTGTAATGTGTGCGACACCATATTATTTTAACTATTATTTTATTTTACATTTATACTTAATACAAATTAGGGGATACTTCTTACGTCATAGCGTTGGTTCAATAGACCGACGTATAACAAACAAGAATGAACAAAACAGGGCTAAAAGTGTGTGAACATCCATTTTATTAAAATAGAATTGTTTCGAGTGATACAAACGGGGTGCAAAGTGTGTTAAAAAGAAACTAACAGGGTGTATGTATATGAGACCATTTTATCAAACAAAACCCGTCACCGAACAGGGCGAAAAGTGTGTGATTCCATTTTATTAAAATATAATTGTTTCGAGTGCTACCAACAGGGTGTAATGTGTGTGAAACCATTTTATCAAACAAAAACCGAACAGGTAGTGCAAAGTGCGTGTGAAAAGAAAACTACAACCAAATAATTATGTGAAGTGCTGTTTTATTTCAAATCATAAAAGATGTAGGTGAACAAATTGTTTATCATTGAATCATTTGGTTTATTAGAAATAGCCCAAGCAACTAAGCATGCAACACCACTGACAGGGTTGCAAATAGCTTTTTCGAAGTAATTTTTCAAAGTGTTTTTATCTTTTCCCCAAATTGTGAAATCACTTTCTCCTGCAGTGGCGATGCCTACGATCTCGAGCACTTGCTTGATATATTTTTATCTCTGAGACCCCGTCCACACTATACCGTTCTCGAACGAAAACGGATACTTTTTGCTACGTTTCAAAAAGATTTGCGTCCACACTGATCGTTTTTGTATCGTGCTCCTTTTGCAAATAGATTGGGATTTATGGAGTTGACTTTTGTGAAGAACTCTTTTTCCCATAAGGCTAGCACTTATCGTTTTCGCCCGTCCACACTGTAACGCGTATCCATAGGAAAACGAATTATTTTTCACAGAGCAAGGCTAGCACTTGAGATAAATTGTCCAGTTGAATGCAAATAGGCATGGCGTCTCCTATGATCACGTTGGTAGAGTTTCTCTTCTTGTTTAGTAGACGTCTGGCCCTTCTGTAGCTAGGATAGTTTCTTGCCATGTTGTTAAAGCCCTTAAGGTATGAGTATACCTTTGAGTTGTCTCACGGGGAAAAAAATCGTATTGCGTCACAATTTACACCACAAACGTCGTTCATATATCATTTTAAAGCTAAAAGATTGGTCTATCTGGTGAATACTTTTTTTTTATTATATTGTACATGAACATATATTTTGTTAGCTCTAAAGAAAAAAACGATCGACTTTCTTTAAAAAGTTCCATCTTCTTCCAATTAATTGCACAGCTCCAAATATAAGCAAAATCTATTCTTTAGAAGGCGATCTAAAAAAGGTGTGCGGGATTTTTGATTTTCCTTTTAAATACACACATTATCGGAACCGGCGATAATGGAGTTTATGCGGGGCAAGACGGTTATCTTAATTAACCACACACGCTAAAGGGATTAGGCGCCGGGCAAGGAAATGGGTTCAGATATGTCCAGAGCTGAGTGTTGACAGGCACGTCCAATGACAGTATAAAAGGACAGCGCCCAATGAGTCGTCACGCTTTCCAAGCAAGCTTTCCTCCTTTGATCTTCGCCATTTTCCCGTGCGTACCGTGAAGCCTGACGTCACAGATTGGCATGACGTCACAACATGGCGCCGCCAAGTGAGTGACACCCGAATGACTGGGGAGGGGTGGGTGGTCGATGCTTTGGTGATGGTCGCGCGTTCGCGATCACTCGCCGGTGACGTCACAACGGAACCGAGCGACGCGACAGGGGGAGGGGAAGGTAGTCAGGGGGGCGCTGCTGGCTCGATACTGATGTCGTCACACTACAGACAGGAAACCAAGAAAGAAACCGATAAAGATTTATAATATTGAGTTACTTCGATTCGTGGCCAATGCACAAGACGAAACTACACTTGGGAGCGGCTGTGAGAACCAACTAGAATCGTACTACGCAAATTTCGGAGCAACAAGTTTATGTAGAAGTCAAAAGAGTTCTTCTCGTTGTCACAACAAGAAAGCCGACAGGCGAGATTCGGCGAGCAGCCAACTATGACAAACGGGTGACAAACATGAAACACTACAGTCGTGGTCTAGCGGACACGAGGCGTTTATAATAGAACAGTGGCTTTTTGGGGACTAAAATTACATGGAGGAACCGTAAAAGGTGGGTTTTTATTCACTTTGTAATATTGTTGTCGACTGTCGCCGTCTTTGTTGTTTTAGAGCGAAAGCTAGCCTGGACCACATTGAAAGTCATGAACATTGAACTAACCAAATACTGCTTTGCTAGATTACTTACTTGGTTAATTGAATAAAACTTTGTTTTGATTTCCACATAACGGTAGTTAAGTGTTAGTCGATACTGTTTGATAAGTAGGAGAAATAAAGGTGTGAGGGGAGACGAGTCTAAATCTTAAGTTAATGGCGGCTATTGCGAGTTGTTTAAACTCACTTTGTAATTTCTTAATAGGGAGATGGGAGTTCAGGCAGGATACACTAAAGTTGTTTCTACACACAGGAATAAAGGTAAATGTCGCTGTTCATTGTGTATATCGAACATTGCATTTTGATAGTTTGAATCCGAGACGACTCGCGAATCGGCAGGATCGGAAAGGAGCTTAAGAATTAATTAACTTAGGATTTGACTTAACTTAGAACAGAACAGAAACCTTTATTTAATTAATAGTCCAAGACCGAACGACCGAGTCGTGTCATGTTTTGGAAAGCGAAGGAATGTCACAAAAATAAAAACTAGAAGAGAAAACCAATACAAGCAAGCTAGTATTTTGGCACCTGCCAACTTCCTCTCACAACTGCGGGTCATGCGTGTTTTCCTCGCCTAAATTCGACATTCTGGATTTCAACTCCTAGAAAACACGGTAAGGATGGGAAAATTATGTCATTGTTTGAAAATTGTTTTTGTTTTCCTGCTACCACAGGCCTCTCTTCTCTGCATTTCACAAGTTGACATGTCTAAGAAATAGAAAACTGAAACTGAGTCTATAACTCAAGAAAACAAAAAATTAATTACAAAACTACGGTAATACTATTGTTATTTGCACCCATGTTGGATTGTAGACTGTCAGAGTGGCAGTGTACTTATTGATGAACTAATCTCTTTTCTCTGCTAACTTCCTGCTGTTTAGGGACTGGTCATTATTTATCGAGGGGGGAGGGGGCGCTGGTGCAATAAAGGGGTGGGTCACCACTGCATTCACCTTGCTTTTGGCAAAAACACTTTATTCTGTTCCATATTAATGTTTCTATGCCCAAAAAACAAAGGTTTCCCTAATTGAGTTTTATTATTGAACACTTATTTTTGTGCATCATAATAACACTGGTACAGTACATCTGTAACATAAAACTAGTACCCAGGTAATATAAACACTAAACTGTAATCCTAAATAGCTGTGGACCCGGGGGCAGTGCAGACTGAGCTTTTTGAAAGTATGCATTTTTTGTATTTACACGTAATAAAGAAAAGGAACAGAAGAACCTTTTGTTTGTTGTATTTGTTTCTGTTGTGACATTAGGCTCAGTAGGGGTTAAGATTACATTGTGACATATTTTCATCAAAATATATGTGAGGTGAAAACATGGAAAATAGAAATTACATGCACACTTCATGTTTTGCCTGTTCGGCACAATCAGGTCTTTTCGCGGCCAACTGGGTTCGAGATTTAGATTTGTCAGAAATCCGGATTTTACAGCCCAATAATTCCTCATTTTCGTTCCCAGAAACCAGAAAGCCTAGATTGAATCCAATCCGTGATCAAAACTGGCAATTCTGCTTTCGGCTTGTTTGCCCTTTCGATTTCCGATTTTCACCTGTTTATTTGAATTTCTAGTTTTTTTGTTATCTGAAATCGGAAATATCTTGGACTTATTTTAAGGAAGAGATTTTCAGAAAAAAAAGATATTTTTGGAAAAAAGGCAGACTCTTTTCAGGTTTTCCGAAAATCGGAAAAAAGTGCCACTGTTTTCAGTTTTTTTCAAAAAGCTATCTCCAAAATTTCATTTTTTTCGATTTCCGAGATTCAGAAAATTACCCCTACTTTTTCAGATTTTTTTCCAAGAAAATTTGAGAAAAATGTTGAAGCTCTTTTCTTAAACGTGCAATCATTTTTGCCTATTTTTCCGATTCCTCCGCAAACAGAAATTGATATTTCATGGCAGGTGCGTGACATTCTATTCCAGGGTACCCAGTCTAACATAACATCCGCGGTATCTCTCCGTTATTCCTGTAACTATCGATGCCTGGTGGTGGGGGCGCTTCAGCTTATGATGACTGTTCCCCGGCAGCAAGGTAGGAGGGTCGGAGAACAGGAGAGATGGACGAGGGGTACTTCCATCTCTCAACACAGGCAACACTGATCCCAGCTTGCTCAACAGGCACAATAATAGCGCAGGGATTGCCGAGTTTGCGAGGCCGGCGCGCGAAACGCGTTTCAAATCAGTGATCACGTGAACACTTTTTGTGCACCACGTGATGAGGTGTTTGGCTTGCTACCGCTTGTTTCTGAAGAGGCTCGAAGAGAAAATAAAAAGGATCAGCATAAGCTCACTTTGTTCGGATTAACCTTGCTGAGGTGACCTTGGAATAGAATGTCACGCAACTGCCACGACATATCAGTTTCTATTTGCCGAGGAATCAGAAAAATAGGCAAAAATGATTGCATGTTTAAGAAAAGGCTTGAAGCTTTTTCTAAAATTTTCTTGGAAAAAAATCTGAAAAAAGTAGGGGTAATTTTCTGAATCTCGGAAATCGAAAAAATGAAATTTTGAAGATAGCTATTTGAAAAAAACCCTGAAAAAAGTGGCACTTTTTTCCGATTTTCGATAAACCTAAAAAAAGTCTGCCTTTTTTCAAAAAAAATACCCCTTTTTTCTGAAAATCTCTTCTTAAAATATGTCCCAGATATTTCCGATATCAGATAACAAAAAAACTAGAAATTCAAAAACAGGCGAAAATCGGAAATTGAAAGGGCAAAAAAGCCGAAAGAAGAATTGCCAGTTTTGGTCACGGATTTTTTTTTTTTCAAAAAATATCCTTTTTTTCTGAAAATTTCTTCCTTTAAAATAAGTCCCAGATATTTCCGAATTCAGATAACAAAAACACTAGAAATTCAAGTAAACAGGTGAAAATCGGAAATCGAAAGGGCAAATAAGCCGAAAGCAGAATTGCCAGTTTTGATCACGGATTAGTTTGCCCCGTTGACATTCGAGTATCGAGAAACTTAGAAACAAAAATACCTAAAAAAAAATCATATGGCGAATCTAGAATCCTGAAATCAGAAATCTCGGATCAGCAAACAACAACAAACACTCCTGCCTGGTAACTTTTAGTGGCCAACTTCCATTCAAGTTTTAGAGTTGTCAAAAGTCAAGATTTTAGTGCTTAGAAATTCCTGATTTTAATACCTAGAAACAGATAAATGAATATTTGCATCACTGACATTCGAATAACAAAATTAGAAACTACAATTCCTGTGAAGGAAGAATGACAAAAATCTGGATCCTGAAATCAGAAATCAGGATTCAGAAAAGATGTTAACAAACGTTTGGTCAATCAACCACAAACAGGGTTTCTCCTAGCCTAGAATCAGGAATAAAGTTGCCTTAACTTCAGTTTTTGGTTTCACAGAAATCAGGAAACAAGATTTGGTCACAAGTGAGTTAAAGAAAAGCCCAATCAGGAAACAGAAAACTAGAAATCGAAAAAAAACATTTTGCCATGGTCAACCCAAGAGGAATGTTTCAGTGGACTTGACCAGGGAAAGTGACACGTTAATAATTTTCAGATTCCGTGTTCTCCATCCCAGATAACAGGATGTCACTCGGACCCCGCATTATGAAATAGTGAATCTGAAATGAGGAAACTCACAGGAGAGCCGATGCCTGGCCCCCGTAGCGAAATGTCAACGTCTTGAATGTCAACGGGGAAAATTAGGTTTTCTGGTTTCTGAGAACGAAAGTGAGGAATTATTGGGCTGAAAAATCCGGATTTCTGACAAATCTAAATCTTGAACCCAGTGGCCGCAAAAAGACCTGATTGGCACCCCCACTTTTTAGGGTGCTCTTCCGCCCCTGTGTTATCCCAACTGTCTGGGAGGTAGTATGACCCTGAAGGGAAGATAATACCAGACTGGACTATTTAAGATAAAACTCAGGTTGGATCGAAGCTTAAATCTGAGATCCAAGTGGGAATGTTGGAATTCCCAACTGGGATCAAAAAAATTCATTTTGGCATAGGTAGCATGTTAATTTAGTGAATGCAGAAACAACAACATTGTATTTGCATCCATTCAGGACTTTAACTCATACAGCCATATTTTCATTACTGTAGTGCTGTATGGGGGACATGTGGCAAAGGGATAGCACCCTCCAGATACTCCAAAACACGGCAGCCAGGTTTTGACCTTCTCAAATTATGATAAACGGTCAAGGGATTTACTTAATGAGCTGGAGTGGGACAATCTTGAGACCAGGAGGGACAAACAGCTAGCGTTGATGATGTACAAAACCCAAAATGGAGGAATCCCAGATTACCTCTCAAATATTTTCTTGTATTCCTATCAAACTCATAAGTATAATTTTAAGTAGAGTTTTTCAGCTCCTGCTTAAAAATTAAGCCCTAGAACATCTTAAATAAAACAATTTTGAGCTATCAGAATTGTCAATATATTAAATATAACTTTTTTATAATTATGTATTTTATTTTATTCATTATAATTATAATCCCTATATTTTATTGTATATATATTTTAAATTATACATAATATGTGAGTTAGATATATTAATAGTTAGATACCGTGTAATGCGCTTTTGATCATTATATGTTAAAAAGTGCACTATAAATCAATAAATTATTATTTACTATTATATAACTCAATATATACTGAGCATACATTACTGCCAATAGTTTTGTGATTGCACCTAGAATTTAGGTTCTGGTCATGTAAATGGAAATATTTTTTGGCAAAAAGATGTCAAACAAATAACCTTTGGAAAAATGTAAACAACCAAATCATCAAGTAATGTTTTACCCTTGAAATGACAGATAGACGCTTCAAATCTTTTTTCAATGTGTGATTCCAGAAAATACCATCCCTCTCCCTCCCCTCCACACACACAGAGCAGGTGTTCAAAAAGTGATCTCCCTATCCATCTGATATTTCCAAAGGAAAATACAGTACTTGTATGGAAGAAATCAGGAATTTCCTGTCCCTTCGGTGGTGATGCAATTTGCATCCTTTACCATGTCAAGCATCCCGGTTCTTCTTCTCCATGGACACCTCTTGGCCTCCACTCTTTAACATTCCTTAATATTGATATCTAATGTGCCAAATACAGTAAACTGGTTTTGATAAATCCGTGAAATAGCATACTTAGCACTAATGCACTCTAATTTCTTTGTTCTCTAATGTGCTGTCTTGACTACTACACTTTGAATTATTATATGTCTTCACGGGTCTAGGAAAACCACTCTGGAAACTGAACGAGATGGAATTAGTCAGTCATAGACAAAACAATTAGAAATCATTTCATTCATTCTTTGATTTCATAAATTCATCACTAAAATGTACATGTATAGTATCCAATTAGCCATGCATGGTATTATTTAAGACTGGAAAATAGAAGATTTGTCTTTAAGCTTCATCAGACTTATTGCTTTTCTCTTTCAATTTCAGTGACAAAGCAGCAGCCAGGAATGGCTCTTGGACAGGCCAAAATTATAGAAATAGTATTACATGGACTGCATAACAGCCACCCCATGTAAGGTAATCCAAGCAGATCTTGTATTCCGGATTCCAGCACTTGTATTCCGGATTCCAACCTACTGGATTCCGGATTCCATACAAGTGGATTCCGGATTCCATAACTCTCAAATAATTCTTTATCTGAATATATTCTTGGATTCCGGATTCTCAAAGCGTTTGGATTCTGGATTCCTGCTATATGGATTCAGGATTCCATTCTACGGATTCCGGATTCCAAAGCTAACAAAAAGTCGGATTCCGGATTACCTTACATGGGGCGAGAACAGACTTTGAAGTTCATAAGAGACTATGTATGGCAACGAGAGATAAGAGGGAAAACTTTACAGAAAACAGTGGAAGGGCAAGGGCTACCCCCTCCTACCCCTGCCATCCATGAATTAGAATACAATGTAATGGCATCGCCTTGTCTCCTCTTTCTTTTCCAAGTTTACATTTATTACACTTTTTTAATACTTTATTGTAATAACGTCACATGCGTGTACTGTCACAATAATGACTATCTATGTCTATGTATTATGATTTCGAAATACTTGTCAAGAATCAGTTTAATGCATTTGCAGTGCTTTTATTATTTAATAAGAGGATGTAAATGCATCAACCAACTTTGTCTACAATTAGCCTGTGCCAGCTAGTGAGAATGCAATGCTGCTGCAATTCAATTATAGCTGAGGTTCTAAGATGATATTATACATAAAAATTAGTATAGCCTGCTCATCACTCTGTCTTGTGTTTTTGAAAAGAAAATGTATCCATGATTGTTATATCATCTGGTTTGTGAACATTAAAACAATAGATTACTTGCTCTAGATTTCCATGAACTGAAGACTCCTCATTTGCACCATATAAATCTCCAGCTTGTTAAAATATTTTGTTACATAATTGTGTTAACCAAGTTAACCATACATCATACATGGTGGGTTTTGAACATAGAGTAGGTAGTTTTTTTTTCTTTGGGAATTTCAGCAAAGTGTGGTTCCACAATATATCCATACCCCTTCCCCATGGAAATTCTGGAGGGATTGGATCAATTTACCTGTTCTTTTCCATACAAGTACTGTATTTTTACCAACCTTTCGAGAGGGAGGGGTATGGATATTTTCTGGGACCACACAACTCAAAAAAATGCCCTCTTATGCGTCTTTTAGGGAAACATCCATGTAATGTGCATGGGATCGACTAGGAAAGGTACAACTCTTCACTCACCTTTGTGTAATGTTATGTTCAAAGCCCTCCAAGAACAATTCCGTAACTCATAAAGTGGTAGCTCTTAAAGGACAATTAATGTAATGGAAATGGTCCCTCCCCTGAAAATCTCACGAATTGGGATGGCCCCTCCCTTACCATTCCTTCCCTTACCATTGGAATTTCCAATACATACAAAGCAGGATAATTACAAATACCAAAATTGACAACCAACTTTTCTGAATTTCTCTTCTCATTCCATGGTGGGTATTTTCTTGAATCTTTTATGAATATATTGACAAATAAAAACTTTTCTCTTTATGGTATGTTTGTGCTTTGTTAGAATCATTCCATTGGGTAGGTTATAGTCTTCCACAAAGCCAGTCCACAGTGACAAACAATGCACCCATGACAACCATGTTTTATTCTCACAGAAACATGTAACCGGGAGCTCCGCTTTTAGCCAGTGGCTAAATCTATATATTACCTTTGTCGCGTTTATTGTATCGGTGCCCGACCAGCCTTGGCGTAACTAGCGTGTTAAACCTTGGCCACTATTTTACAATAGCGTGCCCAACACACTCAGGCCACTATGGGGACGAATTGTGCCTCTTTTTCTGGTCCATGCACCATACAAATTATGAATCGTGTTGGTACCGCGACTATCGCAAGTTAGGGCAATAAACGGTGCATACCTCTTATGTTAAGTGCTGCGCAAAACACACTGTCCCGCTCCTCCTCGTATGCTCTCTTTAAGCTAAAGACGCCTATACACTTTCTGATTTCTTCTGTTATTAATATTTATATTTCCTCAAATCATGCCTGCCAAAACTGCAAGTCTCATCAGTGCCACCGGCCGGCAAGAGCGCCGGGCCTCCAAATCCACCGAACCTTCGGCCGATGACCGAGAGGGGGTCACGACCTTGTTTACCGCCATCCTCGCAGACCCAGTGGATTTCACCACGGCAGTGACGGCAGCCATCCGAGGCCTTCCTCAAGTCCAGCACCCTCGTGGCGCCAAACCTCATCCTACGACGCCCATCGACGTCCCTACTCCTAGTACAGTCCCGTGGCGGCAGTAAGTGACCTCGCCAGAAAGCTGGTCGAGATGGTACACATTACCGAGGCGACCTCTCTGAACAGAAAGTTAGAGGACTTTGAGAAAGTCAATTTCAAGGGGAGTCGCGCATCCTTTCGATCTCCAAATCTCATAAGCGCGTTGCTCGACCCGGACACAGGCATTTTTCGTGTCACAGAAAGACATTTAGCAGTCAAATTCACAATAAGTGAACGGAATAATTGTCTATGTTTGTCAAGTAACCCTTCAACCGCTTTCAAAGTCAACATCGAAAGTTGGAGTATTCTCTTTATGTTTTCGAGCGGATTACCTTGGATTAGGAAAGGGCAAGTTGTTTTCCTACCAGGCGGAATGTTGGTCGAAATTTGATAGCGACTATTGTTAAATTTTACTTATAATGAGACACCTTTTTTCTTTCTAAGACTAAGTTGAAGAACATACGATTATTGGTTCTCATGTAGACCACTGGTCTTAATTTTCATAACATATCGTGGCCGACTAGATTAGGGGATATCTTGGTTACGCGTTGGTTTTGTCTCTCATGTCGTGCGGTGCATGACCGCCAAATTTGTCGTTTGGAAGTTTTCCTACATCGCACTGCTGGAACTGTATCAGATCGTCGTTGCAACTGAGATTTGGTGGTCTAAGATGCGCGATCGTAACATTCTTTCTTTTCTGACAATAAACAGTGGTAGAGATTATCAATAAGCAATCATCTCGTGATCAGTCGATCCGTGATGGTGATGGTGCGTCGCAAGTTTCGCGGGAAACATTTTCCCGGCATTTTAGCTATGCAAAGTGACCTTTTTATCGCAACACCGGTCCCGGCGAATTGCTACCACGCAACTGGAGCGTTTTTTGCGGAGGGAGTTGATACCAGCCGCTCTATCCGAAGCGTCGCGGAAACCTTATAAACGAGTCTTGGATGAGTATTGGGAGTTTGCATACGCATTTGGCCGTAGTCGGGATTTTCTGGTAATTCCCTTGAGTGATATGACGGTGTTTGCAGCGTATTTGTAGGCAACCAGGCGCGCCAATCTTCGCAATCTTCCCACAACAGGTTTTGCCCGAGACCGGATGTTCGGCTGTCCATTGCGTGCGACGAGTTACATAAGCTCGTTGAGGCACTTTATAACCATACCATCACCTTCGAGTATCCGGGAGTTATATTTCAAACCGTGTTTTTAGTGTCCTTTTACGGTTTATTTAGACGGATTCATTTAGACTCGGGGAGCTGTCGACAAAGGCTGCGAATCAAGCGCAACTCGTTCTTCCCTTGGAAACGTTAGCAGTTATAAAAACAAAAATATAACAAATGATATATTTTTGAGGGGTGGATGTTTATTAGTTTATTGTCACTTAAATGCTACCCCCTTTAAATAAAGACGTTATTGTTATTATAATATAATATTTCCTTGTGGACCTCAGATCAGACAGGAGAGTACAAAACCTGGACCCCTAGTCCATGGACCCCCTGAAAGAAATTTTTAGAAAAATATTCTGAAAAGTGAAAACAACAACTATTACCAACGATGACGATTCCCGACGATCACAGTGTGAGCATTAATTATCAACACCAATCTACTTGTTTATAACACCACCATTATTGAATAGTGCCCAGCCTCCCAAAAGCAACTCCTAGGATTTCGGTCACCCTGTGTTGCTCAAATCCCTGTTTGTTTGAGCGAATTTTTGATCGCGCAAGAAGTGGTTATTTATTTATTTACCAGATAAGTCTTTCGTTCTTAAAGAACATTATAGACTGCGAGATAGGCAGAGTTTGTATGCCTCCAGGAAAGTTATTTTTTCAAGGAGTTTTTAAGAAGTCTAGGACAAATTTCTGGATATTCAGGGAAAGGACTTTCTAGTATAGTACATTCCAGGAGATTCCTGTTTCTTGTGCGATCAAAAATTCTCCCTTTTTCCTCCATGGAAACCTGCGCAGGCAAAAAACAACTCAAACAAACAGGGATTTGAGCAACACAGGGTGACCGAAATCCTAATGTTCTTTAAGAACAAAATACTTATCTGGTAAATAAATAAATATTTCTTGCATGATCAAATATTCGCTCAAACAAACAGGGATGGGTGACCGAAATCCTAGGATTTGCTTCAGGGAGGCTGGGCACTTTTCAATATGGCGGCGTTGTAATTAAGGGTAAGCAGATTGGCGTTGATAAATGCTCACACTGTGATCGTCATCATTGGTAAGTTGCTGTTTTCACTTTTTAGAACATTTTTCGAAAAATTTCCTTCAGGGGGTCCATGGACCGGGTCCAATGGACCAGGTCCATGGACTAGGGGTCCAGGTTTTGTACTCTCCCAGATCAGACAGTTACACCTTTTGAGGGATTTTACTATGTAAAATGAGCATGGAAATGCTTTATATGGACATAGATCGCCCTTGAGAATAGTTTATGAAACAGTAATAGTCATTTTGTACACAAAATATGGCATAAACCAATAAAACAAGGCATAAACAAGGAGCAAAAAGGAATAAAAAATAAAAAGAGCCGCATGCACGCTTTTTTTGGAAAGCTCCGGACGATAAACATTATATTTTTTTTACTTGGCCTTAACACGCCTTAACACTGCTTATTATTATTTATTTCATGGGAACCTTCAAAATTAAACCAAAGTTGATTATTATTATACCTGCGAGGAGAGACCTTTTCTTTGTACTTCTCATGTGCGTCTTTGTTGTTATCGACTCGATTTGTATTGCGAGTTTAACTCAGGGAGCTGCGCAACAAGGCAACACCACGCGAACAACATCGACATAATTATAATTTAAAGACCGACAAAGAAAAACGTGCTCGCAGGGTACACGAAATACAGATTGCAGTTCTTTTCACTTGAGTAAATGATTTCTTACAAATAAAATAATAATAATAATAATAATAATAATAGTCTTTATTCAATAATATCTCCAGACAGACGTGGAAATTTACAGTATACAATAATTAATTACAAGTAGAAAAAAAGGCAACGATTAATGAAAGAGCTCTTAAACCGCTCAGTGCGTACGCGCGGAAGCAAATAAGGATGCCCCCTCCTCCTCAGCGTACGAGCTCTCAGTGGAGGAAGGAGGTCATCCAGGGCTGTAGAAGTCGGCCCTGTTATTACCTTCCACAACTTCCGGTCGATCAGTCTGAAACCTGAATCGGCCCGGGCGAATTTATTTTTTACGCCCACTTCAAGATGGCGGCTAACTAGTATAACTATTTATTATGATTCACATATTCTCGTTCTATGAGTGAATTAAAAGGAAGCTGTTGACCTGCGAACTCTCTCGTAGCTCATGTGTAAGATGTGGGGTTATGAATAGGTAATTTGCACAGGGTTGAGTGTTCGCACCACCATAAATACTTTTTCCTTTTTTCTAAATAACTTGCCTGAAAAATTTCTAAGTGCCATGAAGTGGGCGTAAATAAAAAAATCGCTCGGCCCGGCATTGTTACAGGCGGGCGTTCCTTGCACGCTTAGGCTTTTTATTTCCGTGCTCATGAAACAGAGTAGCTTCTTAGCATACGAAATGCGGGTAAACTACAATCTAAGTCTTTAATACTGCTGTAAATAAATGTATTTAAAGAATGCTTATACAGACTGCAGTCAAGACTGCTTATACAGAAACAAACTTACCACTCTGCTCTTTCATTTCGTAAATCAGATTCCAGGATAATACTCTCAGTATTCGTTCGGGTGTTCGCTGCTAAGTTCGTCTTGTCGACTTCAATGTACGCCGCCATGTTTTGTTGTATCTGTGTAGCATTTAGTCACGTGGTTTTAGGGGGTGTGCATGCACACCCCCTAAAACCACGTGATAAACAACATGATAAACAACACATTTGCCCTGCAGCCAAAGTTGATAGCAAAACTATCCAAATCCCGAAATTCGTCTTTGACCTGCAAATCTGCTGCAAATAAATTCCGCACTTTGTATTTTGCATTAACGACGCCATCCGTTCAACTCCAGTATTTCTTATTAACTTTGCTTGATATGCAAACTTGAAACAAACACATAATACAAAGTTGAAAATTTGCTTCGACTCTGCAAATCCGTTGCAAACACACTTAAAACTTTGCATTTATGTCGACTATGCCAACCGTTAAATCTAGTATTTATCCTCAAATTTGCATGTATGCAAACCTAAGGTAAATGTAATTCAAATTTAAAATTTGGCCTTGTTTCGCAAATTTGTGGCAAATATGACCCAAACTTGATATTTACGTTAGCTATACGCGCAGATCAAAAGCAATATTTACTTTCAAATTTGCTATAATGGCAAAGTTGAAGCAAATCTGGGGCACCAAATTTGCATCAGATTTGCTCGGCGAGTGAAGTTGAGCAAATCCATTTTTTCGTCCAGTGCAAGATTTTTGACCACTTCTTGTTTAAATTGCTCGAAGTTCTAAAATAATCTGTGCTATAAGTGCAGCCTGTTCGATCAGGGAGTCGATACTATCTTTTTGCGATTTCCATAATCAAGTTCTTGTTTTTGAATCAGAGTTATTCTTATGTCACGCGCGTCAGACGTTTTATCTGTTGGACGCAATGTTTATAGATACACTCCCTCAGTTCGATATACGATTCTTTGTTTGCTTTGGGAAAGAATAAAACAGGAGGGAGCAGGAGATTTCTGTAGAGAAATGCAAAGGACTCCTGAAGAATTCAAAACACGTTATGACAACATCAACAAAACTGAAAGTAGCTTTTATTTTTTGTAATTTGTTTTCATTGTCCTTTGTTTCCAGACGAGACGAGACCCTTACCCATGAAGAAAAAGAGTCGACCAGCAAAGGAAAAAAGCCGTCCACTTTGTGAGTTCGGACAAGACAGACTAGGTAGTCATCCAGCATCAGAATCTAAACTGCCACTTTGATGACCTACTATACGGGCCTTCTACAATCAATTAGATGTTAAGTCATGAAGAGAAACACTAGCCTGAGCATCAGACCCTTCCCCTTTTCGGCAAAATGAGGCAGGGGCAGCATTTCTTTGTTCTTTATTTTTCCCCAAGAAAGCCTGATACTCAGGGTAGTACAAAACGGGATTGTTGGTTGTTATATCAGACTCTTGGGTGTGTCTGGGTCATACAAGTACAGTAAGAACCGACTTTGTTCTGGGTTAGGCCGCCTAACCAATTTCTTACTGTAAGATCCTTTATCAAAAGGAAAAGCTTCAAAAATGGGCGAATAGAGAACTAAAGAGTAATGTTGAGCTTCTTACCTGTTGCTTTTTATGACAAGTTCTGCGGGTGATTTGAAAGTATGTCTGAATACACCACTTTCATAACGGCCGCCACTCATTTACGTGAGGCATTCAAACTTTAAAACTATTTGAGATTTTGACATGAAAACTATTAACCGTTAAAGCGCCTGATGACTTTCATAGCATTTGTTTAGCTGAGATGAAAACAGCAAATCTTGGACGAGATATAAGGATCTGAAGTTCTCAAAATACACCAAAACGAGGCCAGAGAGGCTTCTAGTGAAAACCCCATACAAAACTCTGTATTTGTGGGGTCCTACAATTCCGTCAATATTTAACCAAATTATACTAAAAGTTTCCGAAACAGTTCTTGAGCAGCAAGTTTTTGACTACAGTAAATGTTTCTTTCGCCTTTAATTAGAAAAACTTAATTTCGAAAGTGGTGTATATGGTTTATTTCTTGATAATGAATGTTTACCACCCTATGCATTGCTACGCGGCCTCAAAATTCACTGTTGCGATTGGCAATTTTACGCAAGACCATTGTAATGATTTTCTTGAACCAGAAAGATAAACATTCGAGGCAAGGTATACAAGGGTAGCTTAAAACCATTTTGGTTGATATGGCAGTCAATTTCGACCCACTGAAGTGGCCGAATCCAGCGTTTTGGTTTGATTGACGGCTGAAAATCGTCGCAATGCAAAATCGCCGCAGTGCAAAATCGCCGTGGTAAACTATAGGACACTTTTTGAAATCTACTGTTAGACATTTAAAACAATATATATAACATACATTTATGCGTTAATGTTATGATTTTATCTACAATTTAGAAATGCCTATGTGAGTGAGTTATGTGTATAAGAAAGTTTATTTTGAATAAAAATGCATTGAATGGTAATATCGTGTTGCGAGTTTAACTAATGCTGAGAGATCGTGACGCACGGGAAAGCCGAATTATCCCGCAAAAATCCTACAGGGAAAAGGCAGTGAAAACGTGAATTATCTGGCAAAATCCTACAGGGATAATGCAGGGAAAACGCGAATTATCCGGCGAAAATTATGCACGGAAAATGCAGGGAAACGCGAAATATACAGCGGAAATCCTACAGGGATAATGTAGGGAAAACGCGAATTATCCGGCAAAATCCTACAGGGATAATGAAGGGAAAGCGCGAATTGTCCGAAGGAAAATGCGGGAAAACGCGAATTATCCGGCAACATCCTACAGGGATAATGTAGGGAAAAGGCGAATTATCCGGCGACAATCCAACGAGGATAATTTAAGGAAAACGCGAATGTTCTATTTGGGAAAACGTGAGAGGTGATAACTGGAAAACTCACATGTTCCAGGCGTTTTCCTTAAACAGAAAACGCCAGGAAAAGTCGCATAATGCTGAGTTTTGCCAAGTAGTAAAACGTACAGGTAAACGGCACGTTTTCTGCCTCGGGAAAATTGACAGGAAAATGCATGGGAAAACGCGCGTTTTACAGATGGATAAATAGAGGAAAACGCCAAGATTATGTTACGTTTTCAGCGAATTTTCAGCGAATTTTGTTTTTTGCCGTGATAAACAGGGCAAAATTACTCGATGCTGATTGGCTAGGAGTGAGGGCATTTTTTTCTTAATTGAGGGCAAAATTACTGCATAGCGAAATAATTGCTTGAAAAGAATGGATTTTTTTTTGTAAAATAAAAAGAGTTTTAATAGTCCTTTGTAGGAAACAAGAACATATCAACTCGTGTTTGTCATTCGGTAGAGAACCGACTGACGGAGAAGCGACTTACCTCGAGTTTCGTTTCTCCGTTTTCTTGAACAGAAAATAATTTCAGGATCAAAACTGCCTTGATTCTAAAAAGTAAGTTGCATATGCAAGCATTTATTTTCAATCCATGCTATGTTTTCAGTGTACATATAAACAATTAGAGCTACCCACTACAAGTACTTCTATCATTTTATGTTACCTGTCTCTCTCAAGAGGTTAGTGTGATTGGTACCTAAACACGATCTAAACAATTCAAGTTAGTAGTAATGAAAGCATGATACCCAAATTTAAGACCACAATAGGACGTTATGTTATTCTATCCGAGAATGCCTGGCTATCAGAAGTGTTGCTTTAACAGCTACACTTCAAGTGAGATGTTTTTCACTTACAGTGGCACTGATAGAAAGAGAGAAATTATTCTTGAGCAATGTGATATTTCTGAAATATCTTGTCCTTTCAGGAAGTTGCTACTTGGTGGCTGCCACTGGATAGCATTTCTGAAAAAGTCACTTAACTCTTTCCAGACGGCCCCTGTAAATATCGATCACCCATGATCGATGGCTTCAAAAATTCTAACACAAGATTTTTTTGTCACAAGATCATAAATACTGCCAATGTAGATAGCTGATATCTTGATTAACATGTTAAATCATAAATGACTAGGCTCTAGGCGTGCATTTTGCTTTTATTTTCAAACTCACTTTACAAATGCTCACTCGATCTTGTTTTGTGGTGGCTTAACGAGGGCCTAAAATGTCTATGTTTGATTCTCTTATTCTCGATTAGTACAGTGAAATCTTCCCAAATTTCAAGTTACAAGCAACAAACATACCTTCTGCAGTTGCACTAACCTATTTTCTAGCATTTGAGATCCAATAGACTGCCAGAGTGTAGGCATTTTCTTCTCAAGCACTTGCAAACAAGAAAATTCAACGTCCACGCCCGTGGAGCATGCTGGGAACTTGTACACAACCAACCATAGAGGTCTCCCAACTTTAAATCTTGTAAAATATATATAAGTCTGAAGCCATGCCTGCCAAGTACCACAATTTTGGGCTTTTTGTCTAGCAAACGTTGTGAAATATCTAAATCAGAAGTCAGACATGGCTTCAAACTGCCTCGTTTCTCAGAGCTCAGGTATGTTTCCCAGAATATTTTTCTTGCCACCATTGTCGAATTTCAGGAGCAATTTCTGGTAAAAATACCTTGCACTTAGCTCGGTTCTTTGAGAAAGTGCTGAATTATGCTGTCAAAAGACTTCATGATGTCCCCAGCACTCTGAGAAATGAGAAAACGCCCAAAAAATACCAAAATTTAGCTGTTTTGCGCAGCGTGACACTCGTTCCAGCTGGCCGTTAAAAATGGCTTCTCTGATCAACATGGCCTCGTTTGAATATCTGAGCCCTAATTATTATGGTCAGCTGTCATTGATTGGAGTACATAAAAAACTGAGGGGGGGGGGGGGTTGTTGTATTGACACTCTTTAAAACCCTGCATTTTTAAAACACCACGCCGTCGTGAAAGAGTTAACAACCAAAAGTGGGTGTCACGTGATCTGGCCTTTTCTGATATCAAATCAAACCGTTCAGTTAGGGTGAAGGCTATGATGGTAATTTGGGTTCCATTTTGTCAATTAGGGCTAGCTTTTAGGGTGAGGGGCTTTGGGTTAAGGTCAGGTTTAGGGTCTCTCTGAGCAAAAGTCCTGGGGTGGTCAAGTCACGTGTGAAGGAAGCCAACCACCCACTACTATCATAGGTTTGCTACACATAGTCTAGTTAACAAGAATATTACAAAATGACTTTCAATCGCCACCTAATACAATGCAATCACCACCCCTTAAAATGTGGTATAGAGCCATCTGGCGATATGGATAGAGGAATGAGCACAACACCTACCCTCCCCAGTATTTCTGCATTGTGAAGTGCTTTTCACCCGAGGTGTTTTATGCGTATTAGAAATGATAAGAGTATTTAGTTTGTACAGGTTTGAAAGTTCACCAGCAACTTCCAGAGATTGGCTATTATGGAGTTTAACTCTTTCCAGACGGCCCCTGTAAATATCGATCACCCATGATCGATGGCTTCAAAAATTCTAACACAAGATTTTTTTGTCACAAGATCATAAATACTGCCAATGTAGATAGCTGATATCTTGATTAACATGTTAAATCATAAATGACTAGGCTCTAGGCGTGCATTTTGCTTTTATTTTCAAACTCACTTTACAAATGCTCACTCGATCTTGTTTTGTGGTGGCTTAACGAGGGCCTAAAATGTCTATGTTTGATTCTCTTATTCTCGATTAGTACAGTGAAATCTTCCCAAATTTCAAGTTACAAGCAACAAACATACCTTCTGCAGTTGCACTAACCTAGTGTGTAGGCATTTTCTTCTCAAGCACTTGCAAACAAGAAAATTCAACGTCCACGCCCGTGGAGCATGCTGGGAACTTGTACACAACCAACCATAGAGGTCTCCCAACTTTAAATCTTGTAAAATATATATAAGTCTGAAGCCATGCCTGCCAAGTACCACAATTTTGGGCTTTTTGTCTAGCAAACATTGTGAAATATCTAAATCAGAAGTCAGACATGGCTTCAAACTGCCTCGTTTCTCAGAGCTCAGGTATGTTTCCCAGAATATTTTTCTTGCCACCATTGTCGAATTTCAGGAGCAATTTCTGGTAAAAATACCTTGCACTTAGCTCGGTTCTTTGAGAAAGTGCTGAATTATGCTGTCAAAAGACTTCATGATGTCCCCAGCACTCTGAGAAATGAGAAAACGCCCAAAAAATACCAAAATTTAGCTGTTTTGCGCAGCGTGACACTCGTTCCAGCTGGCCGTTAAAAATGGCTTCTCTGATCAACATGGCCTCGTTTGAATATCTGAGCCCTAATTATTATGGTCAGCTGTCATTGATTGGAGTACATAAAAAACTGAGGGGGGGGGGGGGGTTGTTGTATTGACACTCTTTAAAACCCTGCATTTTTAAAAACACCACGCCGTCGTGAAAGAGTTAAAACGGGTTATGTCACAGTCGTTTCAACAAAATGTTATAAAACAAGACCAATGGGCTACACAAACATCTCAGAATCCTATATTATACTACCATTAAGTGTCTCAAAGAGAAAGGAACTGAAAATTGCATTGTATAGGCATTCGCACGTTAGATTTCACAGCTTTCAGTATCAAGTTCCCAAGTTGAAAACTGCTCAGCCTGGTGAGAAACAAAAAATACCATTGTGCAATCCAACTCCATCCGCTCGATAACACGCAAAAACACTCACAGATCTGCGCTTATATCCAGCAGTCGAAAGGTTATTTAACGAAGATAGACGATTATTTCGCTCATTTCCCTTGAATTTGGCTGCATTCAAGCTACCTACATTAGCCCTAAAATAGTGACACTGCCCCTTTAAGGTCATAAAATGTAACACAATGAACATTGGAATAATTCTGAAGCTGGGACAAAAGTTGCGGCTAACAACAAAACATAATATGCTAGGTATGTCATCACATGACAACCATAACAGACAATGAATTAATGCGATCCACCAATTTTACCAGTTTTCAGATTATCAAATTGATTTCAGCGAAATTTCACAATTTCCTTGATATTGTAACATGCTTTGCCAGTCCCTTGCTAACAACAGAATTTTCAAGTGGGAAAGTGAAAAGTGCCTGGGGAAAAAAATTAGCAACACCTCTGGACATCTTTAATGCAAAGATTAACCTGAAGTTACACATGAATTCTGCAGAAGTAATTGAAATCCAAACAACTATAAAACAAAAGGTTAATAGATAGAAAGAAATTGTATAGCTGATAATTGTAAAGCAAGATAATGTCCTCGGACCTGGTATCCGGGTTTGCAAGTTTGTGTAGCTCAAAAAACTAGATTGAAAGCCATAATGTACTGTACTGTATGCAGAAAAAACCTTTAGCTGGTAGAAACACAGAGCTTGCAAACAGAACTATAGGTTATCACACACCTTTGATATTATTCAATGATCACATTTGTAAAGTGCATTATCACCATGTTGTCGGAGAGAAAATCCCCTTCAGACATTTCCTGAATATTGTAAAACTCTATACCCAACTGCCTATGTACTTTATGAAGACTCAATGAAGAGGAGAAGGCAAAATGTAAGCCTTAAATTATTTGCAATGTCACTACACAAACTAAGCTTGAATGCTGGAAACAAAGTCCTTTGTACATCTTTTTTCTTGTGGTTTGTATTTAGTGAATAACATTGATTTTGGGTAAAATTGTTAAACCTACAGATCCAAGTCAAATGACAGTGTGGGCGGTAAACCCGCAATTTAATATCATGGGCCGTATGAAATATCGAGTACCAGAAATGCCGCACACATCTCGATTTCACACTCCGACGTGACTCGAAAGATGCAGAATAATACCGCCTTGAGCTTTTCGCCGTCCAAGAATCCACGAATATAGCAAAATAAATCAATCAAACAGTGA
This sequence comes from Scolanthus callimorphus, assembly GCA_033964015.1. Classification (NCBI taxonomy): domain Eukaryota; kingdom Metazoa; phylum Cnidaria; class Anthozoa; order Actiniaria; family Edwardsiidae; genus Scolanthus; species Scolanthus callimorphus. The sequence continues at coordinate 2,559,210 of CM066912.1, read as the reverse complement.
GGGAGTTATTGAAATGGAAGGAAAAAGTCATTTCAATACCTGGGTTTCAAATCAACTTACCACCTTGATTGACATGGCCGAGTGAATCGAGGCCCAGACAAGATCCCAAATAGTGTTTCAGCTCAAACAAAGCTCACTGTTGGACGTAACTATTACTAAGGTAATGGAAGACAATCTCCACTCAATAATTCGGAAGATTTATGCGCCACAAACCAGAGTTTTCTATCACAAAATTTCCTTTACGACCAAGATGGCGCAGGTTGGGACCTCGTGTGGAGTTCCCCAGAGGGGGGGTCAATTGAATGGTTGGCTAGCTGGCGCGCGCGTGCCACTCCCGTGAATGTAACTAGCATGTGCCTGGCACGTGCCATCCCGTGCTCCTAGCCTCTTTACAAACCAGTCGGGAATGCCATAAAAGTTTTTATTGTCGGGCCAATACATCGTTAATATTTTTCAGGATGAAAGTGGTCGCATAACGAGCGTAAATCTATTTCTCGAGTCCTGTTTTGATTTTTCGTTCGTTCATGGGCAGCGTATAGGTTTGTTTGCACGACACCAAGGACACAAAGTGCAAGCATCTATCCCCCCCCCAAAAAAAAACCTTGTTGGTTGTTTCCAATGGTAAACTTTTGGAGCCCTGAGGAACCTTCTTCTCTTCGAAGAGGAATAATTTCATTGTCTTCCAATGGACTTTATTCCAATTTCCCTCAGCACAGTCCTGTCAACCATTTGCAGACCTGTCCCGCTGATTTCTGCCTCTCAAATAAAGATACCAGTAAGCTACGGTGTGGGCCAAGTACATTTTTTTGCTTTTATTGGAGTTCAGCCCTTTGAGTCACAAAAAAAGAAATCTAGCCAATACAGCAGCATATAGAGAGGGAACCTGCACTATGAAATAAAAAGTCATTAAAAAGTCCTTAAAATAGTAACAACTTTTTAATGAAAAAGTAATTCTTTTATCACGACATTTTAATGGGTTGAAATTAATGATATTTTAATGGACACACAGTCGTGAAAAAGCAATTAGAAAACCATTAAAACCTTGTGAATTTTTGACAAATTAATGGGTCGAAAACCCTTCACTAATTGGAAAGTAATGACTTTGTAACCACCCACGTATGTGTGTGTGTAATGGCATTTTAATGGCCTTGTGGCTGAGGGGAACTCACCCTTAAAATGCCATTACAAAGTAACAACATTTTAACGAGCTCAAAAACCATTAAAATCCTATTAAAAATCATCAACCAGATATCATTAAATACCCATTACTATTGAAATAATGGGATTGTAAGGACCACGGAACTTTTTAATGGCCAATTAAAAATCCATTAAAACCTAATGGTTTTTTGACAAATTAATGGGGTCATTACTTTTCTTCGAAAGAGTAATTGGAAAGTAATGGCATTTAAACAGGCGATTCCCAAACTCATAACCCTCATTAAAAAACACTTACTTTGTAAGTAATGGGCATTTAATAGCATTTTAAGCAGGGTTTCTTTAAATCACATTGCTATTACAAAACCCTTACTTTTAAAGTAATGGGTACTAAATTGTTGTGAAACGCAGTTGCACATGACAGCACAATAGACCTCCTCGGCTTGGGTGCAATGTTTTCCCACTTCAGATCACGTGGCATTCCCATGAGTATTCTCTCCTTTTTTCTGCTATGCACCGAAGGATATGAATATGGAAGCATTCCAAGCAAAGAGAGAATACTCATGGGAATGCTGAAATGGGAAAACATTACACAAAAGCTGAGGAGGTCTATTGTTCGAAGCCTGGTGGTTATCTATTATCTACTCCAAATGGAATTGAAAACAAATGTGAATTGATCTATGCAGATAACAAATACAAATGCAGCTGGAAAAAATGATTGAATTTTTTTGCACTTGGCTGCAGTTCTTTTGACTGGTAAGAAAAGGTTGCAAAATCCAAAATATGTTCAGTAATTTATAGATGGTTATCTGACATACAGATGTGGGCAGATTCTCTAATATCTTTAAAATGAGCATTTGTCTCTCTTTGGAGGGGGGATGGGGGTGTCAATCAACAATTTTAGACAACAGTCTCTCTTTTTGGGGGTGGGAGGGATGGGGGTGTCAATCATAACAATTTTAGACAACAGTCGTGGGTCACCATTTATCATTTATTGTGAACTACTCAAAGCATTAGGTTCTTACCCAATCTAGTTGCGCTATAAGTTTATATCCAAACCAGGTAATATCAGTTTATATCATGATTTACTGTAATATCTTTACAGTATCTAACTTGGATCCTGTTACCTTGTCTTCAGTTGCCCCTAATTGCGTATAATTCCATCTGTTTTGTAGCATTTTTTGAAGCCGTAATTTTACCTCTGACTGACATTGTTTCTCAGCTGAGAGATGGCGCAGTAGCATCAATCTGAAATAATAATTATTATAAAAAAGTATTGAAGAACTACACTGCTGTATGATTGAAACATTGTGGGCATAAATATTGTTTCCTAAAATATATAACTCAAACACACTGCAGCAGTATTCTGCAATGACAAGGAACAGTACCATCCTGATAGACCAAGAAAGAGCATTAATTAATGCCTGATAAACACATTTCATCAAGCCTCAGAGAAAGTGTAGATGAACATTCCGGGGGTTTTTTTGTGTATAGTAAACAAATTCTGTAGGTTTTTATTTATGAAATTATTATTATGAATTTGTGCGAAGCATGGCCCAAATGACAAATTTCTAAGCCTGTAACGTCAAAGTTATGCTTACTCTTCTTTAGAACTTAGTGACTGCCCGTCAGGCCTATCAATTTTTGGTAGAGTTGTTTTTCCTCGCCAAGATACACTTGTTCCTGTGAACGGTGCCAAGGTATTGTCTTTGTTGCGCAAGTTGTCAAAGACTATAGACCTTTTTCAAAAATGGCGGAAAGCTGTATGGAAACGAGGCTGGAAATATGACCATACATTGCAGCTGCCTAGTGAAGCCTTAGCTGTTGAATAGGGACAGATAAGAAACAAAACATCAGAAAACACTAGACACTAAACGGTTTTTCGGTCTCCATTCACCAGCTAAGGCTTCCCTGGGCAGCGGTAATGTGTGCTCATATTTCCAGCCTCGTTTCCATGCAACTTTCCACCATTTTTGAAAAAGGTCTTTAGATTATATTCTTTATACGAAATTTTTATTATGTATTGAGCGAAGTGAAGTACAAAAATGCAAATGTTAGAGAAGTTGCTGGTGAATAACTACCTAGAAAATTTCTTGTGGTCCCCCCTTTCAGGGCTTCAGGCTTTGAGAGTTCCCCCCCTTTCGCTCGCCCCAAAATGAAGTGATCCCCTGATAAAAAATGACCGGTCCGTTATTGAGTTTGAACAGCAATGCTCAATCAAATTCTTGCTTCTAGTATTAATAATCATAATTAATATATAGGTACATTTATCCCCAAAGTCAAAGAGTGCTCAATGTGGGAAAAGCCATAGAGCAGAATACAAGTATTTGACTGATAGAAAAGGAGAACGAGTACCTTTATTGTTCTAGTAGAAATCCACTAGCATACTACTTTCGAGTTGCTGCTAAAAGATGATCTTAGAAAGTTTTGTGCCAGCGTTAATTTCGCTACTCACTATCTATTATGTGACAGATAGAGAGTTAGCAGAGCTAATCAGATTGCAGGATTTGTGATAGTATGCGAGTGGGTTTCTACTAATACATGATAGTAGGATTCATGGTAGTATGCATGTGGGTTTCTCCTAACACTGTATACTGTATGAATGCAGGTACTAGCAGGGGCATAGCCACTGTATACTGTATGAATGCAGGTACTAGCAGGGGCGTAGCCGGGGGGGGGGGGGGGGGAGGGGGGGTCAGGGTCGGGAACCCCCCCTCTCCCGCAGCGGAACCCCCCCACGCCTTTGTTCTGGACCGACTTACTACTAAAATTGTAAACAAATAAAAGCTCCAATAAAATGTAGCAAATTTCTTCAAATGCTAGTTTTTTGCCCGAGATCTATGTGGAGTTTTTTAGTTTTTGAATTTTGGAACCCCCCATCTCATAAGTGCTGGCTACGCCCCTGACTAGTACTCCCGGAACCAGGAAGTAACATCAATAACTTCCCGAGTGTGATGTACCGGTATATTCTATAAGTAACAAATACTCACCATAGAAGAAAAGACACCCCATTTTGAATCTGAAATTTCACTCATTTCAGAGGCTTCTGCTTTATCTCGTCAGACATTGCACTGGCTCTAACAAGATTCTGCAAATAAATTATTTATTATTTAGATTTGTAATGTAGCAATTTTATATTCTAATGGATCATACTGTAATTTACAACACCAAGCCGAATGCCACAAAACTACAAAACTACATGCCTCTAGCTTTCTTCAATGTAATAGCTCCAACGTAATAGCTCCAATGTAATAGCTCCAATGTAATAGCTCCAATGAGAGCTTGGAGCCCATTTTCCACAACATACACATTATTCAAACCTGCCAAACTTACATTGATGAAGGCCAACTCAAACGGTGTATGGTTTTGCGGAGAATTAAAACAGCAATGCACTTTACCTGCTCAATAAAAGTTCGGCCTTTCGTAACTAGAGCTCCAAGTTGTGAGTTTTTCCCTGCAAGCAGGAGGCAGCTTTTTTTCTCTGTGTGTAGAGCATTTGCTTTAACCGTTCCTCCATTAGGTTACCCTGCATTTGGCACAGTACACTAGATTTCGTGTAAACTACAGGGTTTATGATAGGAAAGTTTGAGCGAATTTTCCTCGGGCCGCGGCTACCAGTGTAAAAGATGTGCCTTATCCATTGGATAAAGGTATCCAGAGAATAAATTCTCTTCCTGAAAGTGTGGATAGTGTTATCCTAGGGTAACTAGCGGAAAAAAATGATCCAACTCGCGACCGAGGAGTGGACTCAATTCGCCACAATGTCAGCCCATGCATTTTTAAGAACAAACACGTATCAGTCTTTTGTGCTTTAATCGATTGCACAAAACGGTGCCGACTAAGTGGCTAATGCTTACTCTAGCAGGGAATTTACGTGTAAGTGACTGGTGATTCAAATCTGATCGACGATAAACGTAGCTTGGATGATCAACATAAAGTTTACACCCCCAAAGTAGGTTTCTGGTATCGCCGATTTCTATAGCCTAACAAAGAAGTCTTCAAGCCAGACATGCCTACAAGATGCTAAGCAGGATACAAATGCTAATTTAACTTAGTTTTAAGGAACATATCATACCTGCATATAGTGTTATTTTGTTCATTCTTGCGATCTTCCTTCTGTTGAAATTGTCCGTTGGAATTTATTCCAGTAACTCGATCCTTCGACCGCTCAAATCACTCGTGACTGGCCTCGTGAGTGCTGATTGGCTAACCAGAAACATTCTTCTGTTGTGATTGGCTAACAATATTGGAACGAAGTTGGGTCAGCGGTCACTACCCACCGAAAAAATGGCGGAGCACTCGAAGGGGAAAGACTGTTTGATAAACCCTTGCAAGTTCTTGTCGTTTGCCTGGCTGTATGGAAGGCGAATTAATAAGCAAATCGATTATTCGCCAAGTTTCAATCTTCAGGCTAAAAGTGTTAGTAAACCTTGGAGTGTTTCAGAGAAATTGATTAAGATGGAGGCAGATGGATGTGAATGTCAGTTTCAGTTTATTTGCTCGGTTAAGCTGATCTGCAAAGAAAGATGGATGTTTTGCGCTAACCTGGAAATGGAATAATGACTTCTCGATGAGGTTCACATGGCTCTTAAATGGAGGTCGGAAGCAATTTAAAAATCAAGCAAAGCTTGCTGTTGTTGAACAGAGTGGTTTTTGGCTGTAGCATACCGAGCGTTGGCGATGCAGTTTGTTGAAGTACGTAGCAAGGTAAGACTTAAGGTATCAAGTTGGCAAACTTAACAATCCTTTGACATCTACAAGTTAGGGTTTTAACATAAAAAAGCAAGTAAACACAGGAACAAAATATGCATTCCTACAGGGTTCAAAGTAGCAGCTGGCTACCGGTAGAATTTCAGAATTACTTTGTGATTCGTATACCCCCGGCGTGTTCAATCGACAATGGATATTTAATCGACATTTACATCTAAATCTACTTTATTGACTGATAAAACCAATTCTACGGTGGCCCACAGGGGACACGCTGAAAATAAAAGATGTTGCTGCAAGTTTTTATTTGTTGCTGCAAGTTTTTATTTGTTGCTGCAAGTTTTTATTTGTTGCTGCAAGTTTTTATTTGTTGCTGCAAGTTTTTATTTGTTGCTGCAAATTATTATTTGTTGCTGCAATTTTTATTTGTTGCCGCAAGTTTTATTTGTTGCTGCAAATTATTATTGAATTAGTTGCTACAAGTTTTTATTGAGTTGCTGCAAATTTTTATTGAGTTGCTGCAAGTTTTTATTGAGTTGCTGCAAGTTTTTATTGAGTTGCTGCAAGTTTTTTGTTGCTAAACGTGCGCGCGCAGTTGGGAATCGGCCGTGAAGGACTGGCACTAGCACGTTGTCGGCCATGTTTTTTTGCTTAGTTTGTTGTTCACGTGGTGGACCTGCCAACACGTAAGGCTTGTGGAAATAGGATGGAAACAGTGGCTAGGTTTTGTCCTCTCTGTGGGGAAAGTGTTTTAAAAAGAAAGCAAGAATGCAAGGGAAAAAGTGATCCGAGCGCGAGTGGGGGTTCTGCTACTGCTGACACTTCGACTACTAAGCTTAGTAGTACACCTATGACATTTAAGTACTGCATTCAAGGCCCAGAAGGAGAAAGACCGTCAAAGTTACTTCCGTAGTAAGCGATCAAATAAGGCTGGATCTAGCTCGACCTCGGAGAAGATCAATATTGGTATTATGCAACTAAAGAACGATGTTCTGTGCACACGAAGGGGAATCTCCCTTCCCTTGACAGTTTCTACGGATATTGGAGCTGACGATCTGCTGTCAAAAGCATCTGGCAATTCAGCCTGACTATCCGCAAAAACTCTCTGCCCGCCACAGAGGGGGCAAAACCTAGCCATAGTCTCCAATTCATGGCCACAAGCCATGCAAAACATGATTTGATGATGTTAGTGAACAACAAACCAGAGAGAACGAGCAAAAAAACATGGCCGACAACGTGCTAGTGCCAGTCCTTCACGGCCGATTCCCAACTGCGCGCGCACGTTTAGCAACAAAAAACTTGCAGCAACTCAATAAAAACTTGCAGCAACTCAATAAAAACTTGCAGCAACTCAATAAAAATTTGCAGCAACTCAATACAAACTTGCAGCAACTAATTCAATAATAATTTGCAGCAACAAATAAAAACTTGCAGCAACAAATAAAAATTTGCAGCAACAAATAATAATTTGCAGCAACAAATAAAAACTTGCAGCAACAAATAAAAACTTGCAGCAACAAATAAAAACTTGCAGCAACATCTTTTATTTTCAGCGTGTCCCCTGTGGGCCACCATACAATTCCGGTATCACATCAGTATAAATGATACCACCATCAGTATAAATGATACCATCTGATAAAATTAGCAAATTATATCAGAAATTGATAGAGCTAGCTGATGCCCGTGAAAATTCATGGAGTGCAAGGGAGAAATTTATCTTATATTATTCTCTTAAAACAAATGGAAAAAAGAAAAAAATCACAGCGGACATAGAATGGTGCTTCTGGTGCCATTTCCATTTAGGGCACACTCAATGAAAGCAAGTGGCGGTGTACGTTTTTTTCTAACATGAACAGCTTTTGAATTAACAGCTTTTGAATTAGAATTATCCCTGCAAATAACTGTAAGCAATCTGTGACAGAACCACTTGGGTCTGGATGTCTATGGTGCTTACGGCTGTATGAACAAAGTTCTTTTTAGTTTCTGTGGGAGACTTGAACATGGCAGCTTTGTGCCTCGCTTAAGGAATCGCTTGAATTAGAACTTAGCTCAAGGCGACCCTTTTCCAAACAAAAACATGCACACTGTTGAGATTTTCTCCTTCTGTTCAAGTTTGTGAGCTTTGTTTTATTGGCTGCAACATCTCTGTGTTTAGTATTGATTTAGACTGGGCTCCAAAAGGCTGTCAAGGGACTGTTCTTTGTGAACCAAGGTGTTCGTTTATAAGAATGGCATGCGGCTTCATGCAATGTGCAAAAAAATTTTGAATGGGATCTATTGTTCACTCTAATCTTTTTGGAAAAAGGACTTTTGCATGAACATTACGGTGTTATTTGTGAGAGAATCACATAGGTTTGGATGTCTTTGTCAAGTCAAGTCAGTCAAGTTTATTTCTATATACAAATACAAAAATAAATAGCCAGTGCCCGCAAATAGCTTAGCTAACGAGGCGGGCAGAGGGTTAACATAAAGTTACAATATAGGACAATGAATTACAAAAATTACAAACCAAAGAAAAGAAAAAGGAAGTTGTTGCTTTCGGCTGAAAGAAATCGTTTATTTTTTGGTTTCTGTGGAAGACTTAAAATGGCGCCTTTGGAAACTTGATCTTTTTGCTTGTGAAAATGCTTCAATTAGATATTCCATCCACTTTATTGATTTCGAATAAAATGTATCCTTTAACAGTTCCCAAAGTATGCAAGATCCATGGTGGAGCAGTTTTTCCAGGCTTCTGGGCCAATAGTTTAACCTTGACCCCACCCACATCACGTATTATATATAAGATCGACAAGGGAAATCCCTGTGAGTAATCGATTATCAATTTTTTGATCAAGGCTATTGGTTATATAGATTTCATCAATTAATATCAATTCTCAGATGTTAACATATTAACTTGTTTTGTACTGCATATACATATGGCACAAAATTAAGAATAGGCCTAGTGGGAGCCCTCCCCAACACAGATTTTTAGGCACCAATAAACTTGAGTTGAGGTTATGAAGGGACACAAGTGGTATTTGCCTCAATAATTCATGATGTAATTATTTCATACCATAATCTATCAGCAAATGCAGTTTAGATAACTATGCGGAATGTTGAATGTACATCGATTGTTGATTGGAGAGAAATTTGTGAGTATCGAGAATTATCAATTAGCTGACACTCGATAAAATCCAGTAATTATTATCGATTTTTTTATCGATTTATCAATTGGTCTTTTGAGATCAATTTTTATTGAGCGAACACACCAGGCATTACCACGTCTTGTCAAATACACTGGAATATTATCTGCTTCGATATTTTGTCATTCAGGTTATTTTTGGTACTAGTGCCCACAAAGCCAGCACGTTTAAGCAGATTTTGTAAAATTATTTTGAACCCTGTCCTATCAGTCAATTGCAGGGATGACCATTCCAAAAGTAAAGCGCATGCTCTCAGCCAATCAGAATCAAGATAGTGAGTACCGGTACAATGTATAATATAAAAATTGGGGTGGCAATTCCCATCCCGGGGGCTAGCAAAGATGGTTAATGGTCACCGCTGTGCTGGAATTAAATGATACATTCATCTCTTTATTTGACAATAATTTAGGGAATTAACAGGGGGTCCTCCTACCACTCCAAAGGATAATGAAAAATAGTAGATAGATAGATAGATGGATATGATTGGAACCATGTATGACCCCCTTTGTATTTCCACTTAGTGCCATGTTGTAATTATATAATGTACTGGATTTTCATCACATCAATCTAAGAGATGCACTGAGATTCAGAGTAAAAAAATGCACGGTAGTACTATCCCTTAGGGTGTAAAATATGCCAATGTGCATCAGCGGTGTCTCTTACGGGTGACCAAACAGTTTGCTATCCCTTCGGGATCAGTCTCACACCAAATGTGACATCGTTACTTGTATTATGATATAAAATTTCAATATTATTGTTCCTTTAATTTTATAGTATTTTAGAGACCCATAAAAAGCTCCATCTGCTTGCTTAGTCTTTGCAGCTGCTTTCTGATTGGCTGGCACATTTTAAATTAATAATCATGTTTGCACTCAATCCTGGGATTCCTAGGCATGGTCTACATCGGGAAGAGAGACAAGGTTTGAATGCTGCAAGCAATGGGGGCTGAGACTAGAAAATCCCGCAATCTCTGAACAGCCCAGGATTCCTGTATAACCTTCTATTTGGTGTTCCATTAAGTTTCAAAGTAACTAGTTTTTCCTTTTCATTCTGAGAATTGCTTGAATTTTAAGAACTCAAAGCTAAGCTGTGGCTTACAGAGTCACTTAACCTCCCCTACAGATGAAAAGCAAGGTTTAATTTTGTGTTCAAGTATGTACTCAAGACACTTACTTTTCAATATATCTAGAGTAAGATTCAACTTTCATTTTTTCATGGCTACATTACAAAGCAAAAGGTTTTATTCATTAGTACATAAATTTTAGGCTTAATCCAGACATAAAAATATGTAATTGGCCCAACCCCCTCCCTTTAATCAGTGTTCTAATGGTCCATTCCATAGAAAAGCCAGGAAGTCCTTTTCATGGTATGAAAACTACCTGCACCACAATTGTTTAGTTTAGTAATGGGATTTTAACAACCTTGTAATTTCTAAGGGCTTAATATGGCTATTAAAAGGTTGTTACTTTTATCATATGATTCAGTAACCACTTTTTAATGGCACACACTATCCTTGCCATTTCTAAGGGTTTGATAATGGCCATTAAAAAGTTGTTACTATTATTGTTTGATTCAGTAACCTCTTTTTAATGACTTGCACCTTTCCCGCAAAAATTGTAATGCATTTTTAATGCCTATTAAAATGCCATCAATTTCTAAAATGCAAAAGTAATGGCCATTAAAACCCTTGTAAGGGGATTTTAATGGAAATTTAATGGATTTTTAACGATTTTGAGTTTCATAGTGCTGTACATACCTAAGCATTAGAGCACAACTTTCTATGACTTTATCAGCGCAATAGAGCACACACGTGATGTTGGGGGAAACACGAGAACATTGTAAACTCACAAGCCGTAGGTGCACCACAAGTGCTCTATTTACCAAAGTTATAGAAAGTTGTGCTCTAATGCTTTTATGATAAAGCAGGGGAGAATCATCCTTATCGGTGTAATAGACCATAGATTGGACCATCAGAGCATGCGTTATATTGTAGCTATATTATAAAAATCAATAGTATTACTGAATGCAAATGAAAATTTATAGAAAAATTCTTCCAAAACTTTTGCTAATGAAGTCCATGTACAGCCATATACATTGGGTAATTTTGAGTCTAAATGGAGCAGCAAACAAAAGAACAAACTAGTTATCAACATACTGAAATTTGGACCACATGATTCCAATTGTCCCAAGGGTGAAGAGGCTTATTAAGTTGTATAAGTCCAAGGCTTAGGAGTGAGATTCTGTGCCGTTTGAATCCTTTCCAATCAGTCTTGATTCCTTTTTCATTTGTGAAAAATCCATGCAAAAATCTGAAAAATATTTAAGGCTTGCAAATTACCTTTGATTTAGCCTTGAATATATTTTTTTCATCAAAATATAATACCTTTCCCAGTCCGTGTTCTGCTCAGTCCTCGTTTCTTGATTTATGAACCGTGTGCAGGTTGACTGTTTTTTACAATTTCTTTCATTTTTGGCACCAAATCATGAACGAAGTGATGGAAAAGCCAAACTCACCTAGACCTGGCCTGCCAACCGCCTCGCCTTTAAGGGTTTTTCTCACGTAAAATCCGGAATTATGGATTTCCTAGCTTAATTGACAGAGTTAAGGGAGGGAAATTTATCACCAGATTCAAAAGTACCTCGCCAAAAAATTCTAAAAGTTGACAGCTCTACTCACCTTGGAAACCATATATTTCCTCTTCGACGAAGAGGAAATCATCCCCTTTCTTCTGTGCTTCCATCCATGCGATCAAGTCTTCTGTATTCCATTCTGCAAAAATAGAAATAGAAGATTCGATTCATCACGGTGTTTTCGCCATTCATGGCCACTGGAAAAATCGGTTCTTCTTGTAACTATGTAAACAGTTCGTAAAATCCGATTTACACAGTATGTAAATTCATTTACAGACTATTTACATCGTATGTAAATGAAATTTCCTTTCACATTGTGTGTGAATAGTTTGTAAATTTTAATTTACACACTGCTGTAAAATGTTCACCAACGACGCTATTTCTATGCACTGAAAGAGTCTGTAAATATAGATATACACTCTATGTAGAAAACTTCATCTCACATAGCCATATTTACAGAGTTTATTGGTACCTCTGTTAAGCGGACATCTCCTATTCAGCGGTCACTTTCCAAGGCAATTAACTGTACTTATCTTCATTCAGTAGACACCTCCATTAAGCGGCCAGTGGCCGCGACCGCCATTTCCCTTTTCGTACGTGTCGCGAGCTTAATTGCCTTTTGCGAACCTCCAATAACTGGCTACGTTTCACGGTCTCGCGGGTTTTGTGAGTGGAGTTGAAATAATTTTGGTTACATTAAATATGCACATAGTTTGTTACTGTGTTATTTCAGAAATGAAGTTATGTTGCGTTACTCGATGGACACCCTTATAGTATCGGCCATTTAAATAACATTGACGGTAAAATAATATTCTGTAAATAGTCTGTAAAAGTGCAGAAAGGGGCCTCCAATAGTCTTTGTAAATATTCTGTAAATATTCTGTAAACAGCCTGTAAATGATGTTTTAGCCGCTGTTATAAACTTTGTAAATAGTATGTAAAGGTACAGAAAGGGGGCCCTGAATACTATGTAAATAGTGTGTAAATAGCCTGTAAAAATCCTACTCCATAAATAGTCTGTAAAAGTGCAGAAAGGGGCCCACATAAGTCTTTGTAAATATTCTGTCAATAGTCTGTAAACAGCCTGTAAATGATGTTGTAGCTCCGTTATAAACTTTGTAAATTTTATGTAAAAGTGCAGAAAGGGGGCCCTGAATACTGTGTAAATAGTCTGTAAAAATCATACTCCGTAAATAGTCTGTAAAAGGGCAGAAAGGGGCCCACAATAGTCTTTGTAAATATTCTGTAAATAGTATGTAAACAGCCTGTAAATGATGTTTTAGCTCTGTTAGAAACTTTGTAAATAGTATGTAAAAGTACAGAAAGGGGGCCCTGAACACTATGCAAATAGTGTGTCAATAGTCTGTAATTAGTCTGTAAAAATCATACTCCGTAAATAGTCTGTAAAAGTGCAGAAAGGGGCCCACATACGTCTTTGTAAATATTCTGTCAATAGTCTGTAAACAGCCTGTAAATTATGTTGTAGCTCTGTTATAAACTTTGTAAATAGTATGTAAAAGTACAGAAAGGGGGCCCTGAACACTATGCAAATAGTGTGTCAATAGTCTGTAATTAGTCTGTAAAAATCATACTCCGTAAATAGTCTGTAAAAGTGCAGAAAGGGGCCCACATACGTCTTTGTAAATATTCTGTCAATAGTCTCTAAACAGCCTGTAAATTATGTTGTAGCTCCGTTATAAACTTTGTAAATAGTATGTAAAAGTACAGAAAGGGGGCCCTGAACACTATGCAAATAGTGTGTCAATAGTCTGTAATTAGTCTGTAAAAATCGTACAACGTAAATAGTCTGTAAAAGTGCAGAAAGGGGCCCACATAAGTCTTTGTAAATATTATGTCAATAGTTTGTAAACAGCCTGTAAATTATGTTGTAGCTCCGTTATAAACTTTGTAAATAGTATGTAAAAGTACAGAAAGGGGGCCCTGAACACTATGTAAATAGTCTGTCAATAGTGTATACCTATTACTCTGAATAGACTGTGAAAGTGAAGGCCGAATGGTGTCTTGTCAAGTTCTCGGTAATGGTTAAAATCTAAACATAAAATTTTCCCGAAATTCATTTTGATAAATTCCTTAAAAGTATATCTAGAACATCTGATGACGTGTCAACTGTTTTCCGAGGCCCATTCTTTTGTATTGCCCGCCAATCATTTTTCTGTAATTTACCTCACTTTATACACGCTTTAATCTAGACTTAAAGTGCATATGAAACGAAATCGTTTTTCGGATCTCTGGAAAGATCATTATTAGACAAACATGCTGACCAAGTTTGAGAAAGATTTGATAAATAACCGCGAAGCTATGCGCTCGCAAAGTCAAGAGTTTTGTGGCTAGCTAATTAGCATGCGAGTAATGTAATTTGACGCATCATTTTGTTTGCTTGTGTACAAAGACTATGAGCGCGATCACGCTAAAAACCTAACTTGCATACTATAGAAGTCTTATAAACCTTTCAAAACTGGTTGGTTAGGTAGATAAAAATGTTTTCCCTAAGCAATCTTTATTTGAATTTCCTGCTGCATGTCTGAAGGGTATAAGAAGCCGAATTCGTCATCTTCTTTAATCTCGCCTTGTCATGTAGAAACAAAATTACGTCACGAAACAGTGTCATCTGATATTCTAAATGCCTAATGTGCTAGCCAGAGGTCACATCAAAATACGTAACTTTGAACGGTCATAACATCGCAGCATTTTACCGGAATTCTTTCAAACTTGCAGTACTTACTTCTTTAAAAACAATGTGTTGAATATTGTAAAAATTGATTTCGTTTCATATGCACTTTAAGTTTTATGTCAAATTTTCACTTTCGCGTAGCTTCTGATCTCGTGACCTAGCGCGATTTAATCGGCGATCAAATTTTCTGTGTCGTTAGAAAATGATGACACCTAAAAAAAGCCGTGTTAGGGACTTTTTTAATTGTATAATAAGTGTCCTTATATTTTCGTAAATATGCAAAATATAAAAAATCGCTCACACGGTTTTGCAGGTCATTTCTCCGTGAGTAAAGTCCGAAAAAGTGTGAAATGTGCCGTCTCGACCCGTTTCAAGTAATTATTAGTTAGTTTTTAAGTTCTGGGCCGTTAAAATAGAATAAAAATTTAAACTTCGCTAAAATGAACAACTTCATGAGATAGAACTATCCTTTAGCTTTTAAACAATGTATAGCGGATTATCATAGCGTAAATTGCGACGCGACGATATTTTTTCTCCGTAAGCACGTCGTTGTCACTGATCCCATTGTTTGGGACTCCTGTGGTTAATGCAACGCTGACCGGCTTTACCGGCGGCTCTTCAGGGTCCTCGGCCATTTTGAAAATGGCGGTTGGCGGTTGGTGTTCTGCGCTGAAATCAACGATGGCTATGGAAAGGAAAGTATCTTGAAATGCCGGTCGGCTCCGACAGCAAGAGCAAGTATCATTGCTAAAAGGTAATTACTATCATCATTTGCAAATTGACAGGTAGTTAATCCTTGTTGTTTAGATATAGTCCAGTAAAGTTACGGTTATAGTCCTGTAAAGTTACGACCGGTTAGCGCAGTGGTAGAGCGCCGGGCTGATGTTCGGGAGGTTGGGAGTTCAAACCCTGGCCGGGCCAACACTCAGGGTCTTTTTCTAATAATTGAGGAGAAGGTGCTGCCTTTGCTCTAACATCTGCAAATGGTTAGACCTTCGCGTCTTCTCGGATAAGGACGTTAAACCGTAGGCCCCGTCTCTCACATACACTACACTAACCGGAACCAGAGGGACGTTAAAGAACCACTAGGACCGTCGGAAGTTGCCCAACCTCAGTGTCACAGAACTCACAATACTAACACACACTCATGTTTATAAAGCTGGTTCTTATAGGATGAGTTATCCATTAATGTAAAGCGCTTTGAGCCGCGAGGATAAAGCGCTATATAAGCACGTTATTATTATTATTATTATTATTAAAATGAAACAAATTGCAACAAAAGGTTTTTCGTCGGATTATTGCTCTAGAAGTTGTATAGAACAACTGGTAAAAAATCAGAAAAAATCCGACAATGCAAGCACGTTCAAAAATGCATTTCTTTTTGGGGCTTAAAATACGAGCAATGCGCAACATGGAAACGAGGCTGAAACCGGAAGTCACTTGATGCCTATCTTTAAATGGCCACAATCACACTTTTATTCAATTTAACACCAAAAATTGCATCAGAGGTTTTTCTAGGAACATAAATTATAATTCTCGAGGGCATTAATGTGTCATTTTCAGCAGATTCTGAAAGGAGATCTTACGAAAGCGGTTGGCTTGAGAAAACGTGCACTGATCGGGGAAATTGCTCTTGGAAAGCTGTACATACGTACATGTACAACTTTATTTAACCACGGTTTAAACATCAGTATAACAGATAAAACTAACATCATAAAGCACTTGTTTGCGTGTTTGTCGAGTGGGTACCCGCTCATTTTGATTAAAATTCCCTTGAAGTTTGAAAGGAATATAGTAAATGGTATACGATGAGGCCGGTCGTTCGAAAGAACTGCCCCGGATTACCAGAAACTACGTATTTGAAAATAGTTAGTTCTAGGCATGGGCACTTGGGCAAGATGTTCTCAGAGATGCGTAGTGGATCATTGATACCGTCAGGTGGAATGACCGACAACTGGGCAGCTTGTCAAGACAGACAAGAGACATGTTTATCTTCTGTGTGGACAACACTATGTAGCTTCATCAGACAGAGTACACCTTTTTGCTGCCGCCCAAGCCGGATCGAGTCACACAAAGCTCCCCCGTCCCAAGCTTCAGACGGCGAAGGCGTTGACTTAGCCTCGGGCGGCTACAGAGGACATTCAGAGTAATAGATTATACTAATGCATGAATAGCGTACAACAAATGCATGAAGCACGGGTAGCGCAGCGTGTAAAGCGCAGCGTGTAAAGCGCAGCGTGTAAAGCGCAGCGTGTAAAGCGCGCTTTGCTTCCCATCTCCGTGTACCGGGTTCGATTCTCAGCCGAAGCCAGTTAGGATTAATGTAAGGTTAATGTAACCTGCATTGTATAAATCGCAGTCCGTATCTTAGGGAGAGCAGGTATTCTGTTAGCCGCACATTGTTATAGATAGATCGATAGATGCCAACTGTTAGACCGTTGTCAGGCATACAGGGAAAATCCCGGCGGCCCAACTACCTGAAGCGCGCCCTCCCGGCATCCCCCGCGCACGCGTCTTATTTACGATCCTGACACGCCCTTGGGTCTCACAGGATGCTTTCGCCCGTACAATGACCACAGATTTATTCAATCCATGTATTCCATTTATAACCAAGGCATGTTCGCGGCAAAAACGGAGTTGGCGAACTTAAAGGTTCGAGTATTTGCTTTGCCGATACTGAACACACGAGACGTGTGGTGTGACAAGTAAAACAGCAGCGTTGTGGCCCCCTTGACTGCTAAGGCACGACTTACTTGACGCGTTGCGTCTAGGCCCTACCGAAAGCACAGCTCACAACTCTGCGTATTGTAAGAGTTACACGGTCAATGTCATGCGCACTTGATCTCAGTCTCGCTATCAGCGCATCAGCATCCGCTCCCTTGTATTGAGTGTAGTGCCTCCATACCCACTCAGCTGATGAGTTTTCTTTGCTGTATCGATTCCGTGAAACAAATCAGGTAATTGAAATCGAAGCCAATGGTTTCTTATAACGCGAATATAGCTGAGAACGTGCGCTATGATTAAGAGGAGGGTGAATCAAAATTCAGAGTAAGGCTCATCAATGCTTATGCCTCGAGAGGGATGGGGTTAGAAGGGTGGATCGCTAGCAAGCTCTAATTCTGAAGTTGACAGTAGAAAACGCAAAATCTATGATCAATATATCCGCAATATATGGCAACACCCGACTATTCTTCGTGTATCTTGCTTAAGCATTTCGCTTTGACTATTGTTCTGCGGTCTGGGGTGCCTGTGGCAAGGCCGACCGCGATTATTTGGATAAATTGCTGCGGCGCGCAGTCAGTATATTTGAAGGTCGCATAGCAGATCAATGCGACATAAGAAATACGCGTAATCTTAAAGCGTTCGAGCAGGAGCGTCTTACGCGATGGGGTACATTGTCGACTACTGGATAGCCCTCAGCGGGACCTTAAAAAGCCTGGGCCAAACGCTGCGCTACTGCCGTGTCGAATTTTCCCTGCTAGCAGACCCAGTTTCGACCCAGCGCAGAGGTCTCTTTTCCTCGCGAACCACATCGGTCATAAAGCGCGCGGAAATCGGCACCGTCCGCATGTCCTTGTAGCCAGCGGTCGCGCGCGTGAATGTACACTTTGTTATTCAAAATGGCGGATCGATTGTCGAACTCTTTGTGGGTTTTGGGATAAACATTTGCACGTACAGTGATGCAGGTCAGGAGAAAAAGGAAACAAAACTAGAAGAGTATTTTTGGAGATCCCTTGGTGCCTTTTTAAACAAGGATCATCCAGAAATTGGCCGAAGTTGTGGCGAAAACAAGTCCGAGTCGGCTAACAGCACCAGCCAATATTCGAACTGTTGTTTCATCCTTCGATAACAACCAAGAACGTGAACTTAAATCTTCTGTTGGTTGATTTAGAGGCGTTTTGTTCATCACAAGTAATGTGCGGCGGTCTGCAGGAAAGTTTGTTCTCGCCACCAAGGATTTTTTATTGGCCACCTAGGTCCCTAAGGTTTGCTAAAGAACCCGAAGTACTGGATTGTTGTTCACTGAAAGAAAAGTCGCTGGCAAAACTAAAGTAGACCAGATTGTGAAACTGTATCTGTACAGCCCTGTATATATTGCTCTAGAAATCGTGCCTAGAAGAACGTAGATAATATTTTTCCATTGTCACAGAATATTTCACTGCAATAATTTTTTTCTCATGCAATAATATTTTGTTTGTTGGTATTTTGTTTCCATGAATAGGGACTTCACTGAGTAAAACAAACGTTAGTGACAGAGCTCAATTTTATGAATGAATTAATGAATGGATTAACTCATCTGTACAGGTGTGAGATACAGGAGAGTATATCTTGAGAACTAAGTGCTGTCAGGAGACAAACCAGAGCTTTATATATAACCAAGAGACTTGTTGAAAGCATGTCAGATGTTCCTGTGGTGTGTGACTGTAAGAAAGCATGACACTTTCATCTTATCACACTGTGATTCACAAGACTCCTAGCTTGAGTAAAAATCTTTTTTTTGTGTCTTTGAATATGACTGATTAACTATTTTACTGGTGCTGTGGCTTGCTAGTGCACTGTGATAAAATTTCTTCAAAATGCAATTTGAAATTTCACTAGAAGAGGCCATAAGACATCATTAAGTCTATTATTGGAGAAGTTTTTGTGTTGTGCTTCAAGAAAGAAATAATAGTCAAGGGGTTTTTAATAACTTTTCCTTTGTTCTCGTGAGAATTCTGGAAGAAAATGACTGAATGAAATCTCTCAGTTCCTCTTGGGTGGAATTCTTTTTGCCCAGCACTGCATTCTTAAGAATCTGCGTTTAAGACATAAAAAGTAAGCTACTGAGTGTAATTCTGGTTTTGGTTGCCCAAGGACAAAAATATTTTTTTGAAAATATGTCTGTCAAGTGGTAAATTTAATTTTCGAAATCTACTTGCTGCATCACTCAGGCAATTTCCTTTAGGGTTAAAGTGGGATATCAGCAGAGGTGAGCCAGTCCACAGTCAACATAGAAATTACATTATACAGAGTTGTTGATGAGGCAGATGTACGTATATTGAACTCCCAAGGAATTCCTCTTAAGGAATTCTATTCCTTCAATTTCATTGAAGATTTTATTCCAAAAAAGTCTAACAGAAAATTAAAACAAATGTGCATGTAATCTCTTTTTCATCATTTTTATTTATGCTTCCTACAAATGTTTACTAAAAATTGCTTGCTTATTTAATAATTTTATTACAAACTTGATACATTTGTGGTTCACTGCCTGAACAAAAAATTACCAAGCAGTCACCATAACAATATTTTATTGTTAAAATATTAGTCACAGTGACTGGTCAAATATCTTTTGCTTGTCATGAAACTTTGTTCAAGGAGAAAGAGTGTATTTGTTTTATTCCAGTTAACTTCTGTGGATACCAGAGAAAGAAAGGGGAAAAGCTCAAGGAAAAATAACAGAGCCACACATCAATAATTTATGCAGACAATGAACTCTAATTAGAATGTCACTTATTTTGCAGTTCAGTTTTGGTTTGAATGCAATGAGCAAATGCTTTTAATGGCCTGTCAAGTTGTCTAATGGTTGTAATATGAAACAAAATGTTTATAATCTGATCCATGATATCACTGAACAGTGAAAATGACTATGTGGTCACCAACAGGGTGGCCCCAGTCAAACCTTGCATCACACAGTAACACTTATGGGCTTGTATATATGTAGCAGCATTTCACTACCCTAGTCAATCAGTGTTTATGTTGGCTAATCAGGAGTCATTTCATGAGCTGCATGCCCTGCGGTATCCCAGAAGACAAGCCCCAAAGCACTGGTTGCTGTTTGATCTGTCCTAATGGCCAATAACACTGTCAAGGGAGATATAAAATCATAATATTACTATTTTATAGTGCACAGTACTGGTGTGGCTTCCCTTCATGGCGGGGTACTCCCTTACAAGAGCTCTAAGGGGATGATTGCTGCTAAACAACATCCCAATTTTTCCTTCAGTAGATAGAATGGGGTATGGTATGCATGGTTAACAAAGTTCTCTCTAAAATGGGATTTGATAATAAAGACCTGCACCCACATCAATTTGCTTTCTTGGGGCACATTTTTTTATTTATTTTCAAGTCCCTTGATTACACCACTATTCCCAGAATCCTTTTCATAGTTCCTTTTGTTTTGCTCAGTAACAACATTACCTTGTAGCTTTTAAGGGAGCTCAAACTTTTCAATAACAAATCAAATTTGAAGAGCAAACTGGCAGTAGTGGTATCAAGATGTTATAAGGGGCATTGTCAGTTTTAAACAATTTATATTATCAAAACAGGTAGAGTTTCAATCACGCCGTTGAAATTTCGAACCCACGGGTCACTGATTTATATCATGGGATGACCAAAATGTGACATACGACTATGAGAAAAAGATCATGTGACTGAGTACTGACTGTTTATTCACTGAAAGACATCAAGCCTAGGTCACGTGATAGCTTTTTAGACATCACGTGATAGAAATTTGCTGCCGCCGGGCTTGAAATTGAAACAGCTCGATTGAAACACTACCTGTTTTGATAGTATAAAGCCAAGCATACTATTGTTGACCTGCTCAGAACAGGCCAGGTCTCAGTTTGGGTACAAATAATAGAATATAGTACAAATAAACTGAATCTGGGGTATCTTTTCTTGTGAAAATTGTTTTTATAATGGATTCCACATTAAATTACAGGTCATAGTGGCTATAATCCTAAAAGTGAGTACCCCTGCCCCTATTGGCATTACATGTTCAACAAACTGTGAGAAATACTAGATACAGTATCTAGTATTTCTCACAGTTTGTTGAATATTGTTTCTCACAATTCTAATCAATTGAGGCAGAAAATTTAACATTTGAGTTTGCCTCTCAATGCCCAATAGGCTGGCATTTGGTGTCTATGCACTTCCTGAACTACTTTGATAGACAGAAATAAATATTGGACTATTGAGGAACAGAAAGCATTTCTCTGTACAGCTTATAATATGATTAATAATTCAAGATACTTTTTAATTTTTAGCCCATGAAACTTTAGCATAAATCAGGTAGGTTTCTAGATAACTCAAGTAATCATTTGAACAGCCAAGGCAAGGGCTGATGAACTCGAAACCACCTGATCACGATTTCAGAGCGCGCGAGAGACAGAATGAATTGATATACACATCTTTCAAATACAAAAGATGCTATATTCAGCCCTCGAATAACAATTATAGTGAAAGGTCATATTTTGATCGACTGACGGTCACGGAAGCATTGCAGTATGAAAAATCCCTGACTGAAACTACCGAAACAACGAACTCGCGCGTAGTAAAACAAACAGCGCTTTGTTTATTTTTCGATACCATACCAACCACTAAAAATCACCTTAAAAAGTTAAAAATATATAAAATCGCTCTTCCTTTATGCCTCACCTTTTCTCCTCGGGTCGTAGTTTTTACCAAGATTCAATTTCTCACTCTCTTTGTCTCTGAGCAGCTCACCATCGCACTGTTAATTCTTGTCTTCCAAAACCATTTGTACAAACACAAACCGTCCATTTTTTCCGGGTTCTGGCCATATTTTGAAGCAAAATGACTTTTTACAAACTCAAAAATGAGCCTTCGCGCAAACAAATCGAGAAAACCAAAACCATACGATTGTAGAACAACAAGTGAACTTTAGGTGAATGTCAATTTCAACGTTTCAAAGATAACACTCAAAACGGTATTAACTGCACAGAAATACCGATTTTTTCTCTTTCAGGTCTTCGACATCAAAACTCGATAAAACAACCAAATTGAAAAAATCAAAAACAAGCGCGCGAAAGCCCTACAAAGATGCTGAAGGTCTCGTTTGAAAGCTCTTCCTTCCTTCTTTCCGATTGTCAAATCAAGATGGCGATCAATGACATAATAAACCCGTGGGAGGAGGTGAAAGTGGGGGCTGTCAAACTAAATGTATTTAGTTACCAGTCTCCCCAAAATAACCTCACGGCCAAAATGGCGACTGTGGACAAAAGATGGTGCCTTATGCCCTACGTGAACCTCAGCCAGCGAAATGCAGAAAAGAGGCCTCTGCTAGCAGGGAATGTCGAATTCCATTCTATGAATTAAGTTTGACTGTAGCACGGCAGTAGCGCGACGTTTAGAACCACTGCTGCGCTAGTGTCGAAAAATCGGCAGCCCTTGCCGTGCGATCGACAGTAGCGCGTGTTGGTTCCAAACACCGCGCTTGTCGTGTCGAACTCAATTGAAGACTGGCTTGGCATCCTGGTCTTATAAACCTAATTCAGAAAAGGTTGCTTTGGTCTTTGGTCCTTGAACGCCTTTGTTTCGTGGTCACTGAAGCAAAGAATTCCTGTCTGTCGCGCTATAATTGAAAGACCAAACGCCAAAGCAACCTTTTTAGAATTAGGTGTATACATGCCATAGGAAGATCGTATGGAGGGGGAATCCGGACTAAAATTCAATTGGATCGTAAATGTCATTCAATTGGATCGTAACTCGCATTGGATGTCGTACATCTCATGTAATTGGATCGTAAATGTCATGCAATTGGATCGTAAATGTCATGCAATTGGATCGTAATTCGCATTATGTCGTACATCTCATGCAGTTGGGATCGTAACTCGCATTCAATTGGATCGTAATTCGCATTATGTCGTACATCTCATGCAATTGGATCGTAACCGCATTAAATTGGATCGTAATTCGCATTATGTCGTACATCTCATGCAATTGGATCGAAACTCGCATTGGATGTCGTACATCTCATGCAGTTGGATCGTAAATGTGATGCAATTGGATCGTAACTCGCATTGTGTCGTAACTCGCATTCAATTGGATCGTAATTCGCATTATGTCGTACATCTCATGGCAATTGGATCGTACATGATGTATCGTACTTCATATTACATTAGATCGTAGTAGCATTGGGTCGAACATAGCATGCCATTACATAGCAACTACCATGGTATTGGATCGAACATTTCATAACATTGGATCGTACACAGCATTCTGTCGTACTTGGCGTGCAATTGGATCGCAATTTCTGCCGATAACTGTGTACTTACAAGATTACGGGCCATTTAATACGTCAGGCCCATTATTTATTTATTTATTCCTTCCTGTCACGTGTAGAGTCTCTAAAATAAAATAAAATAAAATAAAATAAAATAAAATGTGTTCGTTGTCCCTGCTGTATATGATCCCCAGTATCCGAATTGTGTCCCTGCTCATAGCATTTCGCGCCATTTGTACACGAAGTGTTGTCCTTCTTGCGTTTCTTTCACGGTCTCGAGCAAAGAGAGGTAATTTTATGTGTTTTAGCCCTGAATAAGTCTACTATGGCAGAGAGAGACAGGTTGCTATCGCGTACAACTGATTTGCTACAGAATATAGTTGAAGACCTGAGGGGGGCATGCTCGACACAAAACAGCATCACTGCCGCTTCTACCAACTCTTCTAGTTGGGCTTCAAGACCAGCTTCACTTTCACTCACACCAAACCAAGCTCCTTTTCATAATACCACCACAAGCTCTACGACTAGACCTTGCAGCGCTACTGAGGAATTCAGGTAAGTTTCTTGTTTGCCTGTAGGCGTTTGGAGGGTAATTGTTCGAGATGAAATTTTCTGGAATGCGCTGCGTCACGTCGATCTGACAAGGTAAAGGGAGGCGATTTGGAGCCTGTCTAAAAATGCATTAAATTGATAAGTCAAGCCGTGTACCAACCCGCGTAACAAGGGCTTTTTATTTCAGGTATTGGTATCATGGATGATAGACAATAGGTATCTTTTGCTGAGGGAGAATTATTGGGTTTCAATCACGTGATTTTTTGTTTGAAATGCTTATTTAGTCAATCTCTCACTTTGACTTTGCCCATGCAAATCTACGTGTTCTACGATGCATTTTTCTTCTGTACTTCCTCAAGTTTGTTGCATCCCGATCATAGAAAAGTGTGCTCTCTTTTTGACGCTTGCATTGCACGATTCAACAAAGCTTTGAAAAATAAAGGGTGATTTTGGAGTCCCCAAGGTAGGGGCGTTTGACTGGAATTTTAAACGACTTTTGTTTGGGGGAAAATCAAATCCCCCACCCTTCCCCGGGTCCCTAGGGATGGGGTTTCAATTGACTAGTGCATAAGTAGTACATAATTAGTATGAGTTCAACATTGCCACAAGGTGAAATACTATTTTGTTTTCTTTCTCAGAGTTCGTTTTCCTGGTCTGTGTTCAAGAAATATATCAAGGCCAGCCATTAATAACCAGTCAAAGAAAAGAAAAAACACAAGTATTCAGGGCTTCTTGCCAATAAAGTTCCAGCCTCGGGAGACCTGGACTCATGATGTGTGCATCCTATCAAAGAAAGATGCAGAATATACTCCAGACCGCACAGAAATGGAAATCCTTCAAAATGCTGGCCTTGGAAAACTTAAAGTGGTCTTTCCAGACAAAAATGCATCACATGATGAACTAGTTTCATTCCTTGAAACTAAATTTCCCCGACTAAAAGATGGAGGTGGTTTTGAAGTTCTTCGTGCAAGTGGAGGTGGCGGCGGGCAACGAACCCTTTCACTTGTCCTTCCAAGTCGTGAGGGGTACACAGTTCCCCATCTGAAAGAGCGCTTTGGCCAAGCTGTAGTTTATATCAGACCTTTACAGTTAGACTTGAATGAAGACCCAGAAGTTATTTCGGTAAGATACTTGTTTAACTGTTAATTGAATTTTATGACACCTGTGCAGATTTTTTTAAATTTTGGCATGTTTATCTCAGTTTTTTTACACAAACTATAAAACTGTAGCTTGACTCTATAATCTGGAAGTTCAAATCTCCCCACTATACAAGGTGTAATAATTTCACAACCTGATTGGTTGTTTTTTAAATGAGATTTCTTCTAAAAGGCTAAGAGTGTTGTGCAAATGTTCATCTGCAATGTGTGCATATACATGATTGTATAGTATGGTAATTGTGAGTTGTACTGTGATATACACCTTAAATCATGGCATATATTCAGTTGATAGAGAAAACTAGTCCAGTGTCAAATTCAGCACATGAATATTAGTAACACTACAAAGTGTCATAAAGATAGGTCGCAAACTGACTTTAATGTGAAGTTTTGAAATTGGATAATTTTCCAATGAATTCTATGGCTGATGGACATTGATGCCTGTCTATCCTCATTTCCGTGTTTTTCCCCTTGCATTTCTCCTTAGAAAGAAGGCCAGAAGATTGAGTTTCAAAACTTTATATCTCTGTTAGTTTTTGGCCAATGATCACCAAACTTTCCAATTTTGCTATTATGATTGATGTGCTAAATTTGGTGCTGACCACACTTTCTTGATAACTTTTAATTCTTTTTGAGTGATAAGGGTCTATAGTGCTGTAGAACTACTTTTTATTACAGCTTTAGAATGGGATTGGCTCTGCTTTTTATTTCATATTATTTGACTCCAGAAAAAGTAGTTATGCCAGGATCAAAATAATTACGATACCTGAGTTGGAAATACTAGAATTTTCCTAAAATTTTGTTGTATGTAATCTCTTAGGTATATGCATGCATTGTAACAAAAGAATGACAGCAAGACTGCAAAAATGCTGTTGAACACAGAGGCATCCAAGTCATCAATCTGCAGTTCTCTTTTCTACATGTGCACTCATTTTGAGTTATTTTACTGTAAATGCATCAGATCATTTTGCAAATCAGGAAATCCCATCAGCTGTACAGTAGTTTATATCCTTGCTTTCATTTCTTTGGTTGTGGTGCGCATGTGCAATGGTGGTCAAGTGGGCTTTTTGAACTAAAATTACATTGCAACTAAATAATTTACCACAAATCTCAAATTCTCACTGAAAGTTCTTATTACTTTCAAACATTATTATTACAGTGCGTTAAGCTTTTATTATATATTATATTTAAAAGCATTTTGTTGTGGTCATTGGTAGGAGCCACTTTTTAGTATAAGTGTTTCTTGATTTTGACAGGTTGATGTTCTGAAAGTGGCCTGTGTCAATTGTCAAGAGAAAGTACCACTTACAAGCATGAAGGATCATCAACAGCACTGCAATGGTGGGTCCTCGGGCTATTCAAGTGGAAACCCTTCTACAAGGTACTGTAAGTCAACCTTTAGACAGAAAAATTATCAACTAAAGTTTCTCAAAATGGATTGACACTCAGATTACATGTAACATGCACATGTAAATAGCATAGTGCTATATGGTAGCCTGTACTATAGCTGGGCAGGCTTGCAGTAGTCTGGACTTGACACCTATCTGATTAACCATTCAGTGCCTGCATATTAATAATATTCAGCATGAAAAAATTCATGCTGTACATCCAAGAAATCTAAAGAAGGCTGTATCTATAGTTAACATACTACATGGATATAATTTATCTTTAATTAATCTAGAAAACGGAATAGTGGGGGGGGGAAGTCAAGTTATGGTCTATTATTTTTCCTAAATTGAACGGTCCACTCAAAAAAGAAGCCACAATAATTATTATATTAAACCCATGTTAATTACCTTTTGTTCTTTCCACAAGCATGCTACAGTTATTCATGCACTGCAAATTGGTTTGTACAGGATGGTCCAGCTTTGCAATTTGAATATTAAATATTAAATATCTGTGATGTACTAAAAGATGACTTAATTTTTTTCCTGTGTTAATGTTATTTATGTAGTACACATTCTCTATAGAGTAGAACTGAATTTACAGCAGCATAAAAAGTGCCAGTGATAGGGGAAGTTTGAAATCCAGTCTTAAAGTGCTACTCAAGGCAGAAACTTTCTTTATTTCATCAAAAAGTTCAATGATTAAAACTAACTTTTCCGAAAAAAATTCCTTTTTGCGCGCGACCTGAATTTCTTACCGATTTTCAAATATATTTGTTTCGCGCTTTTTCTTGGTAATGAAATCCGTATGCTAATTTTTATGCTAATTATCTAGACTCGCCTCTGACGTCACAACGGGAACGGGTCTCGCAAGACTATGTTGTGATCGTGAGAGGAAGCTCGCATGTGCCCCTAGTTTTCGTTGATTTCTCCCGAAAATATGGTTCGGAAATGTGTTGCAATGGGATGCAATAATGTAGCAGACTCCAGCAAAGGAAATAGTCTTCATATTATCCCTTTTTACTACGCCGATCGCCCGGAGGCCGCGAGAAAGAGAAAAGCTTGGCTCGACTAGAATCGTGGATTCGGAAGGCTTCTTGTGCTCTGTACACTTCCACGTGGATGCATTTCCGAGCAGATACTGGAAGAGGACAATATTGAAGAACGATGCGATCGGTGTGTGTGTGTATTCCTTACGATACCTGCAAAGTCTTTGGAGAAATGAACCGCTATCAGTACAAAGGCGCGGGAAGGCGACACAGAAGCGGTGAGTCCTATTATTTTAGACGGCATTTGTTGACAATCGGATGCTTCGTTTAGGTACTTGAGTCAGCACTAGACAGACTAAAACATCTCAGCCCGGCTAACAAACGAAGAACATCTGAAAATGCTCCGCTGAGTTCACTGTCTTTCAAACTTTATTCTCCCGGCTTCCGGTTTGATCTGACCTTCGAGAATCCAGACCCAGATAGCATATTTATACCGTAGGTTAGGAAAGTTCATAATCAATGTCCAAGAATCAAACGATCGTCTTTACTAGGAAAATCGGGAATCGGCCTAGCTTACTGCTTTTTAAAAAACCACT
Source organism: Scolanthus callimorphus (assembly GCA_033964015.1). Taxonomy (NCBI): domain Eukaryota; kingdom Metazoa; phylum Cnidaria; class Anthozoa; order Actiniaria; family Edwardsiidae; genus Scolanthus; species Scolanthus callimorphus. Next base: position 2,531,163 of record CM066912.1, on the reverse strand, counting down.
TTTGTTTGCCTATATTTACGAGTATTTTGGCACTTGCACCGGTTGCAGAACCTTTCGTTCTTGGGCCAAGAACACTAGTTTCCTCAAGTTCAATCAAGCTGTCGAAAATATATATAAGACAGTAAATATTTGTTCATCAAACCCTATCCTGAGACACAAGCCCCCTACGTGGTACATTATTTTCTACTCAATGTTTCAAGAGATCATACTAATTATCATGGTGTAAGCTTATATGAAACAAATAAATCCTGATCATATTTAATATTTGTTTACTGTAAGGGTGATGACCAAGCTGAGAGCACATCAGAACCCCATCCTGAAACACAGGCCCCCTACATATTTGTACTATATTTCAAGAGCTGATCATATGGTAGTTATCATGGTGTATATGAAATATTCAAATAAATCCTAATAATAATTCATTGTTTAGGTACTGTAAGGGCGATGACCAAGCCATGAGCACATTAGAACCCCATACTGATATGCAAGCCCCTACATGGTAAATTATTTTCTACTACTACCAAAACCGGAAGACAGTTTTTTCAGCATGAGAAAATGCACACATCTCCAGACAAAAACATTCACAATGTAGCTTTACTGGAGTCAGCAATGGGTGCAACTCAATCGAAACTCAGATATTTTATTTGGTAAATTTTCATACTAAAAACATTTGATTTCTATTTCTTTACCTAATGTTTTTAGTATGAAAATTTACCAAATAAAGTTTTTGTTTGTGAGTGACACAATAGATGAATGCTTTTGAAGGAATGAAATCAGACTTGTCAATGTTTTGGTCTGAGATGAGTGCTTTTTGTCAAGTTGATAACAGTCTACCGGTTTCGGTAGTATTTCATAGAGATCATAGTTATCATGGTGTATATGAATTAGAGCAGATAATTTTTCAGACGATTGTGAGTGGTACCATAGTGACTTTGTAATCACTCACAGACCTATAGGTTTTATTCATAATTGGTTTAATTACTTTGTGGTTTGTTTTACTACAGTTATGTGAATCGCTCTATATTCAAATGAATTGATATTTGTTTACTGTAACTGTAAAGGTAAACATCCTGAGACACAAGCCCCCTACATGGTAAATTATTTTTCAAATTCAAAATAATGACAGAAAATTAACAGAAAATTAATTCCGCAGGAATTGCCGGAATTTTATAAGAAGGTTCTAGGTGATTGGGTGGACCTCAGTGACTGCAACCCAAATGATGACCTAGATCTTATCCTGTGCCAAGCCCTTTGGAATAACAAATACATAAAAGGGATCGATGTTACAACCTACAAAAACTTTATAGCAAAGGGTTTCATCAAAATAAAAGATATTTTCCATAATGGTCGTTTAAAAACATGGGAGGTAATAAGTAATAGTGGGGTAGGGGAAGGTTCTTTTCTATGCTGGAAGGCATTAATACTTTCACTACCAAGCGAGTGGAAAAAAATTATACAAAGAGATTGGCACAGTCAAAGTCCAGAGAATAATGAAAGCGAGAGCATTGTGTTTGCATCTGGGAGAGAAAGCTATACCGCTAACGAAACTAACTTCGCAACATATTTATTGGTTTTTCATTAGTAAGCAATTTAAAGTCCCTACGTCACATCATAATGTCGAACTCAGGCTAGGCAAACCTATAGAATGGAAGTTGGTTTACCGTAAGTTGTATAACTGTACTATAGATACGTATTTACGAATTTTTCAATTTAAGATACTTAATAATATACTATACTTGAATAAGGCTTTGTTTAAATTTAAATTAGTAGACTCTCCCAGATGCTCTTTTTGCCTTATTTTTGACGAAACGATCGACCATTTATTTCTGCACTGTATGGAATCTAAGAATTTTTATTTCCAAATTAAGACATGGCTGTTTGAAAAAGCCCTTATAAAACTTCCAAATCTAGACTTTACCCAAATCATACTAGGCGTTGACAAAGCACAGGAAAACGGACCACTGATCAACTTTTTAATACTCATTTACAAACTATTACTTTACAAGTTCCGTAGTGGCTATAAGCCACCTACTCTAAAAAGTTTCATTAACTATCTAAGCTACTACCAACGCATTGAAATGAAAGTCGCAGAAAACGCTGAAAAAATAACGTTTCACCTCGCTAAGTGGGAAGCCTTGCTACCACATCTGTAATCTGTCTTGGCTGGCTGTCTTTTTTTTTTCTGTTTTTTTTTATAATTATTATTTGTTGCCTGTTGTTGTTGTTTATGTAAGTTCAAAATGTACACGTAGATAGTTATATGTTGGCAGTTTTCTATGTAAAAATGCAATAAAAACTATTAAATATAAAAAAAAAGACAAAGAAGTAAGTCTCTTAAGTGAACCATCACATAATCCTGACACTATTGCTGTTGTTTTTTTCTAGACCAGCCCTTGTGAAAGTTGCAAACATTACACCTGAAGGAATTCAGAGCTGCAAGCTAGAAATGTGTAATTGACTAGCCCAGGGTGGGGGGGTGGGGAGTTAGTTACAAGGGTGGTCCAGTTGGTCGTTATCAAAGTGGTATTTTTTAATCATGAGAACGTTTTAAAATAAACTGTCTTTCCACTAATTGTGGCACAACTTTGACCAAAGCTTGTTTGCACTTGGGTAGCCATACTGAAATACATACCCTGTCAGAGAGCAAACAAGCAAAAAACGATACTCTACCGGTGACCTCAGGAGCTCAAATAACATACCCTAAAGGGCGGCGCATACCCGTACACCTTATATGAGGGAGTACCCCTCCCCCCCCCCCCCCCCCCCCCCCGGTTTGACTAGAAGGTTATCAAAACTGAAAAAGCAAATTCATGAGAAGAACAACAAACTTAGAAGAACTGACTAGAAAGGTAGCTGGTGTTTTATTTTTATTAAAATTCAAAAGGAAAAGAGACCTTGGTACTGCTTTGAAACTATATTTTCTTTGCCGCCATCACCAAAATCGTTTGCTGGCCTTTCTTGAGCCTTTCGCATGTACACACACTTATCTACGGACATTTTCCACTGAGATTTTTTAGCCCACATTCGATTGGATTTTTGGTACTGCAACTAAGAATCCACAACATGCTGAACAGAAGTTATTTTGAAGCAGTGCAAATTTCTCTTCCCCTCCCCCTCATTTCAGTACAGGCTCTACAGGGGAGGCAGAGTCACACCCAGTTGTCGCTTCCTGTCTGTATTGCATTTCATTGCGTTATCCACTAGCTATTGGGGTAGTGAGGCTGATGTGGTTTTGTGCATGTAATGATGCTTGCTAGGTGCAAGTGTGGTAAAAACTGTGATGTGACAGTGCTTCAAATTTAAATGAGTGTTATTGTTGTATGGAGCTGGAAGGATGTACAGACAGTCTGAAAAGTGATCTTCTTTTACAAGAATTAGCTCCAGACCAAGTTATTTCTTGCACAACAGAACTCCCAGGCTTCACAACAACCTGCCTAAACAGGTGGCAAGACTACAGGCGATAGATAACTACTACAGTGGTGCCAAGAAAATCAGGAGAAATATTGCAAAACTTTTCGCCTGGCTGCACCCCACCCTGTCATGCTGTATTAGAGAAAAATGAATATTTTAGTAACTTGTTCTAGTGAAAATAAATGCAAAGCATCCTGTCTCAGCCAGATGCTATATGAAAAGCCCTATGTTAAATATCAGGTTGACAAAGACCCTCTCCCACAACAAATGTTGTAGATATGATTCCATAGGAGTGATGCATTTTTGTATTTGCTTTGTGGTTTTCAATATGATAAGGTTACAAGTGTCAAACCAAGAAAAGCTATCTATACAAATGCTGCAGAAAGTCCTTGTTTTGATTATGCAAACAAGTCAGTCTCAGATTCCTAAAGCCTCCCAGTTATGAGTTCTTATAGCATTTTGCTCTTCCTTTCTAAAGGGGTGGAATGGTGACATTTTTTCTAGGTTCTTTCATTTGTTGTCATATCGGGAATTCACAAGATTGGTCTATGGGTACTTGGGTAACAAGAGAATTCCACTCCCAGCATGTGCCTATGCAAAGATACAGAAGGAGTTCCCAAAAGCCATGGAGGAGGATGCCTATACAGGTTTTGAAATGGAGGATGACTAAGCTAGGGTATAAAACTTGTGCCTATATTTTCCAGTAAAACGTCACAGTTTACTGGGTTTTCTACTTTCTACAATGACTCTATTTTTCTGAGCGTATCTTATTTCAGAGAGGCAAAAAACTTGTCTCCCCTTCCTGTAACTATGGCTGTGTTCCAAACCAATTGTCGGCCATTGAGGGCACAAAATGTTGTATTTCAGGGTAGGTTTAGAGGAGAAAGTCAGAGCAAGATAAAACTGCATTTTTCCCAGTTTACCAAGGCTTTACCTAGAAAGCAGTTTTTCCCCACATGTTGACACTAGAAATTTTACTTTGCTTGGGGACAAGTGTCCCCGCTACCTAGGCGCTAGCCGTGGTACTGTTTACACTCATTGTGTGTTTCCAAAAAATATCCATACCCCCCTACGGAAGGGTGTTGAGAAATGACCCCCCTCCCCTCTGGAATTTCCGAAGAAAAATACAGTGTTTGTATGGAAAAGATCAGGTAAATTGACCCCCCCACCCCTCTGGAATTTCCAATCCCTTCCGTAGGGGGGTATGGATATTTTTTGGAAACACACATTCCAGTTTTCTCTTGCCATGACTACCCCTACAGGCCAGTATAAGCCAGTACATGTACAGTAACTTCACATTTATTATTCAATTACACGAAGACACTGTATTTTTCAAAGTATTGTCATTATATTTCTAAATAGGAAAAAAGCTATAGGGGATAAAATATAATAACTTAATAACTGTATAATTGCAGGAGCAATATTAGCATATCAGTTGAAGTTGTTGTGTGTACGAATTCCAAAAACTACAAAACAGATCACAAAGATAAAAAAATAAATACCTTGTGTACAAATAGTGGTGTCCTCTACTCGCTATCAGTAGGTCCAAGTATAAATTATTTGGACTTTTTCCCGTACAAACATAAAGCAGAACCAAGACATAAAACTCACAAACTTGCCGCCATTGAAAAGTCAAACCTCCTAAAATGGTGTGGTCAAGTTTTTTCTGCCGTTATTAGTTGATTCTGTAAAAAGTTCGAAGTAGTGGAATAGTATAGCTTATTGAAAGCTTCTCAGGTGTTCGGTGTGGTCCAATGTAATGGTCGAGACTTGCATAAAAACAAAATCGAACCAAGTCACAAAACCCGCAAATTGCCTCCGTTGAATAGTCGCGAAACCAGTAATGAGTAGGTCAAATAACACAAAATAGCTTGCTCGCCTTTATTGTTATTTGGAGTAGTGTGATAATGCCTATGTAAGTCGACGAATCGCTCGATGCGTTACGCTCCCATCCGATCAGTACAGGAAATCAACCACAGTACAGTTCGAAGGCAAAATCTATTTGGTTCTCTGGGACAAGAGGCTTCACAATCGACTTGTCTTCCTCATAATATATACTGATGAAGAATCCATGGAATAAGAATTAAAATCAGTAAAAGTAGATGGTCCAATACGCTTGCAGTGTCCTTTGCGTTGTTTTGGTTGCAGGAGATAGTTCAGGCCTCGAACAGGCGGCCATCATAGCGTCCAACCTGAGGTCCAAATGGAGATAACTCCTTGCCTAAAGAACATTTATAGCAATGTTTCCACACCTTTTCGATTTCTTTCGACTAAATAGTTATATGGGATAGAGCACTGGCGATCCCAGAGCGATGGGATGCAAATTCGTTGATTTACAGGGATTTTTTCGACGACCATCGCAAAAATCCTCTCATGTTTACTCTATATGAAAGCGATACCTCAGTACGTTGTGACGTCATATGCGTCATATGGGAAATATTTCCCACAATGCAACGCGCAAGGTTTGCTTACGAAAAAATTAATCTTTAAAAATCGGTAAGAAATTCAGGTCGCACGCAAAAAGGATTTTTTTTCCGGAAAAGTTAGTTTTAATCATTAAACTTTTTGATGAAATAAAGAAAGTTTCTGCCTTGAGTAGCACTTTAAGTATTTTCTTTAAGGCTGCATTCATTATGTATACTACAGGGGGGGGGGGGGGGGGGGGGGGGGGGGGGGGGGCAGAGGATTTGTTTTGACAATGCAAAATTTTCAGATCCCCCCAAGGCACAACATATTTTTTACGAATCCCCCCTCTTGGTCAAAACAAAAAAACATGCCCCCCCCCCCCCCCCCCCCCCGACATTTTTTCAATTTATATGTCGAGGTAGGGTCACGTCAATGACATTTTTTCAAATGATGCAGAACAAGGCTCAAATGATAAAAAAAATACATAGCGTAAAAATGCAAATAAAAATCCTAGGTGGCTGTACTCTTTTGTGTGTAGTGACTTTCTACCAAGTGTTCTGGTGCGCTTCTCGATTGGAACCTTACTACATAGACTGAGTATCATTTATTTTGTATTTGATTGTTTGGTTTGTTTTCCGTTGTGCGCGCGAAGCGCGCAGCAATTTTGACATAAAGCTACAAGACTATTAATCAAAAGTCCAAAGGCGTTTTTGTCTGGCAGACAAAAGTCACTGAAGAGGACCTCGAGGAATTGTGGTAAAACAAGAAGACCTTTTACAATTTTTTTAAGTTTTTAAGTCTTTATGCGCGCGAAGCGCGCAGCTATTTTTAACATATCAGTTGAAAGAGGGTAAATACACGAGAATAGTAGTGCAAGTGATATTTCTTCAGGAGGTTCAAACTCGGTGTTTAAAATATATATAATACCTCAACAAAAATATGCATCCCCCCTTAATGTTATGAAAAAACTTGACATCCCCCCTTTTCCAGTTGCTAAATTTTGAGATTCCCCCTCAAAATCCTCTGCCCCCCCTGTAGTATACATAATGAATGCAGCCTAAGCTGTCCCAGAGAGCTGATTTTTTTTTATTAACTCAACAGCGATCATCAGTCATATCCTTCAGAAGGTACTAGTAAAACAAACCCAGTTTTACTCACAGAAAATGCATCAACAAAGGAAGATGTTGATAGTCTACTTGAAATCTTTCCAAGTTTCAAGAGGGAATATCTGCATCATCAATTACAAACCCATGGATCTTTCTCACAAGCAGCCATGGCTCTGGCAAATGAAGCCAGTAAGACAGACGATGATGATGATGATGACCTCCTAAAGCCTTCCTTCTCAAAGACCAATGCTAGCCTACCCAGTATCGTCCACAATCTCCAGAAACAATTCAAGACAGAAAAGGAGAAGTTAAAGGTTGACGAGGAAGATGTGCTCAATGATGGAATAGCCTACTACAAAAGTGTAGACTTTGACCCAAAGAAAAAGCTACGCATAATTTACAAGGGTCAACCTGCTGCTGACACTGGAGGAGTTATCAGACAGTTTTACACACAATTGCTTCATGCAATTTCCGATGAGTTTTTTGAGGGAAAGAACTACAAAACGCCTGTTTACAATAGCAGTATCATTGCATCTGGAATAATGAAGCTGGTGGGAGTTATAATTGTACATAGCATTCTCCAGGAGGGCCCTGGACTGCCAATCTTTAGCCCAGTTATTTTTGACTATCTAGTTTCCGGAGATGTGGATGATACTATGCAGAAACTAACTATCATGGATTGTTCACTGGCAACACAGGATTTCATTGACAAGGTACTGGACTAGTAGTATAAATGTCTGTCTAAAGCAGAGCTCCTGACATAAGACCACACCATGTGGCCATGCTGTCATGTTCCGAGAGAGAACATACATTGGTTTCCTCACAGTCATTTCATTTCCAGGGTATCAAGCCCTATTTTTTCTATTTTATGGCCAAAACCACCTATTTTTTGTGCTTTTGAAAGGAAGAGGAGGTGAAATCCAGACGATTTTGCACCAAATTTAGTTCATAAATTTTGTCTGGGGAAGAATGCCCCCAAACCCCCATTGGAAAATGGAAATTTTCCACACCAGCTCACTTTTTGGCACCAGTTGTGGACATTTGTCTCTATCGTGTATGTTTTGCCATGAAAATACCCAAGAAAATATCCTTTTTTTTTCAGCCCTGAAATTCCTATTCCCATTTTTCTGAACCACCCTACCACTTGACACCCTGCATTTCGAATACACTATGAAAATCACGAAACTGTGGAATTGGCTCAAAAATTCAAGTGGTTGCCATGCCCACCTCCAAATCTGCCTGTATTCCGTGATGTTTTGCCCAAATTTACTTGGTCATGCAAAACTTTTTAACAGACTGCCAATATTACAGGATTTAACTGAATAAAACGAAGTTTTTCTGATGAAAACAACATGCATGTGAAATTTGCAGAGAAAGGTCAATTCAGACAAAACATCAAAGTTTTTGGCCATGGTAGTTAGCATGATTTCTCAAACTGATTCCACAGTTCGATAACTTTTGTAATAAAATGTATTTTGTCATTTTTGGTCTTCAGTAACAGCAAGCCATGTGATACGTAAGATGCTGCACTTGTCTTGCCAACTTGACAACTTTTTCTGAGTACATGTTATTATGATTCCCTTTTCCTAGATATTCTCTCTTCTAAAGCTTCTTTCAATATGTATGCACAGTCTTGAAAGACACATTGTTATTGAGCTTAATACATGTAATTTAACGTAGATTTAACAAATCATGAGAGGCTTGCTATTTTCCCCTTCAATGTTTCGAAAAGCTTTACTATCTCTAGATAGCTGGATAGAACTTTCTGAAAGTGTCTTTGTAAATGATATCCATTTGGCTGATTTTCCATAATTTACTTGAAGGTTGCACAGGCATCGGATGTTTCGTGTCTGGACGAGCAGGAGGTGCTAAATGTTCTCTCAGATTCAGGACTCACAATCATGTTGACTGTAAGTCTATAGCATTCCAAAAGATGATCATGTATCTTTCAGGTGTCCTCTCATTTTGTACTTTACACATGGCTGTGCCAGACATTAAAGAGCCTGTGTCAGCTGCCATTTTGACAGCATAGCAACATACCAAGTTGGAAAAAGCATCCATTTCCATCGGCTGATTTAGACAATATAGAGCAATGTTCTCGGTTGAATTTGGTAAATTAAATCTGAAACTTTGTTTTTAGATGTTTATTAAGAGATTTCTACACGAAACTCGTCTTCTAATATCCAACGAAAACAATAACATTTAGGAGTGGCTGACACGGGCTCTTTAAAGCCCAATCTATTGAAAATATGTGCACCTTTGCGTGCTGACACCAGACTTGGCATTCCTTGGTTGCTCCTCAGGAAAGGGCATTTTGTCCATTTTAGCCATGGATGTCCTTGGGGATAACAATTGCAGCACCCCTTCCAAATCTGTTTGGTGTCACTCACCCAAGGGAAATAGTGGTGCTTGTATGGTATCCAAAGCTCTCAAACAACTTCCATAGCTAATTTGTTCACAAATTGCTGATTCCATATTAAAAGCAACTTTTCTCAGCCTTATGTGCCAGTTTTTGGTAAGGGATACCACGAGCACTGAATTTGTGATTATGCATCATTAGGATACACCCTATACTATACATGTATAGGGGACTGTTCATTTTTTACCAGGGAGGGGGGGGGGGGGGCTGGTGGAATTGTGGGTGCAACTTCTAAACTTTCGGGTGGCCCCCCTCCAATAATGATTTTTTTTCTGATGATGCCCTTACTGCCATTTTTTTATTCTACAAAGTCTCCAACATCTGTCAGCCCATGTTCTGGAGTCCATCAATCAAACATCTTAGCTGCTCTGCCAGGATTTTCAGTGGTTTTCAACTTTTAGATGGGGCACCGTATTTAACATTAACAAGCACCTAAATACCTCTAAACATCCAGCAAGATTAACAAGCTGCAGGCCAATTGATGGTGCTTTTATTGTGGAAAAGCAATGCAATAAAAACACCATACAACTGCATCTACTGCAGGACCTAAAAATTAATGGGATGGTACAGGGGAAAGCAGGGATGTCAACCCTGCCGGTCAAAAAACCTTGAGACACCAACATATTGGGCTTTTGAGGAAAGAAAATACTTATTGTATAAACTTTTCGCTGTATTAAGCGTGTTTTGGTCAAAGAAAACCAGGAGATTTTACCTAAAAGAGACCGGGAGATGAGGTTAAAAACTGGGAGACTCCCGGCAAAACGGGAGAGTTGACGTCCCTGGGAAAGTTATAGTTTGTTTATGTACTATTTGCTTGGGGTGTCTGGGCATGCTTCCCCAAAAAAAAAAATTTGAAATTTCAGGTTCTCAAGATGCTTGGAAATATATCAAAATTTGTTGTTTATTCGCTCCTTTTTTACATGGCCTCTTTCATATTTTTTGGCCTGACCTCCCCTTTTTGCCTCCCCCCCCTCCCCCCTTACTGGTGAAAAATGAACGGTCCCTTGTAGGTGGCACTATCCTGGCATACTTACTGACAATCAGTTTACTTATTTGAAGAATGACAACAAAATGAAGTTCATCCAGAGTGTTATGGTACATGATGTCATGGGAAAGAGGAAAATCCTTTTGGATCAACTACGTGAAGGACTTAAGACTTTGGGCTTTGCAGAAATGATGAAATTGCATCCTGAGGCCTTCAAGGTGATTTGTTTTCCATTTACTCTTTGATACTTTTATACATGCCTTAAAATGTCCATTTTTAATGCCTGCACCCTGAGGGTTTGCTGGTTCGAATCCACTATGAGCTACTGTGAGTTTTTAAGATAATATATATTTTGTTGGGCTTTGAAGGTTTTTCTCTGGTTTTCCTACCTCTAGGCTAAAATACCATCTCAACCTTCACTGTGCTTCATTCTGCATAATGATAATCATTGAAATCACATGGTTATTCTTATCAGGGAATGGGAGTTCTCAATCCCTCATGTATGCACATGTTCACATTCAATCTGACCCTCCCCCATGCCCTCTTTCACCAATTCCATTGCCCCACATTCTTTGTTATTGAAAAAATATATTTATTCCTAAAGATGATGTTTGTGCCTGGAGTGAGTCCTCTGCAAAGCTGTGATGTAAAAGAGGTGTTAAAGTTTCCAACTGACATGAGTGACTCTGAGAAGAATGTAAAGGACCTTCTTTGTGAGTTTGTCAGCTCATCCTCTTCCAAGGCCTTAAAGGAATTTCTGACATTTGCTACTGTTGCACCATGCCTGCCCATGTTTGGGCTAGGTAAGATAGAAATAGAGTTTGAAAATTCACAATCAATTTTTGCTTCAACATGCACTAATAGAGTGGTTTTTCCATGTTACTTTCCTGATGCAGCTACTTTTTTAGCTGCCATAAAGTCAGCATGTGAAAACAATGGCAAAGCATTTACAACACTGTAGCTAGACTGCTTCAGCAAAGCTCATAATGCCTTCAGATCAACTTGCATGCAGGACATCATGTGTTTTATCTCTTTACAGTTGGGCAAGTTTAGAATTTTCAACTTGCTTTGGAAGTTAAAATAATATTTGAATTGATTCAATATTTTGGTGTTCTATTTCAGTTAAGTGCTCTAATTTTCTATTGAGAGTAATTTTTATTAAGAAGAATTTAATGGCATTTATAGGAAGGTTTTTAGCAGTCACTTGTAAAGAAGCTATAAAAGCCCTAACAGACATTTCCCTAGCTTAGGCTAGTTTTCCTCTGGACTATGTTTGTTGTAGTAGTTTAGTCCTGTAACCAAGATCAGCATTCAGCTGATAGGCAGAGTTGGTCATGCACAATAGTAAGAACAGTAACAAAACTCTAGTGTAGTAACAAACACTGAAAAAACGAGCCACTGTTCATTGGAAACTATTGTAGGAGTTATTATTGTTAAGGTAAAAATTTTGCTTTATGCACGTAAAAAATTTCAAAGTTAACAGCTCCAATTCCCCCGTTTTTTTTTCTTTGAAGGCTAACGATTTCGAGCTCATATAGCATTTTGTTTTTACCGTTTTTGCACGAAAGATAGAAAGCAGCTAAACTTAAATTTAATTGATGCCAAATAATAACACATGATTGTGATTATTTTACAATCAACATGATTGTATTGTAGACAATGACCAAGATGGCAAAAAAAAAAACGGTTTATATCTGAGCTATATTTTTTTTAAAGATGACAAATCGTTTACAAATCATTGTGCGTTGCGTTGATAACATGAGTTATTACAAGGCATAAAGCCCTAAGAAATTTTGTAATCTTTAGTTTCAACTATTGTTATGTACTTTTCAAATTTTTGGCCGAATAGCAGAGGTGCCGTAGTACAAGAACAGTTTTTGGGGGCTAGGTAGCATCAGGGACGTCCTGGTAGCATCTGAGAAGCTGCAAACGTGGTGGCCGTGAATGATGGATCTGCACTTGATTTCAAAATGGGTATAATAAAACCTGAAATTTCATTGATTAAAGAGGATCAGTTTATAGAATGTACTGTCAATGACTAATCTGTTAGGATTCTTGTTGTCGGGAGTACAGCTAACCAAAAACACCACTCCATTGTGATACACGGGTGTTCCAATCCCTGGGTTGTCTTCTTCTGTGTCCCTGATATTCAGTTTATAGAATGTACTGTCAGCCGGGATGAAACAAAATGGGCCATCAGGCATTCTTGCAACCTTGTCTGCCGGAAATACCAGAATTGCATTTGCATAAGGGTCCAAACAATTTCTTGGGTGATCTGCATCAACTGCTCTAGGGTTATACTCACTCTTAACTGTGATTACAATATTGGACTGTGATTACAATATTGAAATTGTGCTCATAAATACTGAAACTTAAGTAATATTAGCAGGAGTATAATCCGTTCTTTATGTGTTGGAAAATTCCATATTGTTGAAATTTTGTGAATACTGAGGATTGCTCAGACATTATTTAGAACATATAGATAGGAGTAAATATTACAGCCATTCTCAGTTAAACGCGGTTGTCGGGGAAAAAGCTTGCAAGCGAAATCTAGTTTTTCTGTCTTGTATGAGCGCGTCAAGCCGGCAAAAGCACGTGCGTTGCCATGGAAACTGACAAAAAAAGAGTTCTCGCTTGCAAGCTTTTTTTCCCGGCGACCGCGTGTAACTGAGACCCCGTCTACACTACATCGTTTTCAAACGAAAACGGATAGTTTTTGCTCCGTTTTCAAAAAGATATGCGTCCACACTTTTTTCGGCATTGTAGTGTGGACGATAGCCGTATCCGGAGCAAAAAGTTTCCGTTTTCGTTTGAAAACGGTGTAGTGTGGACGGGGTCTGAGAATGGCTGAAATTATTCTATCCGCATATTCTTGGATGTTCAAATAAATTTGGGTTTCTGCTCTACTACACAGTAATATCTCCTATAAATTGTTATATAAAACATCTGTAACATAGATGACTTAAGTGATTCATTGATTAAAATGCAGCAAACGTTGGTGTTCAAAAAAGTAGTCTTATTGTTTCATACCACAAATAACAATTTAACATGAGCTGATTGAGTATACGTCAGACTTGTGACCAGCAGATTGACAACAGGTTGGAGTTGCAAGGAATAGAGAGCTGAATCTGTGATGACGGCAATGAGAAGACGTGTATTTATCAACCGCTTGGAATTCCCAAATGCATTTATAGGATACAAAAATATAGCAATATTGCGTTTCACATTTCACGAGACAGGGGCACCCAACGATAATTTTCGGTAAAATATCTGTTCGGATGGCGCTACGAGACCTGAGATTTTCGCTTCAGAATTTCAAGCTTTAACTTTCGTATCTAGATCATAAGATCCCCTGGATTTTTCGAATTGCACAAAAAGGTTCTATTTTACAAATTTTTGGGGGATTTTTGCCGTTAAAAAGGTCACCTAAAATTTTCGGATAGAGTTTTTCCCCTAGCATTTTCGGAAGACTTGATTTCAATCCCTAAATTTTCGCAACCCAAAACTTTCAGCTAAGAAATCCGAACAGATATAAAATTTATAGGAATTAAAAATACCCAGTTTACAGTCATTTGTATGCTCAGCAACGACTTATAATGGCATTCTGAGCTGTTTTACGGTATTGTCTCGTTGGGTGCCCCTGACGAGACTGTAAACGATAAACGGACAGTTGTAGCTGTGTCACATCTTTAAGGGAGGCTGTCACGCAACTGCGCAGCTGTTCTGTGCATCTCATAACAAAGAAGTATCGTCCTGTAACGATGGCCAGCAAAGGCTATTTCCCGATCCATCCGACCAAATATTTACGTTTTACATATTCTTCAGTAGTTTTCTGATAGCATGGTCTAAATAGTTTTGCTCAGGGATCGTTCCTGGAGCATGCGCGTATCGTGACAGCCTCCCTTCAATCAAGTCTAGTCTGTAATCTAGCGAAAAGTTATTTGCCGCTGTCGTCCTTGTTGCCGTCGTCACAGCTTTAGCCCTCCGCTATGACACTGTCAATATATGCAGCCATTCACTGTTTGTCTTCAGTTTTCAACAATTCTCTCAGAAACAAAGTTGCAGGCAGCTAGGTACACACCCATACCATATGAAGCATCAACATCCAGAGGATTGATAGCTTGTTGTAGGTCACAAAAATCGCTTTCTGATAGTGGATTAGGAACATTTGAAAAGACTTCAACATCTTCAGCATTCTCTGAAAGAGGACCATCAGGGTCTATGCCATAGTCACTCCAATCCTGTAAAACATTTCAATATTGTTAGGCATATGGCAACTTATAATTACAATGACCGGAATGCAACACATGATGTCAAATGAGACCTTTACCCCATCCCTCAAGTTAGCCCATAATTAATTGGTTGACTGTATCCCATATTGGTTGCCTGGCTGTATCCAATCAGTTTGCTACTCAGATATTTGTACATCCAGAGGAATCGTGATACAAACGCATAATAGGTTGAAGGGGGTACTCCATACTTTTCGTGACAAGGGGAGGGTTTCGAAGGAATTTTAGGGACTTTAAAAAAAAAATTATATTATTTACCTAAATGTAGCCTGGGATTTTTTCGGGCCTCAAGGTCTAGAGATTGTTGGGGTTTCACTTTTTGGTCTTTTGCCCCCCCCCCCCCCCCCCCCCCAATAACACCACAGCAACAACAAAAAAATACTAAGCTAAAACATTAACAGGAGGGTCAGTAAATTTACTTACTACTACATGTGGCTCGTCAAATGTTGATGCAGCATCTCTTCTGGCTGAAACTAATCCCATGATCCAGAGCTGATTTGGTGTTTTGTTGTGGGCTGTGCGGATGGGGTGATTGTTCCATGAACTGACAAATTCTTGTAAGTGTTTGTTAATTCTTGGAAGGAAAACCCAATGCAAACAAAACATCTGCTCTGCGTCTGACACATTCAACAGACCACATTCCTCCAGGTAGTAAAATAATGTGTAATAGATATGCAGGCAACCTGAAAATAAGTCCCTCCATAGTCTCTCTATGCGCTGATTATGCACACTTGGGCCAGTAATAATACTCCCTCTTCCCGGTCCTCTTGCTTCATGGGTGAGCATAAACCAGGCAACATCTACATTCTCACCCCCATGATCAGTTCTCACACGAGAAGGAAGGCCATGTACATTAACAGCTTCAAGAAACAAATCCAAGACTGTGGCAGCCTCGTTATTACCACTGCATTGTAGGAACGTTATCTTCCGAGAGAAGCCATCAATGCATCCATGAGTTACAAATTTCCACCTAAAAAAGGAGAAATCAGGCAGATTAACCAGGCTGAAAATGTGGTACAAAAATATCTGTAAAGCACAGTTGTCAGTCTTATTATGCTGGCTTCTACAAAACTGGCCCAGGCAGCGATCTGATTTTCATGAAACTTATTTTGGGGTGGGGGTATCTTAGTTAAATTCCCTCTGGTGGTGCGCAATTTTTTTCTGGAAATGCACAATTAGGGACTGGTCATAAAGTACTGGAGGGGAGGGGGGCAGAAAAAAGGGGGGTGGGCCACGATTTTTTGCCCGCAAAAAGGGGTGGGCCAAACAGAATTGAGCCATGCAATTTGAGCTTTAATTTTTGGTACCAATCAAGTGCACATTTTTGAGAACTATAATACAATTGAAGTAACAAAAACATGATAGAGGTCTGATGATATTACATCTGGTTCTTCTTTTTAAACAATTTTTAGAACAAACAACAGTTTCTTGTACATGTAACTATAACTCAACGATTATACAAAAGCATACTATTTAAAAGTATTAATATAAACATAAAACCTCTCAAGAATCACTTATTAATATAATAACTACTGGGGGTGGGTCATCTATTATTTGCTCTTGGATTGAAGGGGGGCCATGGATTATTGTGGCAAATAAGTAAGGGTGGGTCACACAAAAAGCGGCTTGCTGTTGTATGATTTTCTGCCCCCCTCCCCCCTGGTACTTTATGACCAGTCCTTTATTGTTTCTGTCATAATGTCTTAGCCCCCTCCCTACAGTTTAGGGAGCTATGGGGGGCTATGATGATTTTGAGGGGGGGCTCTCTTTTTCCCTAATATCATTTAGGGGGGCTATGGAAAATTTCCAACAAAAATATCACCGAGCATAGGGGGGGCCAACCATTTTTGTTGCCACTCAATTCAGATCATGCAACGATTCCTTTGGTTGGATACTTTTGTAAGTTCTGCACATACACTTGTGCACTCGGTCGAGTGAGAAAAAATTGACAATTGTAACACTGTTACGACACCGTAAACACTGTTAACCGATTTGGTCTATTCCTGTTTTTTTATTTCATTTTGACAAATGTTGATACTGAGAACTAAAGTAGGAACTAGAAGCATGGTGTCCACTCCTTGTGCTGCAAGGTCCCTATGCCCAGTGGCTCAAACTCACTTTCACTCTCCCTCTCCTCACTCCATGTTTTGCCCAACACAGTGTTTGTCTCATTGTCATAACCATCCCTCAAGAATTTCTTTTTTTAAGCTTCCAGAAACATAAAGGGAATTCAGCCCTTCAGTAAAAAGCTGCTCTTCCCATTTGTACTCTTTCTAGCATAATCTTTGTGGATTTGACTTGTATATGTAACATGATATGATATTTTTCTTTGATTAATTGACATCTCTTGAGGGGGGTCAGGAAAAAGGCCCCGAGATCAACAGGGGTGGGGGGGGGGGGGCTTCAAAAAATAGAAAGAAAAATATAGGGAAATCATCATAGGCCCCCCTCTAGATAAATTATGAACGCTTCCTTAGGCAGTTTAGACAACACCTTGAAGTAAATATTTCATAGAAAAATAACAAAATGTCTCATTCTACTTTGCCTTTTTTTCCATGCACTTACCTTACTAGTTTATGATGTCCATCAATGTGCCAGAGGGCTAGGGGGCCTTTCACATTGTATGACCTCCGGTGAGTTACTCGGATCTGAAGTGCCCTAACAGCTATACCTATGATTTTGAAATCACAAAGAGTAAAATAGGTATAGCCAGCTGTGCACTCATTATGGGAAGCCAAATTGATAACTTGGTATAAAAATGTCCCCAGTGTCCAATATCTTAGTGAGGGATTTTCTCTGAAAACTCTGTGGGGGACAAGGTCATAGATTTTCTCAGCATAAAGTTCTCACCATGTCAAGGCTGGGGGAAAGGTTAACATTGACAGGTGATACGAATCATGCTCAGGACAATACTTTATATATCGAATGCATTTCTGGAATCAATAATACAATAATGAATTCAATAATGAACTCTAGGGAAGCAAGCTTGTTCTCAGCAGGTTTGACTGTAAATAGTCCATCCCCTTACTAGCATAAACTACATGGTCCCTTCTTTTTGACTGAGAAAATTTTTAGTGACCCGCCCAGTAGGGTGATAGATGTAACTGGCATCATGGACCCTCTCGCTCTCTTAGATACTGTGGAACATGTTACCTTCAGGATCTACTCTTCGCATTGCTTCCCGAACTCTGTCTTCCTGTACTTTGTGACCTCTAGATAACATGTGTCCTCTCATCGACTTGTAACCACAGTTTGGAAAGTTATGAAGAACCTCCTGTATAACAGTATCCAGCTCAGCATCACTTATTTTAGAGAAACTGTCTCATTGAGATACCGAATTCTTGTAGTCTCCTGTACACAGTTTTCTCGCTTACTCCAAGCATTTTTGCCATGTCAACCGCTTTGAATCCTTTGTCGACAAAATATCGAAACCAGCTTTCGCTAATGTTGAGTTTTGGCCTTCCTTTACAGCCATCTCTAACAATCGCTGGGCCGCAGATGCCGCCATTGCAAGTCTCGCTGCCACTGGAGTTTAATTGAAGAAGAAGGTTACGCGCTTCTATGAGTTTCGGAAGAAGTGTTTCTTCGTACCTCCCCCCTAGTCTAACAACAAGTGAACATAGCCACTCTACCTTGTAGAAACTATAATCATAGTCATGGAGTCGATGGATAACATTAAGTAACACTGTTCTTATGTTACTTTCAATGAGAAGATCCATTAGTCGACATCGCTCTCTGTGCCATAGTAGACTTATTCAGGGCTAAAACACATAAAATTACCTCTCTTTGCTCGAGACCGTGAAAGAAACGCAAGAAGGACAACACTTCGTGTACAAATGGCGCGAAATGCTATGAGCAGGGACACAATTCGGATACTGGGGATCATATACAGCAGGGACAACGAACACATATGGGCCTGACGTATTAAATGGCCCGTAATCTTGTAAGTACACAGTTATCGGCAGAAATTGCGATCCAATTGCACGCCAAGTACGACAGAATGCTGTGTACGATCCAATGTTATGAAATGTTCGATCCAATACCATGGCAGTTGCTATGTAATGGCATGCTATGTTCGACCCAATGCTACTACGATCTAATGTAATATGAAGTACGATACATCATGTACGATCCAATTGCATGAGATGTACGACATAGAGCGGATTACGATCCATTGAATGCGAGTTACGACACAATGCGAGTTACGATCCAATTGCATCACATTTACGATCCAACTGCATGAGATGTACGACATCCAAAGCGAGTTACGATCCAATTGCAGGAGATGTACGACATAATGCGAATTACGATCCAATTTAATGCGAGTTACGATCCAATTGCATGAGATGTACGGCATAATGCGAATTACGATCCAATTGAATGCGAGTTACGATCCAACTGCATGAGATGTACGACATCCAATGCGAGTTACGATCCAATTGAATGACATTTACGATCCAATTGAATTTTAGTCCGGATTCCCCCTCCATAAGATCGAAACGTATTTCCAAATTAAGTGCGACGCTAGCGCGACGTTTACATCAACTGCCGCGCTAGTGTCGCGCTATCGCCGAACCCAAATGTGTTGAGTTGAATTCGGCACGGCAGGAAGGGCGCAAAAGGGATGGGGGAGGGGCAATCGGTCGTATTGTGTACAATCCCGCAAGTGTGGGAGGGTGGATTGAAACTTCCTCATGTTCTGTTCTCATTCTTAACTCCCACTTCTTCCTGGTCATTATTGCGCACTCCCTTAGACAAGACTATAATCAGTTCCTGATGGCATTTGCGGTCCCTGCTGGCTTGGACGCATGCTGGCTTGGACGGGGATGTATGGAGGGGGATTCCGGACTAAAATTCAATTGGATCGTAATTGTCATTCAATTGGATCGTAACTCGCATTGGATGTCGTACATCTCATGCAATTGGATCGTAAATGTCATGCAATTGGATCGTAAATGTCATGCAATTGGATCGTAACTCGCATTGTGTCGTTCATCTCATGCAATTGGATCGTAACTCGCATTGCGTCGTACATCTCATTCAATTGGATCGTAACTCGCATTGTGTCGTACATCTCATTCAATTGGATCGTAACTCGCATTGTGTCGTACATCTCATTCAATTGGATCGTAACTCGCATTCAATTGGATCGTAATTCGCATTATGTCGTACATCTCATGCAATTGGATCGTAAATGATGTATCGTACTTCATATTATATTAGATCGTAGTAGCATTGTAGGGTCGAACATAGCGTGCCATTAGATAGCAACTGCCATGGTATTGGATCGAACATTTCATAACATTGGATCGTACATAGCATTCTGTCGTACTTGGCATGCAATTGGATCGCAATTTCTGCCGATAACTGTGTCCCTACAAGATTATGAGCCACTCGGTAAGTACTTCAAGTACCCATCCTGAAGTGTATCATGTTAGCATCCGTTATTATAACATCTATATATACCTATCCACACACCATCAACAGCTATCCACACTATAAACACCTAACCACCCTATCAACACCTATTCACCCTATCAACACCTATACACTCTATCAACACCTATCCACACCATCAACTCCTATCAACACCTATACACTCTATCCACACCCATCAACAGCTATCCACACTATCAACAGCTATCGACACCCATCAACAGCTATCCACATTATTAACAGCTATCCACCCTATCAACACCTATACACTCTATCAACACCTATCCACACCATCAACACTTATCCACCCTATCAACACCTATACCCTCTATCAACACCTATCCACACCATCAACACCTATCCACCCTATCAACACCTATACACTCTATCCACACCTATCCACCCTATCAACACCTATACACTCTATTCACACCCATCAACACCTATCCACCCTATCAACACCTATGCACACTATCAACACCTATCTACACTATCAACAGCTACCACCCTATCAAGCACTATCAACATCTATCAATACTATCAACAGCTATCCACCCTATCACCACCTACAAGAAAACAGCCCGTCAGTTCGTGACGCTAGAGGACTCAAGCTGAGTTTCCCCTTCCATAAACTGCTGATTTTACATTAGTAATGACCTCCCTTCAAGGAAGACCCCCTGCCCCATGCCGAAATAAATGAAGTGAGCCCCAGAGCCTTTTTTTGTATGTTTTGCACTGGTCTCCCTGATTTGTGGTGGAGACAAAAGCTCAGTCAAATCCGAAGAACCCGCTCAATTGAAAACGAAAGCCTATTACACAGAAAAACCGGAATTGTTTGTATGCTTATCATATCCAGTAAGGGAAGAGAAGAAACAGGTAAAGTAAAATTGTTCTAAGAAGTTTCTAGTTTATCATAGGATTTTTTTTTAGAGAATTTCATTCATGGCTTAGCGTGCGCTCTGTAGGCAGTGCCAGTGGTGTAAGTTTGTTCAAACTTGAATGAAAATTTTTCTCAGCTGAAATCTTTCGAATTACAATTATCCCTGCACATATCAGTAAGTAATCTGTAATAGAGCCATTTAGGTTTGGATGTCTATGGTGCTTTCGGCTGAGGGAAATGCTTTCGGCTGAGGGAAATATTATTCACCCGGGGAGGGGGGGGGGGGGGTACTACCTCATATATGGTATACGGGTATGCGCCGCCCTATAGGGTATGTTTTTTGAGCTCCTGAGGTCTACGGTAGGGTATCGTTTTTCGATTGTTTGGTCGCTGATAGGGTATGTATTTCAATATGGCTACCCGAGTGCAAACAAATTTCGATCAAAATTGTGCTGCAATTAGTGGAAAGACAGTTTATTTTAAAACCTTTTCATGATTAACAAAATTCCGAATTGATTGCGACCAATTGGACCACTCTGGTGACTAACTTCAGGTCTGCGGTAGGGTATACAATTTTGACCGTAGGTCTACGGTAGGGTATAAAAGACGAGGATTTTTGGTATCTGATAGGGTCAGGTTTTGGGGACCTTGGCGGCACACCCCTACCCAAAAATAAGTGGAGTACCACCCCCAGGATTATTCATGGCTTTGCTTTGTGTAAATATGTCACTCATTTCGCCTTAGCCCGCGCTCAGGAAAGCAAGGCACTGGGTGTACGTTTGTTCAAGCTGAATGAATTTTTTTATCAACTTACAGCTTTCGAATAAGAATTGTCCCTGTACATTCCTGCAAGTAATCTGTGACAGAACCATTTAGGTCTGAATGACTATGGTGCTTTCGGCTGTGCGAGCTGAGTTCTTTTTTACTTTCTGTGAGAGATTTCAAAATGGCGGCGATGGCAGCTTTGTCCCTCGCTTAAGAAATCGCTTGAATTAGAACTTAGCCCAGGGTGAATATTTTCCAACCAAAACACGCTCACTGTCGAGATTTCCACCTTCTCTGAAGGTCTGTGAACTTCCTTTGGCGACACAGCTTCAGGCCTAAGCGGAGTGAGTGCGAACGATTTAGCCAATCAGAAACGTTTGCGCAGACAACCCGATTATAATAGTATAGATACACTATCCACACCCATCAACAACTCAAAACCTCTGGAAATTTATTTTTTACCATGCCAAATGCCATATTTAATCTGATCATTTTCAGTTGCAAATAGCGCACGGGTTTGCACAATTTCCCTTTGTTTTTGAGCCGCGCGCGTAAGCTGATGCGAGCAGAGTGGTATGGACTCTTATTTCCCACGGCAAATCAGCCAATCGTTTTGCGAGAAAGCAAACAGTCATGGTAAAACTTGTATGTACCCACAGCTGAGAGCCAATCAGAATTCGAGAAGCGCGTGCGTTGTGGCATAAAAAAACTTGACGGTGTTAAATTATGATATATTTCTAATTGTTATCAGTCTAGGCTATTGACAATTTTTTGGCGAATTTGATCTAAAATTAAGAATTATTATTCAAGAAAAACATGTTTTGCTGACGTGTGTGTTTCTACTGATAATTTGTTTTTTCAACTTAATGAAACTATATACTCTTTGTCGCGCTCTTTATTTGCGATTTTGAGAAAACTGCGGATGGGTGTTGATAGCTGTTGATAGGGTGGATATGTGTTGATAGTGTGGATAGGTGTTGATAACAGGTAACAGGTAACTTTATTTTAACACGGTAAAATTCATCAGGACTTGGTATAAAATTAAATTGAATAATAATATTATGCCTGCTTTTCATGAATGCCGTGTTTTCTAAAATGCATCTTTTAGTGAAACAACTAATTACAGCCAAATTTAAAACTGCTTAGAAATTCTGCTTGCCGAAGCGTGGCGGGCAAACTGTTCCACAGGGAAGCCCCACTATATTGAAAACTGTTTTTCAAATAATTTGTACAAAGCAGAATAACAAAAAGCTTGCTTTCGGAATCTCTAAGTGTATAATGATAGTGTGGATAGGTGTCGATGGTGTGAATAGGTGTTTATAGGGTGGATAGGTGTTGATAGGGTGGATAGGTGTTGATAGTGTGGATAGGTGTTGATAGGGTGGATAGGTGTTGATAGGGTGGATAGGTGTTGATAGTGTGGATAGGTGTTGATAGGCTGGATAGGTGTTGATAGGGTGTATAGGTGTTGATAATGTGGATAGGGTGGTTAGGTGTTCATGATGGCGTGGATAGGGTGGATAGGTGTTGATAGGTGTGGATCGAGTGTATAGGTGTTGATAGGGTGGATATCTATTGATGGTGTGTGGATAGGTATATATATAGATGACTAACATGATACACTTCAGGATGGGTACTTGAAGTACTTACCGAGTGGCTCATAATCTTGTAGGGACACAGTTATCGGCAGAAATTGCGATCCAATTGCATGCCAAGTACGACCGAATGCTATGTACGATCCAATGTTATGAAATGTTCGATCCAATACCATGGCAGTTGCTATCTATGGCATGCTATGTTCGACCCAATGCTAGTACGATCTAATGTAATATGAAGTACGATGCATCATGTACGATCCAATTGCATGAGATGTACGACATGATGCGAATTACGATCCAATTGAATGCGAGTTACGATCCAATTGAATGAGATGTACGACACAATGCGAGTTACGATCCAATTGAATGAGATGTACGACACAATGCGAGTTACGATCCAATTGAATGAGATGTACGACACAATGCGAGTTACGATCCAATTGAATGAGATGTACGACGCAATGCGAGTTACGATCCAATTGCATGACATTTACAATCGAATTGCATGACATTTACGATCCAATTGCATGAGATGTACGACATCCAATGCGAGTTACGATCCAATTGAATGACATTTACGATCCAATTGAAGGCGAGTTACGATCCAATTGCATGAGATGTACGACATCCAATGCGAGTTACGATCCAATTGCATGACATTTACGATCTAATTGCATGACATTTACGATCCAATTGCATGAGATGTACGATATCCAATGCGAGTTACGATCCAATTGAATGACATTTACGAATCAATTGAGTGACATTTACGATCCAATTGCATGAGATGTACGACATCCAATGTGAGTTACGATCCAATTGAGTGACATTTACGATCCAATTGAAGGCGAGTTACGATCCAATTGCATGAGATGTACGACATCCAATGCGAGTTACGATCCAATTGCATGACATTTACGATCCAATTGCATGACATTTACGATCCAATTGCATGACATTTACGATCCAATTACATGACATTTACGATCCAATTGCATGAGATGTACGACATTCAATGCGAGTTACGATCCAATTGAATGACAATTACGATCCAATTGAATTTTAGTCCGGAATCCCCCTCCATAGGGATGTTTTGTCTTGCCGCGCCCTCTGGACAACACTTTTCTGTAACAGGTTTTATTTTACGTATCACGATAATTTTATTGCATAAAGCTCATTTGTAGAAATACATACGCTAGTATTTCTACATGTGAAAAAAGTTGATACAGCCAATCAGAATGGCGTACAGCTGTTTTCACGTGTGGAGGTATAACCAATCAGCAGAAGCGTAGACGCTTTTAACCAATCAGAGTCAAGCACTGAAATGGCTTCCCAGATCTGGCGGCTAATTTTAGGGACGGCGCCTCCAATTTTTTCTTGAGAAAATCATGGCGGGGACGAAGGAAAACTCTAGATTTGTGTCGGCTGGTTGCTCTCTAGAAGACTTCGTACAGCAACAAGAAAACAAGAACACTATAAGCAAGACACAGAGAGATGTCTCGTTGTTGAAAAACTTTTTAGTTTCGTGTAAAAACGAGCTGAGAGAGATAGAAAGTATAGATGTGAACAGCTCAACGTGTTGATCGCCAATTTTCTAGTTCAAGTCCGTAAAAAAGACGGAGAACAATACGAACCCACATCTCTCAGGTCTTTTGTTTCAAGCTTTGATCGTCATCTAAGAAAGAAGGACTACCCTTCAAGCATTATGGAAGGAAAAGAGTTCCGAAAAACAAAAGAAGTGTTAGTCGCGAAGCAAAAAGAACTAAAGAAAGAAGGGAAAGGAAACAAACCAAATGCCGCACGTATGCTAGCAGATGAGGAAGTTGACATTCTTTATGGCAAAAGTTTACTTGGCTGCTCTTCTCCTGAGGCTCTCATAAACACAATGTGGTTGAACAATACGCAGTTCTTTGGACTGAGGGGCTGTCAAGAACACAGGGACATGAAATGGGGTGATGTTGAGAGAAAAACTGCAGCAGACGGGACAGTTTTTCTGGAGCATAACGAACGTCAGACTAAGACAAGAACCGGAGCAGATCCTAAAGATTCCCGTCCAGTAAAGGCTAAAATGTTTGCTGTCGAAGGTAGCGAAAGAGATCCCGTCAGGGCGTATGACCTATATGCATCTAAAAGGCCAGATCAAATGAAGACTCCGGATAGCCCGTTTTATTTAGCAGTCAATCATACAACAAAAGCCGTAACTACAAAACCATGGTTCAAGACAGCTCCGATGGGAGTAAATAAACTCAACTCACTCATGAAAACGATGGCAGAGAAAGCTGGTTTGGATGCTAGAAATCTTACTAATCATAGCGGGAGGAAAAGAATGATCCAAAAACTGAATGACCAAGGAGTACCTCCTACGCATATTATGCAAGTATCTGGCCACAAGAACGTACAAAGCCTCAACAACTACAGCAATTTGTCCGAGCGACAACAGAGAAACATCTCACATATTCTGAGTGGTGACTACCCCGGAGCGCCTGGGTCATCAGGCTACCAAATAGGTGTTTCCAATGCTTTGACTCTGAATGAAAGTAAAACAGTACAGGAGTCCACAACACAGCAGCCATTGACTCTTTTCCAAGGCGCCTTGATTCAGGGAGGAACTTTTAACATTTCTGTAAATGCCGTAAACCAAAGTCCAACTTTGTCATTGCATTCTCCAACTCCCAAAAAGACACGTCGCTTTGTCATAGAATCGGACAGTGACTAGATGAAACTTTATCCTATTTACTGACATCATATTTACATTACTTTTACTAGTGTATTCTTTTTTGCACTATATTTCAAGTATTTGAGGACTTAGGGTCTTAGATTGAGAACTTAGATCTACTAAGATTATTAAACTATTTGCTAGTAAACTTGCATTTTGGCTTTTTGCCGCTTCATTATTGTGTGAGTTGATCTTTCCAATTTATGCGTTATTTCAATGAAAATTATCGTGATAGGTGTAATAAATAGCTCACACCATAGAAAGTGCTTTGTACGGGATTAATTCACTCGTTGTTTGTGTCAAAACGTTGTGACACAAACAACTCGTGAATATAATCCCGTACGCCGCACTTTCTATGAAGTAAACTATATATTTTTACAAAGTAACCGGAAATATAAGTAGGGAAACGGCATTGTGTCGATTTGTTCTTATATCCATGCCACAGCAATGCGTATTATCGCGGTCAAGAAATATACCTATCTGGTATGTCTAATAAACAGACAAACACGATACACCTGAGAACCAAAGCAAATGTAATTTATTGTCGTGGTTGGAAGCTGAATAATTGGACCCCGATTATTCGTTATTATTAGCATTTTCCTTCCCCTTTTTTAGGCGCTATTCAGTTTTAACGTGGAAAGTGTTATTCAATTTCATTCAATTGTAGAAACGTTTCATTCACTATTCTTCACCTTTTCGACGCATTCATTCTTTATTCATTTGTTTGTAACGCCAATTATCCTTGATTCAACCCCGATTCACTGTTCCAACCCCGATTATTAAGAGTCATTACCGACAACTTTTTTATTTTTTACCCTGCATTGTTTCGGTGAAAATACACAGCTCCTGGGGAAATGCATTATTTGTTTATAGACAGATATTAAAGTATTCGCAATAGACCAAGGTTTATGTTTTTAGGCGCGGCAAGGCGATTTGCATTGACATCCACTTACTTATTTTTTTCTCGGACGTTGCGTTAGCAGTAAATATATTTAGTCTCGGGCGTTTATGCAGAAATGACCGAAACTTTTATTTTGATTTGATTTTTTTGCAAAAATAATCGAAATATAAGTTTGGCTTGTTGCATTTGGAGTTTCCATATATTTCCAGGGGAAAAAACAGCAATAATTAACCTCTTTAGACGACGAAAAGACAACTTCCGGTTTTAGCCTCGTTTTCATGCTGATCAAAATAGCGAGTTCAGTACCCAATAAATAAATGCGATTTTCAGGATGTTTGCATGCTCGGATTTTTTCTGATTTTTTACCAGTGATTCTATAGACATTGAAGAGCAATATTCCGTCGAAAAACCTTTTGTTGCAATTTGTTTCATTTTGAGGGCTTTTTCGGCCTAAGTTTACTGGACTAATACAACAAGGAATACATTCGAGTTTGGACAGGGACACTCACTACACAGAATAATTTGACTTCCAGCGTAGTTATGTTATCACATTCGAATGAAGTTACTTCATTTCGTGAATTTTTCAAACATTATTTGCCCAAAGAGGTTTTTAGACCCGTTACAAAGTAAAACAAAACAGTATATCTGGGCTAATCTAAATATTCTGTACTTTCAAATATCTCAACAATATCTCTTTGAAACAGTTCTTATGTTCGTTATCACAACCTTCTTTATGCAAATACAAATGTTCTTACCCTCCTTGAAAAGTCAGAGAAAGTCTGATATGTTTTCAAGTTTAGGGACTTGTCAGGGAATGTTCAAAACAGTCAGAAAATTTTGAAAAGAACTCAAAAGTCAAGGAAAAAAGTCAAAGGAAAAGCCATACTGATTACAAGCTGTTGACATTTTGTTTATGCGAAATTAAATTTAGTTGAGATTTGTTTATTCAAGAAATGTATTTAACAAAGTTTTTCGAGTATTTACATTTTGTGCTTCTCCACTGTTAAGCAGGCTTTTCACTAGGGAAGTAACGAAAGACAGAGACTAAGACATAAGGATGCCACCATTAGTGTGAAAATCAAAGAACAGATTAGGTGACGTAAGCATGAAGGAAAGCAGAATGGAAGGTTTCCACTTTCTTACATCCCTGCTTATGCTTGTATCGCTACTGACACTATGATTTTCACACAAACACACGCTCTTATGTCTGTCTCTTTCTCTGTCTTCACTAATTTAGCTAGTGAAAAGCTGGCTTTAGTACTTTGCATGTAGGACACAGATACATGCTGGATTCACACCTGGTATTGAACCCTCCAAGGATTGCATGACAAACAAAGGTATCCTAGATAAATCACCATTAACCATTACTGTGCCACGCAGTTATGCATCTAGTTAAATATACAATAGTTCTTTACTTTACTATTTGAGTGTATCCACACCGTAAACTTTTTCTTGTACCTTATTCAGAGTACCACTGAAACCGATAGACTGTTTATTGGGCTCAACAAAAAGCAATCGTCTCATTACAAAACGTTAACGAGTCTGATGCCACTCCTTCACGCAAAATCATTCATGCGTTGTGTTGCTGGCAAACAAAAACTTAATGTTTTGGTAAATAATACACTGATCTGTATTTCTTTACCTCATAGAATTATTGGAAAACACAAGCAGACGGCTTTTCTGAATGTTTCTGAATTTGCAAAATAACATATTTGAGTTGCACATATTGCTGACCTCAGTACAGTCATGAATGTTTTTGTCTGGAGAAGAGTGCTTTTTCTCGAGCTGAAAAAACTGTCTACCGGTTTTGGTAGTAAGCCTCCTTGATGAGTTCAGTCGCTCTTGCTCTCGTCTTTCGGATGAGACAATAAACCGAGGTCCCGTCTCTCAATACACTACACCAAAGCTGATCACGAGGGACGTTAAAGAACCACTGGGCTTGCTCAGTGACAGAACTCACTACAATATATGATATGTAACCCCACTCATGATTGTAAACTGCACTGTAAAACTGCAGTCCGCATCTTAGAGATCAGACATCTCACAATTTGTAAAGCGCTAAATAGAGCCTATGGAATTAAGCGCTATATAAACACATACATTTACATTTTTACATTTCTTGAGGCAAACTCTTTGTCAGAATATGTTAAAATGAAAAAAAAACATTTGGAAACAGTTGTACAAAAACAGTTTTTGCTTGGCGGTGACCACAATAGATGAAAAAATCAGACATCTCTTTTCACAAAGTGAGGTAGGACAGCTGAAAATTCTGGCTAATAAAACAGCTCAAATCGTGAGAGTCAAATTCATGATAATAATTCATGATAATAATTATTTGGGTGACATTGTTGTTATGCACCCTTTTAGCTATTTTACTGGTAGATTATCTTTAAAAAAAATAAGAATTTCTTGTTATTATTGATAGTTTTTTTGGTATATACCAAATCAGTGAGTATTCATTTTTGCATGCTCTTATTGGTTTCTGAAGTAGTAGATATCCAGCACTATTTACTGTTTTGAGAAAACTCTTAAAATGGCGGCTCGTTTCACGTGCAATACTGTGTTCTGAACCTAATCCATCATATTTTATTCTACTGATTTGGCATATACTAAGTACAACTATCCCCCTCAGGGTCGGTGCCTAGCAGTGGATATAAACCTTGATGCTTCACGTCTCGGTATATATACACCACTATTCACCTCCCCTTTGGGGGATAGTTGTTAACTATTATAGCATAACAGTTAGCTTTCTTGCAAAATGATTGGCTGATTTTCTGTGGGAAATAAGAGTCCATACCACTCTGCTTGCATCAGGTTCTCATAGTAAAAAGTAAATTTTCAGAGGTTTTGAGTGTTGTGGACTCCTATTTACCACTTTTACACCATCATCGTGGTCAAAATTTGTTGTCAAACTTGCATGTGGCTTGTGAATCCACAACATTTTGGCCATGATGATGGCATGAAGCATGGTCCACAAACTCAAAACCTCTGGAAATTTGTTTAATATGCCCCCGAACACCCAAACCCAGCGACCTACATCCAGAACTAAGCCTCCTACTTATTGATAGTCATGTCACCAAAATTACAATACAACAACGCAATTTTAAGGCATTTAAGATTTTACAACACAGTAAACATCTCACATACCGTACTGTATAAAGAACAAATGGATTAAAAACCTCAAGACTGAATTGTACTTTTTAGGTACTATATACAGTTTATAAGAACCTTACACTTAAATATAGTATGGAAGCCTCCCGACCCTGACCCTGACATAGGCTGTTATTTACTGTTGACGTATTTTACTCTCAAGATCATGCTGGATAAATTATTTATTTATTTATTTATTTATTTATTTATTATGCTTCGTCTACAAAATGATACAGGAAAAAAAAAATAACGTGCGAGGAGAAAAACAAGACCAAAAATTGACACGACATGTAGACAGGGACACCACAACAGCAAAGCCAATTACTGTGGGCCCTTGGGTAAAACTACGAAAAACGTTAATACAACATTTAACATTTAAAATGACTAGAAACAACAAGAGATGGGCGTGTCCAGGAGGCGAGGTACGTGACATTTAACACAGATAGTCTTAAATGACCTCGGATCATCGGGGCTGTAGGATTGTACCAACGCCCTCCTGTAGTACTCAAGAAGTAAAGATCTAAACTGGTTGAGAGATAAGCTCTCGAGTCTGTATTGTACTGGCAGAGTGTTCCAAGTGCGTGAAACGCGGACAAAAAAAGAATTCTGGAAGGACGTTGTTCTGCACTTGCGAGGGCGGAAACTGATAGCATTTGGGTTGGCAGTGGATCTAGTTGTTCTAATTGGTTTGATACGGGAAGGTAAAACTTCAGGTGAAATGCTAACAAGGCAATTGATGGCTTTATAGAAAAAGACCAGGTCAAGGAACTCGTGCCAATAGCACAAAGGCAACAGGCTAGCGGCGAGAAGGCGATCTTTATAGGTTTCTGTGCATAAGAACGGTAAATCTAAGATGAACTTAGTGGCTCTTCTCTGGACTCTTTCAACTTTTTCTATTAACCTAACTGACTGTGGGCTCCAGACCTGTGTTGCATAACCTAACGCTGGGCGCACTATCGCCAGGTAGAGTGTGCGGCGAGTTTCTAAACTACACAAGTCCACGGTGGTTCTGCGCAGGAAGCCGAGTAATTTGTTAGCCTTCGCGCATCCCTCAGTGACATGTTTAGTCCACGTTAGGTCACTGGCGACCCACACTCCCACGTCTTTTTCAAAGGGAGTAACTGCAAGCGGTGACTCGTTGAGAGTGTATGCCACTTGGGTTGGCTGAGACTTCCTTGTAATGCGCTGACACTTGCACTTGCTTTCGTTGAAGACTAATCCAGATACCTTGGACCAGTCCTCTAAGCTACTCAGATCTTGCTGTAGTAGGGCAGCATCTTCATCCGAGTTTACGCACTTAATAATCTTGGTGTCGTCTGCGAAGCACGCAACTTTGGAGTTTTGCACAGCGTCCGGCAAGTCATTCACGTAGAGCAATAATAGTATTGGCCCTAACAGACTGCCCTGTGGAACACCGGATGTGACTATAGCCTCGGGTGATGTACAGCCAAGAACTGTTACACGTTGCCTTCGGTTGTTCAAGTAAGAATTGAGCCAGCGTAGCAGGGGACCAGAGATACCAAAGCCATGCTCTGTTAATATATAGATTTAGGCACTGCCTAAAAGCGGAGCTTCCAACTATTATAAGGAATAAAAGATGGTAGTAGTTAATTGTAGTATCAAAAATACCTTTATTATATTTAGACTAATATTATTGCCTTTGAGCCTTTTACAAAACACAAAAAGCACGAGGACAACTCAACTAATAAAAATGTAGACACCCGTAGTTCACATGAGGTGAGATATCAACCTCGTCCTCAGGGTCTTGTGGGTAATTTTCAAGATGGCGGTTGGTCGAGTAGAAGACCCTGGGGGAGGCTGAGTCACATGACCACTGTTTGAAAACACATGGGAACGAGGTTGTCCTTTGTTGTGAAGACAACTTTGGGGTAGGGACAAAACTGGCACCTGTTTCACATGAGAAAAAAATGCAAGATATCTTAGGCCTGTTATTGGACCAAAACTCGCCTATTCCCGCCTATTCTCGCCTGTTCTTGCCTATTACCGCCAAGCATTTTAGACCAAAATTTTCTGTTCCCGCCTGTTCTCGCCTATTCCCGCACATTCCGGCCTCTTCTCGCTTTTAACTGCATTCAACTTTACCACTTTTCTTCTGCCTTCTGATAATCAAATCTCTAGTTACTTTAAGCTGTCAATCAAGTTTCTATGCATAGACTGTAATCAACAAGCTTGATTATTGCAGTTAAATTATAAGTCAAGCTAGGGTGAAAAATTGGTATTTCCAGAAATTGTAGCCATTCCTAATTTTATCATTGCAGTCATGTTAAAAATTTCATTTAAAAAATGGTGCAGAATGGCTGGAAGCTTATTTATAATAATACATTTATATAACCAATTCTTTGTGAAGCTTACAGTAGTATCAAGGAGTGGTTCCAGAAAGTATTATACAAATTTAGCGCCTTCTCATTGGCAGCAGGATTATTTCCTGAACAAAATCGTATTATTCAAGGGGAGACGATTGGCACGATCTCATTCCGGAACTAATCCTGCTGCCAATGAGAAGGCGCTGAATTCACCATCC
This sequence comes from Scolanthus callimorphus, assembly GCA_033964015.1. Taxonomy (NCBI): domain Eukaryota; kingdom Metazoa; phylum Cnidaria; class Anthozoa; order Actiniaria; family Edwardsiidae; genus Scolanthus; species Scolanthus callimorphus. The sequence continues at coordinate 2,498,559 of CM066912.1, read as the reverse complement.
AATGATAGGAGGCCCCAAAGCTCCACCTTTGGGACTGAAGTTTTTGATTGATAGAACTGAGAATCCTGGTGAGTGTCCCCAGGGTGATGTTTCAGCAAGAGACAGAGACTAGAATCACTGAGGCAAAACAAACTACAGTGAAATAACCTAAATATGACTTCAAACTTGATTCGAAAACGCGGAAACTTCACCCTGAGACCAGGGTAGGAGTACACGTTTTTACTGTCAATTTTACTGAGTTTTTCTTACTCAGCACTGGCAATTAAACTTCAAAGTCATAAAAAAGGATCCAAAAGTTACATTAGGTCAGATCTTTTAATGCCAAAAACCAATAAAAATTATTTGATTTCAATGTTCTATGTATTATTTTTAGAAACTTCATCATATTAATAATTTCATTTTAGCTGAAACAAATGAAGCGAAAGTAATAAATGTCAATAGGTCTCAAATTGACTGAACGTTTCATCACCAGATTTGTTTCAATAACTTCGAATTTCTGTGTTCACTAACCTTTTAGTGTGATTGGGTATATCCCAGTTTCCGCCCCTCCCCCATTTTGCTCTTTGAATACTGTTTGGACCATAATCCTTCACCTGACACAGCAATGAATTTCCAAATGAATTTCTTAATGCCTTTTAGGCTGAATCCATCCATAAAATCTCTTTCCAGAAACGTAATTGGCGGCCATTTTATTTGTTTGACTTGACCTCGTTACCAGGGAGTAAGGGTTTATCCACAGGCCGCCCAAAACACTGGGTCGTGGGTCGCCGGGTCGTGTGGGTAATTTTCAAGATGGCGCTGTGGCGAAGGTGAAATATTATTATGATGGAATCAATTTGTGTGATCAAAAGCAAAACTCACTGCTTTTGGTTATCTTACGGTAAAGAAAGGTAAGGACGTTTTTTTGATTCACTTCATGGTTTTATTAAGAGCTTACCAAATTGAATAATACATTGATAATCACAATTTTAGAGACTTTTTGAGCAAGCACATGATTTACAACAACAAAAACCCACCAAGTAGAAACCAATGAACTTGCCTCCCGCTTCATTTACTTACTCGGGGAGGAGTTTCCGAATAACTGGGATATTTTCCCAATGAATTTGTATTGCACAATTTTATTGCACAATTGTTTTCTACCTTTTAGAATATTGAAAAAAATATCTTCCTCATACAATTATTTTTCCTCCCATCATAACTTTTCTCATGGTATACACATGTCTAACTTTGTACATATAAACTGTAGCTATAATTAAAGGGAAATGGTATCTTGGTACATTGTGATGTAATTTTTTTTCTCCACTCTACTTTTGTCTTACAGTTAATAGATTCCATTCATTATTCCATTATTTATTACATTGCTCAATCCAAAAATACATTTTTAAATTCAATGTTAAAAATGCTAATTTTTTAAGAAATTTGATTTCCAAATATGCAATTTTTTTACCAAGAGTAATTATTTAAATGAATAATGTTCATATTGTGTTGAACATTGCGTTTTTGGATTGAGTGATAAAATCCGTAATGCTGTTATGAATTCAAATAATAATTTGGAGGGATGTATTTGGGTTGTGAAGTGCCTTATACATTTTTCTACTTTCACTTATTCTTGCCTTGTGCCTATTCTCACCTGTTCTTGCCTATTACCGCCAAGCATTTTAGACCAGAATTTTCTGTTCTCGCCTAATCCTGCCGGCCAATTTTTGCCAAAATTCTCTATTCTCGCCTATACTCGCCTATTCTCGCCTATTCTTGCAGGTCAATTTTTGCATAAATTCTCTATTCTCGCCTATTCTCGCCTGTTCCCGCTGCGGGAATAGGCGAGTTTTGGTCCAATAACAGGCCTTATCTTGGTGTTGTGGCTATGCGGCACATGCGGCACGCACTATCAAGAAAGGTAGCCCAACCCCTGACCTGTCAAGGAATAGGACAGGGAATTCTTGTTAGGGCTGTTGTTAGGCCTAACAGACCTAACAGCCCAAACAGCATTGAGAAAACATTCTTTACTTCCACCTCTTAAAAGACCTGGGGCACAAATTTGATAAACACCTACTAACAACCCTAACACCAGGGGCGTAGCCAGCACTTATGAGAGGGGGGGTATATACAGTTTCCGGGAAACGTAGTCACCCAAAAAGCCTGTAAGCTTGAAGCGCAAAGGATAATGGGGGCATCTAAACTGCTACTGGTTGATCTGAATTCAGACAATTTTCGCAACCATAGGTAAAATCATTAAATTTCAGCATATTTCTAAGCATGTTTATTTCTAATATTTTACAGAAATTCAAACAAATCTTTACCCATACTCCCTAGCGCACCAAGCTTTGTTGCTTTTTCCAGTGACAACTTATCCCGGAAACGGTATATATCTCAGGCCAGAGTTGTCTCGGTCACAAATTAATTGTTTGATTTCAACACAGAGGGATTGTATAGAGGCAAGTCTGGGGACCAAAATATCCCCTTATCCCCATATCTTGCCTCATTTGGTGCCTCAGCTGTATCCCTGCAAAATATCTGAAAAACATCCCCCTAAAATATTTGGTAATCTTTTCAACCCTAAAATAGTTTGCAGTTTCAAATTTTGTAATGACTAAATTTTCAAATAAATTTGATTGCTTGATTGGATTGATTTATTTTATTGCTTGGCACATGTCCCACGGCTTACAGTCAGAATTAGCATGCTCCCTGCTCTTTTCCATACAAATATTGTAATCTTTTTAGAAATTCCATAGGGGTGGGGGTCACTTTTCAACACCCTTCTGGGCAGGGGGGGGACTTTACTTTTTTACTTTTTCCAATACAGCCTACCCCTCTCAACGAGGATTACTGGCTGGGGTCAGCTGGGGGACACAATAACCAGGGGACAGAATAACTTTCATGATTTATTCAAGACAATATTTATTCCTCAGTGGAAAAAACTGCATTTTCTGACAGAATAGTAAGTAGTATATATTCACAAGACAATATTATTGATAGATACACCAGAGAAATTAATGAGACATTTTACCAGGATTCCGGGCAATTTTGGCAAAGTGGCCAAAAATCCAGTTACTGAAACACTTAGAATCACTTCCTTGATTTTGGTCTATTTTGGAAACTAAATGTGTGCCATGAACAACAAAATGAAAAACAGAGAAATATAATGTCAAAGTTCTCCACCCTGGAGTACTACAATGAAACTCTATGTTGACAAAATTCTATAAAAACCCTCAGCTGTATATTGAAACAGGTTGCTACTAGATTTCATAATGGAAATAACACAAGTTACTATACTTGCGTGCAGACCCGTCAAAAGATATTGGACCAGACACTACTCCTGGCCATACGAGTGTTAAGCAGAAGGCCGCAAAGTCCAAAGTGTTCCAAATACATAACTCCATATTATGGGTGGAGCAATTTTGTAGAAGGGTCTGAAATTCATGAAGTTTCAGGTGTGTGTCCAGAAAAGGAAAAAAACAAGTACTTGAATTTCACCTAATTGCACTTAAAATACTGAAAAAAAATGGGGGGGGGGGGGGGGGGGGGGGGGGGGGGGGAGCAAATAGAAATAAGACAGAAAAACAAAATAATTTCTGTTTGAGGGGGCATGCTCACCCTGAGAAAAGTTTGAAAAACTTGGATCAAGATACTTCTATTTGGTTTTAGGAAGAGGTGAAAAGAATGAAACTACAGCAGAAACATATAACAGAGGCTCTCTTTATTCTGATCCAACAGAAATGGAAAACGTTCTGTGCACTCTACGGACTTTCCTTTGAGCAAGAAAAATATTATTGATGCATAATATTTAACTTATAATTGGCTGGGGACAAACCGGTTATGCACTAGTTAATTGAAGCCCCCACCCCTAGGGACCCAGGGAAGGGTTGGGGATTTGAGTTTACCCCTGAACAAAAGCTGTTTAAGTCCCCACTCCATCGGGAGGAAATTCCTGTGAAATGCCCCTACCCTTGGGGCCTCCGAAATCACCTTTACTTGCAAGCATCAAAGAATGAACACACCTTTCTATGATCGTCAAAGGGGAGTGGGCGTCAGCTAGTGTGGTGTCCTATATGAAACAAGGGATGCAAGTACAGAAAAATGCATTAAAATCGAATGATTCCAATGAATTGCATCGTAGAACATGTAGATTTGCATGGCCAAAATCAAAGTGAAAGATTGACCGAAATAATTTATTTGAAAGAAAATAAACATTCCCCAGGGGGTGGGGACAGGTTCCAGAATCAAAACCATTCAAATCCACCACCCCCTCGGAACAGACTGTTGTTTTAAAATGCTTTAAACCCCCACGATAATCCCACCCTTCCCCGGGTCCCTAGGGGTGGGGTTTCAATTGACTAGTGCATTACTCACGAAGAATCCAAAACAAATTGAAACACAGGTCGAAAGTTTTCAAGAAATATCTTATAATAGATAGCTATCAATAGATAGAATAAAGTAATCAATTCTATAAATCAATGAATGGCCAAAACACAGTTGAAAATCTATGATCATCTTTTCTAAATCGTACGACCAAGGAATCAAATTCCCTGAAGAGATCGTCTAGTCAGAGAAAATATTTCTCATAAAAAAAACATTCTTACCAAGAGCTTGCAGTTTAATCCACTTCATACTGAATGTTTGTCCAACTCCAGCGAACAGTGAGTTTCCAATCCACACCGCACCCATTATATCCGTGACTTTCAAAGCTATTCCATGTCTTTAGGGAGCTGAAGAACCCACAAAACACGGCAAAACACGAAAATTCCCGCGCTCAATTTGGGCACCATTGTTGTTGTACTGTAACTCGTGACAAACCTTTTCAGTTCCTGTGAATCCAGCTAAAGTCCTGACACCTAGTCCATCAGCTGTCGAGGAGAGCCGAAAATAGGGGAATAAACGAAACCGTTTCCATGTTTATTATATCCATTTTGAAATCACTGTCAATCCCTGCAATCTGATTGGCTTACAACAGTGCGATTTATTCCCAAATCGCATCCTTTTGAGTCCAAATCACATCTTTTTCTCAGCCAATCAAAATGAAGCACAAAAATCAATCAGCCAATCAGATTTCAGGGTTAAAAGGCAGTGACCAATCAGGAAAATAATGTCAGGAAAACCATCTTCCTGCAATTTTTGGGGGAAATTCCCCCCTTTCTTCTTCTGCTTGAAAAGAAAAACAAAAAACAAAGAAAAAACTATGGATAAAACTTTAAATATTTACAGTACCTTTTTATCTGTCGTTTTTCCAGAGTATGATATCAGTTTCACGACAATATGGAGGATTTTCAAGCGAATAATCCAGCACCTCTGGTGCAAAATTCCGGTCCCGAGTCCAGGAATCCGAGTCCACCGAAAAACAAACAACATCAAATTCCACAAAATCAAAAGATGATGATTTTACATGCGTTCCGGTAGACAATGTGATAGAAGAGCTGAAGTCTAAAGTGATCAATAAGAACACTTCCCGGTTAACACAAAGCTGGATGAAAGTGTTTCGCAAATTCACAGCTGATAGTGAAACGATGCCGCCATCTTGAAAATCACCTCCGCTCATCTATCAAACTCCACTCTCTTCAAACATGAAAACACTACCATCCACAGCCAGATGCAGCAAGTGATGAAATTTAGCAATACAGCTCATGGCTTCCAAGCATAATTTGCAGCCAAGTTTTGATTTTATGCCATCGCAAGTCATTCGCCCAGCAAAGTCACAGTTCCATCGCAAAACTTCAATATTTCTACGTCTCCAACTCCACTCCATCTCCAAGGCCGCAATAAAAGCGACGAGCATTCCTTTCTTTTGTCAGACAATGAAAATTACTTTGTTGAATTGTGTATGGTGTAATTTTAAACATAAGTGATCTCAACTCTGAATGAACTTTGCAGGTTATGAGTGATCGAAATCGTTTGTTTGTCACATGACAATTTCTGCATATAAAGTACTTAATGAGTTCGTTTTGCATACAATGTTTTTGTGAGGCATTTCCGGTTTCAAGAAAATAAATTGATAGAATCCTCTGGGCCTAGAATGTGATTTCAAAATGGATATAATAAAGTGGTAATTGAACTTCGTGTCGTGCAACTTTGGTCGAAGACGGCTCGCCGAAGACGGCTCGTGAAATTACAAACAGTTTACACATATCACTCGTGGTATTTATTCCAAATATCACTACAAACCATGCTTTTACCTATACAAATTGCACTCCACTCAGTTCAATAACCATTATTAATCCTCGACTATCGAGTAGTCTCAAAAAGATATATGGAAAAAACAGGATGCCTCTCTTTGGTGGTTTACTTTCTGCTCTGATCTCATGCTTTGCCCGGCTTCTTCCCCCTTCTTCCCGGGCGGAATTTCCGTCTAGGTCTCTCTGAGAGTCTGTGCTTCCATTTCTTTCTGCTTTCTGCTCTTCTACTAGAGATAATTTTAACCCAATTTATCATTCCTCGATCCCTTCCTCATCCTCGACCGAATGTTTGTATTCTATGGCTTCCTCTTCGCGTATTTTTATCATTTGAGGCGTAATGCGTGATAGCACGGTTCTGCAGTTAGCTGTCATTTCTCGGCCTTGAAACTCCGACTGGAAGAATTTCAGGAGCAAGCCGGCAAAGAAAATACTCCAACTTGATTATTATTCCCCATTCTACCAACTCTTTGCATTCCATGGCTTCTTCTTTTCTTCTTCCAGCATTTCTCCTTAGAGTAATTATTGTAGGTCTTTTTTTCAGCCGCTAGCAGCCCTGTAGTCTTTTTGTGCCTGCGATTTTAGCTTTCACGTGAGCATCAAAAACCCCCCTGACAACGCGCCCCTCCCCCGTTAGTTGCGCACTCCCTCCTCCCTCCTGGCAACGCGCCCCTCCCCCGTTAGTTGAGCATGCTTGACGTCACAATAGGGCTATTGTGACGTAGGGTAGACAGGAAAACGTACACATCCGGGACTTGCTGAGACGTCCAAAAAACGGATCGACCCCTAGCAATCTCCACAGGTTACTCAATAAACTCACACAGGGTACCCAATACTATATTTGCAGTTTTTGACGCTGTTTTCTTAGGTATGGTGCTCCGCTTTTCCGCTAAAATGAATGGAATTCCATCGAATTCAACTGTTTTCTAAAGGATTCCAAAATGCGTTTTTAAACGCCTATTTCTGTCAGGGAAAGACTTCTGGAATTCCCTTGAATTCAATGCAATTCCAGAAGGATGCTTAAGGGAAGGTGTCAAATGTTTGGAAAATAATGGAATATAGTTGAACTCTCGGCTTAATTAACAGACTAATCACAGTTCTAGCAAATTCCAAAGAATTCCAAACCAATTTTGACAGCTCGAAAAACATAATGCAGACTCAACAACCAAAGAATGCAGTGTTTGGCGGTTGAAAACATGCAACACAAATGCGGGCTCAAAAGAGGTCTAGGAGAGTCTAGGAAGTTCACCTTCGTTCATTAGACCTTATCATGGATTGTACAACGTAGGAATGTATCCTGTATATTACAGGTAAGTACAGAGAGCACGTACCTTATCAATGGATTGAAATTTGAGTGTAAGCGGATTTCTAAGGCTGCTCAGACTAGCAGACGGGCTGACCTTCTAGATTGTGTTTAATGGCAGCCGTTTTATACCTCGAGTTTTGAACAGTTTTAAGCCTGGTTTGAACGATTTCTAATCTTATAGAACTCTTAAAATGCTAGCATATCATTTATTACATGCTTTTGGTATTGATATTTAGTTTCGAGAGTATACTTAGGGCTCCGAGTTGATGTATTTTGGTTCCGTGTGCTAATTCTGCAGAGGTGCACCACATGACTTAACGGGCGCTAGTCGTTATAATCTTGTGTTACGGCGGCGTAAACATTTTAAGCGACGAACTATATGAACTGGTGCTTTCCCTACAGCAATGTTTGTATTCTAATCTAAACCTCGGGTCTCGGTGGCTCGACATTCTCGGATTATTTACCATTCGTTAAGTTGGCATCTGAGTGCCCCTCACTTTCGTGTCATCCCCGTGCGAGGGTCGATCTGATCGTTCAATCGTTCAACGCGAATAGTACAAATAGCAGGTAATGGTATTTCTTCGTCTAAATGCTACTTTATACGATAATATTTCAATGCTTTTCGGATAGGTGTGTTGGATATTCCAGCGGAGTTAAATATCTTTTCATCTGAACGTGTAGGTTTTTTTGCGTGAGTAGAATATTAAACAGCTAAGATGGATTAAGATACTGCGATGTTAATATTAACTCAAACATAAACACTTATTATGTTATAGCTAAAGAGAAAGTCGGCTTAGAGTAGGCAGGCTGTAGCAACAGTTAGGATAATTTAACACCAAACAATTTAGGAACAAATGTATTTTGTCAACATGGCCTTTTTTCATACAATTGTTTTTTTTCTTGAATGTGTAGCGGGAAAAGGCGTTGTGATGTGCACACGGCATCTTTTTCATCCAAAACGGACTAATTGGCCCTGCGGAGGAATTGCTAGGGCAAGTTCTATTAAAGTTTTACAAAATGAAATGCAAATTTACGTAGATAATATAGGTTTTATTCCAAAAGTAAATGCATCGGTATTGTTTTCCGAAAGATTCTATTAATTTCAAATATATTCCATTAATTTCCAATAGATTCCAATGAAGTTCAAATAAATTCCAAAAGATTCTATTAAATTGCAAGAGAAATGAGACAGTTAACGCCAGACAATTTCGTGTATTTCAATTCCATTGAATTCAATGGAATTCTACGGATATTTCCAAGCTCTAAAACGATGCTTGGAATTCCAAGGAATTCCATGGAATTCTATGTTCGAATTTACCATGAAAATTAACACCTTCATTCCATGAATTCCATGGAATTTCATGGAATAATTCCATGGAATTCCTTTCAATTTCCATGGAAATCCATGAAATTCTAATAGATGTTTCGCAGGGGTAGACCCTCAAAATAAAACAATATTTGTCACATTATCCTAGAAATACTTTTTGTATTTCGCAGATGTTTATATAACAAAAGTATTTATGTTGCAAAAGAAGTGATATATCAAATAATTTATCAGATTGGAGTACCTCTAGACATTTGGAAATACTGTATTGTGTCACTGTTGTCAAATTATTAATAACTGTTGGATAGATATATTGGAAGAAGTGTGATGTCTGAATTGGAAGTGTTGTCTTGATTTGTGGGTAGAAGTACAGTTTTAAACTAGAATGAAGGGCTCACAATACTTGTAATTTTGCTCCTTCCACTGCGAGATAGCGTTTGGAGAATCTAGGATCTCCTGGGAAGATTTGGATAATCGTGGTCAAATTTGGGCAGGAGTATCTAGATTCTCCCAGGATTTCCTAGGAGTCAAGGCGTGAATTTTCACGGTATTTTTGGATCCTGGATACTCCTAGGAACTCCAAGATTCTAGCATGCCCTTAGATTAATTAGGATATCTTAGGAAATCCGGGAGAATTATCCAGGTTCTCCTAATTTCTCCAACATATATGTATCCAGGAATGGCTCCCAGATACTCCCAGACTTTGGAGACTTCGGCAAACTCCAGGAGAATCTTGGAAAGTTTCCCACATTCTGTTAGACTCTCCCACTTTTTAGAAGTACCTCCACCATTTTAACCGGGGCAACGACAAAGCGTAATTTATACCATTTTAAAGATTATATCATATGCATGTGAAATGGACATGTGGAAAAATAAGTTTATTTCACAAATGTATTTTACTAGTCTTGTGAAATGACGATGTGAACCTACGGGTGCCCTCTCCGACATATAAAACATGGGAAATTGATGTGAGGTTTTCTACGTTTTGGTCAAGCCAAAATTACATAAAAACTGTCTGTTTCTGGTAAACATCATGCAAACGAATGTAAAATTATTAGCGTGCCGCAAAGAATCTAAAAGGGATGTGAAATTGTTTGTGCCCGGCAAAAGTATCACACAATGACCATGTGAAATGTGTTTAAAACTGTTTACCCTCTTTAACGAGGCCATAAATAAAAAAATCATTGTCGCGCGCGTGTTTTTCCGATTCTACAACAATTACTAAAGCAACAATTACTCATTTTCTAAACTACATGTATTTATCATTCCCTAAATACATACACTGACTTTGTGTTGAATTACTTTAGAAAGTGTATACTTTATCAAGCGAAAGAGAGCTTTATTTGCCGTTTTTACAAGAAACGATGCGCAGTTTAAAAATTATACTCGTAATACTCATTCTCAGTTATAAACTAAAACTTTGTTTCCAGTTTCACACATTAATGTCTAAACCGGAAGTTCGTGTTAGCCAGTCTGCTGGCATACTGTTGTGAAATATTAGTAACAACGCGAGAGTAACAACTAAGGAATTTCGTAGCAAAAATATATAGGCTTGTGATCGATTTTATGGCGAAACATTGCAGGCATTATTCATCAACATTTTACTGGAAAGAATATTCTAAAGCTCTACAAATTTGCGATCTTTAAAATCAAAAGCACGGCGTGTACAGATTACTCGATTTGCGTCGCAGCGTGAACCGCAGTGACCCGGTGTTTATAATTCAACAAAACACAACAAGTATTATAAGTAAAGGTTAATTTTCTCGTTGTTTAACAGAAGACTGAACGTAAGTGTTGAGTAACCGAGTAACCCCTAACTAAGAAAAGGTTTAAGATCGACCGTTTGTGCCGCTGGGGCGAGATTAAAATAAACAACCGATCAAAAAACTATTACAGATTACTGCAAAGAGATTTACCACCGCACATAAGTTCGACCCGATTATATTGATCGCGAATCTGAACCCTTGATACGAAACAATAAAGTCAGGAATAGGTAGTTCTCCTGATTTGTTGCCCCCTCCATTATAATAGTTTTTGTCTATAATACAAGGACTATACAAGTGATGTCGGGAATATAAGCTCAAAGCTCAGCACAGAAACTTTACGGACTACTTAGACCTGAGAATAACAACAATTCTAACTCACCTCTTATATATTATATGTCAGTAATATCCGCGTTTATTCTTTGGTAGTATCTTTCGAGGATTATGCTGGGAGAAATGTCCAACCATAATATAATCGACAGATTCTGTAACGAAGTTTATATTGCCAGAATGAGAGCCGCGGGCCATGCCATGCGAGCATATTACACTGCCACGTACCAACCGTTTGTGTCTGACCGCCTCTGTTTCAAAAGTGCGAGTTAACCAATCGGAAGCGAAGAACACTCGACACCAGGTTCCTCTCGCTCAACAATCAGAACAAGTTTATTTCATGGGCTGCAATTCTGTTTTAATTTAAAATTACTACAAAGACAGATTGAATTATTCCACCTTTTTTCTTGTTTGTTAAATGTTCATGCAGCTAATTTTAGAGATTTTTAGTACCGAGCCACGCTCAAGAAAAACGCGCTTTGGCCATAGTCATTTACAGCATTTTCAGATCTGGTTGCAAAGTTAAATCATACGAAAAAAGGTTCTCCTCGTAAAAAAAACTACACACTCGTTTCACATCAAGTCCAATTTCAGTTTCACATAAGCTAACATTTCACATACGCATCAGTTTCTAACACCGTTATTTAATTTCGCATGATTTGTACGCAAAATAATTTCCCAAGTTTAATATCCAGGAGGTCACTCCAAGATTGTGAGAGGATTTGGGAACTGCTCCAAGAATCTCCTAGGAACTCCCGCATAATCAGAGGTGCCAAATCTTCATTTTTATTAATGAAAAATGTCAGACTGGCTGTAATTGGGGAAATGTAGGCTGCTCTCAGGATTTCCTAGGAACTGCCATGAATTGAAGGGTTGAAATTTGCGTTTAATTTGGCTCCCGCATTTTCCTAGGAACTCCCAATTTGTAAACTTAGCTTGATTGCTATAATTCCCAAAAGTTAGGAGAATCTAGAATAACTCGGGAAATCCTAGGATTTGCCAAATCCTGGGAGATCAACTCGCACGGGTTGTCAGTTCAAAAATATACCCAAAAAGCTAAAATAATGTGTTGTAACTTATTTTAATTATATTTTGTAACTTAGAATGTTTGCTACTGATTTTATCTAGGTACCATGAGATTTAGAAGAATATATTTTTTTTATAGATTTTTAACATGCTGGCTGTTTCAGGGGGAATTGTTGGTTATTGGTTTGAACTCACTAATTTATCTGCTTGAGTTCTCCGGTGATTTACAGATTTTTCACAGACTATTTCCAGGGTATTTACTTTTACAGCTATTTACACACTATCTGTGAGCTGTTAGAGTTTTCAGTAGATTTACAATCTATTTACAAATTATTTTCAGAGTATTTACAGGCTATTTCCACAGTCCTCTCCGTTGATTCTACAGACTATTTACATGATGTACACGCTCTTTACAGAGTACTGATATTATTTTCTGGAACAATTTACAGATTATCTACAGGCTATTTCCACAGTCCTCTCCGTTGATTCTACAGACTATTTACACGCTCTTTACAGAGTACTGAGATTATTTTCTGAACAATTTACAGATTATCTACAAGCTATGTCCACAGTCCTCTCCGTTGATTCTACAGATTATTTACACGCTCTTTACAGAGTACTGAGATTATTTTCTGAACAATTTACAGATTATCTACAAGCTATTTCCACAGTCCTCTCCGTTGATTCTACAGACTATTTACACGCTCTTTACAGAGTACTGATGTTATTTTCTGAAACAATTTACAGATAATCTACAGGCTATTTCCACAGTCCCCTCCGTTCGTTCTACAGACTATTTACACGCACTTTACAGAGTACTGAGATTATTTTCTGGAACAATTTACAGATTATCTACAGGCTATTTCCACAGTCCTCTCGGTTGATTCTACAGACTATTTACACGCTCTTTACAAAGTACTGAGAATATTTTCTAGAACAATTTACAGATTATCTACAGGCTATTTCCACAGTCCTCTCGGTTGATTCTACAGACTATTTACAAATTATTTACGGATTCTTTACAGAATCTGTTCATAATGCACAACATCTTGCTCAAAGTTTACAGATTATTCACCAACTATTTACAGACTAACCTGATAATCTACATACTATGGAAATGTACATTTAGTCTGTAAATCGGATTTACGGTTTATTTACAAACTATTTACATAGTTACAAGAAGGACCGATTTTTCCAGTGGGCGACGAGCCGGATCGAACGAAGTCGACGATTTCACAGACTTACCCTTGATATTCCGACTCACGTTTGGTTGTTCGTCTTTCTCGGAAGTAATAGGTGATTCGGCCATGGTTTTCGTGAAGAAAATGATCTCAGAAAAAGCCGAAAAGTCTCAAAATCCAAACCCTTCGAAGGATCACAAGAAAAGGGCGGGAAATAATACATCTTGGGACTTTTTGCCCCAGTCCTCAATGACCTCGTTTTGAAGGGCGGGCTTCCTGTGTGCAAATAAAGATGACGGCCGATGTTGGCTGACGTCGTGTGTTGTGATTGGTGACTAGCACTTCATTCTTGTTGCTAGTTTTTGGTTTGTATAAATCATGGCCCGCAGAGAGTAGTAATATTGTTACTAATTTCACAATATTTTCTTAACTTGGTATTTACCAGTAACATACCAGAGTTGGTATCTTATACCCCTAATATACCACATATTTTCCCATATGTTTTTCTATTTTTTTCCCTGTGAATGAGAGAAAAAGAATATCAGGATTACCAAAGGAAAATTGTTGCTAGTAATGACTGCCTTTGTGTTATAATGCCTAGATTTCAGAACCTGTGAGAGGTGAGTATATCTTAGAGCTTAGACCTTCTAGAGAAGCTTTCTTTCATACTAGAAGATAGGCCAATAACATTTAAGGTAGATAGTAAAAACTACAGTATAAATAAATCAAGGAGTAATTAAAAACTGGATTATAACACCTCAAAGCTCAAGAATGAATGAATGTCTGAACTTGCATACTTTCTAAACTTCACTTGCCTACGTGCATGCTCACAGTTTCTTGGCATGTGACATGAGTGAAGCTTGGGATAACTTCAGTACCATCCAGTTTACATATTTCACCCTCACTGTGGCAACTATATCTGTCATGGAAAACATATCTGCCTTTTTTTTGAGGGGGATATCTGACAGAACAGTATGATAAGCAAGTTGGTTTGTTTGATTTTGACATAAATTCTGTTTGCTTATATTAACTGCTAATTAAATAAGCTAGAAAAATGAAATAATTTTATTTTATTCCCTATTTTAAACAAATACATCTATTGACAACAAATACCTCATTTTTGCCTTGACTGTTAGCAGATGGAAATGAGCCAGCAGTAAAATGTTTCCAAAGTAGCTGATGAAACTCTCATAGTACCAGCTTTTTGCACTTCTTACAAATTGTGATATACTTGTACGAGAATATTATATAGAAATGAAAAGCAAAGAATGTAAACATTGGTAAAATGGATTGCTTCAGGCTTTAATAAAAACTTTTGAACCCACTTATGGGACAGTTGATTGTCATTTCAGTGCGCTCTTCTGCAATTATCACTGTTACTAATTTATTTAACTGGCACTTGCTCTTTCATGGAATTCCCAAAGCATTAATACAATGGTCCTCTATCTGTAAAACTAGTTCCAGGAGAAGTTTAGAAATTGCAGTTTTGCCATTCAATTTTAACTCTGTAGCAGCATGTTACCATTTATAAAGGTGGTGGTTACTAGATCTTGTAAAGTAACATCAAGATTTTTACATCAGTCACTTAAGTCCTTGTTATCTGCAGTGCAGTTTCCAAAACTGAGACAGCTGACCTTCATCGGGAGTAGAAGCGGAATTTTGAATTTTGAATATTGACTTTGAAGCTAGTTTGAATATTTACAAATTTAGTTTGAATATTTGAGAACTTAGTTTGAATATGAATAATCAGAATTTTGCTAGTTTGAATTTGAATAATCGAGGATTGGAAAATTTCAATCAATTAAAAGACTTTTTAAACTTGTCTGTCGACCTATGATACCTCACTGATTTAACATTCACTTCATTCAATACTTTTAAAAAAATTTCAGCGCGCTTCGCGCGCATAAAGAATGATGCCTAATAGTCTTTGTGAACCTGCACAACGAAGACACTACCCTCGCACCGTTTAGGGAGCGGTCATTAACTAATGGGGGGGGGGGGGGGGGGGGGGGGCGGTAAATTTGTGGGGAGGGCCACGTTTTTTTGGGCGCCCATTTGGGGAGGGTCAACATTTTTTGGGCGTCCCTTTGGGGAGGGTCACAACTTTTGGGCCTTGTTCAAATTGAACTGATAGCCTAAACGAAAAACGAGCGAAAATAAAATCAAGAGAAAAGAAAGTAGAAAGCGTGCAAATCAGGAAGAGAGGCAGAAAGTAATAGGAAGAGAAGCATAATAAAAAATGAGGCGCGCTTCGCGCGCATAAAGAATATAATCTAATATAGTCTTTGACAACTCGCGCAACGAAGACACTACTTTCGCACACCGTTCACAAGAACATGTCTATCTTGACGAGAAAAAGCAAACTCTACCAAAATGCCCTGAGTGATAGGCAAGAAGAGTAAGCGTGAGTTCGGCGTTACAGGCCCGAAATTCGTCACTTCGTTCTGCGCTTCACGCAAATGAATAATAATAAGTTCGTCATTTCTGAATAATGAAACGTACACGATTTGTTTACTATACACACAAAAAACGAATGTTTATCTACACTTTCTCTGAGGTTTGAGGAAATGCGTTTATCAAAATTCAGCGCGCTTCGCACGCAACGAAAGAAAAATGCAATCCCCTTTATCTGTAAATTGTCTTCTACGGGGTCGGGGGGGAGGAGGAAACGTTTAACTGCTCTGAGGGCGGGCGATCACGTTAATCATTGTACTTATAGAGGGAGGTCACTGCAGTTTGATCCCCTCCCCCCAAGCGATAAATAACGACCGGTTAGATAATGTACATATCAAAGCGAAAACAAGAGAAGATAGTATAGTAACTGCAGATATTGCACGGTCTTTAGTGCAAGGCGATAGCGACACTGAAGAAGAGGATGATTTAGAAGCCGAGGATGAGGAATTTGATGATGCTGTGATAGAAAAAATTGGCAGCGATGATGCCGAAGGTGATGATGAGGAAAGTGCAGATGATGTGAAGATGATGGGAGGCAGGGTGAAAAGGAGGAAAGAGAGGAGGGAAGCATTTCAATGCCAAAAGATCTGCAGGGCCATAGCGCTTACAGGGGCCGGGGAGTCGTGCCCCAGTTTTTTTCCATACAATCCTTAAATCTTCCAATTTTGGCACCCTGCACATCAGAGTTCCCACCATTGTCGGTGCGCTTCGTGCGTAAGAGTTTAAACCTGCTATAAAAACTGCCTTGTGTCTTTTATACGTCGTCCCCCCCCCCCCCCCAACAGTTTTTGGAGGCTTGCTACGACCCTGCTGGAAGAATATACAGGACATGAAGGGGTAGAGCTGCTGCAGGCTTCGGTTGCTGAAGATCTGGAAGAATATGCAGGATAGTATTGTGTGGGTACGAGGAAATACTTGTTTTAGCCAGATGACAGTGAGAGCACTAGCAAATGCGATTTTTGTCTCCAGGCCAAAAAACTGTAGCTCACGGGACTAAAGTCTGCAATGTAAAGTATAAGCATTATTACGTTTATCACCAAGGTAGAAAAGGGGAGGGTCACAATTTTTTGGGCTCTCTTTCGGGGAGGGCCTATATCTTCTGGGCTCTAAACAGGGGAGGGCCTAAAATTTTTGGGCTTTGCTATCTCCAAATTTACCGGCCCTCCCCCCCCCCCCCCCCCCATTAGTTAATGACCGCTCCCTTACAACAAACTCTCCCAAAAATACTTGCAGTAATAGGCCTGACGGGCAGTCACACTATGTCCAAAAGAAGACCCCTTAGGTAAGCGTGAGTTCGACGTTACAAGCATAGAAAATCGTCATTTGGGCCGCGCTTCAGGCAAATAAAGAACATATAATTTCGTCATTTGCTGCGCGCAGTTGCGCGCTTTAAATAATAAAACTTACAGGTTTTCTTTACTACTGCACAAAAAAAACGGAATGTTCATCTCTCCCTTTCTCTGAGGTTAGATGAAATGCGTTTATCAAAATTTGTAAAAATGTCTTCTATGTCAAGGGAAGTGGGTACCCGAAATCCACCACCTCTTTCAATTTTCCTAAAAATCGGATTTTCGACTGCCGATGCCTCGTGACATACACGGGCACACAACGGAGCTGTTCCTCAAAAAAGCTGTTCCTCACCACGTTTCGCTGCTGGCTGGCAAATATTTATCGCGATCTCTTGCTGGCTGGCAAAAATTCATCGCCTCCACTTCCTGGCAAAAATTTTAACTTCTCGCCTTTGCTGGGAAACAAGTTGCTCAAGGATGTTGAAAAACTAACTTTTTTCCTACACGTCTGCTTGAAAATAAAATTTTATTGCACATTTCGCTCATTTTCTTACTGTTTGTGCTTGCAAAATCGCTTGAAAACCCACAGGGAACCCGTTTCATCACAGGAATACCGCTGGACGGTTTTCTGATTACAAGGCGCATTCTGGCGCCAAAATAAAACCGTTCAACTTCAAAGGGAAGCTCTAAGCTCGCTGAAAGTAAGTTTGCGTAAAGACATTTATTGAGAGCTTCCTATGTTTATTTGCCTTTAGCATAGCCATGATGATTTGATTCAATTTCCCCACAGCTTTTGACCTATTTTAGGTAATTTTAGCGGCATAGGAAACTACTGAATTCCCTGAATAATTTCAAACCGAGGGAGAGATTTGAGAGGGAACCAAGCAGCTTTCGGTGAAACGGAAGGTTGGCTCTAATACAATATCGAGTGATGGCTTTCAGGTATAATACAATGGGCCCCTTAAAAGGGCCTTAGAGAAAGTTACAGACGCATGAGTGAGAATAATCGTTAACTTAATAGACAAGTCTTCAGGTAAGATTACAGTACTTCCTACTAGCAACTCGTACCTTTCTCCTTCACAATTAATTTCATCAATTAATGTCAATGAAGATGCTAGTGGGCTGTTGACAATGCAATGGGTGGAGAGTGGCAACATTAAAATTGTAAAGTAGTTGTGATTTTGGCCTAACTTGAAAACTAAAAATGTTAGTGGGACATAGAGGATATGCCGCGCGGAGATACGAATTTTATTCGAGTGTTGAAACTTTATCTCACGAGTGAGCGCAGCGAACGAGTGAGATAAATTTTGGCTAGACTTTAGAATACACTGCAACCCCGTAGAAGATAGCTACTGCCGTGGTCCCGCGGTGCGGCGGTCAAACTATTACCATGGTAAAATATCACAATAAACTGATAAAGTATCTCGATGTTTTATGTAATATTTCAAATCTTCCACGGTGTGCTCCCGTGGTTCCGCGGGTTCCTCAGTCCCTCGGTGCCGTGGTCCCGCGGTGCGGCGGTGAACCTATTATCATGTAAAATCACAATAAATTATCTCAAGTCTGCCACGCTGCGCTCCCGTGGTCCCACGGTGCGGCGGTCAACCTATTAGCATGTAAATATAACAATTATTACGGTCCCAATATTTCAAATCTGCCACGGTGTGCATTTCAGTCGCACTCTTTGGACTGCGCCATGGAACAAAAATAGGCAAATAAGATACTAATGGGTGTGGAAATTCAATATAGTTTGAAGTTTTTCGTGAAATGATTGGGAAAGCTCTACCGTTCTGACTATACCCGTCTAGGATGGACTATGGGTTAACTCACTGCCTGCGTTGTCCGTAGCGCTTCATTTGAGAACTGTGCGAAAACTCGTCAAGGTTTTAGGCCTTATCACAATTTCCGCCGCCATTTTGTTGGGTAGGCAAGAAGTGATATAATGGCGAAAATATCAAACATATCGACAAAATATGAATCATACCATTGAGATAGTGACTGAAAAAGTTTGCATGCAAAGTTTGGAGATTATAACCATACCTGCCAACCCCCCAGAAGTCAAAACCTGGAGACTGGCCATGAAAAACCTGAGATTGGGGTCAAAACCTGGAGATCAACCAAACGGCTGTACAAACCAATAAAACAATTTCTGAATATTAAAAAAAGTCAAGTAACCAAATAAAGGACTTACAATTTATTTGTGTTCCTGATTATATTGTTCTGTTGCCTTCTTTGCTCTTATAATTGAAATCGGTTTACCAGTTTTTACAGCTAGTTTCAATTTGGATTGCACAAATCATGGATAAATCATTTGGCCTCTCATGAATGAACATTTACAAAAACCGTGAGATTTTCAAGACAAACCGTGAGACCATGAGATCATGTCTCAAGCCGTGAGTCCCGAGAGTTGTCAGGTCTGTATAACCAAAAAAGTCAAATTACCAAAAAAAGGACTTACAATTTATTTGTGTTCCTGATTATATTGTTCTGTGGCCTTCTTTGCTCTTATAATTCAAATCGGTTTACCTGTTTACCAGTTTTTACAGCTAGTTTCAATTTGGATTGCACAAATCATGGATAAATCATTTGGCCTCTCGAATGAACATTTTCAAAAACCGTGAGATTTTCAAGACAAACCGTGAGACCATGAGATCATGTCTCAAACCGTGAGTCCCGAGAGTTGTCAGGTCTGTATAATTAATGTTTGAATTGAGCAATTGCGCCTTTTAATTGTTCATACAAATGCCTGTAAAATCTGTGTGCATATCGGTGCGTAAAAAGCCTGTCAATACAGGGAGATGCGGGAAACTACAATCGCTCGCTTAGAAAGCGTAGGAAGGTGAAATTTCGTCAAGATTTCCGACAAGATTTTTGTTGATATGTTCCGTTAAATAGCCAATTTGGAGAACTGGTAATTTGGCCGGCATGTTGGTGCTCATCTGCTTAGGCACCAACATGGCGGCTTCATACATTTACTGTACTAGATGTTGCGAAATCATTTCCAAATATTTCGCTCGGAAAACACTCGTTCGGACTCAAATTTACCCAGGAAACATAATTTTGTCTTTTTACAGTTCTTTTGAGTATACCGCATTTCCAAGTATATTTGGAGAGATAAATTTAGTCACGAGACAACTGAAAACCAAGAATATTGATTGTTTGGGCACACAAAATGGCGGCGGAAACCGTGATAAGGCCTATTGAAATCGCTTCTATTTAACTTTCAGGCAAAAACAATGCCAAAACAATGAAAGAATAGAGTCCTCAGCGGTAAATAATCAAGGAAGGCTCTTATGTTAGACAATTGTGAAGCTGTGGCTAGTTGTCAGATGGAACATTGTGAAATATTAGTTATAAATCCTTCATTACACGGTAATTCCATAGACCGTTTTTTACCAAACCTCATATATTTGAGAAGTGATGACAGACACTTTTGACGAATTGTGACGTCAGTACCGTACTTAATGATGTCATCATCGATTACGCAATAGTTGGACCAGGTTTGTAATGCACAACCTCTTTCATGGTAATGAAAGACGTTATCAAGAGAAGTTGAAAGCCAAAAACCCTTTGTTAATAGAATAAAAGATTGCAAAGTTATAGCAATTCAAATAACTGCTACCACCCCTCCCCAAGACTTGAAATAATTTGCAAGAAACATATAGGAAACAAACTTCTTGGTTAAAAATTTGATGATCTCACCCACCGTGTACGCATTAGAGCACAACTTGTATGTCTTCATCTTCATCAACGCGTGAAGTTGGGAGAGGCACGAGAACGTTGTAAAATCACGAGCCGCATGGGACATGGGAGAGATTTAGAAATTTTTCGAGTGTCCCTCCCACCATCTCAGCTTAGCTATATTATAAAGAATGACTTTCAACACTTCAAATAACACAGAATAAACATGCATTAGTAACATGCCCATCAGTAACAGTATTGATTCGATAATTAGGGATCATGCTTCGTTCTTTGAACAAGATGGCCTATAGTACTCCATATATAGTCATGCTTCGTTCTTTAAACAAGATGGCTTATAGTACTCCATATATAGTCATGCTTCGTTCTTTAACATCAGGGCTCATCAGTACTCCATACATAGTCATGCTTCGTTCTTTAAACAAGATGGCTTATAGTACTCCATATATAGTCATGCTTCGTTCTTTAACATCAGGGCTCATCAGCACTCCATACATAGTCATGCTTCGTTCTTTAAACAAGATGGCTTATAGTACTCCATATATAGTCATGCTTCGTTCTTTGAACAAGATGGCCTATAGTACTCCATATATAGTCATGCTTCGTTCTTTAAACAAGATGGCTTATAGTACTCCATATATAGTCATGCTTCGTTCTTTGAACAAGATGGCTTAATAGTACTCCATATATAGTCATGCTTCGTTCAAGATGGCTTATAGTACTCCATATATAGTCATGCTTCGTTCTTTGAACAAGATGGCTTAATAGTACTCCATATATAGTCATGCTTCGTTCAAGATGGCTTATAGTACTCCATACATAGTCATGCTTCGTTCTTTAAACGCGAGGCAGACGAGTGCTCGACATACTAATCATGCTCTACTTTAAACACGAGAGCCAAACAATTAACAACTATCCCCGAAGGGGAGGTGACGCGAAGCGTCGAGGTATATATCTCGCGAAGCGTCGAGCTATATATCCACTGCTAGGCACCGACCCTGAGGGGTATAGTTGTGTTAGTATATGCCAATCAGTAGAATAAATAAAAGTTTTCTCAAAATAGTAAATAGTATGAAATCTACAAACTAACTGAACTAATTACGAATTCGATCCTGCGGGACTGCGCGCGGGAGGGTGCAAAACTCGCACGATCATACCATGTCCCCTCCGTCTAGTCATCAGCCACTAACTATAAACTATATCAATAAACAATGATCTTACCATTTCAGAAAAATATTTACATACATTTTGAGGACGCGCGCATGCACAGCGATATCACAACTGTTTTTTCTGAATGTATACTATAAACATTGGTTTCATGCAAATAGTCACTCGCTATAAACTACAGCAACATCTGAAAGAAATTTCTCGAACATGTCTTCATCTCTGTTTACATATCTCCATAAAAACTCAGCTAAATAGGATGAAAACAGTTCCTTCCGTACATCAAATCTGGGTAATTTGACTTCAGCCTGTCGCCAATGACCTTCTATTTTATTAATGTGATCACCGAGCTCATTTACAAATTCTTTACTGCTCTTCATCATCGTCATCTCACAAATTTCCCGACAAAAACTGTCCCAATCCACGGCGTGTTGGACGATAGTCCAAGTTCGTGTGTTGATTTGGCATTGGTCAAGATTTGTCATCACAAGTACGTCCATTGAATAATTTCCTCTATAGTCAAATTACTCTTTGCCAGCCAGCTTCCGTCTCGGAATAACAGTTCAGTCCGATGCCTCAGCCCGATGCCTCTTCCCTTTCAACTGTGTCCTGCACATCCACTTCTAACCATCCGACCTATCGGAGGTTTCAACCAGCGTCATGGGAGCATTGCAAATTCGACACTCCTGTAAACTTTTAATAACTTTCTATTCGAACATTATGGAATCCAGCTTTACAAAATTTATACGTTCAATAATTACTTCATATTTTGACACAGAAGGCGGACCGCGGGACAAGCGGACCAAGGGACCAATCTTAGGATGTTACTTCGTTCTAAATTATTGATATTAAGACTGGAGGACCGCGGGACCAACGGACCAGCCTTAGGATGTTACTTCGTTCTAAAATTATTCACATTTTTACTGAAGGACCGCGGGACCAGCGGACCAAGGGACCGGTCTTACGATGTTACTTCGTTCTAAAATTATTCATATTAAGACTGGAGGACCGCGGGACCAACGGACCAGCCATAAGATGTTTCTTCGTTCTAAAATTATTCACATTTTGACTGAAGGACCGCGGGACCAGCGGACCAAGGGACCAGTCTTAGGATGTTACTTCGTTCTAAAATTATTCATATTAAGACTGGAGGACCGCGGGACCAACGGACCAACCATAAGATGTTTCTTCGTTGTAAAATTATTCACGATTTGACTGAAGGACCGCGGGACCAACGGACCAAGGGACCAGCCTTAGGATATTACTTCGTTCTAAAATTATTCATATTAAGACTGAAGGACCGCGGGACCAGCGGACCAAGGGACCGGCCTTAGGATGTTACTTCGTTCTAAAATTATTCATATTAAGACTGGAGGACCGCGGGACCAACGGACCAGCCATAAGATGTTTCTTCGTTCTAAAATGATTCACATTTTGACTGTAGGACAGCGGGACAAGTGGACCAAGGGACCAGCCTTAGGATGTTACTTCGTTCTAAAATTATTCATATTAAGACTGGAGGACCGCCGGACCAAGGGACCGGCCTTTGTGTATTTCTTCCTTCTAATATTTATTCATATTTCGACTGGAGGACCGCGGGACCAACGGACCAGCCTTAGGATGTTAGTTCGTTCTAAAATTATTCATATTTTGACTGAAGGACCGCGGCACCAACGGACCAGACTTAGGATGTTACATCGTACTAAAATTGTTCATGTTTTTACTGAAGGACCGCGGGACCAACGGATCAGCCTTAGTGCAATTATTCTTATTTTGACCAAGGGACCAGCCTTAGTACAATTATTCTTATTTTGACTGAAGGACCGCGGGACCAACGGACCAGACTTAGGATGTTTCGTTCTATAATTATTTTTATTTTGACTGAAGGACCGCGGGACCAATGGACCAAGGGATCAGCCTTAGTAAAAATTATTCATATTTTGACTGAAGGACCACAGGAGCAGGGATTATCAAGGGTTTCAAATCTGACAGGGTATTCTAAAGTTGCTCCTAAATTTTCAACACTCGAAGATAAAATTCGTATCTCCAAGCGGTCATGTAATGTTCTGTTATTATACAAACATCAATGAAATACCAAATTCAAATTTTATTTGAGTTAAGCTTAAATATCGAGCATTCAGCAAAGGCGAGTATGATATTTCACATGCTCTTGTAGCCCGCGTGTAGGTTTGTGATTGCGCGTACAATGTGTGCTCTTTGCAAACTGATAGTTGGGATGTGACAGCACTTACCAACTGCTCTTGTAGCCCGCGTGTAGGTTTGTGATTGCATTCAATGTGTGCTCTTTGCAAACTGATAGTTGGGATGTGACAGCACTTACCAAATGCTCTTGTAGCCCGCGTGTAGGTTTGTGATTGCATACATTGTGTGCTCTTTTCAAACTGATAGTTGGGATGTGACAGCACTTACCAAATGCTCTTGTAGCCCGCGTGTAGGTTTGTGATTGCATTCAATGTGTGCTATTTGCGAACTGATAGTCGGGATGTGACAGCACTTACCAAATGCTCTTGTAGCCCGCGTGTAGGTTTGTGATTGCGTACAATGTGTGCTCTTTCAGACTGATAGTTGGGATGTGACAGCACTTACCAAATGCTCTTGTAGCCCGCGTGTAGGTTTGTGATTGCGCGTACAATGTGTGCTCTTTGCAAACTGATAGTTGGGATGTGACAGCACTTACCAAATGCTCTTGTAGCCCGCGTGTAGGTTTGTGATTGCGTACAATGTGTGCTCTTTTCTCTACCAACCCCAATGCTCAGACATACAGTAAACTACATCAATGCCAGGCACCTTACCATGATCTGGTGGGCCCCATTAGCAAATTTTCCCGGGCCTTGACAGCAGTGGTCCCACTTCCTTTCCACTGCAAAAAAAAAAACATAGACTTCAATTCACTGTGCCCAGGAGCAGGCCTTTAACAGGTCATTATTCGAAAAATAGGGCTAAATATACTGTAGGGCATTTTTCCCAAAAAGGTACCCTTTTTCTTGTTATTGATTTAAAAGTTGCAAGATGAAAAAGGGTACACTTTTTCGTAACACCAGTTTGAGATGGAAAGTTGAAAATTGAAAAGAAGGAAATTTGATAACCCTTTTCGTTCTTTAAGTTATAAAGTAGAATCAGCCGGAGTGTTCCACTGATTCAATCAGAGAGTGCAACATTGTAGCCATTTATATCATTTTTAAATAAGTCCAAATCGTGAAACGAGTCCTTTCCTCTTCTCGACAGGGAGTTAGCTTGTTATTTAGAAAAGCTATGAAGAAACCATCGGAATATTTTACTCATCTGTTTGTGGTACATAAACATTTTCCTCATGTTTTTATTGTACTAGCATCCTAGGTTTAGCTTGTACTAGCTATTTTGCAGAGACATAAAGTAAGAACTAAAAAAGTAATGAATAGTCAACATAGACGTATAGCAGGGGCACAGCCAAAAGAATACTGTAAACTGCGGGACAAATTATAAATATATAGAGAAAATAGCAACAAAAAAGCCTGCCTCCCCCTCTTGACAACATTCTGGCTATGGAATGCTCCACCTGCATAGCTGGTGGTTTTGGGGTGTGTTTTTCGAGACAATTTTTCAGTGAGTGCAAAGATTATTTGCAAATTTTCTTGCACTTTTGGTTAGAAAATTTCCTTTAGGGGAGCATTGCCTAAATACTGTATAACAATCAGAATAATTAGAACTCATTATCAGCGAATTCATCGTAACAGTGAATTCTTCCAATGAACGTTTGTCCGTTCTTCTCTCAAATCCAATCAGTCTGCTGATCATTTCTATAAATCCATGAAATTATGTTGCCAAAACCCAGGAGTGAACCAGGGACCTTCAGAAAAGAGCACCAATTTCATGGATTTAGAAAATGATCAGACATAAATAATTATTCTGATTGCTGTATATCTGACAAGTATCATTTCAATTCCTGGGTCAGCTGGTCTTTTTCTCAAACCTAGACTAGTATTTTGCAGGGGTCAATCCAGGAATTTCAAAGGGGGAGGGGGATAGTGAAAATATAGGCACCGAAAAATAAGATTTCTCATGTCAGAGACTTTGGATTTAAACAATTATAGACTAATTATATCCAAACTAAATTTAATATCAGCTATCTTAATTGTTGTCATTCCAAGTATCTATCATCTATAACTTTTGCTTTGCCCATGAGTGGTGTTTCGAAATTTGTTTTCCTTGATAGAAACCACATGCAAAAAGACTGCGCTCTGAGAGAATGCTTTTGGTGTGAAGTGTGAATTTGAAGTGCATTTCTAAATTTCTTTTAGTCCAAAAAGCAAAATTAAAACTTGTTTGTCAGATATATGCAAGTAGGTGTGGCCTTTGCTAAAATTTTCACAATGTAAATATCTAAAAACAGAAATTTCAACACTACCAGTAAGCTTTTAAGCTTACTGGTAGTGTTGAAAGTTACTTACCTTAAATTGTAGAATTCAGTTGTGTTGCTCGTTGATTTCCTCTCCATAGCACAATTTTGCAAGTTGAATATATCCAGGAGGAGCTTTCCATTAATTCACGCCCAGTCAGTTTCTCCTCCCATTTCTGTCGTAAATGGCTTCAAAATCAAAAGCGCTAGGTTTCAACAGTTCTCTTCATTTTATAGACGAGGAGGTATAATAAAAGTCTTATTTTAATACCAAGATGAGTTTGTGTTACGCCGATTTAACTCGTTTGTGATTCCCCGATCTTCTACTGGTACTGTTCAGAAAAGGCCAAATCTTGCACGAGGCCAGTATTGGAAAAACATATTCCATTTGAACGTTTCTCCTTGAACTTCAAATCCCAAAGACAAACTTCAAATCCAAACCTCGAGGTTATGGATTTCGTGGTATCAGCAATCCATAAAATCAACGGCACTGCTTCTTCTAGCAACCAAAGTCATGAAAAGTTCATGCCCGAAAAGTCGGCAAGACAGCCAAGATTCCCTAATTTTAGGCTTTTCTACAACCTTGTCCTTTGCCATTAATATCCATACCGATATCTGGAAATATTGATATAAGCTTTGAATCCATTTCTGTGACACGGCCCAGAAAAGTCGCTAATGACGAGCGATAAAATTTGCTTTTCAAACTTTCTTTCCCGTCATTTTCCTTCCGGGTTAATTCAGCTTGACTGCATGTCCCTTTGATTGTAACACGCCATACGAAAGAGCTCAGAATTCTAACCCCAGCACAGGTATTAAATGGTAAATATACTACTAGTTATAAAGAGAAATAAATGTTGCGATCTGCTGAAGAAAAATGTTTTTTTCAAAATAAAAGTCCCCAGACCCCAGATGAGCAGGCGCGCGAACCGGATCTCGACATTTCCGCCAAAAGCAGTTTCACGGCAATGGAAATGACGTCATGTCACGTCAGCCAGGCATTATGTACCTCTTTCCCTCTATAATATATAGATTTAGCCACTGGCTAAAAGAGGAGCTCCCAGTTTTTCCGAGTATGAGTGAAACAGGGTTGCCCATGTGACCATAAAAAATATATTGACAAAATTATCTTGAGATGTATGCAGGAATACAGGTATACGGGAAACTATAAACTCTCCCAGTGACTCTAACAAAGCACAGAACTGCAGTTAAGAGAAAAGCTATTATTTGTGCTTTGTGTCATTCAAGAAATAACCCATCATGGCATGAGCAGAGAAAGTAAGAATAGTCACTTGCCGTCTTTATTTTCTATTCATCCTCCTTTGCATTTATTGGAAATTCCAATGGCAAGGAAAGGAACGTTTTCTTCTTCTTGGAAAATGGGGGGGGGAGGTCATAAGGGAAGGGTCATACCTATGTGCGAGCATTTCAGGGGAGGGTCACAGCATTCTTTATGTTGCTTTACATTCAATTGGCCAATATTTTAAATGGACTACCTTAGAACTACTAATACTACTTAAGATATACACTCGATTTAAATTTGATGATGCATAGTTTACTCGGAGGGCTTGAACCAGTTGTACCTTTCCTAGTCTCATGCAGATGGGGAGTAATATGTTTTCCCTAAATATGCATGGGAGGGTCAACACATTCTTGAAAACAATTGCTGATTTTTCCCCAGTCCTCTCCTCCCTCCCCCTAAAAAAACTACCTATCCTATGTGCAAAATCCCACCATGGAGAGAAGAGCATGGTTATTCTGATATTACACAATTTATGTAACAATAAAATTATAACAAGCTAGAGGTTCATTTGGGCTAGATTCACACTATTATAAGATCGTAGTGTGAATGAGGAGTCTTTCAGATTATGGAAATCTAGAGCAAGTAATCTATTGTTTTAGTGTTCACCAGCCAGATGAACCAATAATATTGGATAAAATACTCTAATCAAAAACACAAGACTGGGACAGGATCTAGCGCATGCTATGCCAATTGCTTTGTGTATCATTTTACAATCCTCAGCTATTGCACCCTCATCAGCTGGTTTAGACTAATTTTAGACAAAACTGGTTGATGCATTACATCCTTAAAATTATAACAGCAATGTAGCCCGGGGGGGGGGGGGGGGGGGTAAACCTTTTAGGGTTTAAAATCAGGCCTCTGGTACCTTTTAGGGGGTAAAATTCGAAAACGTGTAATTTTTTCCAGATAGGTACCTGTTAGAGGTCCGTTCTAGCAAATCAAGCAAATCACACTTCTTGGTAGCCTGAATTTCAGACGTATTTTCCCTGTAACAAGATACGCGAGAAAATTACTAGGAAAATCAACTGGCAACGCCATGTTTGGTACCTTTTAGGGGTCAAAATCAACCAAGCGACGCCATGTTTGGTACCTTTTAGGGGTAAAAACGAAAGTTCCCCACGAGCACCCCCGCCCAAAAAATATGGGAGTCCCCCCCCCCCCCCCCCCCTCCGGGCAATGTACTACCATTTTTCATCCATCCATGAAGTGTGATGGTTTTTTAGAAATATTTACTTTTCAAAGGTGCACATTTTGTCAAAAGTAGCATGAGGAGCTTTACTCCGTTCAAGATTGCGCAGCGGGAATCGACGATTTTCTTTCAAAATCCAATTAAGTACCCGATATCAATTACTTAAGCCAATTAATACGGCTGCTACGATTTTGAAAGCGCCAAAAGACATATGTCATTTCATTATCAATAAAAGACCAGGCTACGAAATAGTTAATGTTATACTCGTAATCGAAACTAGAACACGAGATCTGTTACATTCCTGTGTTTGGCGCCTTCACGTTCGGTCCGGTGGTGACATGGTTATACAAGACTGCAGCTTTAGAGAAGTGATCTTGGCTAATTGTCAACGCCAAAAAGATGGTATTGCTCTTTCTGAAAGTCTTTGTGGCTGCAAACCGAGATTATTTGCTAAATACAAGTGTTTTGAGCGCTTTCCAGGCGAAATATCAAAGGTTAAACTGCAGGATGTCTGGGTTAAAGATGGCGGGTCGACTGCTCCAATGTCCTGGTTTCAGTCACGGGCGATTTACAAATGGCCAAGATTACTTCTATATGCAGTGATCGCTTTTGGGCTAGACGGCGGGCTGTGTGAAACAGAATATCTAGAACTATGATGCCAAAAAGCTCGTTTTCCTGATTTCTTCCGATTTGTTCACGCACTGCAGAGCATATCAACACCGTCGACTTAGCTCATGCTAGATATCATCGAATGGAGAACCAATACATTCGGACAATATTTTTGAACGACCTTATTGATAGGACGAGGGGGCAGACTATGTTCACGAGAATTAGGATAATAATAATAATAGTGTGCATTTATATAGCGCTATTACACTAATTGCTCATAGCGCTTCACATTACTAAAAAAGCTTAAAGTGAGATTACAATACTTAAATGTACCTATCTTATAATACAAAATACTTGGCATAAAAATATAATATGTGAAATAAAAACTAAAAAGGATAAAAGATCAGTAAAATCAATAAAATATGAAAGGAAAACAAATAGGGTTAAAAATGTGTCAAAAAATTAAATAGTATATGACAGTTGGGGATATGCCTTTCGAAAAAGTATTGTTTCATTCTCCTTCACCAGTTCATCCGAATGAAAAATATTTTCCCTTTCCTTCCCGCATGACTATTAATAAAAGACAACACAGTTATACGTTTTTTAAACGTTTGGCAGCTTGGTTCAGGTCTGAACAAGGCACCGTTACGCTGATTTATTGCAAATGATTACAAGTATCTAAATATATTGTTCTTGCTACTGAAAAGCCTGCGAGGTGCAGTTCTTTTACTACATGCTATTCGCTGGATCTGATTTACAACGGCCATTTTACTCTATTGTACAATCGAAGTTGCACTGCCTAACCCGGAAACTGTGTAAACCGAACATGTTTGTTTTTTGTCCAGTGTCCTAAAGCTTGAGGAGTGACTTGAAACATTCACGAAATAATGTATGACATTTTTCTTTTCCCTACTTCTTCTACTTGTTGATAGACTTTAAATACAATACATTCGTAAATATATAGTCGGGAATATACACAATGATTAGACGATGTCTGTGTCGACTGAAATAACGACTTTTCATAGAGCCAACTAAGCACGAAACATTTTTAAATGGCTTTGAGAAAGTCTTAGACATCTTGTCCTTCCCTGAATACATTAGTCTTGCTTTCTGGTACTTTTACTATTATGACCAGGAAAAGCGGTGATGTCGCACGCCCTTAATTTAAGGAGCTTCTCAGAACGAAAAAGCCCTGCAACGATAAAACACATTTAGTAATACGTAAATATTTCAGTGAAGCTTGATCCGTAGCATATATTCATATCTTGAATTAGGCAAAACATACTCCTTTACCCTATATAATTGGTTTTAATCTATATCTTTCTTCAACTTGTACTGAATTGCAACAGATACTTGCAACCTACTCCGGGGATTGTGCGAAAGGTAGATGGCTAGCATTTCCACTAGAGTAGACTCGCATCTCTTGGAAGTCTAAGCGCACATTTCTCTTATTATAAGCACACGTGGATGGCGCAGCGCTGAAATGGAATCTACAAAAAAACGTGTTTAGCAAAATTGTAAAAACAAATTATAAGAACAGTGCAAAGTCTCAGATCATACCATTACATGCGAACAAGTATGCATCTTTTTTGAATGCACCTATCAGCTCCTTGGGCCTCGTTGCACTAAATCAGTAAAGCGATACATCACTCGACATCGCTATTTGTCAATCGACTTCCAATAATTACATGTAAGTAATCTAAAAGAAAAAACAATGCGCCATGATATGGCTAGATTAATAACCTTGTATAGTATAATGATATGATCACCCTGTCATTCACCATGTCATTCACGGCTGGGCGCCATCTTGGCCGCCAGGAATAAACTGTAGTGAGGTGAAAACTATCTCTTTGTCATCTTTACACAATGGCGTAGTATAAAATTAAACAACAAATCCAAATACCAAATCTTCAGATTTCTTACATAAAATGCGGAACTGCCATGCATCCAAACACTCGTCATCAATTTCTATGCAGCGAATGTGTCACTCGACTTCGCTCCTACAATTTGCCAATCAGCTCTTAGCATCAATTTCCATGAAGCGAATGTGTCACTCGACTTCGCTCCTACAATTTGCCAATCAGCTCTTAGCATCAATTTCGATGCAGCGAATGTGTCACTCGACTTCGCTCCCACAATTTGCCAATCAGCTCTTAGCATCAATTTCGATGCAGCGAATGTGTCACTCGACTTCGCTCCTACAATTTGCCAATCAGCTCTTAGCATCAATTTCGATGCAGCGAATGTGTCACTCGACTTCGCTCCCACAATTTGCCAATCAGCTCTTACTGTAGCATCAATTTCGATGCAGCGAATGTGTCACTCGACTTCGCTCCTACAGTTTGCCAATCGGCTCTTAGCATCAATTTCGATGCAGTGAATGTGTCCTCGACTTCACTATTGAATCAATAGAATAGTCTAATAATTAAAATTCTCATTATTCTACATGCAACGATATTTCCATTCCAATTACTAGAGCCAATGACAGA
The DNA here is from genome assembly GCA_033964015.1 of Scolanthus callimorphus. Taxonomy (NCBI): domain Eukaryota; kingdom Metazoa; phylum Cnidaria; class Anthozoa; order Actiniaria; family Edwardsiidae; genus Scolanthus; species Scolanthus callimorphus. The sequence goes on along the minus strand of CM066912.1, from coordinate 2,466,876 downwards.
CCTTGCATTTCTACCATGAATACAAGCTTCTCTTCCGACAAAATAACGACAGTCACGTGAATGAAAACTAGAATACTTAAACCATAATAATGGCCAAAAACTGGCAGATGGCCATGCAGGAACAACTGTGATTGATACATGTTGCCTACTAACAAAATTCAAAATGGCCGTGGAAGGCTATCCTTTCTCCTCTCGTGCGTGAACAAACAGCAATTTATCACCTTTTTATTTTATCCCTGCTTGTTATTCAATGTGTGACCAGCTCATTGTGACAATATACCGATCCCTATTTTGACGATAGCTCCGCCCACTCATAGCAAACAATAGGAAGTTTTCCCTACGGAATTCAAAATGTCCGAGCAGCAAAGTTGAATATCGAAGATTTTTCAATAATTATTCAGCTTTCAAGATCAAAATATAAATCCAAATTGCATGCAACAACTTCTAACACCTCCCTGCAATCGGTGTTTTTTTCCGCGCTCTATGCCAAAGATAAAATTTGGCTTGTCCGACGTAGCAACAGTAACTAGGGGCATAACAATGAATGCGGGATCGGTGAATTGCAATAATTTCTGTAATTTTCCTGTTATTACACAATATTCATTAATGTGAAAAGAACATTCCAAATCTTTGCAGCAGCAATGGAGATTGACAAAAACTGGTCATTAGATTGGGCAATCGAACTACGACTGGACTAATAATAGATATTATAGATACCACGAAACGCAGCATAACAAGAGGTATAACATACCAATTATCCGAATACACAAAATCTGAAAACGTTGATGAACAAGAAGAGCGCGTTTCCTCATTGGGAAAAATCCATGCAAAACCTAAATATGGTCTGTGGAAAGATATCTAGATGGTCATATCCACTTTAGAAACCAAATACACAGCAAATTATGTTCCAGAATGGAGAAACTCAAAATATTTGATGTAATTTTCATACTTGAATTGAATTTGTACAAACACCTGTTGATCAACCGATCGATAATAAGCCTATTTAATTCTTTCCCCATGGCCATGGTTGGATGGAGACAGACATCGATATTGTAAACACATTCACTTCAACTTCAAAAATTATATCACCAAGCAAAAGTTCCTGAACAGATTCAATTCAACTACAAAATATTTGTGCAAAAAGCGCACAGAAATTATTGTTTTAGAAGTATTAAAGAGATATGCTTTCTTATAGGCCGATCCTTGATGAGGTCATTGTTTACTTACACGAAATTTAAAATGCTGTATCTAGGCTCGTTCAAGCTTTTCAAAATTGTGTGAAATCATTGAGGCAAAAACGCTCACATGTTTACTCTAAATTGCACAAAGGACTAACAGTCAAAACTTCAGCAAAACACCATATTTCCACGCCGTTTAACATAAATCTCAACCTTTGGTTGTTGTTGTTCGCGTTCAGATCGCAGACCACCTAGTTTTCCCGTAAAACCAGTCATACCATTATCATTGATAGCTCCCTCTACTCGGACGTTCTGATTCTGGACATTGCTTAATATGCTAATGAGCTCAAAATACCTATCCTGTATTGGCAGAAATAATGAATTCTGGTGCTACTATATTTCCATAACGGTTGGTATGCTTTTAACTGACCTTGCACATTGCAAACAATGTTGTTATTACATGACTCCCGCTCCTCATCATGTAAATAGTACCTCCAGTTCTTGACTCATTATTGCTCATTATTACAATTCGTCATCTTCATTTTCCCGTTCCTGATTTATCTGATGTTGTAGTCATTATTTCTACACAAGCACAACCCAGCAAAGTGGTGCTTGTTGGAATTCTTGCATTGCGCGTTGAGAAGCGTACGTCATTTGGTCTATAAAAATGGAAAATACAATTAAGAATGGAAAACAATAAAACATTTTAAACGGCCTAGCAATGGTAAACCATAATAACTGCAAGAAAAAAAAAATAGCGTAAGCTGTAACGTGCCGTGTGAACCTGAAACCTGGATACTCTAGACTTCTTCCAAGCTCCTTATAAACCTGAAAACTTGTTAGTCTAAACTAACAAAGTTAGATGCCATTACATAACTTCATACATACCAAACATGACTTTACGTCATGCTTCGAAAACAATGGAAAATACATTTTCATTCTCCTTCACCAGTTCATCCGAATGAAAAATATTTTCCCTTTCCTTCCCGCATGACTATTAATAAAAGACAACACAGTTATACGTTTTTTAAACGTTTGGCAGCTTGGTTCAGGTCTGAACAAGCTATGGATATAACAAAGAAAGGGCAATATAGGTATTAAACTAGCTTTAGGCATGTAATTTACCTCAAACAAGATTTCGGTTCTCGATAACAACCGTTAGGAATATACAGGCGTCGGATGTTTGCGAATCTCGTTTGCCTTCTTCTGAAAGGGGACCTTGGTTGCCTTTTCTTGGCCATTTTGGTTGACTTCTAATCGTCTGAATTGTCCACAAGCTCCTGTTATACGCCTCTTATTAGCTTTTTGTATTTTATCAACAAGTCCTAATGTAGATTTCACAAACCTTTTGGCTTGTCTACACTTTGTCTCCTTGAATAAATTTAAAGTCTAAAGATTGGTTATTAAAATTCTTAAGCTTGCTAGGTTCAATTTGTCTCTGAACATTTTAGCCTCCAAATCTGATCGAAACATCAATTTCGTTAGGTTTTGGCTTTCGAATTTCGGCTAGCCTAGCGCCAACATACGATTTGAATTTCTCCCAAAAAATAGCGTAAGCTGTAACGTGCCGTGTGATGAAAATACAACACAAATGCAATGTGTAGTCATGAGTTTGAAGAGTTATACCCTGCGAGCAGTGATCTCCTCTGGTAGAAGAGTTACAGTTTCCAAAGCCAAGAAGACGCCTAGAAATGTTAGCCCTAATTCAAACGTCGTATTCGGACGAATTTAATTCAGACGAATTTAATTATCGCAATTAAATTCGTCTGAAATGCGACGTATAAAACGAACCTAAAAAGATCGAAAATTAAATTCGTCCAAGACGTTGTATACGTCGACCCCGGACGTATACAACGTCTGAAGTATGTCTTCGTTTTATTTTATTCGTCGTATAAAACGAACCTCCATTTTATACGTCACACAGACGAATTTAATGATCAATTAAATTCGTCTAATTAAATGCGACGTATAAACTAGGCCTGAGGCTTGATGAAATGCGGTTATCAAAAGTTAGGCGCGCTTCGCGCGCAAAGATTATGTGACCCCCTCTCTCTTTATGTAAAATGTCTTCTACTAGGTCAAATAGGGGACCTGAGGTGGGTGTCACGAAAACGTTTAATATATATGGTTCTGAGGGGGGATCGGTTCCTTAGCTTTGACAGAAGTACGAAAAACGTTAAGAAGAATGAGACTGCATCACTTAGGCAAGAGTCATCTTTCCATATCAAGAGTCTTGGCTTTGGAAACTGTAACTCTTCTACCAGAGGAGATCACTGCTCGCAGGGTATAACTCTTCAAACTCATGACTACACATTGCATTTGTGTTGTATTTTCATCAAAGAATGTTGAGATTTTCTTTCAACATCACCGAGCAGATAAAATTCGCGGAGAAGATCCGTGACTCTCTCCCGCGTTAGAATCCATTTCCAAAGGCGACGCAAACAGTAGCTAGCTAAGGCACGAGACGCCTTAGCTCCATTCTGATTGGTTAACTGTTTCAATACGTCTGGCAAAAAGTTATGTTTAGTCGCCTGACAGGAGCGGACAGGAGCCGTTTCACCAAAAATAGTAACAAGACCCCCAGCAACAGGCGCTGGATTTACTATTTTTAGCATGCAATAGGAGCAACAAAGTCGCTAAATATAGTATCATCTCTCGGCGGCAACGAACGCCGTCGTTGGCTTGTCGACGATCAATCAATGAAATTCGGCGCTCGCTCGGAGCGGAGATTATGCAAAACGACAGATGATTCTGGAAAGTCTAACTGAGAGCGGCAAACATAACGTAGAAAATTATGTTTAGCGCATATAGGATAAATAAATGTAGAAGACCAGAATAAAACAAATTAGAAGCTATCAAAGCGACTAAGGAGGACAAATGAATAAAGTCGCTCAAATCTGACCGTAGCATTTGCTTCGGTTGCACTGGTCTAAATCCGCCCCTGTATGACATTGCGTATGTTCTGTCGGTGGGATACCGACTTATGCGATGAGGGGGGGGGGGGGGGGAGGGGAGAAATCAGTTTTCTGTTTTGGTACAACAAAGTGCAATTTGCATTCATTGGTTGCTAATTCACATAAATTACAAGAAGGTTTGATGCGACTCTAGAACGCCGTTTGCCGCCTGCCGTACCCAGAATCGTGATATTCCCGACACGGCTCGTCGATCAAGAATTCAGTGGTCGACCCAATCAATTTTAGGTCGATCTCGTGCGCGGCAAACGCCGTGCTACACATGCACTTCAGTCGAACTTTCTTGGTTCGACTCGAAAAGAGCGACTGAAGTTTGCCGTAGGCCTAAGAGGCAGTTTCTGAGCCGGTTGCATTGAATAGGGTCCTCGCAAAGTTACTTTTTACATGGGGGTACATTTTCGTTACCAAAAATGCCTAGCTACGCCCTGCCTTAGCTCCGCTTAAGCCTTATTTCCATATAGTCTTATCTGTCGCATCAGTCGACCGCGAAACAATGGAAATTGGAATTATTCTTCTGTTTCACGGTGGACTGATAATACAGATAAGACTAATGGAAACCAGGCTTTAAGCTTCCCTCCACTCCGCTTCGTCAGACGTCAGCAGTCATCATACTGTTTTCCTCGGTCCCGTTAAATAAGTGTTAACTATGTACCTTGTAATGTACATTCTGGTGGACTATAGGATTCTTTTGGTGTGCGTGATATAAGTTTAAGAATTTAAAATAGAAATGCAGTTAAGGGGCTCTCGCACGCTTAATATTCGTCCACCGTGGACATAAAATAAGTAAAATTGTAACTGCGAAAGCCCATAGTAATCACAATAATCCTCCAAATTAATAGAAAACCTTTCAAGTGTTAGACAAATGCAATTCTAGGTTGTATTGACCTGTTATCAAGAGGATGCAATTGGATTGCGATTTGAGTTATTTTCTTGTCAGAGAGTGGCCAGCAAGCGTGCGAGAGTCCCTTTAAGTCGTACAGACTCGTGCAGATATTGGCCATCAGTAGAAATCCACAAGAGTGCGTGATGCAAGTGTTATAGTAGGGTTCGTTTTCACGAAGACGACATGAGCGACTCAAGCATAAGAACGACGCTTATGTCATAGTGTAAACCGCACTAAAGGATCCTTAAACGCTTATGTTGCTAGTGAGAACCAACCCTTATGGTAATTAATGTCACTAGGTACAGGTTATCTCAAGCATGTTGTAATTCATTTTTATGCGAAAATGTGTTCCTATATTATTATCATATCAACAAGCTAGCGTTTTTTTATGTAAATTGACAGTTGTATTAAAGAGAATTGAAAAAATAGACATAACACAAATCGAATAGCGTTATGAAACACATACAGTAGTAACACATACACTAGTAATAGTTCTCACTAGGGCTGCCCCCGTGCTTTTTAAACTGCAGATGTAATAAGTATTCAATTAACATTTTACAGCTGTTGCAGACAACCCACGAACCCACCGTTATCAGCTTGTTGGAGTTTGTCAGTTTTATTTACAAAACCGATTGAAATTCTATAAGGCGAAACGCTACAAACAATTCTAACCAAAAGGACTAAAAGCCGTCAAAACTCTTCTGAAACTCTAGCGAAATACCGAAAACTCTTCTGAAAACTATTGTGTCACAATTCCAAAACGACTATTAATGAATATGAATACTTGAAAGCCTAAAGCCAATTGATCTTTCCGGAAATACTTACAACGGAGAACAGAACACAAGACTTTAGACTCTCGTTTGGCTGTCTCTGCTTCGCGACTTCTCTGCTTTTGCTCTTTTTCAATCGCTGCTCCCTAATAACCTATATCTGCGTTTTTATACCAACTATCACCTAAAGCTGCTAAAGAGCTTATAATAGAACTTAATTTAACAGAACGAAAAAAACGCGTTCCGCCCTTGCCAGATTTCCGGCTTAGAATACTTTAGCGGCAACCATTACACAGCAGACAGCGCACACAACGGAAGAGGACAAAAACGCCGACTTCTCCCTTGTGCTGAAGCAAAAAATAATAATTCTAAAGTCCTCTTTCTGAGTTTTGTGAACTTATGGAATCTTGTCAGTAAATTATCACATTCTTTCGTAGCGAAAGCTAGAGAGAATTTTATAGAGTTGACCTATTGTTAAGCACAATAGCAACCATTTTGAATGCTTTACTACTATTATGAAGTTTAGAGCTCTTAGCTTTCTGAACACTCAAGTTTTTCTCTAGACTACACAGCCACAGCAGCTCAACATTTGCTAATTCTGAACTATGGATTGCACTGACTGACTTCGGCTGAGCGTCTCCTTAGAGTTTTTGGTGATTTATTAAATGTCACGACCAGTTTGTTGTGATGTTTATAATTTTTATTGTCCGCCAGTGACAACAGTCTCAGAGGTCTCAAGCCCACGTTTATGAAGAACAGCTCTTTTTTAATTTGCGTCCCTTTGCGAGTCACGTGATCTCGTCATCCAATCATAAACGTTACCCAAGACCTTTTGCGGGCCCTTTGCGAGTCACGTGATCTGATCATCCAATCATAAACGTTACCCGATACCTTTTGCGGGCCCTGCTCCGACGGATCGAGATTTTTTCTGCCATATGTACCATATACCCTTATATTTTCTCTTTACGCGGGGGATTCTATAATGCCTCCTCGGGTTTTGGCCTCTAGGCCAAAACCCTGCGGGGGCAACAATACAGTAGACCCAACATACACAGTGAATGTTTCAAACATTTTTTGTTTTGTTTCTCATTTTTGACTAGCAGGGAAACTTGTGTCATGCCAAATTCAAGATAACTTAGGTTTTGAAAAGCCGAAGTAATGTTAAGTTTTTTTGTTAGATCTTTATATAGAGCAGTATATTTTCTGTGTATCTCCCAAATTCCCTCAGGCTTTAGACTGTCTCCGATGCACAAAGAACCGAATACTTTCTCCGCTGTCCAAGATTTGAACTGTTTCAGTAAAGACCCTCTACGATTCCAAACTACAAGACTGCCTCCAACATCATACGGCTTAATTCCACTTTGTCTAGCGACAAGCCCCATAAAAGCATCTTCAACTTTAAACATGGTTAACTCTTTGGATTTGTTGACAAACTCTCGCAAAAGGCTTCCACTTAATATATAGCAAGGCCCACCACAGTAATCGGGAAAATATTTCTCTGTAAAGTCGTCTCTACTTACATAATGTTCGCTTTTTTTATCTCTGTTGATGTAAGCTCTGTAGTGAACAAATCCAGCATATATCTTTGAAGGTTTGTCAAGTTCCTTGATCCAGGGAAAAAAACTTGGTAGGTTGACATAAACGTCGTGGTCAACTTTTAGCACATACTGGGGATGTTGAGTCAGAGTCCACCGAAAGGCACTCCAAACTTTGTAGACAATATTGCGATACGTTTCCAATATTTTGCTGCGAAAAACATCTCCATAAAGTTTAGCCTCACTTTCTACCGCGTGGTCTAATTGCGAATTTCCTGACAAGCCGAGAACGAAAACTGTATAAATTGATTTGTTGTTATGTTCGCCGTTCAATTTTTGCAAACCAAGTCCCGCAAACTTTCCCCATGTCTTTCGAATAACAAGCCTTCGTCTTGTGTCTTTAGGGATGGTTGTAACCAATACTAATAAGAATATCTCAGTTTTTTTCTTGAGATCTGGAAATAAAGCTCCTCTTGTTTCGCTTGTCTTTGCAGTAGCAACAGTAAGCTTACTTGTTGGATGTTTTCCTGTGTGAACGAAAGCACTCATCTGGTTGTAGCTAGATAAGATGTTGTCGTTTGTGCTTCGGTTTTCCATGAAAACCACTGATTGACGAAGTGATGAGTTAAAACTCATCCCTCTTAACAACCAGAGAAAAACTAGACCTCCTTGGATCAACAAAAGTAGAAGGAAGCACTTTTTCTTTCGCTTCGCGTTGCTTAGAGTCAGCATTTTACTATTACTTGAGTGCCAAGATTAAGCCTTTAAGTTAGCAAAGTTGCCATGATATTTTTAAGTTACCAAAGTTGCCTTGATATTTCTAATGGAATGGCCAACATTGACACCGCGGAAAGACGTTTTTGTGACGTCACATCCCGTGGCCAGCGGCTAAGCCCATTAGGCTTTTTCCGTTCTCAGATTGCAAAGGAATGAACAGAAGGGAGACGAATGTGTAGCTCGAATATTTCGCCAATGTAGAGGATTTTGTTTCTATTTACGGTTATCCCTCACTTGAAGGAGTTACTTTAGCAGATAATTATGCTGAAGGGGAACGTTTAGTAAGTAAGTGAGTGGTTTGAATTCGTGGAGTTTTCGGGCGACCAACATTTAGGCGTGGCATCGATCTGAAGACTTCGAAACAACTTTTTTTCGCTTCCAGATTTCTTCAAGACATGCAAGGCAACAGTTGTCCTGGCTTATTTATTGCTCTATTTTCGTCCCAGTTTACAGTTCCTATCCTGTGGAAAGTCCTCGTTCTCTTGTGGGCCTGTGGAAATTCCACAGCTGCAAATTTATACCCTGTGGACATTCTGGGGTAAAATTAATGGCTCTGTGGCGACCCCTGTGGAAATTCCACATTTTTACTCGATAGGGGGTAACGGATATAATATGGAACAGCCCATTGGGAAACCTCACACATACATACATACATACATACAATTTTATTTAGGCACAGTGGCCTCACACAACAAGTACAGTAATTTACCTAATACTGTAAACGCTGGTTTCCAGGGGGGCTGTGCTTATTAAAAAACTGTATTATAATACTGGATTAAGAATCACTGATTGCAGACACCTTTAAAAAAAGAGTCAGCATGTCTCCGTGGAAGAGGTCAAGTCAATCAGGCACTTCAATTCCTTAATTGAATTTGCCTTCTTGGCAGTTGTTGGTAGGCTGTTCCATAGCATTGCACCACTGTACTTAAAGCTACGTTTAAGGAAATTCGTGTTCGGCCTTGGGAGCACTAGGTCAGTTTCACGGCTTCTCAGGATATATTTTATCCCTGTATCCTGTAGCCTCGTAAAGCTTTCCCTTAGGTTAGGTGCGGAGTGCCCGTTTAATATTTTAAAAATATACGTACCCTTAGACTTTACATGTCTCCTATCAAGTTTCTCCCATTCAAGTTTTTCAAGGATCATTTGAGATGGGGAATCGTAATTTGCACCCGTTATGACTCGTGCGGCCCGGTTCTGCAGTCTCTGAAGCTTGTCCTTAAGAGTTTTACCACAGGTATCCCACAAGGGGGAACAATAATCAAAGTATGGGAGAACCAGAGACTTATACAGGGCCTCACGAGACCATAACGGGACAAAGGGCCTGACACGCTTAATAGCACCAATGCCGGAGCAGACTTTCTTACACATTTCCTCTATGTGAGTCTTAAAATTAAGCCTTTTGTCAACTTCGACACCAAGGCACTTCTCGAGCGTGTAGAGCTAGTAATATGTCTGGTTATCCTGTTATGCAAATACAGACAGAAAAGAGGGCCAGTAATACACACAACTCGATAGGGTTAGTGACAATAGGGTTAGTGACAATAGGGTTAGTAACGGGGTTAGTCTAGCTGATTGACGTCTGGTCGAAAGGTATAAAGACGATGCTAAAGATTTGAAAAATCAACTATGTTATTCTTTACTCCAGCTCATTAATTATTTCCTGTTATGATTTCCTTGGCTTCTTTAGGAGTTATCGACGATGGAAATATTACAGTGATACCACGAGTAACTTTAGACGTAACGAATTCCACATCGCAGTTCCGTTTTGGTACTTCCCCCATCATGGTATCTGTATTGTACGAATTGTCGTCGGCGCCTTCGCGAGTCTTAAGAGTGCCTGTAGGCGAATCTTTACACAATTCCAAAATACGTGACTCATTTATCCAAAGTCCAAATTTTTCGCACGTCCTGGTGATGTTGAATATGTTTTCTTCATTGCGCAACTCTTCGTGGATATTAATATCTCCGTCTTCTGTTGTCTCTGATTGGTTCGCCACTTCGCCGCTCACGTTTGTGCCCTGTTCAGTGTTTCCATAGCGACGTCCGATTATCTCTCGTGCCCGGGCTTCCACGGCGTCAGGTATACCAGCCAATCGTGCGACATCGATACCGAATGATTCCTTATCCGCACCGGGCTGAAACACAAAATATTTTCTTAACATCCCTCTCCCGTGTACTTCCTGTGTTCTGAAGCCTACATTTCGATAAATTTGGCGGCGGACAAAGAATGAGGTTTTATGACGTGAATAGACTTACCATAACCTTGAACGTGAACGAGATCCCACCACCTTCGGCGTGGTGTGCGGTCACGTGATAGCAATCGACCCGTGGCAGGTACTCGGCGAGTCGGGCGAGTTGATGGAAGTGAGTCGAGGAGAGAGTTCGACATCGGATCACGTCATGTAAGTACTCTGTTACTGAGCATGCTATGGAGATACCATCCAGTGTGGATGTGCCGCGACATTTTAAACACAAAGTCTCTGTCAAAATTCCTATGTGGATAGATTAAACGCACGCATCTCATTGATTAACAATAGAATCCAAGAAGAAAGGGTGCATTTATTCAACGCAGCATAAAGCGAATTTTTATTACCCACTCAAGTAAGGTGGTGATTACATAAGACCGGGGCCCTCGTAAAGTTCTTTACATGCGTTTACATGAGGCCGGTCTCAAAAACGTCCTTACCTGCACGAGTTCATTCCGGTTGCTGACCCGACACGAACGACGAACTCAGATCGCCCTGAGTTCGTACCGGTCTCATGTAATCACCGCCTCAGAGAGCCTAAGGTCTACGGCAAACATCGAACTTCAGTCGCAGTCGCACCAAAGACACATTGGTTCGACAATAGATCGACTGGCGGCGGCAAACGTCGAACTAGTCCAGTAAATGAATGAGAAAGGTTGGTCAAAAATGGTAACAAAGGTTTCTCACCAGGAACATGTTGAGTAGTGTTCCGTTAGTACACAAGAAAAAGTCCACCCGAATCCTCCAATGGCAACTTCCTTATTTTGAGTTTTGAAAATTCCTCATTGTAGGGCTATTGTTACCGCCAGTAGTGTAGGAGGGTCTTTTCGATATCATTTTTTAGGGAGTCAAATAGGGAGTCAGGGAGTCAGGGAGTCAAAAAGAGGGAGGGGTCCACCTGACTCCCTATTCGAAAAGAGGGAGCAGTGGTGTCACGCAATCGTGACTCCCTAAATGGTTTAAGGAGGCGTGACATGGCCAACTTGACTCCCTAGGTATCAAGAGGGAGTCTGAAAGGGATAAAATAACATGGCCATTATTTTAAAATGAAATAAAATTAAATAAAATAGCCCTAACTCCCTATTGGAAAAGAGAGAGCAGTGGCGTCACGCAATCGTGACTCCCTAATCGGTTTAAGGGGGCGTGACATGACCCACTTGACTCCCTGAGGGAGTCTGAAAGGGATGAAATAACAAGGCCAGTATTATAGAATGAAATAACGGTTAACCGGTTTGCTAGACATTGTCTCGTTTTATATTTCACAATGATCGGAATCAAAACATTAACCGCTGCTGGCTTTGAAAACACTGAGAAAAAACGAGCTTTAAACATTATTACTCAAACGTTTGATCTCGTCTACGCCGAATTCTGCAGCGCTCAATGCCTGTGGATCAGAAGGAGGGACTGCTATGGCTGCGAGATTGATCATCCAAGTCAGAGGCGCCACGACTGTTTGATGATGAGTGAAGAAGATGCATGGAATAGTTTTTACGAACAAGCGAAGGAACTGGTTGATTCAAACCGAGTATGGGAGAGCGCGCTTGAAGTTGTTAGGGTTTTTAACTTAACCCTCCACTCGTCCTGGAAAGACTATATAGAGACACTGAAGACCAAATCTGATCACAATACGCTCTATCTCTGGAGGTTACGGCTTGAGCCATATGATGTTGAGTGCCGGGGAGTTCTCTGTTCAAAAGTAGTGAAAGCGCTACCTACAGAAACGTTTGATGGGCTTTCAAACACCGCTATTGTCTGCCCCGTGTAACTTCCACAAAAGGAGTGAGGCGTTTGTCACGTTTTGTATCTGATGCAAAGTAAATCTCTTCGTCATTTAGAGTTTGATCACCATCCCGGGATGGAGCCTATGTACAAGATCGGGTCTTGAGGTTATTTCGCCACTGTTCCGAAGGGCAATGAGAACCCATATTCGCAAGTTTGTGGAGAATGAGACTAAGAAAGTTCCAACCAAGTTTGGTGTCTCACTGACATTGGAGGAATTGGACAATTTTAAAAACATTATCACTCGACTCGATCAAGATAGATTCAACCTCCAATTTCAAAATCCTCTCAACATGTATTTCCCATATCAACCACAGCGCCCAATCTTGCAACGCCAAGATGCTGTCCTAGAGATCCATAATTTTAATTGCAGGCTTTATTTTAACAAGCAGAATGTGAAAACATACCGATGAAAATATCCCACTTCTACTGCAAACAACTTGCAAAAGTTTTCTCACATCAGAGAAACAATTCTGTTATTTTCATTTTTCTGTATGCAGTTAAGGACGTAATGGTTCTCGCATCAGTGTGGTTTTCCACGAAAAATCCACGAAAAATCCGCTCCTCGGGTCCCCGTTTCTGGTGTCCCCGCTCCTCGTGTCCCCGCTCCTCGTGTCCCCACTCCTCGGGTCCCCGCTCTTTGGGTCTCCGGCTCCCCGCTCCCCGTTTTAGTAACGTCCGTCGCAATTTGTAATACACCTCCGTCGCAATTTGTAATACACCTCAATCGCAATTTGTAATAAACAAAGATGTCGAAGTTTGTAATATTTGTTGTCACGATTTGTAATAACCAAATACCAAATATCAAATATCGGCTGGTTGGTTGAAATATCAAATCGCCCAGGTTTGAGCTACAAATGAAATAGCCAAGTAATTAAACTGAGCATGGCTTCTGTCATTTAACTATAAAATGATTTTGATATTTCCGCAAGGTATCATTCATGGAAAATTTGCAGACAAGTCAGAAATGCCTTTTCGATTTCGATTCTCCACACTCTTTCCTTGAAGCTTTAACCTGCACATCTGCGAGAGATTTGCACGAGAACCATTGTTGACTTGAGATTTGCACGAGAACCATTGCCTTTTTGCGAGTTTTCGGAGCCCTAAATTTATTGATCTACATACCTTAACGCAACATCAAGCAGCGGCTTTTCGAAAGTATCTGCAAGCCTGAAAGTCTACAATGTACCACCACCACCTCCCTCATATATCTCTCAGTTTTGGAAATTTCCATGCTCATTAAACGACCTTAAAGCCACATTTCAAAACAGTTTCTAACCGCTTGTGGCGTCTGACTTCGTTTTGGAGACAATTTGTGAAAATAAATGATGCGGCTCCAAAAAAAAAAAAAACGACGCGGGCGGGGACGATAAACGTATTATTTTTTTGCTTGGCCTAATCTGAGGTAAGTTTATCGTCAATTTTATTTCTTAACCACGTTTATTGAGAGATGAAAATCGCTGGTAAAAATTCTACAGAATAATATTTACAAGTTTAGTTGTAGTAACATGAAAGGATAAGTAATTGCGGTACTTTAAAGAATAATTTACGTTGAATACTAATACTCGTTGCTTTTTTCACCTGCCAAATTGTTTTATACTTGATTCCAGAATAAAACGCCACCAAGAATAATATTCATATCCTGAGGTACGAGTTCAAAATTTTTACCTTATCCAAACTTATCGAGCGTGACCTAAAGAATATATATACGAAACCTGTTTTATCAACAACCAAGTTATTATTAGCATGAGAGCGTAAGGCGTGTTTTATACTCTATTCATCCGTGAACGAGTATAAAACATTTTCTAGCTAAACTAAATTAAAACAATAACACAAGTAGGACCGAGCATCTCCTTTATTTATGCTATTGTCGGAAAATACAATAATTATGGAAGCTGAAAAGTGATAATTGACACTAAAATAATAGTAATAGGGAGATACTGGAAATCAAGGCTTTAGAAGAAAGAGATGCTTTCGAATGACTAGCATCTAATTACAATTTGTTTACGCTATTCCCGAAGGATTACTAACAATATCTGTTAATCACGTCAATCACTGTTTACATTGCGTACCGCAAGAAAATATATTTAGACCCCGTCCGCACTACACCGTTTTCAAACGAAAACGGATACTTTTTGCTCCGTTTTCCAAAAGATTTGCGGCCACACTTATCGTTCTCGTATCGTTTTCGCCCGTCTACACTACAACGCGTATCCATACGAGAACGCATGCTCAAACGAGCTCAACGCATGCGCCTGTTGGCCCTCCAAATTGGTCCGGTGTGCTATGGTGACGTCATCGTTTTCACATAGCATCGTTTTCACCCGTCCACACTAGAAAACAGCGTTTTCAAACAGCTCCGTTTTAAAATCGCTCCACTCTGGAGAGCGTTTTCGGATTGATCCGTTTCCGGTGATCGTTATTTCGACGTTGTAGTGTGGACGATAGCCGTATCCGGAGCAAAACGTATCCGTTTTCGTTTGAATTGGAGCAGTGTGGACGGGGTCTTAATAACAGTCTTATCTGTTCTTAGTAATAATACTAGTAACGTATTTGGAAAGTACTTAGTACTTTCTCATTTGATTAAACGAGTAGCACATATTTTCATTGTAGTTTAAGTTAGTTTATTTTCTAACTCAAATGAGACATGCTTATGGGTTCGACAGGTTACGCACAAAAGGTAATATTTTTTAAATATTGGTGCCTCGGTTAGACTGGTCACGCACAGAGAACGGCGTTTCAAGTTTACTTCATAGGGTTCCTAAAAACTCAGGAAACATCGCTCTTGTTAACAAAATGATTTAGATCAGAAACATTTAATTATTTAGTGAATACCTTTTATCATTTTTCGAGGTGTTTCTTACTGACAGGTTCAGTTGTACCCTAATAATAATAATAATAATATTAATAATAATAATAATAATAATAATAATAATAATAATAATAATAATAATAACAACAACAACAACAACAATAATAATAATAATAATAATAATAAGTAAATGTAAGTAATAATAAGTAATAATAAGTAATAATAAGTACATGTAAGTAATGCGGGCGTTTAAAGATACAGCCCCTTTTTTTTTGCCCTTGCCTGTACATTTTTATAATTTTTATAATTTTTTCATAGTTTGCCATTCTTATATTTTATAATAGAGTTTTGTAAATATTTTAGATTTAGATTTTTCCTTACATTTATTGTTATATATTGTAATTATTATAATAATAATAATAATAATAATAATAATAATAATAATAATAATAATAATAATAATAATAATAATAATTGCTGTGAGCGAGCGTAGCGAGCGAACAGCGAAACTAATTCCGACGTTCAATGCACTTTTCGATAGCTGGAGCCATTAATTTTCGGTGTGTAGTGCATTTTTCGATAGCTGGGCGCCATTTTGGATTACGCGCGCAGAGCGTTCTGGGACAGTCGCAAGATGATATGCCGTGCAGCCGTGAAGCATCCGAGATTTTTCGTCTGGCTGGGGACTGTCTGTCTGGTCAATCGATATCAGCAGGACAATCGATATCCAATCGATATCAACAAGGGATCGCCTCGTTATGGTGCAAGTAGCGAACATGAATCGGGACTCCTTTGGCATTTGTGTCGTCACATTTTCAAGATGGTGGTTAAAACTCTGGTTCTTCGTCCTAAAAACCGTACTCTCCAACGCCTGAGAGCAGACTTTCGTTTCTAGGTAAGTTCCTTGTGTCTTTCACTTGCAGTTTTTAAACCCCCGTTATTATTTCTATACCGAAATGACCTTTTGTCCCAGAGTTTTTGCTGTGTTTCGAACGATTGTAGATTCCACGGCAACCAAAGCACATTTGGCTTTCTTTCCATAGGACTGCATGACCCTTTTCATAATGAATGCCAAGCAAGACAAGCATATTATGCAGGAAGGTTGTGATTACAAGGGTTTTTTTTACAAGCAGAGATGTTAGCTGTCCTAGATACAGATTCCTGATACAGTCATTGTAGCAGAATTAATACTGGATTGTCTCAATTTATAATAACATGACCAACCTCTGAACATGCTCAGGCTTAAAAATAATTTTGAGATCTGTGGAAACTCCATACAATGGTTGTGACAATTGTACTAACAGTCTACTGAATTGCACTCCACATGACTGTATAAGATAAACACACGGAAGATGTCATAATACAATGGAAATAACAACCATGACAATGTTACTACTATGAATTCGACTGTGAATAAATCCAGCAGGATAAGGCAGCGATGATTAAAATAGTGGAAACTAATGCAAAATGCCAGGGGCAAATTGCTTGGTTGTTTGGCAGTTTCAAGAAAGTTTACACAAGACTTCTGGTATGTTTTCTGTTAAAGTTTACCTACAATAGTTATGTTCACCTTTCTAAAACTGTATGTAATTTTACCTTCGATCTTGAAATAAAGTTGATGGTTGTCAAAACAGAATTAGTAATTGCACATCCTGCTTAAATTGTATTATAATGAAATTCTTGTCGAGTTGGTTGGTTCTTTGTTTGGCCTGTGTTCGGTCTTCTCTGACAATTTTTTCATCAATAATTATTATTAATAAGGAGTAATGGTACAACAACTATTCTCATTCAATTTGGGATTTAAATTACACTCTTGAATTTTTCAAAAAGCTCAAATTGCACTCGCCTAGCGGCTTGTTGCAAATTATTATAGGCAGTCTCCTCCACTAACTATGATGCAATTTTGAAAAACTCACCCCTGCAATACTGCAGTACGCCTTTTGAACTTAGAGATTACATGACCCAGTCACCCTTTCAATGAAAAGCTTTGCCAAATGATGCCCAGAAATAAAAAAAACATGATGATTAATCCCAATTGAACTGAAAGTTGTACCATTACCTATACAAATGTTGTAGTACAACCCCTGCGAAATGGATTCCAAGCTTTATTGGAAAACAGTTAAATTGAATGGAATTCCATCGAATTCAACTGTTTTCTAAAGGATTCCAAAATGCGTTTTTAAACGCCTATTTCTGTCAGGGAAATACTTCTGGAATTCCCTTGAATTCAATGCAATTCCAGAAGGATGCTTAAGGGAAGGTGTCAAATGTTTGGAAAATAATGGAATATAGTTGAACTCTCGGCTTAATTAACAGACTAATCACAGTTCCAGCAAATTCCAAACAATTCCAAACTAATTTTGACAGCTCGAAAAACATAATGCAGACTCAACAACCAAAGAATGCAGTGTTTGGCGGTTGAAAACACGCAACACAAATGCGGGCTCAAAGAGGTTTAGGAGAGTCTAGGAAGTTCACCTTCGTTCATAGACCTTATCATGGGATTGTACAACGTGGGAATATATCCTGTATATTACAGGTAAGTAAAGAGAGCACGTACCTTATCAATGGATTGAAAATGTTGAGTGTAAACGGATTTCTAAGGCTGCTCAAACTAGCTGACGGGCTCCTTCTAGATTGTGTTTAATGGCAGCCGTTTAATATGTATAATACCTCGAGTTTTGAACAGCTTTAAGCCTGGTTTGAACGATTTCTAATCTTATAGAACTCTTAAAATGCTAGCATATCATATTTTACATGCTTTTGGTATTGATATTTAGTTTGGAGAGATTATTTGGGGCTCCGAGTTGATGTATTTTGGTTGTGCTAATTCTGCAGAGGTGCACCACATGACTTCGGGCGCTAGTCGTTATAATCTTGTGTTACGGCGGCGTAAACATTTTAAGCGACGAACTATATGAACTGGTGCTTTCCCTACAGCAATGTTTGCATTCTAATCTAAACCTCGGGTCTCGGTGGCTCGACATTCTCGGATTATTTACCATTCGTTAAGTTGGCATCTGAGTGCCCCTTACTTTCGTGTCTCCCGTGCGAGGGTCGATCTGATCGTTCATATCGTTCAACGCGAATAGTACAAATAGCAGGTAATAGTATTTCTTCGTCACAGCGCAAAATAGTACATTTTCAAGCGTGTTCAAGTCATGAATATGCCTGTACCACGTTACGTGTTACGGGCGTGTTCAAGATGTGCGCGCCACGCCACGTGTTCAAGAGTGTTCGCCTTGAAAATCCCCGCATGCCATCACGTACGGAGTTTCCTGGCGTGTTCAGAGACGTATACACTGATATCTCGTGTTCAAGCATTTGCGGGCCCTCACCATGTGGTACAACTCTCCGACTCAAACGTCCTAAAATTGGAACTAGCTGGTTCCAACCAATGTGCCGCGCGCATTCCGCCCCCCCCCCCCCCTCCCGTTTTATGTACCAAGTTTCGTTTTCGTTCATACGTCGTATTTATTTACGCGTATTTACACATGCGTATTAATTACTCAGCATGCCGTCACGTACTGAGCTTCCGGACGTGTTCAGAGACGTACAATGTATACACTTGAAATCTCGTGTTCAAGCATTTGCGGGCCCTCGCCGAAATGAAACCAAGAGGTTTTATTGGGTTAATTGAGTTTGGGTTTCCACACGGTTATTGGAGTAGCCACGAATTTCCTCAGCGGTCACACCCAATGGGGTTATGATCTCCGCAGGGGCAAAGCGGGTTAAATTCGGGGGCACCCTTTTGCGCCGCGCCAAGGGACATTTTCTCAATACCAGAAAATGTTCCTTATAGCGATACTCGAAAAAAAAAAAAACTGTTTTGATCTTGCCAATTTATGTTTTTTTATCAGGTATTTTAAGTTTTTTCATCCAAGTTTATTGTGATGTTTCGAAAAAGTGTGATTTAGCAATTCAAAACACAAGCTCACAAAGGAGGGCCTCTAAAGGAATGTGTAAGGCTTTCGCTACGCAAATTGTTCAGTCCATGACCTTTATTCTTTTCACTTTTTAAGAACATTTCATTTGAAATATTAATGATGTTATCTTATTATATAAACACCAATGAAATACCAGGTGATCTCCCGCGCGAAAACTTGATATCTTCACACGTGAAAATATCACATTTGCTGAATGCTCGATTTTTAAGCTTAACTCAAATAAAATTTGAATTTGGTATTTCATTGATATTTATATAACAAACAGAACATTACATGACCGCTTGGAGATACGAATTTTATCTTCTCGTGTTAAAAATTATCTCACTCGTGAGATAAATTTTCAACACTCAAAGATAAAATTGGTATCTCCTCTACGTATTTTGTAGTGAATTGCTGTGAAAATATTGTATTTTGCAGTGGACTCTTTGTTTTGCCGTGACAGTTTTTTAAGCACTCGAAGATAAAATTCGTATCTCCGCGCGGCCATGTAATATCCTCTATTTATTACAATCTATAGCAGTTTGAAATAGCTATTTCGGTAAACCCGTAGAACAAAATATTTCTCAATTTTATTATATGTTAAAGTTCATATTTTATAAACATCAAGAATAAATATATTGAAATACAACTACTTTACACTAAAATATTGTCGCACCCCTGGCTTCATGCAATTTTTCCCCGTCTTCCCTTGCCACAGACAGTTTATGAGATGCATGCAATAGCTCAAATCCTTCAAACATGCAGCAAGCACTTTGTAGTGAAAACAGAAGTCACTAGATTGCAAAATGAAACATCTAGTGATGAAATTGATGAAAGTAGAATAAACCCTATTATTCATTATAACTTTTTACGCACTCCAGACATGAATAATGGTTTAATTTGAATTAGTATCAAAGGTTATTTGAAATAGTATCCAAAAGAAGATAAAAGCTCTTACAAAATAAATCTTCCAACCAAGGGAATTACTACATTCACCGTCTCTTTGCCGTGATTAAACTTTACTTTGTACTTGACCAATATGCACTGTGCCTTAATCTCGGTAAGTAGAACATATGCACGGCAAGCAGTGTCCGTCGACCACACTTCCAATGGTGCAGGGTAGCGGGAATGCCTTTCTGGGTGACTGTTGAGCCACTCCACCTCTGCAACATCGTCAGTCGTTCTGCGTCTTTTTCCATTTGGGCTCTTCACCACGACATCATGTCTTATGAACCTTTGTACCTTAGCAGCTCTGCTTTCCCCATCTGGAGAACGAACAATAACTCCAACTGTTTGCGTTGTTCTACACAAAACACCATTTAGAAGAACTTTGGAGTAGCTGTCACATAGTCTTGGGCAGTGAATTTCCTTGTCAGGATATAGTTCGGTGTACAGGTCGGCCATGGCAGCTGACTCTTGGCAGTCGAGAGCGACTCTCTTGATGGGTGGAAGAGGAGACACTTGTACACTGGTGTCACTTGAATCTGCATGCAGGGTATCAGCTACCGACCCTTCATTGTGGGCGCAAAGGACACTAAACATCTCCTCACACTTGTCAGGGAATGGCATCGCCTGTAATCTGGTATCTCGTGAGAACTTCCTCATAAACTGCAGACCTAGCGAAAGAAAAAAAACGAAATGACCCAGTGATTGCGGGGTGAGGCAATAGCCCCTAATATTCAGAAAATTGGGCAGCCGCATAAAAAATCCGCACCCCAGTCATCAAAAACAGTAGAATTCCAGAGTGTGTACCCTGGCCCTGGGCAAAATTCCATGGAGGTATCCCAAAAATATGGATGTCCATTGTTGGATTTCATTCTGCTGGGTTATCAATTTATAATTGCTGATTCAAGCGTGAAAGTGGGAGATGTTATCCCTTTTATACCGGAACCTTGTGTTGAATTCTTATTTTTATATTAGTCCTTACCGATATTATGGTTGTTCTTGTGGTAAGAGCCCATTATCCCATTGAATCTCTCAAAAGAGAAACACCAGAAACCATAGACTGGTCCATAATCTCTCACACAGTCACCAAGATGACAACTGAGGTGCATGTTGGGCGTGCAATGCTCTGCACCATACATCGACTGGAAGCCCTTGCAGAACAGGATGAGCTCGTCTTCGGCATTAGCACACTGGTCAGGGGAGATTCTCTTACTACACAGATACCGGCATGCAGTTACATAGTGCGACCACAGCTCATAATGTCTTGTTGGTAGAATACCCTTCAGTGCAAATAGAGAGTAGTAGCATACCCAGTTCTTCCACTGGTCAGCAGAAAATCCACTGAAACCAGTGGCCACCTTGGATGGTATCCTGCCAATTTCAGGTGGGGGAACTACTGCATCTACTCTCATCTGAAGCAAGCGGAAGTCTTTGTCAGACAAAAGCCCCTCTTGTTTCCACAGTGTCAGGCACTGCTTTGCAATTCCCAGAAATAGACAGTGCATCGGGTCAATAACCAGAAATCGAACAGCATTGTAGTAAGGAAGCTGGTACAGGACAGAGTACCTGGCACCAGTGTCACGAACCACTTGTTTTTGCTGAGTCTTGCAGCTTGCATTCCGAGCTGAGTTTGCATGTAGCCGATGTAGTTCATTTGTTCTAGGCTCCCAGTTCTCAATATCATATCCTGAGAAGTCTGTCTTTGACTGGAATGAGCTGGTAGTAAATTCTTTACGACACTTGCTACAACCTGGAAAATCACAAACCAGTAATATTAGAGTTCTTGCCAATTGCTTTTTTTCCTAGACAAATTCTGCATAACAAATTCTGCATTCTGATTGGTTCTTAGAGCATGCGCAGGGGCAATATTATACACTTAATGACTGTCCCCGAGGAAAACATCAATTTTGTTTCCCGACAACCTCGATGTTTCCCGAGACGAAGTCGAGGGAAACAAAACTGTGTTTCCAGAGGGAGTAGTCATTAAGTGTTTTGTTATATAGCAGAAAATTTACTGCTATTTTCCTCCGCTCTCAAACGCGACGTGTGAAAGCAATATTCCCCAAACAATCAATAATTTTTCCAAATATTGACTGATCAGGGAATATTTGATTTGTGAGCACTTGCTATATAACAATTTACTAGCTAGGTTACAATTTACTGACCTAGGTCACGCTAACCATTTGCATGCCCTTGTTTTCATTGACAAAAAATCAAATTTTAAAGTTGGAAAAAATAAATACGTTATTTACCGGGCTTAATGTGAATAGGGAAAAACTGTGACCTCGGCCTTGAAAATTTTGACCTTGGCCTCAGGACTCGGTCAATATTTACCAGCCCTCGGTCACAGTTCTTCCCTATACAGACTATCCAGCCGGTAAATAACATGTATATATTCAAAACATGAATAATGTAGCTGGTAATTTTTACCATTTGTCAGCACAACTCTAAACGGCTGCGCTAAGTGCTACAGTGAATACCAAATGTACTCGAAAGGAGTTGCAAAACATTTTCCCAGTACCAAATAGCCAAAGGCAGGACATTGCAATGAAACCAATGCATGCACATACTGTAGATGATCACATTCTGAAATTCAAGGATATGTATAGCTTACCTCGCTTTGCCGAATGTCCAGCAAATCCACCACATTTTCTAGACGCAGGTACATCACAGCAAAGGGCAAGCAATGCTGCCCTAACTTTGATCAGCCCACTTGGGAGTGCTTGATCCTCATAGATAATACCTCCCCAGAGGTCACCAAGATCATCAACAATTGGTTGCAAATAGCTGTTAATATTGCCCTTTGGTTCCTTAGGTCCTGGGATTATGCCCGCAATAATAATGTTTTCCCTTTTGAATCGTTCGTGTCTTGGCAAATTCATTACTACCAAATACATAACGCCACAACTGTAACTGGTATGCTTATAAGGCTGAAACCAGTCAATGTTCAGCATCAATCCAAGGTTACCAGGCTTGGAGAAGTACTTTGTTCCATCTTCATCAGTAAATCCATTCCATACATTCCCATGGTACACATCTGTCATACAGTCCTGCTCTCTTGGTAGCCTCCTCCACTCCTCACATTTCTGCAGAAACCCTGGCTTAGTGATCAGACCACGAAGTGATTCGCTGACTCTATTATAGCAATATAGCCGTTTAGGATAAAGGAACAGGGAACCAGATTTTGATCTCATGGTCTTCATCAGCACTGCACCACACTCCCTTCTCCTGTTTCTGTGTGGGTGTCTTGGATACCTTACATGTGAGCATCTCCTGGAAACAACATGTCCATTGGGCTTCTGCACAGTACAGTCTTTTAGGTCATACAAGGTGTGGCACTTTGGACAGCCAACACATTTCTCAAATTCATCTTCCTCAAGGCCTAACCATGCTTTAATCATGTAAATTGTTGTAGGGAGTTTTGATGCAAATTCAATGAGATAACGTACTTGTGAAAGAGTTCCAAGAGTAATGAAAAATAACCGAAGAAATTTTAGAAGGATGATGATACCAGCATCAGAAACTTTGTACATAGATTGCCAAAGCATCAGAAACATTACAAGAGCCTTTGATTCAGGAGAACGACCCTGAACGTGCACTTCTGTGAAATCTTCCTCTTCATCATCACAATATTCATATTCCTCTGATTCATTTTGGTCATCATTCTGCAAGGATAAGAGTGCAAAGTCCGTCAGTGACATGTTTCAAGTGAAACAGAATAATAGCACAGAGTGGAAAAACACCCAAGGGCCAATAATTACGGTGGCCCAAAACTGTCACGGCAAAACAAAGAGTCCACTGCAAAATACAATATTTTCACAGCAATTCACTGCAAAATACATAGAGGAGATACCAATTTTATCTTTGAGTGTTGAAAATTTATCTCACGAGTGAGATAAATTTTTTACATGAGAAGATAAAATTTGTATCTCCAAGCGGTCATGTAATGTTCTGTTTATTATATAAACATCAATGAAATACCAAATTCTAATTTTAGTGACATTATCACATGTGAAAATAACATATTATTTTGTTATTTTCACATGTGAAGATATCAAGTTTTCGTGCCGGAGATAACCCGGTATTTCATTGGTGTTTATATAATAAAATATTATTGTGTGTTGCCATGAGATTATTGTGTTTTGCTGTGAGATTTTTGTGTTTTGCAGTTGACCCCTTTGCTGTGCCATGACAGTTGTGTAATAATAAGTAGAGAGTGGTATAATAGTATACAGTGGAGAAAACACTATTTGTGAGCAAAACCGCTGACCTCACATTCGCAGACAATGCAGTTTTGTTCGAAGATTGCAAAAATATCACCACTAAAAGGCAGATTTGAAAACCAAAATACTTTTTGGACAGGTTATTTTACAACTTCGAGCAACCTTTGGCAAAAAATAATGTTGCTCAGTGATTTCTATCCTAATTTGTAGACTTGTGTTCCACATTTCGAAATATCACAAAAGGCAGAGGACTGGGTTCGCGCCGCCACAGAAATAAGTGTTCAAAAATGGAAAAATTCTATAGAATCTATATAGGCTGTGATTGACATCACCATTTTAGGTGCGAAAAATATGTCTATCTGTAAAAAATAAAATTTATTTTGTAGCTTCCTCTGGAAAGAAGAGTTCGGCATGCTCTTGAAAGTAGTGACGACGAATAGGGTCAAAAAGAACATTTGGGCAACATTTTGAAATACCATGTTTGGTAGATAGTCATGATTAAACAAAGTAGGCGTACGGTTATTGCTGACAAGATAATATATCTATTTATCCTACCAAATATGTTTTGTAAATAGACAACCATGCTTTCTTATTTCTTTATTTGACAACTGTTCCATATTGTAAATATTAATATAATGTAATATATGCTGTAAAATCATGTATTTCTCCTTACAATTTTTGATTAAATGTTGGGTGAATAGAAATATTGTTGTCGATACTTGCTTAGAATATAATAATAGTCACAGTTCTAATAGAGTAATAAAAAAATGTTTATAAAGCCCGGCAGAAATCAAATGTCCCGTGGTCCTGCACAGGGGTGAAAACATGAACAGAACCATTCCACTCTTTAAACTATGACTACACATTCCTAAGTGATAATGAATGCTCTATATGATCGTTTTGTGTTCTAAATGTGCCCAACCGAATATATGAATCACGAAACTACTTGTGTAAGGTGGTAGTTTTCGTTGTAGTTTTCCCAAAAAAAAACTTTTTAGCGTGTATTCGAGAAAAAAGTGCATCCCCAGAAAAAAAGTGCAACGCGATGTTGTCGTTTTCAAACCCGTAAACCCCGTGAAATCTACACGTATTCAAGCGTGTGCGTGTACGCTTTGAGTGGTGTTCAAGAACGAAAACGCATGTAAACGGCTAGTATTCAGAAGTGTGCGTACTCGCTGTACGCGAAATTTTCGTGCAGTGTGCGGACTTGAAAATGGACAAACTGAGCGAGTTCGGGGCCGCAAACGACCCGAACACGTCACGTCATGCGAAGCGGAAACGTCCGTAAATCCTTGAACACGAGAAGTACTACGTAGCGTTTTCAGCAGTATGCGGACCCGAATACAAGGCTTTTCGCGCTGTGCGTCTAAATGCTACTTTATACCATAATATTTCAATGCTTTTCGGGTAGGTGTGCTGGATATTCCAGCGGAGTTAAATATCTTTTCATCCGAACGTGTAGGTTTTTTGCGTGAGTAGAATATTAAGATTAATTAATTATTAAGATTGATTAAGTTATGTTATAGCTAAAGAGAAAGTCGGCTTAGAGTAGGCAGGCTGTAGCAACAGTTAGGATAATTTAACACCAAACAATTTAGGAACAAATGTATTTTTGTCAACATGGCCTTTCTTTCATACAATTGTTTTTTCTTAAGGTACTACAGGAGGCTCCCGAGGGTACAATTTGAAAAATTATATCTCGCTTTACATTTCGTTTTACCCAATCAGCATTTCAGCATGTTTCTATTAAATATTTAGCTTTGTTTTGATGTAATGCGCATACCGATACCACGCCCTGTTTTGCGAGTATTGGTCTCCATAGTAACCATTACATTTTCACTAAAAATCTAAAAACTCAGACGTTTTTAACAACAGACCTAAACTAAGTGCACCAGCTTATTTTGCATTAAAAAAGGGACAAAATTGACCGTGCCCGTAGCAAAAAATTAATAAGTTAATAGGTTACCGATTAATAAAGTCAAAACGCAACAGAATTAATAATATGATGAGTTTCCATACGGGCATGGTCAAAATCCTTCTAAATGCACTATCTTTTCGTTTCAGAAAGTTTCAGAGACAGAGCGAAAATCTACACACACTTATTCATCATTTTCGGTGTTCAAGCGCCTTAATTACAGTGAAATAACTTCCTTACTCCACAAATTTTCGATTCTATGGCTTTGTTCGCTTCAGTTGGCAAGATGCATCTGTGTTGGTTACTTTTAACCAGTCAGCGGTCTTTTGTATTCAATATTTCTCCCCAAATAAGGATCTTTTGCCCTTATACAGCAATGTTTTTCCCGCGAAAATAAGTACACACTACTAAGCAAAGTAAATCGGATTAAATTTCACTCAAGTTTCAGAAGTCACGCGCGCTCGTAAACAAGCTCAGAACAAACCGCATAGCTGCGAAATTTTGGTTTTTACAACATTGGCTTTTTATAACAAGTAAGAATCTGTTTTTTAAGCTGCGAAAAACATGTTTTTATGTCTCAGGAATGATTCATCGATCAATGCACACGGCATGACTCCACCAGGGATTAAATACTGGAAATGAAACGCGATCCGGCTTGACCAACACAACAACTGATAATATTTCATTGTTTTTAACATTAGGAGAGGAAAAGAAGCAACCACTGGAAATTATTTCGTTGCTAGAAATGATTAAAACCTCTATGAACAAAAATAAAGTACTTTCTCGCATATAAAAGCCTAATTCTGTGTCCAGTTAATGACTAACAGTAAGTCAAGGGTCACTGCAACAATACCAGATAAATACTCGGGCAGGATAAACACAAGGTATAACATTACAATATTTGGCGCGAAAAACGTTGCATTTCTCTCTCGATTTTTGTAGGAATTCGTGAAATTTCAAAGTTTTAAACTACCCTATATGATAAATAGTATCACCAGCATCAGGTTGGGTGATTCTGGGGAGAATTGAAATTTCGATCATGAGCCTCCTCTAGTACCTAAATGTGTAGCGGGAAAAGGCGTTGTGATGTGCACACGGCATCTTTCTCATCCAAAACGGACTAATTGGCCTTGCGGAGGAATTGCTAGGGCAAGTTCTATTAAAGTTTTACAAAATGAAATGCAAATTTACGTAGGTATTATAGCGGAGCTCCTGAGCGGAGCACCATACATAAGGAAAAGTGGTATCAGAATTCAGACGTATAACCATCAAGTCGCTTTTGAGTGGTTTCAGATGTTTTTGTCATTTTCAATGACGTAAACAGTGACGTCATATCACGTGACTTTGACAATAGACAGGTATGAACCTAAAGACAACTTTTGCCAAGTTTGGTCGTCATTGGAGCTTTCCAACTGGAGATATGATTTTTTTCCTTTCATTCCTGAATAAAACGTATAGTGTAATTCCGTGTGTGTGTTTGTGTGTCCGCTCGGCACACAGGCATCCCAATTCTAGGCGGGAAAATAGGCAAGAACGCACACGCGCGCGCGCGCACTCCTATTTTTGTTGCCTTCGTGTTCAGTTTTAACGGAGCTCCGGCCCGGCGCTAGTTGACCAACATTGGGTTAATTAAAGTTATGTTAGAAGCAAGGGGGTGCATCACCTACGTCACGCCGCATGACGTCATCGATGACGTCATCAAAACTAGAGAAGTCAATATCTTAAGAAGGTAACATCGCTAGGTGACCAAACTTGGGTAAAGTTATCTTGGAGGTAAGTGGGGTGCACCAACAAGGTCAAGTGGGATGACGTCATCGATGACGTCATCAAAACTAGAGAAGTCAATATCTTAAGAAGGTAACATATATAGGTGACCAAACTTGGGTAAAGTTATCTTGGAGGTAAGGGGGGTGCACCACCAAGGTCAAGTGCGATGACGTCATCGATGACGTCATCAAAACTAGAAAATTCAATATTTCAAGAAGGTAACATCGCTAGGTGACCAAACTTGGGTAAAGTTATCTTGGAGGTAAGGGGGGTGCACCACCAAGGTCAAGTGGGATGACGTCATCGATGACGTCATCAAAGCTAGAAAATTCAATATTTCAAGAAGGTAACATCGCTAGGTGACCAAACTTGGGTAAAGTTATCCTGGAGGCAAGTGGGGTGCACCACCAAGGTCACGTGACATGACGTCATCGATGACGTCATCAAAACTAGAGAAGTCAACATTTCAAGAAGGTAACATCGCTAGGTGACCAAACTTGGGTAAAGTTATCTTGGGGGCAAGAGGGGTGCACCGCCAAAGTCACGTGGCATGACGTCATCGATGACGTCATCAAAACTAGAGAAGTCAATATTTCAAGAAGGTAACATCGCTAGGTGACCAAACTTGGGTAAAGTTATCCTGGAGGCAAGGGGGGTGCACCACCAAGGTCACGTGGCATGACGTCATCGATGACGTCATCAAAATTGGAGAAGTCAATATTTCAAGAAGGTAACATCGCTAGGTGACCAAACCTGGGTAAAGTTATCTTGGAGGCAAGGGGGTGCACCACCAAGGTCACGTGGCATGACGTCATCGATGACGTTATCGAAACTAGAGAAGTCAATATCTCAAGAAGGTAACATCGCTAGGTGACCAAACTTGAGTAAAGTTATCTTGGAGGTAAGGGGGGTGCACCACCAAGGTCAAGTGGGATGATGTCATCGATGACGTCATCAAAACTAGAGAAGTCAATATTTCAAGAAGGTAACATCGCTAGGTGACCAAACTTGGGTAAAGTTATCTTGGAGGTAAGGGGGGTGCACCACCAAGGTCAAGTGGGATGATGTCATCGATGACGTCATCAAAACTAGAGAAGTCAATATTTCAAGAAGGTAACATCGCTAGGTGACCAAACTTGGGTAAAGTTATCTTGGAGGTAAGGGGGGTGCACCACCAAGGTCAAGTGGGATGATGTCATCGATGACGTCATCAAAACTAGAGAAGTCAATATTTCAAGAAGGTAACATCGCTAGGTGACCAAATTTGGGTAAAGTTATCCTGGAGGCAAGGGGGGTGCACCACCAAGGTCACGTGGCATGACGTCATCGATGACGTCATCAAAACTAGAGAAGTCAATATTTCAAGAAGGTAACATCGCTAGGTGACCAAACTTGGGTAAAGTTATACTGGAGGCAAGGGGGGGTGCACCACCAAGGTCAAGTGGGATGACGTCATCGATGACGTCATCAAAACTAGAGAAGTCAATATTTCAAGAAGGTAACATCGCTAGGTGACCAAACTTGGGTAAAATTATCCTGGAGGCAAGGGGGGTGCACCACCAAGGTCAAGTGGGATGACGTCATCGATGACGTCATCAAAACTAGAGAAGTCAATATTTCAAGAAGGTAACATCGCTAGGTGACCAAACTTGGGTAAAGTCATTTGGTGGAAAGGGTGAGCACCACCAAGGTCATGCGGTATGACATCATCGATGACGTCATCAAAACTAAAAAGTCGATACCGCGATGACAGTAATGATTCGAGCTCCGCTTTTAGGCATTGCCTAAATCTATATATTAGGTTTTATACCAAAAGTAAATGCATCGGTATTAAAAGGCATGTTTTCCGAAAGATTCTATTAATTTCAAATATATTCCATTAATTTCCAATAGATCAAAATGAAGTTCAAATAAATTCCAAAAGATTCTATTAAATTGCAAGAGAAATGAGACAGTTAACGCCAGACAATTTCGTGTATTTCAATTCCATTGAATTCAATGGAATTCTACGGATATTTCCAAGCTCTAAAACGATGCTTGGAATTCCAAGGAATTCCATGGAATTCTATGTTCGAATTTACCATGAAAATTAACACCTTCATTCCATGGAATTCCATGGAATTTCATGGAACTATTCCATGGAATTCCTTTCAATTTCCATGGAAATCCATGAAATTCTAATAGATGTTTCGCAGGGGCAGCCTTACATTTTTTCTTTAATTTGACTTACCGGTATTGTACTTTATTATATAGACACGAGTGTTTTACTGGGAAATACGCCACTTGTAGATCTCATACGAAGCTACATCCGGGACCTGAGTGTCAATATCCTCACTACTGAGGATATCGGTCCAAACAAAAGTGCTTGGAAATCAATTTGGAATATTTTTTTCTGCTTTGTCTATATAATAAAAAGAAAATTACATGGTGGCTTGAAGATGTGAGTTTTATTTTCTTGTGTCAAAAACAATTTTACTCATTTGCTGTGCTCATTCGTAAAATATTCTTCTTGCCACTCGAAAATAAAACTCATATCTTCACACCACCATGTAATATCCTTTATGTATGCACAGTCTTACTAACAGAAGCTTATCCAACTACACACACAAAAGCGGCTTACAACTGGTTTTAGGCTATGACGTGTAATGCTGCTTTTAAAGTGAAGGTGCATACATATGGTAAACTGACCTTGCAGTCCAATAATAAAATATATAGCTTTAAAAATGAGGTTCCAGTTTAAGAGCAGGGGATATGGAGCATGTCCAAAAGTTGGGGGGTTGTCCCAACTCCCCCCCCCCCCCACTTTTAAATCTGGGGGGTTTCTGCCCCCCGGCCCCACTTGTCTGCCACCTATACCTGCCACCTATGAAGAGGAATAAGTTATGAATTATAAATTCGCTTCTCTGACCATAATATAGGCACCCATCAAAGTTTAAATAACATTCAGAATAAATGGCAAGGTAACAGATTGGAAAGCAAAGAGTACTTGCATCTTGAATACAAATTGTTAACTGAGTGACAAATGAAGTAAAAAAAATGTGAGGGGTTCGCTTCTTCTATTTGAAGAAATAGGGTTATAGAGGTTATGCATGATTTCTACAAATTTAAAACAAAATATTTTCTTGATTACTATTTCTGGACAATAAAAATGATTTCAGTTACAGCTGAAACCACTGTTTAAAGGTCTTACCAGCTCACAGCACTTCACTTTCTATTAGAAACTTCTAGTTATAATAATAATAATAATAATACCCTAGTGTTCTCTTAAGTTCTTTTGCAAGGTTTACGAGAATATTTTTTCTTTCTCTTATAAAGATGACACTTTTTCTGAATACCAAGTTTTGTCAAGTGCGTTCAGAGTATTTTAAGATAACCTACGAAATCTATTTATTATTTGATTTCTCTGTTTTAAGCGTGTTCAACGATGACTTACGATTGCCGGATTATATCCATTTAGTCCATCAGACTGCGAAATCCATTTTCTAAAATAGTTTCATAAGACAAGCAAGCAGCATTTTTATGTTTTAATCGTTGACTTGGGCAGTGAAATCCATTTTGAAGTAATAAAACAGGAAACATTTACCTCTCTTGCGTGGCATTGTATAGGTTGCTTTGGTAACGTGGATAGTAGCATTTGCATTCGTTTACAGGTATTTTCTAGTCAAAGGGACGGTTGTAGAGCGGTTTTTATCCGGCTTTGAAACAAAGACTATTAGCCAGTGTTTAATAGTGCCTACTAGTCATACTTAATAAGGAGAATACAATAAAAGTGACTTTCATAGTGTATAGTAGTGCGTATTTGGTTAGTAACTATTTCACAGTCGATGAAAACCACTCAATGATAAAATATAGCGAAATAAACGAATAGCATAGTGATTTTTATATATTTTTGCTTACCAAAGACAATGAATCAAGCCGACAACGATCCTAAAATGAACGAAGCTTTAGCAAGACTTATTGAACTTGCTAAAGAAGTCGACACTGAACTCCATGCTGCTAGGACAGACTCCTCTAGACCTTCGCCTTTACCAGAACTGGATAATACCATGCTCCCCTCTATAAGCTCCAAAGACCAACCCGAAGAGAAAGCTACGTCACCTGAGTGTACACAGACTAGAGAAAAAACAAAAGAGAAAAGCGAAAGAACAAGCATGGTGGACACAAGTTTAAGTGTGACTGCGAGAAAACATTCAAAAAGCCAGATCGTTTTAAACGTCATCTAACAACGAAATAAGTTCCCCTGTTCCAGATGCGATAAGTCGTTTCGTCAAAAAGATAATTTAAAAAGACACGAGAGCACAATTCACGAGCGTCGAGGACACACAAAAAAAAATGCAATATTGTGAGACGTGTGGCAAAAAATTCTCAAACAGGGCGCCTTTCCGTGAACATCGGAAGACACACAAGGAAAACAAATACAAGAAAAAGCCTAACACAGAACCGCGATCCAAAATAGTCAACTAAATTCCTTCTTCTCCTAAACAAGTTGGCAAAAAGACCCGACTTGGCCGATCCTAGTCCCGTCCCTGAATACCGCCGCCATTGGAACCAGATTCGGACCCGTTTCTCTCGTAACCATCGGTTATCGGACTGGTACAATTTACGTCTCTCCTCTTTAAACATTCAAAATATTCTGGATAATCTGAGCCGTGTGTTCTATGATCAGTCCACCGTCTTCAAGCCCAACGTCTTTTGTGGATATCTCCTTCGAAATAACGAGACAGGCGCGCTCCAATGTCATACAAGCCGCAACAACAACCAAGTATTTGACGAACTTGATTTCCAATGAGGCTGACCTGCAGCAAGTGCACGATGCGCTTAGAGATGTCGACATTCTGGAATGGGTGCGTCAGGAACGCCCTAACTCAAAATGGGTGGTAGATCAAGTGTGTAACATCACGTTTTACCAGAAACATATAACTTAGTTGAAACATGTAACGGCGAACCATGCTGTGGATTCTTCGTGTCGAGTTTATGACCATGTTTGGTCAATAATGAACTCTCGCCTGCTTACCCTAGCAAGTTTTCGTTTCATATAATATTTCATTTTCTGCTCAAATTAAGCAGAGCAACAGTGGTTGAACATCTTGAAGTCTTGCAACAACAAATTATTTTCAAAATCTGTTCAATTGTTTATTCTGCGAATATTCTGTAGCTTGGTACTAAAGCAATGTATGTTTGTTACACGTTTCAACGCACTTATATGTTTCTGGTTTTACGTAACCAAGATCCGAGGCCACCCCATCGGACGCAAAAATAACCTCCCCCACTACATTGTGGAGAATTGCGGCCTCATGATGAGCGAAGAAGATGCGTTGCGATATTATTACTCTGAAAGCTAGCGAACTTTCTAGATTCCAACAGATAATGGGAAAGCGCACTTGACGTTCTTCGTACGTTCAACCTAGCGCCATCCTCGTCCTGGAAAGACTATATCGATTTATTAAAAAAAGGGACTCTGACACTGTACATCTTTGGAGAATGCGTGTAGAGCCTTACGATTTCGAGTATTACGAAATATTTGTTAAGAAGATAGCGAAAGCGTTGCATCAGCCCAATTGTGAGGGATTTGTAAAAATGCAACCATCGACTGCTCCGAGGAGCTTTTGTTAAAGGAGTGACGCAATTATTTATAGACTATATATTCTTTATCAAATATACTTTTCTCGTCATTGCGAGTTTTAACATTGAACAGGATGGAGATTACTCACAAGCTTGATCTCGAGATTTTTACGCCAGCGTTAACAATTTTCAAGGAAAACTGAGAGTTCACATTCGCAAGTTTGTGGAGATAGAAAACAAGAAATATCCTACAAAGGAAGGCGTCTCGATGGCACTTGATGAATGGAACGATCTTAAAAACTATATCTCTCTACTAGACCAAGAAATTGGGAACTGGGATATTTGTCAACATCCTCTTCATGACTATAGCCCGTACCAACCTCAGCGCCCAATCCTACAACGTCAAGATGCTAACATGAAGACCACTGCCCTACCTTATAGCAACCATAACAAAGATCTCGCGATGATTGTGCAGAACCAAGTACTCAGACTAGAGGGAATGCGAGACGAGATTGACTGGGAAGTTTGGAACAATTATCTAGAAACGTGTTGCACACGATTGTCATCTGCCTCGACAATGTTGTATCTTGGAAGGGAAGCACAGGCAGCGGGCGTCTTAAACCAAGTACTGGAGTTGCTCCATAACGCCATCCAAGACTGCTCGGGACTTCCCAAGTCCGTGTTGTTGTCCATAGAAGCCCAACAGGAATCCGTTTTTGCGCTGCTAAAAAAAAACTCTATGTAAATTGATTGATTGTGATGTAACGATTGTCAATAAATACATTTGGATATGTTAAATACTGGTCTCTCGTGGTAATATGTATGGGTGTATTATGTTCTAGGAGGATGCAGTCGGAGGCACTTTTGTCCCCCACGTTGTAAACGCACTTTTGTCCCCCACGTTGTAAACGCGAGTGCGCGCGTAAACTAGTGTGAGAGGGACACAAGGGACAAGTGCGCGCGTAAACTAGTGTGAGAGGGACACAAGGGACAAGTGCGCGCGTAAACTAGTGTGAGAGAGACACAAGGGACACGTGCGCGCGTAAACTAGTGTGAGAGGGACACAAGGGACAAGTGCGCGCGTAAACTAGTGTGAGAGGGACACAAGGGACAAGTGCGCGCGTAAACTAGTGTGAGAGGGACACAAGGGACAAGTGCGCGCGTAAACTAGTGTGAGAGGGACACAAGGGACAAGTGCGCGCGTAAACTAGTGTGAGAGGGACACAAGGGACAAGTGCGCGCGTAAACTAGTGTGAGAGGGACACAAGGGACAAGTGCGCGCGTAAACTAGTGTGAGAGGGACACAAGGGACAAGTGCGCGCGTAAACTAGTGTGAGAGGGACACAAGGGACAAGTGCGCGCGTAAACTAGTGTGAGAGGGACACAGACACTTGTTTACGCGCGCACTTGTCCCTTGTGTCCCTCTCACACTAGTTTACGCGCGCACTTGTCCCTTGTGTCCCTCTCACACTAGTTTACGCGCGCACTTGTCCCTTGTGTCCCTCTCACACTAGTTTACGCGCGCACTTGTCCCTTGTGTCCCTCTCACACTAGTTTACGCGCGCACGTGTCCCTTTTGTTCCTTCTCACACTAGTTTACACGCGCACTTGTCCCTTGTGTCCCTCTCACACTAGTTTACGCGCGCACTTGTCCCTTGTGTCCCTCTCACACTAGTTTACGCGCGCACGTGTCCTTGTGTCCCTCTCACACTAGTTTACGCGCGCACTTGTCCCTTGTGTCCCTCTCACACTAGTTTACGCGCGCACTTGTCCCTTGTGTCCCTCTCACACTAGTTTACGCGCGCACTTGTCCCTTGTGTCCCTCTCACACTAGTTTACGCGCGCACTCGCGTTTACAACGTGGGGGACAAAAGTGCCTCCGACTGCATCCTCCTAGAACATAATACACCCATACATATTACCACGAGAGACCAGTATTTAACATATCCAAATGTATTTATTGACAATCGTTACATCACAATCAATCAATTACATAGAGTTTTTTTTTAGCAGCGCAAGAACGGATTCCAGTTGGGCTTCTATGGACAACAACACGGACTTGGGAAGTCCCGAGCAGTCTTGGATGGCGTTATGGAGCAACTCCAGTACTTGGTTTAAGACGCCCGCTGCCTGTGCTTCCCTTCCAAGATACAACATTGTCGAGGCAGATGACAATCGTGTGCAACACGTTTCTAGATAATTGTTCCAAACTTCCCAGTCAATCTCGTCTCGCATTCCCTCTAGTCTGAGTACTTGGTTCTGCACAATCATCGCGAGATCTTTGTTATGGTTGCTATAAGGTAGGGCAGTGGTCTTCATGTTAGCATCTTGACGTTGTAGGATTGGGCGCTGAGGTTGGTACGGGCTATAGTCATGAAGAGGATGTTGACAAATATCCCAGTTCCCAATTTCTTGGTCTAGTAGAGAGATATAGTTTTTAAGATCGTTCCATTCATCAAGTGCCATCGAGACGCCTTCCTTTGTAGGATATTTCTTGTTGTCTATCTCCACAAACTTGCGAATGTGAACTCTCAGTTTTCCTTGAAAATTGTTAACGCTGGCGTAAAAATCTCGAGATCCAAGCTTGTGAGTAATCTCCATCCTGTTCAATGTTAAAACTCGCAATGACGAGAAAAGTATCTTTGATAAAGAATATATAGTCTATAAATAATTGCGTCACTCCTTTAACAAAAGCTCCTCGGAGCAGTCGATGGTTGCATTTTTACAAATCCCTCACAATTGGGCTGATGCAACGCTTTCGCTATCTTCTTAACAATATTTCGTAATACTCGAAATCGTAAGGCTCTACACGCATTCTCCAAAGATGTACAGTGTCAGAGTCCCTTTTTTAATAAATCGATATAGTCTTTCCAGGACGAGGATGGCGCTAGGTTGAACGTACGAAGAACGTCAAGTGCGCTTTCCCATTATCTGTTGGAATCTACAAAGTTCGCTAGCTTTCAGAGTAATAATATCGCAACGCATCTTCTTCGCTCATCATGAGGTCGCAATTCTCCACAATGTAGTGGGGGAGGTTATTTTTGCGTCCGATGGGGTGGCCTCGGATCTTGGTTACGTAAAACCAGAAACATATAAGTGCGTTGAAACGTGTAACAAACATACATTGCTTTAGTACCAAGCTACAGAATATTCGCAGAATAAACAATTGAACAGATTTTGAAAATAATTTGTTGTTGCAAGACTTCAAGATGTTCAACCACTGTTGCTCTGCTTAATTTGAGCAGAAAATGAAATATTATATGAAACGAAAACTTGCTAGGGTAAGCAGGCGAGAGTTCATTATTGACCAAACATGGTCATAAACTCGCCACGAAGAATCCACAGCATGGTTCGCCGTTACATGTTTCAACTAAGTTATATGTTTCTGGTAAAACGTGATGTTACACACTTGATCTACCACCCATTTTGAGTTAGGGCGTTCCTGACGCACCCATTCCAGAATGTCGACATCTCTAAGCGCATCGTGCACTTGCTGCAGGTCAGCCTCATTGGAAATCAAGTTCGTCAAATACTTGGTTGTTGTTGCGGCTTGTATGACATTGGAGCGCGCCTGTCTCGTTATTTCGAAGGAGATATCCACAAAAGACGTTGGGCTTGAAGACGGTGGACTGATCATAGAACACACGGCTCAGATTATCCAGAATATTTTGAATGTTTAAAGAGGAGAGACGTAAATTGTACCAGTCCGATAACCGATGGTTACGAGAGAAACGGGTCCGAATCTGGTTCCAATGGCGGCGGTATTCAGGGACGGGACTAGGATCGGCCAAATCGGGTCTTTTTGCCAACTTGTTTAGGAGAAGAAGGAATTTAGTTGACTATTTTGGATCGCGGTTCTGTGTTAGGCTTTTTCTTGTATTTGTTTTCCTTGTGTGTCTTCCGATGTTCACGGAAAGGCGCCCTGTTTGAGAATTTTTTGCCACACGTCTCACAATATTGCATTTTTTTTGTGTGTCCTCGACGCTCGTGAATTGTGCTCTCGTGTCTTTTTAAATTATCTTTTTGACGAAACGACTTATCGCATCTGGAACAGGGGAACTTATTTCGTTGTTAGATGACGTTTAAAACGATCTGGCTTTTTGAATGTTTTCTCGCAGTCACACTTAAACTTGTGTCCACCATGCTTGTTCTTTTGCTTTTCTCTTTTTGTTTTTTCTCTAGTCTGTGTACACTCAGGTGACGTAGCTTTCTCTTCGGGTTGGTCTTTGGAGCTTATAGAGGGGAGCATGGTATTATCCAGTTCTGGTAAAGGCGAAGGTCTAGAGGAGTCTGTCCTAGCAGCATGGAGTTCAGTGTCGACTTCTTTAGCAAGTTCAATAAGTCTTGCTAAAGCTTCGTTCATTTTAGGATCGTGTCGGCTTGATTCATTGTCTTTGGTAAGCAAAAATATATAAAAATCACTATGCTATTCGTTTATTTCGCTATATTTTATCATTGAGTGGTTTTCATCGACTGTGAAATAGTTACTAACCAAATACGCACTACTATACACTATGAAAGTCATTTTTATTGTATTCTCCTTATTAAGTATGACTAGTAGGCACTATTAAACACTGGCTAATAGTCTTTGTTTCAAAGCCGGATAAAAACCGCTCTACAACCGTCCCTTTGACTAGAAAATACCTATAAACGAATGCAAATGCTACTATCCACGTTACCAAAGCAACCTATACAATGCCACGCAAGAGAGGTAAATGTTTCCTGTTTTATTACTTCAAAATGGATTTCACTGCCCAAGTCAACGATTAAAACATAAAAATGCTGCTTGCTTGTCTTATGAAACTATTTTAGAAAATGGATTTCGCAGTCTGATGGACTAAATGGATATAATCCGGCAATCGTAAGTCATCGTTGAACACGCTTAAAACAGAGAAATCAAATAATAAATAGATTTCGTAGGTTATCTTAAAATACTCTGAACGCACTTGACAAAACTTGGTATTCAGAAAAAGTGTCATCTTTATAAGAGAAAGAAAAAATATTCTCGTAAACCTTGCAAAAGAACTTAAGAGAACACTAGGGTATTATTATTATTATTATTATAATTATTATTATTATTATTATTATTATTATTATTATTATTATTATTATAATTACAATATATAACAATAAATGTAAGGAAAAATCTAAATCTAAAATATTTACAAAACTCTATTATAAAATATAAGAATGGCAAACTATGAAAAAATTATAAAAATTATAAAAATGTACAGGCAAGGGCAAAAAAAAAGGGGCTGTATCTTTAAACGCCCGCATTACTTACATTTACTTATTATTACTTATTATTACTTATTATTACTTACATTTACTTATTATTATTATTATTATTATTATTATTGTTGTTGTTGTTGTTGTTGTTATTATTATTATTATTATTATTATTATTATTATTATTAATATTATTATTATTATTATTAGGGTACAACTGAACCTGTCAGTAAGAAACACCTCGAAAAATGATAAAAGGTATTCAATAAATAATTAAATGTTTCTGATCTAAATCATTTTGTTAACAAGAGCGATGTTTCCTGAGTTTTTAGGAACCCTATGAAGTAAACTTGAAACGCCGTTCTCTGTGCGTGACCAGTCTAACCGAGGCACCAATATTTAAAAAATATGACCTTTTGTGCGTAACCTGTCGAACCCATAAGCATGTCTCATTTGAGTTAGAAAATAAACTAACTTAAACTACAATGAAAATATGTGCTACTCGTTTAATCAAATGAGAAGTACTAAGTACTTTCCAAATACGTTACCAGTATTATTACTAAGAACAGATAAGACTGTTATTAAGACCCCGTCCACACTGCTCCAATTCAAACGAAAACGGATACTTTTTGCTCCGGATACGGCTATCGTCCACACTACAACGCCGAAATAACGATCACCGGAACGGATCAATCCGAAAACGCTCTCCAGAGTGGAGCGATTTTAAAACGGAGCTGTTTGAAAACGCTGTTTTCTAGTGTGGACGGGTGAAAACGATGCTATGTGAAAACGATGACGTCACCATAGCACACCGGACCAATTTGGAGGGCCAACAGGCGCATGCGTTGAGCTCGTTTGAGCATGCGTTCTCGTATGGATACGCGTTGTATAGTGTAGACGGGCGAAAACGATACGAGAACGATAAGTGTGGCCGCAAATCTTTTGGAAAACGGAGCAAAAAGTATCCGTTTTCGTTTGAAAACGGTGTAGTGCGGACGGGGTCTAAATATATTTTCTTGCGGTACGCAATGTAAACAGTGATTGACGTGATTAACAGATATTGTTAGTAATCCTTCGGGAATAGCGTAAACAAATTGTAATTAGATGCTAGTCATTCGAAAGCATCTCTTTCTTCTAAAGCCTTGATTTCCAGTATCTCCCTATTACTATTATTTTAGTGTCAATTATCACTTTTCAGCTCCCATAATTATTGTATTTTCCGACAATAGCATAAATAAAGGAGATGCTCGGTCCTACTTGTGTTATTGTTTTAATTTAGTTTAGCTAGAAAATGTTTTATACTCGTTCACGGATGAATAGAGTATAAAACACGCCTTACGCTCTCATGCTAATAATAACTTGGTTGTTGATAAAACAGGTTTCGTATATATATTCTTTAGGTCACGCTCGATAAGTTTGGATAAGGTAAAATTTTTGAACTCGTACCTCAGGATATGAATATTATTCTTGGTGGCGTTTTATTCTGGAATCAAGTATAAAACAATTTGGCAGGTGAAAAAAGCAACGAGTATTAGTATTCAACGTAAATTATTCTTTAAAGTACCGCAATTACTTATCCTTTCATGTTACTACAACTAAACTTGTAAATATTATTCTGTAGAATTTTTACCAGCGATTTTCATCTCTCAATAAACGTGGTTAAGAAATAAAATTGACGATAAACTTACCTCAGATTAGGCCAAGCAAAAAATAATACGTTTATCGTCCCCGCCCGCGTCGTTTTTTTTTTTTTTGGAGCCGCATCATTTATTTTCACAAATTGTCTCCAAAACGAAGTCAGACGCCACAAGCGGTTAGAAACTGTTTTGAAATGTGGCTTTAAGGTCGTTTAATGAGCATGGAAATTTCCAAAACTGAGAGATATATGAGGGAGGTGGTGGTGGTACATTGTAGACTTTCAGGCTTGCAGATACTTTCGAAAAGCCGCTGCTTGATGTTGCGTTAAGGTATGTAGATCAATAAATTTAGGGCTCCGAAAACTCGCAAAAAGGCAATGGTTCTCGTGCAAATCTCAAGTCAACAATGGTTCTCGTGCAAATCTCTCGCAGATGTGCAGGTTAAAGCTTCAAGGAAAGAGTGTGGAGAATCGAAATCGAAAAGGCATTTCTGACTTGTCTGCAAATTTTCCATGAATGATACCTTGCGGAAATATCAAAATCATTTTATAGTTAAATGACAGAAGCCATGCTCAGTTTAATTACTTGGCTATTTCATTTGTAGCTCAAACCTGGGCGATTTGATATTTCAACCAACCAGCCGATATTTGATATTTGGTATTTGGTTATTACAAATCGTGACAACAAATATTACAAACTTCGACATCTTTGTTTATTACAAATTGCGATTGAGGTGTATTACAAATTGCGACGGAGGTGTATTACAAATT
The DNA here is from genome assembly GCA_033964015.1 of Scolanthus callimorphus. Lineage (NCBI taxonomy): Eukaryota > Metazoa > Cnidaria > Anthozoa > Actiniaria > Edwardsiidae > Scolanthus > Scolanthus callimorphus. The sequence goes on along the minus strand of CM066912.1, from coordinate 2,425,950 downwards.
GCGACGGACGTTACTAAAACGGGGAGCGGGGAGCCGGAGACCCGAGGAGCGGGGACCCGAGGAGTGGGGACACGAGGAGCGGGGACACGAGGAGCGGGGACACGAGGAGCGGGGACACCAGAAACGGGGACCCGAGGAGCGGATTTTTCGTGGATTTTTCGTGGAAAACCACACTGATGCGAGAACCATTACGTCCTTAACTGCATACAGAAAAATGAAAATAACAGAATTGTTTCTCTGATGTGAGAAAACTTTTGCAAGTTGTTTGCAGTAGAAGTGGGATATTTTCATCGGTATGTTTTCACATTCTGCTTGTTAAAATAAAGCCTGCAATTAAAATTATGGATTTCTAGGACAGCATCTTGGCGTTGCAAGATTGGGCGCTGTGGTTGATATGGGAAATACATGTTGAGAGGATTTTGAAATTGGAGGTTGAATCTATCTTGATCGAGTCGAGTGATAATGTTTTTAAAATTGTCCAATTCCTCCAATGTCAGTGAGACACCAAACTTGGTTGGAACTTTCTTAGTCTCAGTCTCCACAAACTTGCGAATATGGGTTCTCATTGCCCTTCGGAACAGTGGCGAAATAACCTCAAGACCCGATCTTGTACATAGGCTCCATCCCGGGATGGTGATCAAACTCTAAATGACGAAGAGATTTACTTTGCATCAGATATAAAACGTGACAAACGCCTCACTCCTTTTGTGGAAGTTACACGGGGCAGACAATAGCGGTGTTTGAAAGCCCATCAAACGTTTCTGTAGGTAGCGCTTTCACTACTTTTGAACAGAGAACTCCCCGGCACTCAACATCATATGGCTCAAGCCGTAACCTCCAGAGATAGAGCGTATTGTGATCAGATTTGGTCTTCAGTGTCTCTATATAGTCTTTCCAGGACGAGTGGAGGGTTAAGTTAAAAACCCTAACAACTTCAAGCGCGCTCTCCCATACTCGGTTTGAATCAACCAGTTCCTTCGCTTGTTCGTAAAAACTATTCCATGCATCTTCTTCACTCATCATCAAACAGTCGTGGCGCCTCTGACTTGGATGATCAATCTCGCAGCCATAGCAGTCCCTCCTTCTGATCCACAGGCATTGAGCGCTGCAGAATTCGGCGTAGACGAGATCAAACGTTTGAGTAATAATGTTTAAAGCTCGTTTTTTCTCAGTGTTTTCAAAGCCAGCAGCGGTTAATGTTTTGATTCCGATCATTGTGAAATATAAAACGAGACAATGTCTAGCAAACCGGTTAACCGTTATTTCATTCTATAATACTGGCCTTGTTATTTCATCCCTTTCAGACTCCCTCAGGGAGTCAAGTGGGTCATGTCACGCCCCCTTAAACCGATTAGGGAGTCACGATTGCGTGACGCCACTGCTCTCTCTTTTCCAATAGGGAGTTAGGGCTATTTTATTTCATTTTATTTCATTTTAAAATAATGGCCATGTTATTTTATCCCTTTCAGACTCCCTCTTGATACCTAGGGAGTCAAGTTGGCCATGTCACGCCTCCTTAAACCATTTAGGGAGTCACGATTGCGTGACACCACTGCTCCCTCTTTTCGAATAGGGAGTCAGGTGGACCCCTCCCTCTTTTTGACTCCCTGACTCCCTGACTCCCTATTTGACTCCCTAAAAAATGATATCGAAAAGACCCTCCTACACTACTACCGCCATTGTTATTCATGAGTTTGCCGGCACTTGAGCCTTCCAAACCAGAAGATATTCTATAGTGTGTATATCAAAAATACTTCCAAATTCTCTGCCCCAGGGGCCATGGTTTGATTCACAGACTTGATTTATAAATCGCTAGCCACGTCACAAATAAATAGGTTTCTAGGTTTTTGGCATTTAGTTTCGATTTTTTACGCGATTTCACGCTTTCAATATACTAGACTTCGTACGGGATTTGAAAATATGAGTTCCGTAAATACCAGAAAATGTCTTTTGAAGAAATTTTTATTGCCAAGGAGTTACTAAATCAAGTGAAATGATCATTCTTGGAAGTCAGAAACATTCAGAGATTAGCCGCGCCGGCGCTACACTCTATAAAATTCATCATTCTCAGAAACAGTGGGAAAATAGTTAAGTGCTGCGAACAACAAAGGTTAAAACAAGCTGCCAAAAAAACTCGGTAATTTTTACTTTTCGCATGATCTCCTTTAAATTTTTGCTGATTTTCTTCCTGTGATACTAGAGAGTGTCAGGAACAATATTAAGAAGAAAAACCTTTTGTTTTATTTTGAGCTCTTTTTCGGCCTAAAATGACTGGACTATTTTCATGAAAATGAGGAATTTTAAAAACTCAAAAAAAGGAAGTTGCCATGGGAGGATTCGGGTGGACTTTTTTTGTGTACTAACGGGCCACATGTTCCTGGTGAGAAACCTTTGTTACCCTTTTTTGTCCGACCTTTAGTAAAAATATTTTTTCATTTACTGGACTAAACCTGAGTCGAACTTTAACTCCGGTTCTAATTAACGCATACATTTACTGTATTTACAAGAGCAAGGTTTCAACTTTGTCCTCCATTTTTTTTTTTACTTTTGGCCCCCTCTTTTTGGAGATCCAGGATCCGCCCCTGAAGTCGGAGGCATAGGTTGAAAAGACGACTAGGAAACGAATGCCAGAGTTATTTTAACAGATACGTTTGTATAAAGCGAGATTAATTAAGCTACTTTTATGTACGCGTGAGCGCCATTTCAGCCAATCAGCACAGGCCCTCAAATGGATGTCACTAGAGCCTCCCCTGCGAGGCGACGAGCCGGGGAGCTCTGGGTTCGAGAATGAATAATTTCCAGTTCATGTGGCGCCATTTTGTATTTGCTTGTCGTATGACAGGGGCGGATTTAGGAAAAAATCTGACCGTAGCGCAATCATTGATAACTATGAATTTGGTCGGGATACAGTTGGCATAGAAGTATACACCAGACAGGTTAATCTACGTTTTAGAGAAAACTATTCAAAATAGGGTTTACATGTTGGAGTTTTAGAAAATACCTCCAGCAAACGCGTTTGCCCGCGCGTGGTTTTCGATAGTGCACTGGGTGACCTGGGTTACTAGTTGTCAACAAATATCTCCCTAACCTGTACAAACATCTATAGAAATCTGTGTTTCATTGCATGTAAATTTCTAACAGTTAAGGTCGTCGTGAGTTCCAAACGTCATTCCTAAATGGAGGAATGCTCACCATGAATAATTTAACGATATTTTTGATAATATTACTTCAAATTGACCTAAAAACATTCAAACTCACTCAGGGATTTTTAGTGGATTCAATGATATGAATCATGCATTCACTCTTGACTGCACTTTTTGCTACATTTCAATCAATTTGTAACTTTACCGCGCAAAGGATAAACATGCAATATTCCGGCAATCCTAAATCGGCTAAACGATCATTTATTGGAATACAGCGGAAAGCACAAATTTAAATTATGCTGTCCAAAGTTGATTCTTCAATGATATGAGAATAATTGTGGTTGCATGGAAAAAGCCCAGAACATGAATAGCTTATAATCTCAAGCCATGTCAAGCTATGTTCAAACAGTTTTAGTCCGGTCAATTTAGCGTTTAACCTGGAAAAAATTGCAACATGGGATTTTTATACAGCAAATTCTCAGAAACATATGTGAGAAATACGTGTCCAAATTTTGTGAAAATCCGTCAGGGGGAAGTTGGTTAAATTTGGGGTTTTCCGTCTGCGCGAAGGAAAGCCCGTTGTTTTCAGTGGCACTTAGACAATGATCAAAAGCGAACAATTCGAATTGAGGGCTATGGACTGTAGGACCGTAACTCGGTGTGATATTCAACGAGATATCGAGCAATTTATATCTACTGCATAATGTGATTGCATAGATGTGAATTGTGTGTTTGTTTATAACCAATTCTGCAAAATAATAACTAAATAATCATGCGTTTTGACAAATCCCATATGATCCTTGTATTTCCCGCGTGGTGATACACTAAAGTTCGAATATTATACGCTAAAAGGAATAAAAGAAATAAACTGTTCATAGCCGTAACTCATCGCTCAGAAATTATTTGTTTCAACCGAAAAACCTTGTTAAATCTTCCCCGGTTTCATCTGTACAGTCTATAAACATTCTCCCAGCTTCTGTGTTTTCAGTGTCTAAGTGCCGCCGAAAACAAAAGCGCTCTTGACGTCGCCGATAAAACCAAAAATTTAACCAACTTCCCCCGGCCGGATTCCTACAAAATTTGGATTTCTATTCTCTTTCGCTGCGCTCAGCCGAATAGAAAACATTTAATAACTAAACAACGAGACAATGGTATGGAGGAGAGCCAACCAGCAAATAATTTATTGACAGGCGGTTAAAAGAAAATACAAGGTGTGATGGATTAATTATTGACAAGCTGTTAAACAAACAATACATTAGCTAGATCGAGAGAAATACAAGATGTAATGGACTAATTACATTACCGTCCCTAGGTAGCAAGAATTGATAAACAGAAAATCTGCACATAGATGAAAATTAACCCCTCGTAAAAAAGTACGAAGTACTAGTTTTGCTGGAAGGCGTCAAGTGGACAACGCGACGCCGAAGAACGCATAAGTAGGGGAAATAAATGACGTAACAAAAGACTAAAACAACTATCTCGTGAATACCGTTAATAAATACATTTCTATTCTCTTTCGCTGCGCTCAGCCGAATAGAAAACATTTAATAACTAAACAACGAGACAATGGTATGGAGGAGAGCCAACCAGCAAATAATCAATAACTAAAGAAAGCTGGCACGAGAAATGCAGCAAATAGTCAAACGATTACAATCCCAAGTTAAGAGTTACAAGCAATTTATGCTGTAAATTATCCTTGCAATAAAGATCTTTACACTTTTCTGTCTTCCATCTGCCGTGACCTTTAATTAAGCGGTCCGATACATCCCTATTAGCTGCGGAAGTTGCACCTCCTCTTCTAAGAGAATGCAGACCCAAGCGTGTAGTATCAACACCAATTGCTTTAAATTTCTGCATAAGTACTTCGCGCATTCTTGAATAAGATAATTGGGAAAGCGCACGCAGGGAATAAACATTATTACGGTGTGAAACAAGAACTCTAAAAACAAACTCTTGACAGGACGTGTCGGCGCAGGACATTGAAGCAAAACGCTTTAGCATGTTGTAAGGACAAGTAGGATTACCCGTCTTAGCAATTACTATGGTAGAACCAGAGTGAAGCTGATCCGTTTTACTTTTGGGAAGAAAAATAGAAAAGTGAGTCTCGTAGAAATTGACATGAGACCATTTAATATTACTGAGCTCGTCAAAACGGAGAAAACCGGCAAAGCCAACTAAACAAATACAAACATCCCTGATATCCGCTAATGAAGCAGTAGGACCAGCAAAAAGAGAGACCAAACTAGCAAGTTGCTCAGGCAAAATAGGTAAACGTTGATTGTTAACCCTAGACTTAGTAGCAGCGGACACACGATTTAAACCTTGAAGAACTGCCTTAACAAAATGACTATCACACGGATTATGAACACCACAGGACTTATGAAAAAACACTAAAGCATAATATGACGATTGAATAGAAGAAAAAGCAAAACCTGACTGATGCAAACTAACTAAGTATAAGGCAACATGCACATCTTTAGCTGGGAAGTAGGACACTTCGTCAAAACCATCCGCCCATTGCTTCCATTTCTTGAACTTGGTGTAATAACATTTCGTCGTAGAAGGGGCAAGCGATGAGGTAAGGAACCGAGGCACTTGGCTCGCTAAATCTATCAGCACGGGGCTATGAAGCTCAGAAAAAAAACTTGTAAAAGAAATAAAAAAAAATTTGATGTTAGTTACGAATACAAAATAAGTCAAGCACCATCATATACTGTAAACACCTTCCAAAATTTATTGACATAATTGTAATGTGCTTACACTAAATACACACTGAGTTGTTGACATCATTGTAATGCAATAATATCAATTATAATCTGCTATAAAGCATAGGCTATGAAGCGCTCACAAATTTAAACTGAGTTATGAATCATCTAATGTGCTTACACTAAATACACACTGAGTTGTTGACATTATTGTAATGCGATAATAATATCCATTATAATCTGCTATAAAGCATAGGCTATGAAGCTCTCACAAATTTAAACTGAGTTATGAATCATTGAATCCGGTAATGAAAATAACCATCGGACCGCTCTATAAAGCATATATATATATATGTCGCTATGAAGCGTCTAACTTAATAACAAGTACAGGCGATCTGAAACCATCAGAAGTAAAAATAGTCTTGAAAAGAGGTGAAGGCCCAAAAATTCCACGAGGGTCAGAAAATTCAACAACCTCTAACACAGAAGGTCTGGGCTCTAGCAAGGGAAACAGAACTGACCAAAATACTGCCGACTGCCACTTAGGGGCAATAATACAACCATGAGCCCGACAAGCTTCTAAATGAAAAATTGTACGAGTAATCAAATGGATAGGAGGAACAAGCCAATTGTTGTCACCAGACCAATCAATACTGAAAACGTCAACTGCTTGTGTGCCCGGGCACCAGAACTTCGAATAAAACCTTTCGCACTTCGCCGAATCGCTTGACACAAAGCAATCGACCGTAAAAGGTCCAAACAAGGAACTCACATGAATGAAAAAAGCATCGGACACATACCAATCATCATAATCCAAAACTCGGCTGAGGGAATCCGCATATTGATTATGTTGTCTTGGAATCCATTCCACCTCTAAGGAAATATGGTGAGAGGCACAAAAATGAAAAATATCTAAAGCCAATCTATGAAGTCGAAGAGACATACTCCCTTTATGAGAAATAACGGCAGCGTTACGATTATCAGTGTACATCTTAACGACTTTGCCTTCGATTAAAGATCTAAATGATTTAAGTGCGTACAATATGGCTAACAATTCACGACTATTACTATCGGAAACAGCCTCGATAGAAGAAAACGCATGAAAAAATAACTCGAATTCAGCATTATCGGCAACAAGGGCATGACCGCCACAACCCGAACCGCTAGCGTCAGAGTGAATGATAACAACTGGTTTAGAATAAGCGAAAAGAATCTTATTATTAAGTTTCGCACAAGAAGAAAGCCAAAAATCTATTTCAACCATGCAAAGTTGATAAAACTGAAAATTGCTTAAATCAATAACGTTATCCCAATGATCCCTAAAATTAACTGCAGACTGCAAAAACCTAGACATAAGAACGGCGATATTACCGACAACGGGAGAAAGTGAGATAATTTTACCTACACACGAAGCAAGGAAACGCGGATTGACAATAGGTAGACGAGCTTTAAGATCTTGTAAAGAAGAAATTAACTTATCTATCCTACGCTGCGGAATAGAGATAATGGAATCTGCTAGATTCCAATAAATTCCAAGCCATTCTAAAACCTGGACTGGCTGCCAGATAGACTTTTCAAAATTAGGAACAATGCCAGCACGAATTAGATCCGCACGAATAACCTTAGAGACAACTTCGGCAGTTGGCTGATCTTTTTCACAAATAACACCGTCATCAAGATATAGCACGATGCGGAAACCCAAAGAACGCCAATAGGACACTAGAGGGCGAAACAATTTAGTAAACAGAAAAGGCGCTGAAGCGAGACCGAACGGCAAAACAGAGAAAACAAAATAGCGATTGAAATTAACATGCAAAGGCCACTGAAAACCTAAGAACTGCTGCGAAGCGTTAGCGATCTCAACGTGATGATAACCGGACTTCATGTCAAACTTGAATAAAAAACCGTTAGCAATAATTAATTGAACGAATGATCTCCAATCTTCCATACGAAATTGTTGTTTAGGGATGCACTGATTAACATGGCGAAGATCAAGAATAAGTCTAGGCTTACCGGCCGAATTAAAAGAAACTGATAAAGGATTGACAACAGTAGGTGGAGCAAAAACTTCAGTAACTAAACCTAAGTTTAAAAGTTCAGCTATCGCCTCAGAAACAAAGGAAGCATTATTCAAAGCCGACTTATTATTAGATAGATGAATGCTTAAAGGCTCAACAGAAAACGGAATAGCGTATCCGAAGTTAATAACATCAAGAACCCATCTAGGTGCCCCGATACATTCCCAGAAATTGACATGTGCTCTTAAACGACCCTTAACTACAGGGAGGGAAGAACCACTTTCATACTCATATAAATTTTGCTTATAAAAGCCTATAGCATTATCAATGTCAATATTGTGACTACACTTATCTTCAACAAGAACTTCCATCTCTTCTGACACTGAGGCAGGGTTTTTCGTTACTTCAGGAGCAAAAGAATCGTGAGTAACATTTGCAACATCCTCTGACAAGCCTTGAAGAAAATAACTTTTAACGGTTTGACTGCAGGGTTGAAGTGGAGCTGGCACCGGTTGAGCCTGAGGTCCCGATTTGGGGAAATGTAGAAGATCTTGCGATACGGACGGGACAGTCTCGCCACCAATGCCCAAAGGCTCCACAAAAACGGCAGGCGCCTCTATGTTGGTCGTAAGGCTGTTGGCGCTGATAGCCGGCACTCCCGCTGCGGTTATACCAACCGGGTCTTGAGTCACCGCTGAAGCGGCCGTAAGGCTGGACTTGAAAAGATCCGCGACCTCTCCAGTAAGATCTCTCAGGAAAGCCATTAGATTTAGCCCTTTGTAGTCTTGTCTTCTGTCGCAAGGCTTCCCTTTCAGCAGCTCTAATACGTTTATCGTCCTCTTGATCAAGAGCCACTGCAGAACACTCGTAATGTTTAACAGTAAGCCACCCTCCTTCGGAAGAATCAGCAATACGTATCTTTCTGTTACGATCGTCTATAAGCTCAAGAGCGTCCTTTATAAGCTGTAAAGCTTGAACTTTGCTCTCAATAGAATCGGCCTGCAGGAATACAACTGCCTTTTCAAGAAGATCCTTAATCGACAAGTTAAATTTGAAATTCCGAGCCTTGCCCGGCTGGATCAATTTAATTTCCGAATCTGCTTTCAACTGTTTTGAAAGCGCTAAACTAAACTAGTCAATGTCGATTTTTGTTCCTTCAACTGATTAAGCAAGAAAGATCTAAATTCTTCTAGATCTTGTTTGGTTACACTTTCTTCACCCATGCCAAAAAACCGCCTCGTAAAAAAGTACGAAGTACTAGTTTTGCTGGAAGGCGTCAAGTGGACAACGCGACGCCGAAGAACGCATAAGTAGGGGAAATAAATGACGTAACAAAAGACTAAAACAACTATCTCGTGAATACCGTTAATAAATACATATGTTATTCCTACATATGTTTTTAACAATTAGTACCAAAAATTTCTCATGTTGCAATTTTTTCCAGGTTCGGGGTTTTTTCGGGCTAATTTGACCGGACTATTTAATAATAATAATAATAATAATAATAATAATAATAATTTAACTGAAATAAATTAGGAAAAGATGTTCTGTAATTTACCAGCTTTTCTAGCTAAGGCACGAGACGCCTTAGCTCCATTCTGATTGGTTAACTGTTTCAATACGTCTGGCAAAAAGTTATGTTTAGTCGCCTGACAGGAGCGGACAGGAGCCGTTTCACCAAAAATAGTAACAAGACCCCCAGCAACAGGCGCTGGATTTACTATTTTTAGCATGCAATAGGAGCAACAAAGTCGCTAAATATAGTATCATCTCTCGGCGGCAACGAACGCCGTCGTTGGCTTGTCGACGATCAATCGATGAAATTCGGCGCTCGCTCGCAGCGGAGATTATGCAAAACGACAGATGATTCTGGAAAGTCTAACTGAGAGCGGCAAACATAACGTAGAAAATTATGTTTAGCGCATATAGGATAAATAAATGTAGAAGACCAGAATAAAACAAATTAGAAGCTATCAAAGCGACTAAGGAGGACAAATGAATAAAGTCGCTCAAATCTGACCGTAGCATTTGCTTCGGTTGCACTGGTCTAAATCCGCCCCTGTATGACATTGCGTATGTTCTGTCGGTGGGATACCGACTTATGCGATGAGGGGGGGGGGGGGGGGGGGGGGGGGGGGGGAGGGGGAGAAATCAATTTTCTGTTTTGGTACAACAAAGTGCAATTTGCATTCATTGGTTGCTAATTCACATAAATTACAAGAAGGTTTGATGCGACTCTAGAACGCCGTTTGCCGCCTGCCGTACCCAGAATCGTGATATTCCCGACACGGCTCGTCGATCCAGAATTCAGTGGTCGACCCAATCAATTTTAGGTCGATCTCGTGCGCGGCAAACGCCGTGCTACACATGCACTTCAGTCGAACTTTCTTGGTTCGACTCGAAAAGAGCGACTGAAGTTTGCCGTAGGCCTAAGAGGCAGTTTCTGAGCCGGTTGCATTGAATAGGGTCCTCGCAAAGTTACTTTTTACATGGGGGTACATTTTCGTTACCAAAAATGCCTAGCTACGCCCTGCCTTAGCTCCGCTTAAGCCTTATTTCCATATAGTCTTATCTGTCGCATCAGTCGACCGCGAAACAATGGAAATTGGAATTATTCTTCTGTTTCACGGTGGACTGATACGACAGATAAGACTAATGGAAACCAGGCTTTAAGCTTCCCTCCACTCCGCTTCGTCAGACGTCAGCAGTCATCATACTGTTTTCCTCGGTCCCGTTAAATAAGTGTTAACTATGTACCTTGTAATGTACATTCTGGTGGACTATAGGATTCTTTTGGTGTGCGTGATATAAGTTTAAGAATTTAAAATAGAAATGCAGTTAAAGGGGCTCTCGCACGCTTAATATTCGTCCACCGTGGACATAAAATAAGTAAAATTGTAACTGCGAAAGCCCATAGTAATCACAATAATCCTCCAAATTAATAGAAAACCTTTCAAGTGTTAGACAAATGCAATTCTAGGTTGTATTGACCTGTTATCAAGAGGATGCAATTGGATTGCGATTTGAGTTATTTTCTGTCAGAGAAGTGGCCAGCAAGCGTGCGAGAGTCCCTTTAAGTCGTACAGACTCGTGCAGATATTGGCCATCAGTAGAAATCCACAAGAGTGCGTGATGCAAGTGTTATAGTAGGGTTCGTTTCACGAAGACGACATGAGCGACTCAAGCATAAGAACGACGCTTATGTCATAGTGTAAACCGCACTAAAGGATCCTTAAACGCTTATGTTGCTAGTGAGAACCAACCCTTATGGTAATTAATGTCACTAGGTACAGGTTATCTCAAGCATGTTGTAATTCATTTTTATGCGAAAACGTGTTCCTATATTATTATCATATCAACAAGCTAGCGTTTTTTATGTAAATTGACAGTTGTATTAAAGAGAATTGAAAAAATAGACATAACACAAATCGAATAGCGTTATGAAACACATACAGTAGTAACACATACACTAGTAATAGTTCTCACTAGGGCTGCCCCCGTGCTTTTTAAACTGCAGATGTAATAAGTATTCAATTAACATTTTTACAGCTGTTGCAGACAACCCACGAACCCACCATTATCAGCTTGTTGGAGTTTGTCAGTTGTATTTACAAAACCGATTGAAATTCTATAAGGCGAAACGCTACAAACAATTCTAACCAAAAGGACTAAAAGCCGTCAAAACTCTTCTGAAACTCTAGCGAAATACCGAAAACTCTTCTGAAAACTATTGTGTCACAATTCCAAAACGACTATTAATGAATATGAATACTTGAAAGCCTAAAGCCAATTGATCTTTCCGGAAATACTTACAACGGAGAACAGAACACAAGACTTTAGACTCTCGTTTGGCTGTCTCTGCTTCGCGACTTCTCGGCTTTTGCTCTTTTTCAATCGCTGCTCCCTAATAACCTATATCTGCGTTTTTATACCAACTATCACCTAAAGCTGCTAAAGAGCTTGTAATAGAACTTAATTTAACAGAACGAAAAAAACGCGTTCCGCCCTTGCCAGATTTCCGGCTTAGAATACTTTAGCGGCAACCATTACACAGCAGACAGCGCACACAACGGAAGAGGACAAAAACGCCGACTTCTCCCTTGTGCTGAAGCAAAAAATAATAATTCTAAAGTCCTCTTTCTGAGTTTTGTGAACTTATGAAATCTTGTCAGTAAATTATCACATTCTTTCGTAGCGAAAGCTAGAGAGAATTTTATAGAGTTGACCTATTGTTAAGCACAATAGCAACCATTTTGAATGCTTTACTACTATTATGAAGTTTAGAGCTCTTAGCTTTCTGAACATTCAAGTTTTTCTCTAGACTACACAGCCACAGCAGCTCAACATTTGCTAATTCTGAACTATGGATTGCACTGACTGACTTCGGCTGAGCGTCTCCTTAGAGTTTTTGGTGATTTATTAAATGTCACGACCAGTTTGTTGTGATGTTTATAATTTTTATTGTCCTCCAGTGACAACAGTCTCAGAGGTCTCAAGCCCACGTTTATGAAGAACAGCTCTTTTTTAATTTGCGTCCCTTTGCGAGTCACGTGATCTCGTCATCCAATCATAAACGTTACCCAAGACCTTTTGCGGGCCCTTTGCGAGTCACGTGATCTGATCATCCAATCATAAACGTTACCCGATACCTTTTGCGGGCCCTGCTCCGACGGATCGAGATTTTTTCTGCCATATGTACCATATACCCTTATATTTTCTCTTTACGCGGGGGATTCTATAATGCCTCCTCGGGTTTTGGCCTCTAGGCCAAAACCCTGCGGGGGCAACAATACAGTAGACCCAACATACACAGTGAATGTTTCAAACATTTTTGTTTTGTTTCTCATTTTTGACTAGCAGGGAAACTTGTGTCATGCCAAATTCAAGATAAACTTAGGTTTTGAAAGCCGAAGTAATGTTAAGTTTTTTGTTAGATCTTTATATAGAGCAGTATATTTTCTGTGTATCTCCCAAATTCCCTCAGGCTTTAGACTGTCTCCGATGCACAAAGAACCGAATACTTTCTCCGCTGTCCAAGATTTGAACTGTTTCAGTAAAGACCCTCTACGATTCCAAACTACAAGACTGCCTCCAACATCATACGGCTTAATTCCACTTTGTCTAGCGACAAGCCCCATAAAAGCATCTTCAACTTTAAACATGGTTAACTCTTTGGATTTGTTGACAAACTCTCGCAAAAGGCTTCCACTTAATATATAGCAAGGCCCACCACAGTAATCGGGAAAATATTTCTCTGTAAAGTCGTCTCTACTTACATAATGTTCGCTTTTTTTATCTCTGTTGATGTAAGCTCTGTAGTGAACAAATCCAGCATATATCTTTGAAGGTTTGTCAAGTTCCTTGATCCAGGGAAAAAAACTTGGTAGGTTGACATAAACGTCGTGGTCAACTTTTAGCACATACTGGGGATGTTGAGTCAGAGTCCACCGAAAGGCACTCCAAACTTTGTAGACAATATTGCGATACGTTTCCAATATTTCGCTGCGAAAAACATCTCCATAAAGTTTAGCCTCACTTTCTACCGCGTGGTCTAATTGCGAATTTCCTGACAAGCCGAGAACGAAAACTGTATAAATTGATTTGTTGTTATGTTCGCCGTTCAATTTTTGCAAACCAAGTCCCGCAAACTTTCCCCATGTCTTTCGAATAACAAGCCTTCGTCTTGTGTCTTTAGGGATGGTTGTAACCAATACTAATAAGAATATCTCAGTTTTTTTCTTGAGATCTGGAAATAAAGCTCCTCTTGTTTCGCTTGTCTTTGCAGTAGCAACAGTAAGCTTACTTGTTGGATGTTTTCCTGTGTGAACGAAAGCACTCATCTGGTTGTAGCTAGATAACATGTTGTCGTTTGTGCTTCGGTTTTCCATGAAAACCACTGATTGACGAAGTGATGAGTTAAGACTCATCCCTCTTAACAACCAGAGAAAAACTAGACCTCCTTGGATCAACAAAAGTAGAAGGAAGCACTTTTTCTTTCGCTTCGCGTTGCTTAGAGTCAGCATTTTACTATTTCTTGAGTGCCAAGATTAAGCCTTTAAGTTAGCAAAGTTGCCATGATATTTGTAAGTTACCAAAGTTGCCTTGATATTTCTAATGGAATGGCTAACATTGACACCGCGGAAATACGTTTTTGTGACGTCACATCCCGTGGCCAGCGGCTAAACCCATTAGGCTTTTTCCGTTCTCAGATTGCAAAGGAATGAACAGAAGGGAGACGAATGTGTAGCTCGAATATTTCGCCAATGTAGAGGATTTTGTTTCTATTTACGGTTATCCCTCACTTGAAGGAGTTACTTTAGCAGATAATTATGCTGAAGGGGAACGTTTAGTAAGTAAGTGAGTGGTTTGAATTCGTGGAGTTTTCGGGCGACCAACAGTTAGGCGTGGCATCGATCTGAAGACTTCGAAACAACTTTTTTTCGCTTCCAGATTTCTTCAAGACATGCAAGGCAACAGTTGTCCTGGCTTATTTATTGCTCTATTTCGTCCCAGTTTACAGTTGCTATCCTGTGGAAAGTCCTCGTTCTCTTGTGGGCCTGTGGAAATTCCACAGCTGCAAATGAATACCCTGTGGACATTCTGGGGTAAAATTAATGGCTCTGTGGCGACCCCTGTGGAAATTCCACATTTTTACTCGATAGGGGGTAACGGATATAATATGGAACAGCCCATTGGGAAACCTCACACATACATACATACATACATACAATTTTATTTAGGCACAGTGGCCTCACACAACAAGTACAGTAATTTACCTAATACTGTAAACGCTGGTTTCCAGGGGGGCTGTGCTTATTAAAAAACTGTATTATAATACTGGATTAAGAATCACTGATTGCAGACACCTTTAAAAAAAGAGTCAGCATGTCTCCGTGGAAGAGGTCAAGTCAATCAGGCACTTCAATTCCTTAATTGAATTTGCCTTCTTGGCAGTTGTTGGTAGGCTGTTCCATAGCATTGCACCACTGTACTTAAAGCTACGTTTAAGGAAATTCGTGTTCGGCCTTGGGAGCACTAGGTCAGTTTCACGGCTTCTCAGGATATATTTATCCCTGTATCCTGTAGCCTCGTAAAGCTTTCCCTTAGGTTAGGTGCGGAGTGCCCGTTTAATATTTTAAAAATATATGTACCCTTAGACTTTACATGTCTCCTATCAAGTTTCTCCCATTCAAGTTTTTCAAGGATCATTTGAGATGGGGAATCGTAATTTGCACCCGTTATGACTCGTGCGGCCCGGTTCTGCAGTCTCTGAAGCTTGTCCTTAAGAGTTTTACCACAGGTATCCCACAAGGGGGAACAATAATCAAAGTATGGGAGAACCAGAGACTTATACAGGGCCTCACGAGACCATAACGGGACAAAGGGCCTGACACGCTTAATAGCACCAATGCCGGAGCAGACTTTCTTACACATTTCCTCTATGTGAGTCTTAAAATTAAGCCTTTTGTCAACTTCGACACCAAGGCACTTCTCGAGCGTGTAGAGCTAGTAATATGTCTGGTTATCCTGTTATGCAAATACAGACATAAAAGAGGGCCAGTAATACACACAACTCAATAGGGTTAGTGACAATAGCGTTAGTGACAATAGGGTTAGTAACGGGGTTAGTCTAGCTGATTGACGTCTGGTCGAAAGGTATAAAGACGATGCTAAAGATTTGAAAAATCAACTATTTTATTCTTTACTCCAGCTCATTAATTATTTCCTGTTATGATTTCCTTGGCTTCTTTAGGAGTTATCGACGATGGAAATATTACAGTGATACCATGAGTAACTTTAGACGTAACGAATTCCTCAGGTATATTAAGGCATGGGTGCTTCTCACAAAATGCGAAAAACACTGAAAAAATTCCCTAGGGTAGATAAAATGTCTTGCGTAGAATGTTTGTCGTTAAGGTTGCTCTACCCGGTGATACGTTTCATTTGATGTGTTTGGTTACCATGTCAACGGGTTGCGTGACTTGTAAGAGCGTGACAAACGCACAATTTTGTTTCAGTTCTCTGCATTCGACGGGGATCATACCAATGATTTCCCAATGGGTCTTATTATGACCAGTGTCGGGAGTACATTACCATTCCAACGAGGCGCGCTGTCCAAGTTATCCTCATTTTAAGAAAATGACAGGTATCATATTACATCATCACAAATATAGCTATTCGAAAAAACATTTCCAGCCAGCCTCGTTAGATCAATAATCTACACTAGATAACAAACACAATCACAAGCTCAGAGGAACAATTTAACTTATCCCCATCGAATGCAGAGACCATTTTCCAAGAAATTATATTTAAGGTCAGAGGTCATACATTTGTTGCCATAGAGACCAACATTGGTGAAAATGATCGAGAATGACCAAAGGAATAGAAATGCAAACTGATTTGATCCCTCAGAGTCATTCGTTTAGAGATAGACTACCCCCCTCAGTTTTACGTCCGCCATTTTGAATTTGGCTTCCACCCAGGCCTTAAGTTACTTGAGTCCACATCGCAGTTCCGTTTTGGTACTCCCCCATCATGGTATCTGTATTGTACGAATTGTCGTCGGCGCCTTCGCGAGTCTTAAGAGTGCCTGTAGGCGAATCTTTACACAATTCCAAAATACGTGACTCATTATCCAAAGTCCAAATTTTTCGCACGTCCTGGTGATGTGAATATGTTTTCTTCATTGCGCAACTCTTCGTGGATATTAATATCTCCGTCTCCTGTTGTCTCTGATTGGTTCGCCACTTCGCCGCTCACGTTTGTGCCCTGTTCAGTGTTTCCATAGCGACGTCCGATTATCTCTCGTGCCCGGGCTTCCACGGCGTCAGGTATACCAGCCAATCGTGCGACATCGATACCGAATGATTCCTTATCCGCACCGGGCTGAAACACAAAATATTTTCTTAACCTCCCTCTCCCGTGTACTTCCTGTGTTCTGAAGCCGACATTTCGATAAATTTGGCGGCGGACAAAGAATGAGGTTTTATGACGTGAATAGACTTACCATAACCTTGAACGTGAACGAGATCCCACCACCTTCGGCGTGGTGTGCGGTCACGTGATAGCAATCGACCCGTGGCAGGTACTCGGCGAGTCGGGCGAGTTGATGGAAGTGAGTCGAGGAGAGAGTTCGACATCGGATCACGTCATGTAAGTACTCTGTTACTGAGCAAGTAGTAGTAACTGGCGGGTTCTGGGACATTTTTGAAATTGTCAGGAATCCTGTGGTTTTTGTCACGTGACTTTAGACCTGTCAATCAAAAAATGTGGGCGTGGCACCTGTCAATCAAATCTTTTTAACCACACCTGTCAATCAAACTTTAAAATCCAAGATGGCGGACAATCTTTAAAATCCAAAATGGTGGACAATCTTTAATATCCAAAATGGTAAACAATCTTTAAAATCCAAAATGGCTACCAATCTTTAAAATCCAAAATGGTGAACAAACCTAAAATCTAAAACCTAAACCTAAACCTTGTTATACTAAAAAACCTAAGTCCAGCGTTATAATAAAGATGTTTATACATAGCATTGGATACAGCCATGACGTCACCATCAGGGTATTCCCCTTGTAAACAGATGTGGGCAAGCCTGGGCATGTATAAGGCTGGGGAATACCCTAATATATTTTTTCCACATATATAAAAGGACTTAAGGGTTAAACACTTTATTAAATTAAGAAATGTCAGATAAAATTAAAAAACCTAGAAATTATTCCTTTGTTGGGAACAATCACAAGAATCGCCATCTGGTTAAAGCCATCACTGTGAGACAGACGAGGGTAAATATTATAGAAGTCTATACGCTTGTACAGATCACCTTGGGATTAACTCAGGCTTGATAAAAATGGCCTGTGAAGGTAAGAACCATGTTAAAAGCGGTATATCTAAGATCGACGGACAGAGATATAAATTCGAATATCTTGATACCATTCCTGAGGGTGTAGAAGTTTTAAAATCCCAAGGATGTAAGAAAAAGAAGGATAATAGTCAGAAATAATTTTACTTTTGACTACCATAATAATGAAGTTAATAACAAATATAAGTAGTGTAGGAGGGCCTTTTCGATATCATTTTTAGGGAGTCAAATAGGGAGTCAGGGAGTCAGGGAGTCAAAAAGAGGGAGGGGTCGACCTGACTCCCTATTCGAAAAGAGGGAGCAGTGGTGTCACGCAATCGTGACTCCCTAAATGGTTTAAGGAGGCGTGACATGGCCCATTTGACTCCCTAGGTATCAAGAGGGAGTCTGAAAGAGATAAAATAACATGGCCATTATTTTAATATGAAATAAAATGAAATAAAATAGGCCTAACTCCCTATTGAAAAAGAGAGCAGTGGCGTCACGAAATCGTGACTCCCTAAACGGTTTAAGGGGCGTGACATGACCCACTTGACTCCCTAGGTATCAGAGGGAGTCTGAAAGTGTTTCTATAAAATGACGTTGTCAGTAGAATATTGAAATTCAAAAAATCCAAGTGTTGTAAGAGAAAGAAAATGGCGTCAAACATTGTACGAGAAAGCGGAGAACAACTATTCCGTCTAGGAGAAAATGGTTATTACAGCTCCGTCTGTACGTTCAATAACGAGGTAAAATTCCACATCAGACAGTATCAAAAAGGCACACAAGGGAAACTATTTCCAACACGACGAGGAGTTTGTCTCACTTTTCGAGAGCTTATGGACCTAAAAAACAATATGAACATGCTGTGTGAGATTGCCTCAAGTCTCGAGTTTATAACCGATGCAGACGATATATTTGATGATAAAGTGACACCACCAAACATCGACAACGGGACGAGGGAAGCGAACAATGCAATGGCGCCTCCAAGGCGAAAAAGGGAACATAAAGAAGAACTACCAACAAAGCAAGTAAAGAGTCGCCTTGACTTCTTCAATCAGCCTGTTTCGGAGGGATCCAATGTCGAGTGGGATGAGTATCTGTCCTCTTCTCAGCAACTCTGCTGAAGGAACTTTGAACTTTGTTTTTTTTTTCTTATTTAATGCTGTTATAGTAATAATACAATCTGACTATGATGTTCTATGAAAGAAAATGTACAAGTTTGCATTTGTAAACGAATATGAGAGAAACTAAAACGTTTGTTAACACATATAAAAAAATGTTTTTTTTAACACAAAGATGAATCCGATAACCCGTAAGCTTCAAAACCCTCATGATATATTTCTTTCAAAGCGCACAACGCGTTGCAAAGAACACGCGCACAAATATATTACCATCCCACCCTTAATCGCGCCACGCATTAAATATCCCCTGAGGCGTAATCATAATTGAGAGATTACAGTTACTGTGCGACTTCGAGATATTAAAATAACGTCAATATTCCTTATTCTGTACTCACTTTCCGATTGACTAGCTTCTTTCAAAAAAAGAAAATGGTCCGGTTGACAAAACCGCTCAATAATTTTGTAATTAGTCAGTGTCACACGAATCAATATTGACACGCAATAAGTTGACTCCCTAAACCAGAACACGGAGTCAAATCTATTACTCCACATTTTGTAAAATCAATATGTTTTACTATTTCACTATTACTAAAACTTATCAGTGATGCTAGATACATATTGTTGGATTTTTTTCTTTTTTTTTTTCCTTCTTCGTGCCTAGTGTTTTTGTTCGTCATCAAGGATGGAGTCTATGTACAAGATCGGGTCTCGAGGTTATTTCGCCACTGTGAATTATTTCGAAGGGCAGTTGAGAGTCCATATTCGCAAGTTTGTGGAGAATGAGACTAAGAAAGTTCCAACCAAGTTTGGTGTCTCACTGACATTCGAGGAACTGGACAATTTTAAAAACATTATCACTCGACTCGATCAAGATAGATTCAACCTCCAATTTCAAAATCCTCTCAACATGTATTACCCATATCAACCACAGCGCCCAATCTTGCAACGCCAAGATGCTGTCCTAGAAATCCATAATTTTAGTTGCAGGCTTTATTTTAACAAGAAGAATGTGAAAACATACCGATGAAATATCCCACTTCTACTGCTAAGCTCTCTTATTAAAACAACTTGCAAAAGTTAATTTTCTCACATTAGAGAAACGATTCTGTTATTTTCATTTTTCTGTATGCAGTTAAGGACGCATTAGTGTGGTTTTCCACGAAAAATCCATCGAAACTCGTCCTCGCTCCTCGGGTCCCCGCTCCTCGTGTCCCGCTTCTCGCGTCCCCGCTCCTCGGGTCCCCGCTCCTCGGGTCCCCGCTCCTCGGGTCCCCGCTCCTCGGGTCCCCGCTCCTCGGTCCCCGCTCCTCGTGTCCCCGCTTCTCGTGTCCCCGCTCCTCGTGTCCCCGCTCCTCGTGTCCCCGCTCCTCGTGTCCCCGCTCCTCGTGTCCCCGCTCCTCGTGTCCCCGCTTCTCGTGTCCTCGCTTCACGTGTTCCCGCTCCTCGTGTCCCCGCTTCTCGTGTCCTGCTTCTCGTGTCCCCGCTCCTCGTGTCCCCGCTCCTCGTGTCCCCGCATCTCGTGTCCCCGCTCCTCGGGTCCCCGGGTCCCCGTTTTAGTAACGTCCGTCGCAATTTGTAATACACCTCCGTCGCAATTTGTAATACACCTCAATCGCAATTTGTAATAAACAAAGATGTCGAAGACGTTTGTAATATTTATTGATCTACATACCTTAACGCAACATCAAGCAGCGGCTTTTCGAAAGTATCTGCAAGCCTGAACGTCTACAATGTACCACCACCTCCCTCATATATCTCTCAGTTTTGGAAATTTCCATGCTCATTAAACGACCTTAAAGCCACATTTCAAAACAGTTTCTAACCGCTTGTGGCGTTTGACTTCGTTTGGAGACAATTTGTGAAAAAAAAAATTTATACAGAATAATCTTTACAAGTTTAGTTGTATAACATGAAAGGATAAGTAATTGCGGTACTTTAACGAATTTACGTTGAATACTAATACTCGTTGCTTTTTTCAACTGGCCAAATTGTTTTTATACTTGATTCCAGAATAAAACGCCACCAAGAATAATATTCATATCCTGAGGTACGAGTTCAAAAAGTTTACCTTATCCAAACTTATCGTGCGTCTAAAGAATATATATACGAAACCTGTTTTATCAACAACCAAGTTATTATTAGCATGAGAGCGTAAGGCGTGTTTTATACTCTATTCATCCGTGAACGAGTATAAAACATTTTCTAGCTAAACTTAATTAAAACATAACACAAGTAGGAGCGAGCATCTCATTTATTTATGCTTGTCGGAAAATACAACAATTATGGAAGCTGAATGGTGATAATTGACACCAATAATATATAGATTTAGCCACTGGCTAAAAGCGGAGCTCCTGGTTATAAAAGTTTCTGTGAATGAAAGGGATTCCCATGTGTACATGGTTTACATGGTTGCTTTAGAGTCTTCCCTTCACGAGATTAATTTTTCAAGCATAGATGACGTCATCGATGACGTCATATCACGTGACCACTTCATTTCGCTCATCTAGTTACCTAGACTACACTACCAAAGTTTGGTTGTTTTAGAGTCTTCCCTTCACGAGATATTGATTTTTCCAGCATAGATGACGTCACATCACGTGACCACTTCATTTCGCTCATCTAATGACCTAGACTACACTACCAAAGTTTGGTTGTTTTAGAGTCTTCCTTCACGAGATATTGATTTTTCAAGCACAGATGACGTCATCGATGACGTCACATCACGTGACCACATCATTTCGCTCATCTAGTGACCTAGACTACACTACCAAAGTTTGGTTGTTTTAGAGTCTTCCCTTCACGAGATATTGATTTTTCAAGCATAGATGACGTCATCGATGACGTACATCACGTGACCACTTCATTTCGCTCATCTGGCGACCTGGATTACATTACCCAAATTTGATTGGTTTAGAGTCTTCCTTTCATGAGATATTCATTTTTCAAGCGTAGATGACGTCATCGATGACGTCATATCACGTGACCATCTCATTTCGCTCATCTGGTGGCCTAGACTACACTACCCAAGTTTTGTTGTCTTAGAGTCTTCCCTTCACGAGATATTGATTTTTCAAGCATAGATGACGTCATCGATGACGTCATATCACGTGACCACCTCATTTCGGTCATCTTGTGGCCTAGACTACACTACCCAAGTTTGGTTGTTTTAGAGTCTTCCCTTCACGAGATATTGATTTTTCAAGCATAGATGACGTCATCGATGACGTCACATCACGTGTCCGTGTTACAGCACCCCCCTTGTGGCATAGACAAAATATCCCAAGTATGGTTGTCTTAGCATGTTCCCTTGAGGAGATATAATTTTTTCTTTGCATACCACAGGGTTCCCATGTGTACACGGACGGACGGACGGACGGACGGCGTACGCTATAAACAATAAAGAAAAAATCATATCTCCCGAAGGGAAGCTTCTATAGAAGCCAAACTTGGACAAAGTTTCAAAGACCATAAGGGGAGCCCTACACCAAAGTCACGTGCCCTTACGTCATCAATGACGTCATCAAAATGATCCAAAATGCCCGTGACGTTCAAAAATCAACTCGATAGTATACTATACGTTTTTCCCTTAGGTATGGTGCTCCGCGCAGGAGCTCCGCTATAATAGTAATAGGGAAATACTGGAAATCAAGGCTTTAGAAGAAAGAGATGCCTTCGATGACTAGCATCTAATTACACGTTTTTTACGCTATTCCGAAGGATTACTAACAATATCTGTTAACACGTCAATCACTGTTTACATTGCGTACCGCAAGAAAATATATTTAGACCCCGTCCGCACTGAAAACGGATACTTTTTGCTCCGTTTTCCAAAAGATTTGCGGCCACACTTATCGTTTTCGTATCGTTTTCGCCCGTCTACACTACAACGCGTATCCATACGAGAACGCATGCTCAAACGAGCTCAACGCATGCGCCTGTTGGCCCTTCAAATTGGTCCGTGTGCTATGGTGACGTCATCGTTTTCACATAGCATCGTTTTCACCCGTCCACACTAGAAAACAGCGTTTTCAAACAGCTCCGTTTTAAAATCGCTCCACTCTGGAGAGCGTTTTCGGATTGATCCTTTCCGGTGATCGTTATTTCGGCGTTGTAGTGTGGACGATAGCCGTATCCGGAGCAAAAAGTATCCGTTTTCGTTTGAATTGGAGCAGTGTGGACGGGTCTTAATAACAGTCTTATCTGTTCTTAGTAATAATACTGGTAACGTATTTGGAAAGTACTTAGTACTTTCTCATTTGATTAAACGAGTAGCACATATTTTCATTGTAGTTTAAGTTAGTTTATTTTCTAACTCAAATGAGACATGCTTATGGGTTCGACAGGTTACGCACAAAAGGTAATATTTTTTAAATATTGGTGCCTCGGTTAGACTGGTCACGCACAGAGGACGGCGTTTCAAGTTACTTCATAGGTTCCTAAAACTCAGGAAACATCGCTCTTGTTAACAAAATGATTTAGATCAGAAACATTTAATTATTTATTGAATACCTTTTATCATTTTTCGAGGTGTTTCTTACTGACAGGTTCAGTTGTACCCTAATAATAATAATAATAATAATAATAATAATAATAATAATAATAATAATAATAACAACAACAGCAACAACAACAACAACCCAATAATAATAATAATAATAATAATAATAGTAAATGTAAGATAAATTCCGCCTTGCGGTACCTGAACGAAGAGGACTCCGGTGGCGTGCTTCCACTTACTGACGATGTAATGAAACAACTTATGGATAAACACCCGAAAGCACAGGAAGCCCAGCTAGGAACTCTGCTCTATGGTCCAATCGAGGATGTCCCCCAAGTCCTATTCCAACAGATAAACGGAGAGATGGTTAGAGAGGCGGCACTCAAGACAAAAGGATCTGGTGGCCCCTCAGGGGTAGACGCTAACGGATTTAGAAGAATGCTCGCCTGCAAGTCTTTTAAAAAGTCCAGCACAAATCTTTGCGATGCCATTGCGGTTCTTGCTAAGAGACTTTGCACAGAGCTCATTGATCCTGCCACAATCGAGCCGATTCTAGCAAATCGATTAATCCCACTCGACAAGGGTAATGCTGAGGTTCGGCCGATTGGAGTTGGAGAAGTGATCAGGAGAATAACCGCTAAGTGCGTAACGAGGGTGACGAAGCCGGATATAATTGAGGCCAGCGGTGCACTGCAAGTGTGCGCAAGCTTGAAGAGCGGAGCCGAGGCAGCTATTCACGCCATGCACAGCATATTCGATGCTGACGACACTGATGCCGTGTTACTTATTGACGCATCGAACGCATTTAATTCGCTGAATAGGGCCTCTGCGCTACACAATGTCGCGGTGCTATGTCCCATCTTAGCTACATACGCCAACAACACCTATAGAACACCTGCGCGCCTTTTGTTACGGGTGGTAAAGAACTGAAATCTACAGAGGGCACTACACAGGGTGACCCTTTAGCAATGAGCTTCTATGCCATAAGCCTCCAGCCTTTGATAACCCGTCTGAATCTATCCAGCAGCGCTAATCAATGCTGGTATGCAGATGACGCAACAGGTGCCGGTTCGCTCGAGGAGCTAAGAAAGTGGTGGGACTGTCTGAATGAAATGGGACCTAGCTTGGGGTATTTCCCCAATGCTAAGAAATGTTGGTTAGTTATCAAACCAAAAGGAGCAGGCAGCGAGGGAAGCATTTGGTGACACGGCAATAACATCTCTACTCAAGGCCAAAAACATCTCGGCGCCGTGTTAGGCTCTAGATCTCACCTGGAGGAGTATGTGAATGGGAAGGTGGAAGACTGGGCTGACCAAGTGGTGAAGCTTGCTGAATTTGCAGTAACAAATCCACAGGCCTCGTATGCTGCCTTCACATTCGGGCTGAAGCACAGATGGTCGTATTATTTAAGAACACTCCCTGACATCGAGGACCTTTTAGCGCCTCTAGAGCGCGCAATTAGTAACACCTTCATACCAGCTATTACAGGGCACATGTGCACGCCCGCTGAGCGTGAACTGCTTGCACTCCCCGTCCGCATGGGGGGAATGGGTCTCACAAACCCGTGTCAAAATGCCACCAAAGAACACGAGGCGTCAACTACGATAACACGCCCCTAGTGCAGCAAATAGTGGCTCAGGAACATGCACTCCCGGATGATGACGCAATAAGAACACTGCAGAATAGTAGCCGCAGGAAAAAGGAGGATCACCTCAAAGAAAAGCTAGAGGAAGTGAAAAGTGCTCTCTCCGACAATACGAAAAGAGCCGCTGACCTTGCTACAGAAAAAGGCGCGTCTAGCTGGCTGACGGTCATTCCTCTCAAAGAGATGAACTTTACCCTTAATAGAGAGAGTTCAAGGATGCCATCCATCTCCGCTATGACTGGCCCATAGCAGATACGCCCTCCACTTGTGTCTGCGGAGACGTATTCACAGTCGATCACGCTATGATTTGTAAGCGAGGGGGATTCGTCATACAAAGGCACAATGAGCTGCGCGATCTCGAGGCGGACATGCTTAACATGGTCTGCCATGATGTACAAGTAGAACCGGTCCTCCAGGAGATTACTGGCGAGGTATTGACGAGAGGAACAAATGTAGCAAGAGATGCCCGGCTAGATGTTCATGCCCGAGGTTTTGGGACAGACAAAGCTCTGCCTTTTTCGATGTGAGGGTTTTCCACCCAAATGCAGAGTCTTATAAGGACCTTACCTGGATCAAATTTACCGCCAGCATGAGACGAAAAGAAGAGGGCGTATGCAAGTAGAGTGTTAGAGGTAGAAAAAGGGACATTTACGCCACTAGTGTATACCACAACGGGTGAATGGCCAATGAATGTAAGCGCTATCATAGTCGACTAGCAGAGCTAATTTCAACAAAGAAAGGCGAGCATTACAGTACAACAATCGCATGGATACGAACAAAAGTATCCTTTGCTATCCTCAAGTCAGCACTTCTTTGTTTACGCGGTTCACGCAGTACTAAGCGTGTTCCATTGAATATTGAACAATGTGACTTTGACGTGCAAAGAGAAATGGGAGGAAGATAGATTTTAGGTGAGTTTTACGATATAGATTTTTAGCATATATTTCCTTTTATTCGCGTTATTTTCAAGAGTTATAAGCCACTTTTATTCACTATAATTATTGCTGTAATAATGTATATCTCCATTATTATTATTATTATTTTTTCTTATTATTATTCTCGGGGTCGCTATTATTATTGTATATATATATTTTTTATACTTTTAAAGACCCTTTTTTATAACAATATGTTGTACATAGTTTTAGATTTTACTAGATTGTGAATAAAGAGGATTATTATTATAATGTAATAAAAATACTAATAATAATAATAATAATAATAATAATAATAATGAATATATAAATTTTATTAATGCAAAATAATATAAGAACAATACCTATTTACAAATATTTAAAAAAATCTAACAGTGGAGATATACATTATTTACAGCAATAATATAATGATAATAAAAGTGGCTTATCAACTCTTGAAAAAGGCGCTAATAAAAGGACTAATATGCTAAACATCTATATCGTAAACTCTCCTAAACTCTATCCTAATCCTCCCATTTCTCTTTGCACGTCAAAGTCACATTGTTCAATATTCAATGGAACCCGCTTAGTACTGCGTGAACCGCGTAAACAAAAAAGTGCTGACTTGAGGATAGCAAAGATACTTTGTTCGTATCCATGCGATTGTTGTACTGTAATGCTCGCCTTTCTTTGTTGAAATTAGCTCTGCTAGTCGACTATGATAGCGCTACATTCATTGGCCATTCCACCCGTTGTGGTATACACTAGTGGCGTAAATGTCCCTTTTTCTACCTCTAACACTCTACTTGCATACGCCCTCTTCTTTTCGTTCTCATGCTGGCGTAAATTTGATCCAGGGTAAGGTCCTTATAAGACTCTGCATTTGGTTGGAAACCCTCACATCGAAAAAGGCAGAGCTTTGTCTGTCCCAAAACCCTCGGGCATGAACATCTAGGGGATATCTTGCTACATTTGTTCCTCTCGTCAATACCTCGCCAGTAATCTCCTGGAGGACCGGTTTCTACTTGTACATCATGGCAGACCATGTTAAGCATGTCCGCCTCGAGATCGCGCAGCTCATTGTGCCTTTGTATGACGAATCCCCTCGCTTACAAATCATAGCGTGATCGACTGTGAATACGTCTCCGCAGACACAAGTGGAGGCGTATCCGCTATGGGCCAGTCATAGCGGAGATGGATGGCATCCTTGAACTCTCTCTTATTAACGGTAAAGTTCATCTCTTTGAGAGGAATGACCGTCAGCCAGCTAGACGCGCCCTTTCTGTAGCAAGGTCAGCGGCTCTTTTCGTATTGTCGGGGAGAGCACTTTTCACTTCCTCTAGCTTTTCTTTGAGGTGATCCTCCTTTTTCCTGCGGCTGCTATTCTGCAGTGTTCTTATTGCGTCATCATCCGGGAGTGCATGTTCCTGAGCCACTATTGCTGCACTAGGGGCGTGGTTATCGTAGTTGACGCCTCGTGTTCTTTGGTGGCATTTTGACACGGGTTTGTGAGACCCATTCCCCCATGCGGACGGGGAGTGCAAGCAGTTCACGCTCAGCGGGCGTGCACATGTGCCCTGTAATAGCTGTATGAAGGTGTTACTAATTGCGCGCTCTAGAGGCGCTAAAAGGTCCTCGATGTCAGGGAGTGTTTCTTAAATAATACGACCATCTGTGCTTCAGCCCGAATGTGAAGGCAGCATACGAGGCCTGTGGATTTGTTACTGCAAATTCAGCAAGCTTCACCACTTGGTCAGCCCAGTCTTCCACCTTCCATTCACATACTCCTCCAGGTGAGACTAGAGCCTAACACGGCGCCGAGATGTTTTTGGCCTTGAGTAGAGATGTTTATTGCCGTGTCACCAATGCTTCCCTCGCTGTCTGCTCCTTTTCTGGTTTGATAACTAACCCACATTTCTTAGCATAGGGGAAATACCCCAAGCTAGGTCCCTTTGATTCAGACAGTCCCACCACTTTCTTAGCTCCTCGAGCGAACCGGCACCTGTTTCGTCATCTGCATACCAGCATTGCTTAGCGCTGCTGGATAGATTCAGACGGGTTATCAAAGGCTGGAGGCTTATGGCATAGAAGCTCATTGCTAAAGGGTCACCCTGTGTAGTGCCCTCTGTAGATTTCAGTTCTTTACCAACCGTAACAAAAAGGCGCGCAGGTGTTCTATAGGTGTGTTGGCGTATGTAGCTAAGATGGGACATGCCCGCGACATTGTGTAGCGCAGAGGCCCTATTCAGCGAATTAAATGCGTTCGATGCGTCAATAAGTAACACGGCATCAGTGTTGTCAGCATCGAATATGCGTGCATGGCGTGAATAGCTGCCTCGGCTCCGCTCTTCAAGCCACTGGAAAAATCGGTCCTTCTTGTAACTATGTAAACATTTCGTAAAATCCGATTACACAGTACATAGTATTTATTTACACTATTTACATCGTATGTAAATAAATTTCCTTTCACATTGTGTGTGAATGATGTAGAATTGTAATTTTAACACACACTGCTGTAAATGCTCACCAACTACGCTACCCTATGCTACTGAAGAGTCTTGAAAGAGGTAGATATAATAACTCTATTTAGAAACTTCTATCTCACATAGCCATATTTACAGAGTTTATTGGTACCTCTGTTAAGCGGACATCTCCTATTCAGCGGTCACTTTCCAAGGCAATTAACTGTACTTATCTTTATTCAGTAGAACCCCCCATTAAGCGGCCAGTCGGTCGGACCGCCGTTTCCCTTTCCGTACCGCGAGCGAGAATTGCCTTGGCGACCTCCATAACTGGCTACGTTTCACGGTCTCGCGGTTTTGCGAGGAGTTGAAAATAATTTGGTTACATCAATATGCACATAGTCGTTACTGTGTTATTTCAGAAAGAAGTTATGTTGCCATTGACCACAGGTTGGCAGTTACTTGATGGACACCCTTATAGTATCGGCCCATTTAAATAACATTGACGGTAAAAATAATATTCTGTAAAGTCTGTAAAAGTGCAGAAAGGGCCCACAATAGTCTTTGTAAATATTCTAAATATTCTGTAAACACCTGTAAATGATGTTTAGCCCTGTTATAAACTTTGTAAATAGTATGTAAAACAGAACCCTAAATACTGTGTAAATAGTCTGTAATTAGTCTGTCAAAATCATACTCCGTAATAGTCGGTAAAAGGGCAGAAAGGGGCCCACAATAGTCTTTGTAAATATTCTGTAAATAGTAGGTAAACAGCCTGTAAATGATGTTTTTAGCTCTGTTAGAACTTTGTAAAGTATGTAAAGTACAGAAAGGGGCCCTGAACACTATGCAAATAGGTGTCAATAGTCTGTAATTAGTCTGTAAAAATCATACTCCGTAAATAGTCTGTAAAAGGCAGAAGGGGCCCACAATAGTCTTTCTAAATATTCTGTAAAGTAGTATGTAACAGCCTGTAAATGATGTTTTAGCTCTGTTAGAAACTTGTAAATAGTATGTAAAAGTACAGAAAGGGGCCCTGAACACTATGCAAATAGTGTCAATAGTCTGTAATTAGTCTGTAAAAATCGTACTCCCGAAATACTGTAAAAGTGCAGAAGGGGCCCACATAATCTTTGTAAATATTATGTCAATAGTTTGTAAACAGCCTGTAAATACTCTGAATAGACTTTGAAAGTGAAGGCCGAATGGTGTCTTGTCAAGTTCTCGGTAATGGTTAAAATCTAAACATAAACTTTTTCCCCGAAATTCATTTTTAAATTCCTTTAAGATATCTAGAACAGCAGATGACGTGTCAACTGTTTTCCGACCCATTATTTTGATTGCCCGCCACTCATTTTCTGTAATTTACCTCACTTTATACATGCTTTAATCTAGACTTAAATTTTATGTCAAATTTCTGTGTCGTGGAAAAAGATGACATCTAAAAAAAGCCGTGTTAAGGAATTTTTTAATGTATAATAAGCAACCTTAAATTTTCGTAAATATGCGAATATAAAAAAAAACTCACACGGGGCAGGTCATTTCTCCGTGAGTAAAGTCCGAAAATTGTGAAATGTGCCGTCGATCCGTTTCAAGTAATTGTTAGTTAGTTTTTAAGTTCTGGGCCTTTAAAATACAAGAAAAATTTAAACTTCGCTAAATGAACAACTTCATGAGATAGAACTATCCTTTAGCTTTTAACAATGTATAGCGGATTATCATAGCGTAAATTGCGACGCGACGATATTTTTTTCTCCGTAAGCACGTCGTTGTCACTGATCCCATTGTTTGGACTCCTGTGGTTAATGCAACGCTGACCGGCTTTACCGGCGGCTCTTCAGGTCCTCGGCCATTTTGAAATGGCGGTTGGCGGTTTGTGTTCTGCGCTGAAATCAACGATGGCTATGGAAAGGAAGTATCTTGAAATGCCGGTCGGCTCCGACAGCAAGAGCAAGTATCATTGCTAAAAGGTAATTAATATCATAATTTGCAAATTTACAGGTAGTTGATCCTGTGTTGTTTAGATACAACAAGGAATACATTCGAGTTTGGACAGGGACACTCGACACTACACAGAATAATTTGACTTCCAGCGTAGTTAAGTTATCACATTCGAATGTTACTTCATTTCGTGAATTTTTTAAACATTATTTGCCAAAGAGGATTTTTAGACCAGTTACAAAGTAAAACACAACACTTATCTGGGCTAATCTAAATATTCTGTACTTTCAAATATCTCAACAATATCTCTTTGAAACAGAGTATGTTTCGTTATCACAACCTTCTTTATGCAAATACAAATGTTCTTACCCTCCTTGAAAAGTCAGAGAAAATCTGAGATTTTTTCAATTTCAGGGACTTGTCAGGGAATGTTCAAAACAGTCAGAAAATTTTGAAAAGAACTCAAAAGCAAGGAAAAAAGTCAAAGTAAAAGCCATACAGATTACAAGCTGTTGACATTTGTTTATGTGAAATTAAATTTAGTTGAGATTTGCTTATCAGAAATGTATTAACAAAATTTTTCGAGTATTAATACATTTTGTGCTTCTCCACTGTTACGGTAAGCAGGCTTTCACTAGGAAGAACGAAAGACGAGACAAGACATAAATGCCACCATTGGTGTGAAAATCAAAGAAAGATTAGGTGACATACGCATAAAGGAAAGCAGAATGGAAGGTTTTCCACTTTCTTGCGTCCCTGCTTATGCTTGTATCGCTACTGACACTATGATTTTCACACAAACACAAGCTCTTTCTCTCCTTCGCTAATTTCGCTAGTGAAAAGCTGCTTTAGTACTTTGCATGTAGGACACAGTTACATGCTGGATTCACACCTGGTATTGAACCCTTCCAAGGATTGCAATGACAAACAAAGGTGGCCTAGATAAATCACCATTAACCATTACTGTGCCACGCAGTTATGCATCTAGTTAAATACAATAGTTCTTTACTTTTACTATTGAGTGTATCCACACCGTAAACTTTTTCTTGTACCTTATTCAGAGTACTACTGAAACCGATAGACTGTTTATTGGGCTCAACAAAAAGCACGCATCGTCCTTACAAAACATTACGAGTCTGATGCCACTCCTTCACGCAAAGTCATTCATGCGTTGTGTTGCTGGCAAACAAAACTTAATGTTTTGGTAAATAATACACTGATTTGTATTTCTTTACCTCATAGAATTATTGGAAAACACAGCACGGCTTTTCTGAATGTTTCTGAATTTGCAAAATAACATATTTGAGTTGCACATATTGCTGACCTCAGTACAGTGTCATGATGTTTGTTTGTCTGAGAAGAGTGCTTTTTCTCAAGCTGAAAAAACTGTCTACCGGTTTTGGTAGTAAGCCTCTTGATGACTCAGTCGCTCTTGAGTCAAACTCTTGGTCAGAAATATGTTAAAATGAAAAAAAAAAACATTTGAAACAGTTGTACAAAAACAGTTTTTGCTGGTGCGGTGCCACAAATATGAAAAAAATCAGACATCTCTTTTCACAAAGTGAGGAAGGAGTGAAGAGACAGCTGAAAATTATGGCTAATAAACACTCAAAATCTTGAGAGTCAAAGCATGATAATATTCATGATAATAATTCATGATAATAATTATTTGGGTGACATGGTTGTTATGCACCCTTTTAGCTATTTTACTGGTAGATTATCTTTAAAAAATATAGGAATTGCTTGTTATTATTTGATAGTTTTTTTTAGTATATACCAAATCAGTGAATAGTCATTTTTGCGTGCTCTGAGGGTTTTTTTCTGAACTAGTAGATATCCAGCACTATTTACTGTTTTTTTTGAGAAATCTCTCAAAATGGCGGCTCGTTTCACGCACAATACTGTGTTCTGAACCTTAATCCATCATATTTTATCTACTGATTTGGCATAACTAAGTACAACTATCCCCCTCAGGGTCGGTGCCTAGCAGTGGATATAAACATTGATGCTTCACGTCTCGGTATATATCCCCACTATTCACCTCCCCTTTGGGGGATAGTTGTTAACTATATAGCATAACAGTTAGCTTTCTTGCAAAATGATTGCTGATTTTTCTGTTGCCATAGTAAAAAGTAATTTCCAGAGTTTTGAGTGTTTTGGACTCCTATTTACCACTTTTTTACACCATCATCATGGTCAAAATTTGTTGTCGACTCACTGCATGTGGCTTGTGAATCCACACATTTGACCATGATGGTCCACAAACTCAAAACCTCTGGAAATTTTTTTAATATGCCCTGAACACCCAAACCCAGCGACCTATACTTCCAGAACTAAGCCTCCTACTTTCAAACTTATTGATAGTCATGTCACCAAAATTACAATACAACAAAGCAATTTTAAGCATTAAGATTTTACAACACAGTAAACATCTCACATACCGTACTGTATAAAGAACAAATGGATTAAAAACTCAAGACTGAATTGTACTTTTAGGTACTACTGTATATACAGTTTATAAGAACCTTACACTTAAATCTAGTATGGAAGCCTCCCGACCCTGACCCTGAAATAGGCTGTTATTTACTGTTGAAATATTTTACTCTCAAGATCATGCGGATAAATTATTTATTCATTTGCTCAGATCGAGCTTTCCTGTATCATATTGTGCCACCAGCTTTTGCCATCTGGCTAACAGAAATACTCAAACCTTATGCAAGCTGCTAGGGTTATCAGATATTGATTTCATTTTGATACAAAGTCTGTTCAAGTATTAACAAGCAGCATTTATGCAAATGATGTTACAATAATTAAGGAAGACTACTAATAAAATTCATATCATGTTTTTAGGTTGTGGAAAGAAATGACACCCACAGAAAAAGGACTCACATACCTAAAGTATCATATTGCACCAGAGATATCCCTCGGCGAAATTAGATGTAGATATAGTGTGATATGTATTGACAGATTGCATTTTGAATCTGCACCAGGAGGATTGAGGACCTATGGGGGGTTGTATTGGACTCTGGAAATTCAAGGGGGAGGGGTAAAAAAGGTGACTTTCCAGGGATATTTTATCCAAAAATAGATTTTTTTTGCAGAAAAAATGGAAATTCCAGGAAGGGGTTCCTTTATGAGGTTGGAAATTCCAGGGGTGGGTGTCTGTTTCAAGAGTGGAAATTCCAGGGGAGGGGGTCTTTTTAAGGGAGGTCCTCAGCCCCCCTGTGCAGTTTAAAAATGCAATCGGCCATCCTATGGTAATTCTGCTCTTCAATGAGAGTGCTGTGTTGCAACATTTTGTTAGGTGGGCATGAAAGTCTATGTAACTTAGGGCATGTTCACATGATGGTGGGCATGAAAGTCTATGTAACTTAGGGCATGTTCACATGATGGTGGGGACACTGGGTAGATGGGGTAGCCTGGTTCTGTGGGTTTAGTTTCCATATAATCTCCCTTATTGTCTTGTTCACATGGGAGATGGGGTTAGTTTTTTCGTGTGAACTATCACCCCTGGGCTGAGTTGCGCTAACGTCTGTTTTCTCAATTGCTTCAAATAATAATTGCTTTGAATGATAATTTATTCGAGTAATAAGTTTTGAGTTCACAGCGAGATGATTTTGGCAAGAACTGTTAATTTATGTCCTCTAGCCACCATTTTAGTTTTCGCTAGCTGATCACAGCACCTTGGGTCATGTGAATTATTATATTTTTTTAAGCTCCCCAAGCTGGGGCCGCCCTTTATTGCCATTAAACACACAAGGTAACCCCACTACCCATGGTCCCACACCTTCATCGTGTGAATAGACCCTCAAAATAAAACAATATTTGTCACATTATCCTAGAAATACTTTTGGTATTTCGCAGATGTTTAATAATAAAAGTATTTTATGTTGCAAAAGAAGTGATATATCAAATATTTATCAGATCAGAGTACCTCTAGACATTTGGAAATACTGTATTGTGTCACTGATGTCAAATTATTATAACTGTTGGATAGATATATTGGAAGAAGTGTGTTGTCTTGATTTGTGGGTAGAAGTACAGTTTTAAACTAGAATGAAGGGCTCACAATACTTGTAATTTTGCTCCTTTGTCAGTTCAAAAATATACCCAAAAAACTAAAATAATGTGTTGTAACTTATTTAATTATATTTTGTAACTTAGAATGTTTGCTAATGATTTTATGTAGGTACCATGAGATTTAGAAGAAATCTATATATTTTTTATAGATTTTTAACATGCTGGCTGTTTCAGGGGGAATTGTTGGTTATTGGTTTGAACTCACTTTTTATCTGCTTGAATTCTCCGTGATTTACAGATTTTTCACGGACTATTTCCAGGGTATTTACTTTTACAGCTATTTACACACTATTTGTGAGCTGTTAGAGTTGTTTTCAGTAGATTTACAATCTATTTACAAATTATTTCAGAGTATTTAAAGGCTATTTCCACAGTCCTCTCTCCGTTGATTCTACAGACTATTTACACGCTCTTTACAGAGTACTGATATTATTTTCTGAACAATTTACAGATTATCTACAAGCTATTTTCACAGTCCTCTCCGTTGATTCTACAGACTTTTACACGCTCTTTACAGAGTACTGAGGTTTATTTTGAAACAATTTACAGATTATCTACAGGCTATTTCCACACTCCCCTCCGTTCATTCTACAGACTATTTACACGCTCTTTACAGAGTACTGAGATTATTTTCTGGAACAATTTACAGATTATCTACAGGCTATTTCCACACTCCCCTCCGTTCTTCTACAGACTATTACGCGCTCGTTACGAGTACTGAGATTATTTTCAACAATTTACAGATTATCTACAGGCTATTTCCACAGTCCTCTCGGTTGATTCTACAGACTATTTACACGCTCTTTACACAAGTACTGAGAATATTTCTACAACAATTTACAGATTATCTACAGGCTATTTCCACAGTCCTCTCGGTTGATTCTACAGACTATTTACAAATTTTACGGATTCTTTACAGAATCTGTTCATAATGCACAACATCTTGCTCAAAGTTTACAGATTATTTACCAACTATTTACAGACTAACCTGAGATCTACATACTATGGAAATGTACATTTAGTCTGTAAATCGGATTTACGGTTTATTTACAAACTATTTACATAGTTACAAGAAGGACCGATTTTCCCAGTGAGCTGCCCACACTTGCAGTGCACCGCTGGCCTCAATTATATCCGCTTCGTCACCCTCGTTACGCACTTTAGCGGTATTCTCCTGATCACTTCTCCAACTCCAATCGGCCGAACCTCAGCATTACCTTGTCGAGTGGGATTAATCGATTTGCTAGAATCGGCTCGATTGTGGCAGGATCTGAGCTCTGTGCAAAGTCTCTTAGCAAGAAACCGCAATGGCATCGCAAAGATTTATGCTGGACTTTTAAAAGACTTGCAGGCGAGCATTCTTCTAAATCCGTTAGCGTCTACCCCTGAGGGGCCACCAGATCCTTTTGTCTTGAGTGCCGCCTCTCTAACCGTCTCTCCGTTTATCTGTTGGAATAGGACTTGGGACATCCTCGATTGGACCATAGAGCAGAGTTCCTAGCTGGGCTTCCTGTGCTTTCGGGTGTTTATCCATAAATAATAAGTAAATGTAAGTAATGCGGGCGTTTAAAGATACAGCCCCTTTTTTACGCGTTGCCCTTGCCTGTACATTTTTATAATTTTTATAATTTTTTCATAGTTTTGCCATTCTTATATTTTATAATAGAGTTTTGTAAATATTTTAGATTTAGATTTTTCCTTACATTTATTGTTATATATTGTAATTATTATAATAATAATAATAATATAATAATAATAATAATAGTAATAATAATAATAATAATAATACCCTAGTGTTCTCTTAGTTCTTTTGCAAGGTTTACGAGAATATTTTTTCTTTCTCTTATAAAGATGACACTTTTTTCTGAATACCAAGTTTTGTCAAGTGCGTTCAGAGTATTTTAAGACATAACGAGCCAGCGCTCTCCGAAATCCGAATTTCTGCAATATTGGTTCTTAAG
The DNA here is from genome assembly GCA_033964015.1 of Scolanthus callimorphus. Lineage (NCBI taxonomy): Eukaryota > Metazoa > Cnidaria > Anthozoa > Actiniaria > Edwardsiidae > Scolanthus > Scolanthus callimorphus. The sequence goes on along the minus strand of CM066912.1, from coordinate 2,389,621 downwards.
AGTAGGTGTCATAATCCCCTTTCATCGACACTCATAGGAGGCGATAACAAGATTTGCGTTCACGATATGTATTTGGGGGTCTGTTTTATGCATAGGGTTGGGCTTCGGAATGAAATGACACAGTGCGCTAAATAAGGCCCGTCATTCTAGTGCATGTTCTCGTCTTTGTGGCTGTATTTATAATGGGTTTTCGATGGTGATGTGGAGTGTGTATGTATGGGTCTGAAAAGCTAGAAAATTGCCGCAAGCAGTTTCGTGGTCAAGTCTCGTGAGGTTTAAGTTGATGAACTGATCCTTCCCGCCGGCGGGACAAGAGGCGCTTTGAAAACGACAAGCCCGTGGCCTTTGTTGCTTCGATGTTTGGGATAATTGCTGCTTCTTGAGGCAATATAATACTGCATTCTGCAAGAACAACTTATATCTTTGCTGATAAAAAGGCTAGAAGGGTTCAATATTCGAGAACGATGACAAGAAGCCGTGCAGCGAAGACAAAATGGAGGCCATTAGCAAGACAGATGGCGGCCGCCAACAACAACAAGGTCTAAGGCCGCAGCGACTGACACATTGAAAATAGATTCGAAGACGCGGGAGATGACAAAATGACGCTGTAAAACTGTACAAGTCTCACCTAGAAGTAATGGTCCAGGTATACAGCCGACAGACGTCACCGTATCTTAGCTGGTTTATCCAAGTGAAAGTTATTGCACGATCGTGTTACTGAACTCGCCAATATTTTTATGCGTTCGGGATTAAATCGAATTGTCGGCCTTTTTCTGTATCCTAGCTGGTTTATCCCAGGTAAAGCTCTCGCATGCTTGCGTGCCTGAATGCTTCGGATACAGAACTCGACAAAATGATTTTTATGCGCTCGGAATCTTATCGAATTGACGGCCTTTTTCTGTATCTTAGCTGGTTTATCCAGGTAGAAGCTCTCGCATGCTTGCGTGCCTGAATGCTTTGGGATACTGAACTCGACAAATTATTTCTATGCGTTCGGGATCCATCGAATTGACGGCCTTTTTCTGTATCTTAGCTGGTTTATCCAGGTAGAAGCTCTCGCATGCTTGCGTGCCTGAATGCTTCGGGATACAGAACTCGACAAATGATTTTTATGCGCTCGGAATCTTATCGAATTGACGGCCTTTTTCTGTATCTTAGCTGGTTTATCCAGGTAGAAGCTCTCGCATGCTTGCGTGCCTGAATGCTTCGGGATACTGAACTCGACAAATTATTTCTATGCGTTCGGGATCCAATCGAATTGACGGCCTTTTTCTGTATCTTAGCTGGTTTTATCCAGGTAGAAGCTCTCGCATGCTTGCGTGCCTGAATGCTTCGGGATACAGAACTCGACAAATTATTTCTATGCGTTCGGGATCCAATCGAATTGACGGCCTTTTTCTGTATCTAGCTGGTTTATCCAGGTAGAAGCTCTCGCATGCTTGCGTGCCTGAATGCTTCGGGATACAGAACTCGACAAATGATCTTTATTGGCTCGGAATCTTATCGAATTGACGGCCTTTTTCTGTATCTTAGCTGGTTTATCCAGGTAGAAGCTCTCGCATGCTTGCGTGCCTGAATGCTTCGGGATACTGAACTCGACAAATTAGTTCTATGCGTTCGGGATCCATCGAATTGACGGCCTTTTTCTGTATCTTAGCTGGTTTATCCAGGTAGAAGCTCTCGCATGCTTGCGTGCCTGAATGCTTCGGGATACAGAACTCGACAAATGATTTTTATGCGCTCGGGATCTTATCGAATTGACGGCCTTTTTCTGTATCTTAGCTGGTTTATCCAGGTAGAAGCTCTCGCATGCTTGCGTGCCTGAATGCTTCGGGATACTGAACTCGACAAATTATTTTAATGCGTTCGGGATCCAATCGAATTGACGTGCCCTGTTCTGTGTCTTAGCTGGTTTTTATCCAGGTAGAAGCTCTCGCATGCTTGCGTGCCTGAATGCTTCGGGATACTGAACTCGACAAATTATTTCTATGCGTTCGGGATCCAATCGAATTGACGACCCTGTTCTGTATCTTAGCTGGTTTATCCAGGTAGAAGCTCTCGCATGCTTGCGTGCCTGAATGCTTCGGGATACCGAACTCGACAAATGATTTTTATGCGCTCGGGACTTATCGAATTGACGGCCCTATTCGTATCTTAGCTGGTTTATCCAGGTAGAAGCTCTCGCATGCTTGCGTGCCTGAATGCTTCGGGATACAGACTCGACAAATTATTTTTATGCGCTCGGGATCCAACCGAATTGACGGCCTTTTTCTGTATCTTAGCTGGTTTATCCAGGTAGAAGCTCTCGCATGCTTGCGTGCCTGAATGCTTGGGGATACAGAACTCGACAAATTATTTTTATGCGCTCGGGATCTTATCGAATTGACGCCTTTTCTGTATCTTAGCTGGTTTATCCAGGTAGAAGCTCTCGCATGCTTGCGTGCCTGAATCCTTCGGGATACTGAACTCGACAATTATTTTTATGCGTTCGGGATCCAATCGAATTGACGGCCTTTTTCTGTATCTTAGCTGGTTTATCCAGGTAGAAGCTCTCGCATGCTTGCGTGCCTGAATGCTTCGGGATACAGAACTCGACAAATGATTTTTATGCGCTCGGGATCTTATCGAATTGACGGCCTTTTTCTGTATCTTAGCTGGTTTATCCAGGTAGAAGCTCTCGCATGCTTGCGTGCCTGAATGCTTCGGGATACTGAACTCGACAAATTATTTTAATGCGTTCGGGATCCAATCGAATTGACGGCCCTGTTCTGTGTCTTAGCTGGTTTTATCCAGGTAGAACTCTCGCATGCTCGCGTGCCTGAATGCTTCGGGATACTGAACTCGACAAATTATTTCTATGCGTTCGGGATCCAATCGAATTGACGGCCCTATTCTGTATCTTAGCTGGTTTATCCAGGTAGAAGCTCTCGCATGCTTGCGTGCCTGAATGCTTCGGGATACAGAACTCGACAAATTATTTTTATGCGCTCGGGATCCAATCGAATTGACGGCCTTTTTCTGTATCTTAGCTGGTTTATCCAGGTAGAAGCTCTCGCATGCTTGCGTGCCTGAATGCTTCGGGATACAGAACTCGACAAATGATTTTTATGCGCTCGGGATCTATCGAATTGACGGCCCTATTCTGTATCTTAGCTGGTTTATCCAGGTAGAAGCTCTCGCATGCTTGCGTGCCTGAATGCTTCGGGATACAGAACTCGACAAATTATTTTTATGCGCTCGGGATCCAACCGAATTGACGGCCTTTTTCTGTATCTTAGCTGGTTTATCCAGGTAGAAGCTCTCGCATGCTTGCGTGCCTGAATGCTTGGGGATACAGAACTCGACAAATTATTTTTATGCGCTCGGGATCTTATCGAATTGACGGCCTTTTTCTGTATCTTAGCTGGTTTATCCAGGTAGAAGCTCTCGCATGCTTGCGTGCCTGAATCCTTCGGGATACTGAAACTCGACAAATTATTTTTATGCGTTCGGGATCCAATCGAATTGACGGCCTTTTTCTGTATCTTAGCTGGTTTATCCAGGTAGAAGCTCTCGCATGCTTGCGTGCCTGAATGCTTGGGGATACAGAACTCGACAAATTATTTTTATGCGCTCGGGATCTTATCGAATTGACGGCCTTTTTCTGTATCTTAGCTGGTTTATCCAGGTAGAAGCTCTCGCATGCTTGCGTGCCTGAATCCTTCGGGATACTGAACTCGACAAATTATTTTTATGCGTTCGGGATCCAATCGAATTGACGGCCTTTTTCTGTATCTTAGCTGGTTTTATCCAGGTAGAAGCTCTCGCATGCTTGCGTGCCTGAATGCTTCGGGATACAGAACTCGACAAATGATCTTTATGCGCTCGGAATCTTATCGAATTGACGGCCTTTTTCTGTATCTTAGCTGGTTTATCCAGTAGAAGCTCTCGCATGCTTGCGTGCCTGAATGCTTCGGGATACTGAACTCGACAAATTATTTTTATGCGTTCGGGATCCAATCGATTGACGGCCCTGTTCTGTGTCTTAGCTGTTTATCCAGGTAGAAGCTCTCGCATGCTCGCGTGCCTGAATGCTTCGGGATACTGAACTCGACAAATTATTTCTATGCGTTCGGGATCCAATCGAATTGACGGCCCTATTCTGTCTCTTAGCTGGTTTATCCAGGTAGAAGCTCTCGCATGCTTGCGTGCCTGAATGCTTCGGGATACAGAACTCGACAAATATTTTTATGCGCTCGGGATCCAATCGAATTGACGGCCTTTTTTCTGTATCTTAGCTGGTTTATCCAGGTAGAAGCTCTCGCATGCTTGCGTGCCTGAATGCTTCGGGATACAGAACTCGACAAATGATTTTTATGCGCTCGGGATCTTATCGAATTGACGGCCCTATTCTGTATCTTAGCTGGTTTATCCAGTAGAAGCTCTCGCATGCTTGCGTGCCTGAATGCTTCGGGATACGAACTCGACAATTATTTTTATGCGCTCGGGATCCAACCGAATTGACGGCCTTTTTCTGTATCTTAGCTGGTTTATCCAGGTAGAAGCTCTCGCATGCTTGCGTGCCTGAATCTTGGGGATACAGAACTCGACAAATTATTTTTATGCGCTCGGGATCTTATCGAATTGACGGCCTTTTTCTGTATCTTAGCTGGTTTATCCAGGTAGAAGCTCTCGCATGCTTGCGTGCCTGAATCCTTCGGGATACTGAACTCGACAAATTATTTTTATGCTTTCGGGATCCAATCGAATTGACGGCCTTTTTCTGTATCTTAGCTGGTTTATCAGGTAGAAGCTCTCGCATGCTTGCGTGCCTGAATGCTTCGGATACTGAACTCGACAAATTATTTTTCATGCAATTAAAAACATACAGACACATAATAATGTAAACTCGCCTGTTCCCTAATACATTAATTCCGCATAATTTTGGATAACAGAACCATGAAGTTTGGTAACTTCGGACGGAGCGCATCGTTATAGAAAAAATACAGTTTTACATTCAAGTTCGCAGACGTGCTCCAGTTCGCACTTAATCTAAAAAATGCATTCTAGTTTTTAGTTCGTACAGCAGCTGTAACGGAACCTCTGTTTTTATCCCGGCGATACTGAGTAATCACACCGACTACTGTAAAAACGTTTGCCTTGTGTGCTAAAATGATTAGGGGTTTGAAGAATTCGATGTTTCAGTGTTTCATCAAAGCAATGGGAGCTGATCGGTAAGTGTCTAAACCATGAGCGTTAGTTTCAGGCGTTGAAAGAGGAACCCCATTTTGTTTGACCAAAGGCATGGAGATAAGCGCTAACTTTGACGCTTAAAGGGATTTAATCCATATCCTGGCTACATGTGGCACCCAACCGAGATAGGGGAACAATCTTCCCCTATCTCTGCTGGATCCAGCGTTTTAATTCCGGATTCGAAGAAGCTCTGGCTCGTTATGAACCTACGAATCTATTTATTATTTGATTTCTCTGTTTTAAGCGTGTTCAACGATGACTTACGATTGCCGGATTATATCCATTTAGTCCATCAGACTGCGAAATCCATTTTCTAAAATAGTTTCATAAGACAACAAGCAGCATTTTTATGTTTTAATCGTTGACTTGAGCAATGAAATCCATTTGAAGTAATAAAACAGGAAACATTTACCTCTCTTGCGTGGCATTGTATAGGTTGCTTTGGTAACGTGGATAGTAGCATTTGCATTCGTTTACAGGTATTTTCTAGTCAAAGGGACGGTTGTAGAGCGGTTTTTATCCGGCTTTGAAACAAATACTATTAGCCAGTGTTTAATAGTGCCTACTAGTTATACATAATAAGGAGAATACATCAAAATGACTTTCATAGTGTATAGTAGTGCGTATTTGTTAGTAACTATTTCACAGTCGATGAAAACCACTCTAAATGATAAAATATAGCGAAATAACGAATAGCATAGTGATTTTTATATATTTTTGCTTACCAAAGACAATGAATCAAGCCGACAACGATCCTAAAATGAACGAAGCTTTAGCAATACTTATTGAACTTGCTAAAGAAGTCGACACTGAACTCCATGCTGCTAGGACAGACTCCTCTAGACCTTCGCCTTTACCAGAACTTGATAATACCATGCTCCCCTCTATAAGCTCCAAAGACCAACCCGAAGAGAAAGCTACGTCACCTAGTGTACCAGACTAGAGAAAAAACAAAAAGAGAAAAGCAAAAGAACAAGTGGTGGACACAAGTTAAGTGTGACTGCGAGAAAACCATTCAAAAGCCAATCGTTTTAAAACGTCATCTAACAACGAAATAAGTTCCCCTGTTCCAGATGCGTAAGTCGTTTCGTCAAAAATAATAATTTAAAAGACACGAGAGCACAATTCACGAGCGTCGAGGACAAAAAAAAAATGCAATATTGTGAGACGTGTGGCAAAAAGTTCTCAAACAGGGCGCCTTTCCGTGAACATCGGAAGACACACAGGAAAACAAATACAAGAAAAAGCCTAACACAGAACCGCGATCCAAAATAGTCAACTAAATTCCTTCTTCTCCTAAACAAGTTGGCAAAAAAGACCCACTTGGCCGATCCTAGTCCCGTCCCTGAATACCGCCGCCATTGGAACCAGATTCGGACCCGTTCTCTCGTAACCATCGTTTTATCGGACTGGTACAATTTACGTCTCTCCTCTTTAAACATTCAAAATATTCTGGATATCTGAGCCGTGTGTTCTATGATGAGTCCACCGTCTTCAAGCCCAACGTCTTTTGTGGATATCTCCTTCGAATAACGAGACAGGCGCGCTCCAATGTCATACAAGCCGCACAACAACAACCAAGTATTTGACGAACTTGATTTCCAATGAGGCTGACCTGCGGCAAGTGCACGATGCGCTTAGAGATGTCGACTTCTGGAATGGGTGCGTCAGGAACGCCCTAACTCAAAATGGGTGGTAGATCAAGTGTGTAACATCACGTTTTACCAGAAACATATAACTTAGTTTGAAACAGTAACGGCGAACCATGCTGTGGATTCTTCGTGGCGAGTTTGTGACCATGTTTGGTCAATAATGAACTCTCGCCTGCTTACCCTAGCAAGTTTTCGTTTCATATAATATTTCATTTTCTGCTCAAATTAAGCAGAGCAACAGTGGTTGAACATCTTGAAGTCTTGCAACAACAAATTTTTCAAAATCTGTTCAATTGTTTATTCTGCGAATATTCCGTAGCTTGGTACTAAGCAATGTAATGTTTGTTACACGTTTCACGCACTTATATGTTTCTGGTTTTACGTAACCAAGCCCGAGGCCACCCCATCGGACGCAAAAATAACCCTCCCCCACTAATTGTGGAGAATTGCGGCCTCTGATGAGCGAAGAAGATGCGTTGCGATATTATTACTCTGAAGCTAGCGAACTTTGTAGATTCCAACAGATTATGGGAAAGCGCACTTGACGTTCTTCGTACGTTCAACCTAGCGCCATCCTCGTCCTGAAAGACTATATCGAGTTATTAAAAGAAAGGGACTTTGACACTGTACATCTTAGAAGAACGTGTAGAGCCTTACGATTTCGAGTATTACGAAATATTTGTTAAGAGATAGCGAAAGCGTTGCATCAGCCCAATGTGAGGGATTTGTAAAAATGCAACCATCGACTGCTCCGAGGAGCTTTTGTTAAAGGAGTGACGCAATTATTTATAGACTATATATTCTTTATCAAAGATACTTTTCTCGTCATTGCGAGTTTTAACATTGAACAGGATGGAGATTACTCACAGCTTGGATCTCGAGATTTTTACGCCAGCGTTAACAATTTTCAAGGAAAACTGAGAGTTCACATTCGCAAGTTTTGTGGAGATAGAAACAAGAAATATCCTACAAAGGAAGGCGTCTCGATGGCACTTGATGAATGGAACGATCTTAAAACTATAATCTCTCTACTAACCAAGAAATTGGGAACTTGATATTTGTCAACATCCTCTTCATGACTATAGCCCGTACCACCTCAGCGCCCAATCCTACAACGTCAAATGCTAACATGAAGACCACTGCCCTACCTTATAGCAACCATAACAAAGATCTCGCGATGATTGTGCAGAACCAAGTACTCAGACTAGAGGGAATGCGAGACGAGATTGACTGGGAAGTTTGGAACAATTATCAAGAAACGTGTTTCACACGATTGTCATCTGCCTCGACAATGTTGTATCTTGGAAGGGAAGCACGAGCAGCGGGCGTCTTAAACCAAGTACTGGAGTTTGCTCCATAACGCCATCCAAACTGCTCGGGACTTCCCAGTCCGTGTTGTTGTCCATAGAAGGCCACTGGAATCCGTTCTTGCGCTGCTAAAAAAAAAAACTCTATGTAAATTGATTGATTGTGATGTAACGATTGTCAATAAATACATTTGGATATGTTAATACTGGTCTCTCGTGGTAATATGTATGGGTGTATTATGTTCTAGGATGATGCAGTCGGAGGCACTTTTGTCCCCCACGTTGTAAACGCGAGTGCGCGCGTAAACTAGTGTGAGAGGGACACAAGGACAAGTGCGCGCGTAAACTAGTGGGAGAGGGACACAAGGGACACGTGCGCGCGTAAACTAGTGTGAGAGGGACACAAGGGACAAGTGCGCGCGTAACTACTAGTTGAAGAGTGACACAAGTGACAAGTGCGCGCGTAAACTAGTGTGAGAGGACACAAGGGACAAGTGCGCGCGTAAACTAGTGTGGAGGGACACAAGGGACAAGTGCGCGCGTAAACTAGTGTGAGAGGGACACAAGGGACACGTGCGCGCGTAAACTAGTGTGAGAGAGGGACACAAGGGACAAGTGCGCGCGTAAACTAGTGTGAGAGGTACACAAGGGACACGTGCGCGCGTAAACTAGTGTGGAGGGACACAAGGGACAAGTGCGCGCGTAAACTAGTGTCCCTCTCACACTATTTTACGCGCGCACTTGTCCCTTGTGTCCCTCTCACACTAGTTTACGCGCGCACTTGTCCCTTGTGTCCTCTCACACTAGTTTACGCGCGCACTTGTCCTTGTGTTCCCTCTCACGCTAGTTTACGCGCGCACTTGTCCCTTGTGTCCCTCTCAACACATTTTACGCGCGCACGTGTCCTTGGGTCCCTCTCACACTAGTTTACGCGCGCACTTGTCCCTTTGTCCCTCTCACACTATTTACGCGCGCACTCGCGTTTACAACTGGGGGACAAAAGTGCCTCCGACTGCATCCTCCTAGAACATAATACACCCATACATATTACCACGAGAGACCAGTATTTACATATCCAAATGTATTTATTGACAATCGTCACATCACAATCAATCAATTTACATAGAGTTTTTTTTTAGCGCGCAAGAACGGATCCAGTTGGCCTTCTATGGACAACAACACGGACTTGGAAGTCCCGAGCAGTCTTGGATGGCGTTATGGAGCAACTCCAGTACTTGGTTTAAGACGCCCGCTGCCTGTGCTTCCCTTCCAAGATACAACATGTCGAGGCAGATGACAATCGTGTGCAACACGTTTCTAGATAACTGTTCCAAACTTCCCAGTTATCTCGTCTCGCATTCCCTCTAGTCTGATTACTTGGTTTCTGCACAATCATCGCGAGATCTTTGTTATGGTTGCTATAAGGTAGGGCAGTGGTCTTCATGTTAGCATCTTGACGTTGTAGGATTGGGCGCTGAGGTTGGTACGGGCTATAGTCCATGAAGAGGATGTTGACAAATATCCAAGTTCCCAATTTCTTGGTCTAGTATAGGATATAGTTTTTAAGATCGTTCCATTCATCAAGTGCCGTCGAGACGCCTTCCTTTGTAGTATATTTCCTTGTTTTCTATCTCCACAAACTTGCGAATGTGAACTCTCAGTTTTCCTTGAAATGTTAACGCTGGCGTAAAAATCTCGAGATCCAGCTTGTGAGTAATCTCCATCCTGTTCAATGTTAAAACTCGCAATGACGAGAAAAGTATCTTGATAAAGAATATATAGTCTATAAATAATTGCGTCACTCCTTTTACACAAAGCTCCTCGGAGCAGTCGATGGTTGCATTTTTACAAATCCCTCACAATTGGGCTGATGCAACGCTTTCTTCGCTATCTTCTTACACATATTTCGTATACTCGAAATCGTAAGGCTCTACACATATACTCCTAATGTACATGTGGTGTCAAAGTCCCTTTCTTTTAATAACTCGATATAGTCTTTCCAGGACGAGGATGGCGCTAGGTTGAACGTACGAAGAACGTCAAGTGCGCTTTCCCATAATCTGTTGGAATCTACAAAGTTCGCTAGCTTCAGAGTAATAATATCGCAACGCATCTTCTCGCTCATCATGAGGCCGCAATTCTCCACAATTTAGTGGGGGAGGTTATTTTTGCGTCCGATGGGGTGGCTCGGATCTTGGTTACGTAAACCCAGAAACATATAAGTGCTTTGAAACGTGTAACAACATACATTTCTTTAGTACCAAGCTACGGAATATTCGCAGAATAAACATTGAACAGATTTTGAAAATAATTTGTTGGTTGCAAGACTTCAGATGTTCCCCACTGTTGCTCTGCTTATTTTGAGCAGAAATGAAATATATATGAAACGAAAACTTGCTAGGAAGCAGCGAGAGTTCATTATTGACCAAACATGGTCACAAACTCGCCACGAGACCACAGCATGGTTCGCCGTTACATGTTTCAACTAAGTTTATGTTTCTGGTAAAACGATTTTACAACTGGATTCACGTGATCTACCACCCATTTTGAGTTAGGCGTTCCTGACGCACCCATTCCAGAATGTCGACATCTCTAAGCGCATCGTGCACTTGCTGCAGGTCAGCCTCATGGAAATCAAGTTCGTCAAATACTTGGTTGTTGTTGCGGCTTGTATGACATTGGAGCGCGCCTGTCTCGTTATTTCGAAGGAGATATCCACAAAACGTTGGGCTTGAAGACGGTGGACTCATCATAGAACACACGGCTCAGATTATCCAGAATATTTTGAATGTTTAAAGAGGATAGACGTAATTGTACCAGTCCGATAACCGATGGTTACGAGAGAAACGGGTCCGAATCTGGTTCCAATGGCGGCGGTATTCATGGACGGACTAGGATCGGCCAAGTCGGGTCTTTTTTGCCAACTTGTTTAGGAGAAGAAGGAATTTAGTTGACTATTTTGGATCGCGTTTCTGTGTTAGGCTTTTTCTTGTATTTGTTTTCCTGTGTGTCTTCCGATGTTCACGGAAAGGCGCCCTGTTTGAGATTTTTTGCCACACGTCTCACAATATTGCATTTTTTTTTGTCCTCGACGCTCGTGAATTGTGCTCTCGTGTCTTTTTAAATTATCTTTTTGACGAAACGACTTATCGCATCTGAACAGGGGAACTTATTTCGTTGTTAGCTGACATTTAAAACGATCTGGCTTTTTGAATGTTTTCTCGCAGTCACACTTAAACTTGTGTCCACCACTTGTTCTTTTTGCTTTTCTCTTTTGTTTTTTCTGTAGCTGTGTACCTCAGTGACATAGCTTTCTCTTCGGGTTGGTCTTTGGAGCTTATAGAGGGGAGCATGGTATTAATCCAGTTCTGGTAAAGGCGAAGGTCTAGAGGAGTCTGTCCTAGCAGCATGGAGTTCATGTCGACTTCTTTAGCAAGTTCAATAAGTCTTGCTAAAGCTTCGTTCATTTTAGGATCGTTGTCGGCTTGATTCATTGTCTGGTAAGCAAAAATATATAAAATCACTATGCTATTCGTTATTTCGCTATATTTATCATTTAGAGTGTTTTCATCGACTGTGAAATAGTTACTACCAAATACGCACTACTATACACTATGAAGTCATTTTTATTGTATTCTCCTTATTAAGTATGACTAGTAGGCACTATTTAAACACTGGCTAATAGTCTTTGTTTCAAAGCCGGATAAAAACCGCTCTACAACCGTCCCTTTGACTATAAATACCTGTAACGAATGCAAATGCTACTATCCACGTTACCAAAGCAACCTATACAATGCCACGCAAGAGAGGTAATGTTTCCTGTTTTATTACTTCAAATGGATTCATTGCTCAAGTCAACGATTAAAACATAAAATGCTGCTTGCTTGTCTTATGAAACTATTTTAGAAAATGGATTTCGCAGTCTGATGGACTAAAGGGATATAATCCGGCAATCGTAAGTTCGTTGACCACGCTTAAGAGCGCCTGTCTGTAAATATCACAGATTGGCGTCAAAATGCGAAATTACAAAATCGCTCAAATTTTGTCAAAGTTTACGCCTACATGAAGTATTTATGCTGTGAAAATTTCAGGTCGATCAGATTAATATTTTTCGGAACGACGACGGAAGTGATTTTCCCGAGCAAACTCGCTATTTCGGGGCATGTTTCACCTAATTCAAAAGATCGCGAAAAACTCCTATACGTGCTAAATGGGACCCAAGTAATAACACATATCCTTAAAGACGACAAGATAAGCTTTCATTCAAGTGTTTGTCAACCATTCCGTTAAAAAATAAAATCTTATGGATTTTTGAATAATTATCATTTTTTCGTCTATTTTATCAAGGCCCAAATCGATGGCTTATCTCCGATGAGACGCGGAATTTCTCAAATATTTAATATCCCGGGAAGAATCTATCCTTCTTCTTCTGATTTATCAAATAAAATTTTGAGGCAATTAAAATCCCAACTTTCACAGCGCGCGGAAATTGACCTCTATCGATTACCGATAATAGGACACATTCCAGGCACTTCATGTCACGAACTTTCAAAACATTCACTCACCTGCAAAGAATCCAGTAATCCACAGCAAATGACTTCCTCAGTTGTCGAGTAATAGTCTTGCGTTGTTTTTAGAAGATGCTTGAGTCAATTCACTCCAAAATCGTTTCATTCTTGGCAGTATTCCTTCGTTATCCCAAATAAACACCATAATTCGCAAGCAAACAGCAGCGGCTTGTGGGATTCTCCATTTATGCCGAATCTATCCAAATTCATCCAGCTATTAACATTTCAAGGAAGCAAATACCCATGTAAATCCTCGGTCGTACGTTATATCCGAGTACTTCATGAACCAAGAAAAACTACCGCGACATCACGCGTGCGAAAGCATTATTCTCCAGCAAACAGCAGCATTCATGCCGAATCTATCCAAATTTATCCAGCTATTACACTCCACAGAAGCAAATAACCCTTGTAAATCCTCGGTCCGTATGTTATATCGCAGCAGTTCATGAAAATAAAGTAAAAATTTAGCGCGACGTTCACGGCGGTGCGAAGTTCAAGTATAACCACGTTCTCTCTTCGACTGTCAACTGAAGTGCGTGACCACCCTGGGCCTGTCACGCTTTGCCTTGCCTGGCTATGACGTCACAGGCTTTTGCTACCCGCCTGAGAAGTTAAGTTCGGCTACGAGAGACTAACCACATTGGATTTCGCGCTTCAAAAGGGCTTCATTCCCTTCATTCCCCAGGAAACAAGACAAGGCAATCACCTCATAAGCAAGGAGCAATAAGTTTTAATTTGATTTCAAGTGTTGGAATATATTTCTCCTCGAAAAGTGACCTTTTTTAACAGTACTTTCCTGATCCTGTGTGCTTGAACTTCGCACCGCGTGAACCGAATGTCGCGGTAATTTTTACTTGGTTTTCATGAAGTGCTCGGATATAACGTACGGCCGAGGATTTACATGGGTTATTTGCTTCCTTGAAATGTAAATAGCTGGATAATTTGGATAGATTCGGCATAAATGGAGATCCCACAAGCCGCTGCTGTTTGCTTGCGAATTCGGGTGTTTACTTTGGGATAACGAAGGAATACTGCCAAGATGAAACGATTTTGGAGTGAATTGACTCAAAGCGTTCAAAGCACCTTCTACACAACACGCAAGACTATTACTCGACAACTGAGGAAGTTCATTTGCTGTGGATTACTGGATTCTTTGCCAGTGAGTGAATGTTTTGAAAGTTCGTGACATGAAGTGCCTGGAATGTGTCCTATTATCGGTAATCGATAGAGGTCAATTTCCGCGCTGTGAAAGTTCGGGATTTTAATTGCCTCAAAATTTTATTTGATAATCAGAAGAAGAAGGATAGATCTCTTCCGGGATATAAATATTGAGAAATTCCGCGTCTCATCGGAGATATTAGCCATCGATTTGGGCCTTGATAAATAGACGAAAAAAATGATAATTATTCAAAAATCCATAAGATATTTATTTTTTAACGGAAATGGTTGACAAACCACTTGAATGAAAGCTTATCTTGTCGTCTTTAAGGATATGTGTTTATTACTTGGGTCCATTTAGCACGTATAGGAGTTTTTCGCGATCTTTTGAATTAGGTGAAACATGCCCCGAAAGCGAGTTTGCTCGGGAAAATCACTTCCGTCGTCGTTCCCGAAAAATATTTATCTGATCGACCTGAAATTTCACAGCATAAATCCTTCATGTAGGCCTAACTTTTGACCAAATTTGAGCGATTTTGTAAATTCGCATTTTGACGCCAATCTGTGATATTTACAGACAGGCGCTCTTAAAACAGAGAAATCAAATAATAAATAGATTTCGTAGGTTATCTTAAAATACATCTGAACGCACTTGACAAAACTTGGTATTCAGAAAAATGTCATCTTTCTAAGATAAGAGAAAAAAAATATTCTCGTAAACCTTGCAAAAAGACTTAGAGAACACTAGGGTTATTATTATTTATTATTATTATTATTATTATTCATTATATTATAAGAATAATTACAATATAAACCATAATGTAAGGAAAACTATCTAAATTTTAAAAATTATTAAAAACTCATATGAAAATAAAGATGCACTATGAAAAATATAAAAATGTACAGGCAAGGCAACGCGTAAAAAGGGGCTTAATCTTTAAACGCCCGCATTACTTACATTTACTTATTATTACTTATTATTACTTATTATTACTTATTATTACTTACATTTACTTATTATTATTATTATTGTTTATTATTATTATTATGTTGTGTGTTGTTGTTATTTTTATTATTATTATTATTATATTATTATTATATTATTATTATTATTAGTATTATTATTATTATTAGGGTACAACTGAACCTGTCAGTAAGAAACACCTCGAAAAATGATAAAAGGTATTCAATAAATAATTAAATGTTTCTGATCTAAGGCCTCGCGCACGATGTTGAGCACACTTGAGTTGACCGAGAAATTGAGCTCAAATTTGTTTTAGATCTGCTGTGTTTTCCGAGATCTTGCCTAAAATGCTCCAAAATAAAAGGAAACAAAAGCCCAATGATCGCAGTTTCTTTATAAAAACAATTTTTTAATCAGAGATCAAAAGAGACTGGAGTAAAAAAATATTTTTCAAATGGTGTCGTGCTGAAAACTAGAAAGCCGTGCGTAACATTTTGTCTCCCAAACGTTTTTTTTTCCGTTTTTGCCTATCGCGCAGGCAAATTTGCCTTTTTTTGCCTTATTTGTTTTTGCCTTTTTTGCCATTTTTTTCCTCTTTTTGCCTTTTCGCGCATAGATTTTGCTTTGCCCTTTTTGCCTTTTCACGCATAGATTTGCTTTGTTCTTTTTGCCTTTTCGCGCATACTTTTGGTTTCGCCTTTTCCCGCACATACATTTCGTTTTGCCGTCTTTGCCTCTTCGTGCATTTAATTTTTGCCTTTTTTAGCGCAGAGATTTTGCCTCGCAGTTCTTGGCCTCCCTTTGCATTTTGTGCCGTTTTGTATTGTCGTGCTTTGGTGTCTACTGCCAGTGGTTTTCTTCGCCTGTCTTCATTTTGAAAGCCAGTTAATGTCGTCGTTTTTTTCTCTTTGTGTTTTGTTTTTAATAAAATTATTTGAACGCTTCCTTTGTTGCTCTTTTTGTCTCTCCTTAGCTGGTAAAGAGCCGCTCGCGAGCTGTGTACCGAGCATACAACTAATTCAAGCAGCCTCACAGCAGGCAAAAAACGGCAAAAATGGGCATGACAAGGCAAAAATGAGCGCATAAGGGCATGGCAAGGCAAAAAGGGCACGAATAGGCAAAAAAGTGCGCGAATAAGCGAAAAAGGGCACGAATAGGCAAAAAACAGCATAATAAAGCAAAAAAAATAGCATAACAAAGCCGAGGCGGATTTTAAACGAATGTTTGAGTGCTAACCACAATGGCTTTTAAAACGATGTTGAGCTATATTCAAGATGAGCTAATGGAAGAAGTAGAGAGTTTGAGGGAACTTGAGAACGAGATTATGAAGACACTCAATCCGAATGAGTGTTCTCTGTCTATAAAATTAAAAGGCTCTATCTGCTTGCACTATACAGAAATATTGGATTGAACGCATGTTGTTGTGTTCGATTTCTTCAGCTTTTCCGTTCCTCTTTCTCTTGTTTTCGCGCAATTGCAAAGACCATATAGAGGAGCAGAACTAATAACTACTTAAAGAGATGGAAGCAGTAACTGCGAGCGAATAAAAACCTAGAGGTTGTGAAACAAAGCTAAAATCTGGCAAAAAGGCAAACATTGCGCGGGTAATTAGAATTGGAAGCAAAAAATGCATGCAAAAAGGTATGTAGCGCAGAAAAGGCGTGTGCAAAAAAGGGCGTGCAGGGCAAAGAGGCAAAATAATGCATGAAGCAAAACGGCAAAAAATGCAAAAAAGGGAAAAACCGGGCAATAAGATGCGCGATGCACGAAGCAAAAAAGGGCACAAAAGGCAAAAAGCTGCGTGTTTGAGCAAATCGAGGCAAAAAGTGCGCGATAAAACTGGACGTTTCTTGTCTTTTAACTTTAAAAAAAATTCTAACGCTACTTATCGTTGTGTTTCTTCATTCCCTTACATCATCTTTCTCTACAAGCAATTAATTCTGAATCAGCATTTCAAGTGCATCCTTGGTGTGTTTTTTTTTCAGACCACAGATAATAAAAAGCACAAAAATGTTATATTTTAAACGTGCTCGTAAGAACACGACACCAGATTTGATCTGTTTTCACGACACCCTTTTTCTATATGAAGTTTTCGTAATCTTTAGAAATTCGAAACGCGATAACAAATTGTTTTTGGGTGCCATTAGTTAAAATTATTTATTGCAAATTTCAGAGCTAAACGACGGTTCACTTTCGAGATATATTGCCAAACCCAGCGTTAGAATTTTTGTTACGCCGCCGTGCACAACATCGTGCGCGAGGCCTAAATCATTTTGTTAACAAGAGCGATGTTTCCTGAGTTTTTAGGAACCCTATGAAGTAAACTTGAAACGCCGTCCTCTGTGCGTGACCAGTCTAACCGAGGCACCAATATTTAAAAAAATATTACCTTTTGTGCGTAACCTGTCGAACCCATAAGGATGTCTCATTTGAGTTAGAAAATAAACTAACTTAAACTACAATGAAAATATGTGCTACTCGTTTAATCAAATGAGAAAGTACTAAGTACTTTCCAAATACGTTACCAGCATGATTACTAAGAACAGATAAGACTGTTATTAAGACCCCGTCCACACTGCTCCAATTCAAACGAAAACGGATACTTTTTGCTCCGGATACGGCTATCGTCCACACTACAACGCCGAAATAACGATCACCGGAAACGGATCATCCGAAAACGCTCTCCAGAGTGGAGCGATTTTAAAACGGAGCTGTTTGAAAACGCTGTTTTCTAGTGTGGACGGGTGAAACGATGCTATGTGAAAACGATGACGTCACCATAGCACACCGACCAATTTGGAGGGCCAACAGGCGCATGCGTTGAGCTCGTTTGAGCATGCGTTCTCGTATGGATACGCGTTGTAGTGTAGACGGGCGAAAACGATACGAAAACGATAAGTGTGGCCGCAAATCTTTTGGAAAACGGAGCAAAAAGTATCCGTTTTCAGTGCGGACGGGGTCTAAATATATTTTCTTGCGGTACGCAATGTAAACAGTGATTGACGTGTTAACAGATATTGTTAGTAATCCTTCGGGAATAGCGTAAAAAACTTGTAATTAGATGCTAGTCATTCGAAGGCATCTCTTTCTTCTAAAGCCTTGATTTCCAGTATTTCCCTATTACTATTATATTAGTGTCAATTATCACCATTCAGCTTCCATAATTGTTGTATTTTCCGACAAGCATAAATAAATGAATGCTCGCTCTACTTGTGTTATTGTTTTAATTAAGTTTAGCTAGAAAATGTTTTATACTCGTTCACGGATGAATAGAGTATAAAACACGCCTTACGCTCTCATGCTAATAATAACTTGGTTGTTGATAAAACAGGTTTCGTATATATATTCTTTAGACGCACGATAAGTTTGGATAAGGTAACTTTTTGAACTCGTACCTCAGGATATGAATATTATTCTTGGTGGCGTTTTATTCTGGAATCAAGTATAAAACAATTTGGCCAGTTGAAAAAAGCAACGAGTATTAGTATTCAACATAAATTCGTTAAAGTACCACAATTACTTATCCTTTCATGTTACTACAACTAAACTTGTAAAGATTATTCTGTATAAATGTTTTTTTTCACAAATTGTCTCCAAAACGAAGTCAAACGCCACAAGCGGTTAGAAACTGGTTTGAAATGTGGCTTTAAGGTCGTTTAATGAGCATGGAAATTTCCAAAACTGAGAGATATATGAGGGAGGTGGTGGTACATTGTAGACGTTCAGGCTTGCAGATACTTTCGAAAAGCCGCTGCTTGATGTTGCGTTAAGGTATGTAGATCAATAATATTACAAACGTCTTCGACATCTTTGTTTATTACAAATTGCGATTGAGGTGTATTACAAATTGCGACGGAGGTGTATTACAAATTGCGACGGACGTTACTAAAACGGGACCCGAGGACCCGAGGAGCGGGGACCCGAGGAGCGGGGACACGAGATGCGGGGACACGAGGAGCGGGGACACGAGGAGCGGGGACACGAGAAGCAGGGACACGAGAAGCGGGGACACGAGGAGCGGGAACACGCGAAGCGAGGACACGAGAGCGGGGACACGAGGAGCGGGGACACGAGGAGCGGGGACACGAGGAGCGGGGACACGAGAAGCGGGGACACGAGGAGCGGGACCCGAGGAGCGGGGACCCGAGGAGCGGGGACCCGAGGAGCGGGACCCGAGGAGCGGGGACCCGAGGAGCGGGGACCCGAGGAGCGGGGACCCGAGGAGCGGGGACCCGAGGAGCGGGGACGCGAGAAGCGGGGACACGAGGAGCGGGGACCGAGGAGCGAGGACGAGTTTCGATGGATTTTTCGTGGAAAACCACACTAATGCGTCCTTAACTGCATACAGAAAAATGAAATAACAGAATCGTTTCTCTAATGTGAGAAAATTAACTTTTGCAAGTTGTTTTAATAAGAGAGCTTAGCAGTAGAAGTGGGATATTTTCATCGGTATGTTTTCACATTCTTCTTGTTAAAATAAAGCCTGCAACTAAAATTATGGATTTCTAGGACAGCATCTTGGCGTTGCAAGATTGGGCGCTGTGGTTGATATGGGTAATACATGTTGAGAGGATTTTGAAATTGGAGGTTGAATCTATCTTGATCGAGTCGAGTGATAATCTATCTTGATCGAGTCGAGTGATAATGTTTTTAAAATTGTCCAATTCCTCGAATGTCAGTGAGACACCAAACTTGGTTGGAACTTTCTTAGTCTCATTCTCCACAAACTTGCGAATATGGACTCTCAACTGCCCTTCGAAATAATTCACAGTGGCGAAATAACCTCGAGACCCGATCTTGTACATAGACTCCATCCTTGATGACGAACAAAAACACTAGGCACGAAGAAGGAAAAAAAAAAAAAAAAAAAAATCCAACAATATGTATCTACCATCACTGATAAGTTTTAGTAATAGTGAAATATTGATTTTACAAAATGTGGAGTAATAGATTTGACTCCGTGTTCTGGTTTAGGGAGTCAACTTATTGCGTGTCAATATTGATTCGTGTGACACTGACTAATTACAAAATTATTGAGCGGTTTTGTCAACCGGACCATTTTCTTTTTTGAAAGAAGCTAGTCAATCGGAAAGTGAGTACAGAATAAGGAATATTGACGTTATTTTAATATCTCGAAGTCGCACAGTAACTGTAATCTCTCAATTATGATTACGCCTCAGGGGATATTTAATGCGTGGCGCGATTAAGGGTGGGATGGTAATATATTTGTGCGCGTGTTCTTTGCAACGCGTTGTGCGCTTTGAAAGAAATATATCATGAGGGTTTTGAAGCTTACGGGTTATCGGATTCATCTTTGTGTTAAAAAAAAATCAATTTTTTATATGTGTTAACAAACGTTTTAGTTTCTCTCATATTCGTTTACAAATGCAAACTTGTACATTTTCTTTCATAGAACATCATAGTCAGATTGTATTATTTACTATAACAGAATTAAATAAGAAAAAAAAAAAAAGTTCAAAGTTCCTTCAGCAGAGTTGCTGAGAAGAGGACAGATCCTCATCCCACTCGACATTGGATCCCTCCGAAACAGGCTGATTGAAGAAGTCAAGGCGACTCTTTACTTGCTTTGTTGGTAGTTCTTCTTTATGTTCCCTTTTTCGCCTTGGAGGCGCCATTGCATTGTTCGCTTCCCTCGTCCCGTTGTCGATGTTTGGTGGTGTCACTTTATCATCAAATATATCGTCTGCATCGGTTATAAACTCGAGACTTGAGGCAATCTCACACAGCATGTTCATATGTTTTTTTAGGTCCATAAGCTCTCGAAAAGTGAGACAAACTCCTCGTCGTGTTGGAAATAGTTTCCCTTGTGTGCCTTTTTGATACTGTCTGATGTGGAATTTTACCTCGTTATTGAACGTACAGACGGAGCTGTAATAACCATTTTCTCCTAGACGGAATAGTTGTTCTCCGCTTTCTCGTACAATGTCTGACGCCATTTTCTTTCTCTTACAACACTTGGATTTTTTGAATTTCAATATTCTACTGACAACGTCATTTTATAGAAACACTTTCAGACTCCCTCTGATACCTAGGGAGTCAAGTGGGTCATGTCACGCCCCCTTAAACCGTTTAGGGAGTCACGATTTCGTGACGCCACTGCTCTCTCTTTTTCAATAGGGAGTTAGGCCTATTTTATTTCATATTAAAATAATGGCCATGTTATTTTATCTCTTTCAGACTCCCTCTTGATACCTAGGGAGTCAAATGGGCCATGTCACGCCTCCTTAAACCATTTAGGGAGTCACGATTGCGTGACACCACTGCTCCCTCTTTTCGAATAGGGAGTCAGGTCGACCCCTCCCTCTTTTTGACTCCCTGACTCCCTGACTCCCTATTTGACTCCCTAAAAAATGATATCGAAAAGACCCTCCTACACTACTAATATATACTGTGGTGTATACTATAATATATATATTAATTTCTCTTTTATCGGAACATAAACCAAGCTATTCCAGCACTAACTACAGTCGTTATATACATAAGATTTTTCTAATGTGATGATATGGATGGTTTAATTTTTACCTTGTTAATAGGTTTCTCAACTGGTTTAACCAAAGGCTTCTCATTTTCAGTATTATGGTGTGGTAGTTTTGTCTTAGGAGGTGTAAAATTATGTTTTATTCCCGCTTGTTTCGTTTCTTGATTTATATTATTAACACCAAAACCCATATCACTAGTTGCTTTTAATAGTTTTTTATTATATCCTATTACACTTTCTGTATTTATAATTAGATTCGAAGGTAGTAACCAAACACCCTCAGCAATAGCTAAATCAAGTCTCAACTTAGCCTCTTGTACTGCTAATTGATATCGTTGTACTGATTCAACGATATTATTTTCAATAACTGTTGATTCAAACAGTGTTAAAATTCCTGTTGAGTTTCTTGAGATGAACCGCTATTTCCAATAATACTACTTCTTGTACTAACTTGCGACCCTAGGATGCAATATACGAATGCTTCAATACTCCTGTTTAATCTACCTAGTCCCGCTTTTGAGAGGCCGTGGGATTGTATAGGGGTGAACCAAGAATATTGTTTTCCACCATGGCTATCGTTTCTGATAAAACTAACTAGCTTACCATTATTTTTAGTACCTCCTTCATCAGAAAATAAATTTAATTTATCAGGCCATTTATCAGCCTCCTTGTCATACCCACGAATAACATGTACATTGCGATAACCTTCCCCAGGATAGTCTAAAAATATATCACCCAAACCATGGTTACGCCCCCTGTATATCTAAAATCAGGGTTACTAGGCAAACCAAATTCATGACACAACCTTTGGAATACTACCTTGTTATAGGTGTATTCGTTTGATCAAATACCATATCATCAGGCAGTTGACAACCTATTTCATATAATATTCTCCGTATTGTGAAATAAACATGGAATTTTATAAAACCTTATACCACAGGAGGGTATGATTTAGCTTCATGCAAGCTTATACCGCAGCCACTTGTAGCACACCAAACAACAAAATTAAGCTGTTGTGTCCAATAATTGTAATCAGGACCTCGTAACCATCTTCTTGACTGCTTAGCGGAGTTGAATGTTATAGTAGTCTCTTTGAAATATCACGCATATCAGCTGTGAATTTTTGATTTTGTGATACGTAGATATCGAGATTTGTTAACAAATTGGATATATCCGACCCAGCTAAATTAAAATCAATTGCAGGTATTGGGTATAATTTATTTGTTAACTGCAAGCTATCAGGAAAAGACTTTTTTATTCCAAGGTCTGTATCTAATCTAATCTTCCAGTCACTTGGTATATTACTCATCCATGTCTGTCCTGTTAAATCATCATAACTCATAACTGTGAGTCTGTTATATTTCCAGTAGATATATCCACCATAGCTATCAGAAACAAAATGAAACTTTGTTAAATCAGCTCTAGGGTATCTCTTTTTGAATTCGTCTAGTAACATATATATAATATACATATCAGTAGTTTATATATTTTTCCTTTGTATATCGGTTTTTTATATATACATCTGTTATATGGTGTGCGGTCAAATGATATTTTTAGCGTACGTTCTTTGAAATCTCTTCTAACATCTCTTTTCGAATCTGTGTGCGGAGGTCTGATATATTGGGTCCTTCTTTTTTTTCATCATTCATGTATTTCACTCTAATATCCTTTTTCATACTATGGTATTTTGTTGCCTCGTTTATTATTAATGTAAACTCTTCATCAGATATTTTATTATCAGAGAGAGCTTTTGAAATGATACCTTCCAGTGTGTTTACTTTTGCCCTAGCTAGTTGTGATGTTTTTTCATGCTTAGATATCTTTTTCGATAATTTTACACCAGCTGTCGTGCTTATAACTCCGAACAAAGCGGCTATTCCACCTATAGGACCACCAACAACAGCTCCAAAGCCTGTAAGTGACAGAGCCAAAGCAGTTCCTGATAGAATAACAGATGTTCCACCTGTTGACCAAACAACTATTTTTCTCAATCTGCTGTACTTTTTTGCATATTCTCATAATGCTTGATTTCATTTTCAAGGTTTTGCAATACCTCACATGATTTTTCGAGTCTAAAATTGTCTCCATTCTCTGTGGGTAATTGTGGATAAAGTTCGTTGTATTCCATATTATATATTAAAAGTGTGTTACTTTTAAATTGATTATAATCAGTTAATTTTTAAAATCAGGCTTTCGACCTTTGATATCAAATAGTTTTATTGTAAAATAATTTAACACAGTGTTGACAGAAACAGGAATGCTAGCATAGTCTTTGGATGGTATAATTGCTAATAGTGTACTTATTGTTAGTGTTAACTCTGTTCCCTGGTTATTTGTATTTGTGTATGATTTATGTCTATCTAGAATATCACAGAATAACATCAGAGGTTTATCTGGTATCCACCTTATTGGATATAACTTACTTGGTAATATTTTTTCAGGAACACCCAACTTTTTGCTAGTTGATCAGATAACAAGATATTAACAGTCTTATTCGAAATAAAATTCTTTCCATGACTATCTATAATAATTCCGAATTTATTACCTTTCAACCCATGTACAAATGCTTGCTGTAATGTAACAGGGTGTAATCACCTGCTGGATGGTTTGTAGTGTTTCCTTCTCATTATTCTCTAATTTCTTGTAAACATATTGATCTTCACTAAATCGTACCCAAGCTGTAGGACCATAATAGCGGAGCTCCTGCGCGGGCCGAAGGCCCGCGCAAGCGGAGCACCATACCTAAGGGAAAAACGTATAGTATACTATCGAGTTGATTTTTGAACGTCACGGGCATTATGGATCATTTTGATGACGTCATTGATGACGTAAGGGCACGTGACTTTGGTGTAGAGTTCCTCTTATGGTCTTTGAAACTTTGTCCAAGTTTGGCTTCTATAGAAGCTTCCCTTCGGGAGATATGATTTTTCTTTATTTTTCTGGTATTAAACCTATAGCGTACGCCGTCCGTCCGTCGTCCGTCCGTCCGTCCGTCCGTCCGTCCGTCCGTGTACACATGGGAACCCTGTGGTATGCAAAGAAAAAATTATATCTCCCCAAGGGAACATGCTAAGACAACCATACTTGGAATATTTTGTCTATGCCACAAGGGGGGTGCTGTAACACGGACACGTGATGTGACGTCATCGATGACGTCATCTATGCTTGAAAAATCAATATCTCGTGCAAGACTCTAAACCAACCAAACTTGGGTAATGTAATCCAGGTGCGGGTTGTACAAAGGTGGATTAAATTTAAACCAGGTTTAGTTCTGAACCACTTTCGAGCAACTGGACCCAGGTCACCAGATGAGCGAAATGAAGTGGTCACGTCATGTGACGTCATCGATGACGTCATCTATGTTTGAAAAATCAATATCTCGTGAAGGGAAGACTCTAAGACAACAAAACTTGGGTAGTGTAGTCTAGGCCAACAGATAAAGCAAAATGAGGTGGTCACGTGATATGACGTCATCGATGACGTCATTTATGCTTGAAAAATCAATATCTCGTGAAGGGAAGACTCTAAAGCAACCAAACTTGGGTAATGTAATCCAGGTCACCAGATGAGCGAAATGAAGTGGTCACGTGATATGACGTCATCGATGACGTCATCTATGCTTGAAAAATCAATATCTCGTGAAGGGAAGGCTCTAAAGCAACCAAACTTGGGTAATGTAATCCAGGTCAACAGATGAGCGAAATTAAGTGGTCACGTGATATGACGTCATCGATGACGTCATCTACGCTTGAAAAATCAATATCTCATGAAAGGAAGACTCTAAACCAACCAAACTTGGGTAATGTAATCCAGTTCACCAGATGAGCGAAATGAAGTGGTCACGTGATGTGACGTCATCGATGGCGTCATCTATGCTTAAAAAATCAATATCTCGTGAAGGGAAGACTCTAAGACAACCAAACTTGGGTAGTGTAGTCTAGGCCACCAGATGAGCAAAATGACGTGGTCACGTGATATGACGTCATCGATGACGTCATATATGCTTAAAAAACCAATATCTCGTGAAGGGAAGACTCTAAAGCAACCAAACTTGGGTAATGTAATCCAGGTCACCAGATGAGCGAAATGATGTGGTCACGTGATATGACGTCATCGATGACGTCATCTACGCTTGAAAAATTAATATCTCATGAAAGGAAGACTCTAAACCAACCAAACTTATGTAATGTAATCCAGGTCACCAGATGAGCGAAATGAAGTGGTCACGTGATGTGACGTCATCGATGACGTCATCTATGCTTGAAAAATTAATATCTCGTGAAGGGAATACTCTAAAACAACCAAACTTTGGTAGTGTAGTCTAGGTCATTAGATGAGCGAAATGAAGTGGTCACGTAATATGACGTCATCGATGATGTCATTTATGCTTGAAAAATTAATATCTCGTGAAGGGAAGACTCTAAAGTAACCATGTAAACCATGTACACATGGGAATCCCTTTCATTCACACAGAAAATTTTATAACCAGGAGCTCCGCTTTTAGCCAGTGGCTAAATCTATATATTAGCTCAAAAGTTGTATATCCTTCACGTTTGATAAAGGAGGATCGAGATATATCCTAGTCTCTGGTGATCTCATCGCTATTGTTAAGATTGTTGTCATATGATACATATTATCGTTTACCTTTTATACGGTTTACCATATATGCTACAATACCAAGAATAAGAACCCAAGCATTTTTAGCTAGGAAACCAACCACTTCACCTGCTGTCTTGAATACAAATGACGCTATAGTACCAATCATACCAGGGAGTAGATCTCCAAGCTTTTTACCTATTGCTTTCAAACCGTTACCAACCCTTTTGGCTATAGTTGATAACCCCTTTGATAAGTTAGAGATAATTACTCCGATAGTAGTTCCCACAGCTAACAACACCGCTGTCACCGTAAAACCATGCTTTTTGAATATACGCTTAACCCGATCTCGTAGCGACATCCTTTCTTCTAGTGCTTCCCGTTCTTCCTTTAATTCTGATATTTTCTCTTGAGCCTCAGTTATTTTATCTTGAGTATTTTTTATCTCATGGTCTATTTCTGTTGTATCTTCAATACTCGTATATCTAGCTCTTCGTGTTACTATGAAACGATTTTGGAGTGAATTGACTCAAAGCATCTTCCAAACAACACGCAAGACTATTACTCGACAACTGAGGAAGTTCATTTGCTGTGGATTACTGGATTCTTTGCCAGGTGAGTGAATGTTTTGAAAGTTCGTGACATGAAGTGCCTGGAATGTGTCCTATTATCGGTAATCGATAGAGGTCAATTTCCGCGCTGTGAAAGTTCGGGATTTTAATTGCCTCAAAATTTTATTTGATAAATCAGAAGAAGAAGGATAGATCTCTTCCCGGGATATTAAATATTTGAGAAATCCGCGTCTCATCGGAGATATTAGCCATCGATTTGGGCCTTGATAAAATAGACGAAAAAAATGATAATTATTCAAAAATCCATAAAATATTTATTTTTTAACGGAAATGGTTGACAAACCACTTGAATGAAAGCTTATCTTGTCGTCTTTAAGGATATGTGTTTATTACTTGGGTCCATTTAGCACGTATAGGAGTTTTTCGCGATCTTTTGAATTAGGTGAAACATGCCCCGAAATAGCGAGTTTGCTCGGGAAAATCACTTCCGTCGTCGTTCCCGAAAAATATTTATCTGATCGACCTGAAATTTTCACAGCATTAATCCTTCATGTAGGCCTAACTTTTGACCAAATTTGAGCGATTTTGTAATTTCGCATTTTGACGCTGATCTGTGATATTTACAGACAGGCGCTCTTAAATTCGATGCATAGACCTGAGTAATGTTTGTGACAATTTTGTATTATAAGATCTGGATGTCCTTTCATATATCCCTTTCGATAGGATGCTATGCGTTTGGCTGACGTATCTTGATTCTCTCCTAAGCCTGCTGTTATAAAAGCGGTTGGAAAAAATCGTTTGATAAACCCAACAACTTTGGTATGCAGGTCGTATTCATCTTCTATTTTGAATGTTAGTGTCTTAGGGTTGTTAAACCTTCTATAGTATCCATACTTTCTGATAGATGGGAGTACCTCAGAGAATATCCAATCTTGGAAAATTTTAGCAGACTCTAGTTTTGAACCAAATATCAGAGAGTATAGGCCTGGTTCTTGAATAAAAACCGTTTCAGGTTGTATTCCTTTAGGCCCCGTCGTTTTGACGGCCCTTAATGATTTAAATAAAATTTTATATTTTTCATCAACATGTTTTCTTAAAGCTTGATCAGTATCATTATATCCAAGAGCTAACGTGATGTCTTTCCCTTTAAAGTAGATATTTTGCTTGCTGTCAATATATGAACCAATAGATAGGTTCAAACTTTTGTTTTCAAATTTCTTTTCAACTAGTGTCATTATTATATATTGAATATATAGTAATGTATCCTTAAGCCTTTTTCATTTATAAATATCTGATGTCTGACCTGACCCGTTGATTTGACGGGGTAGGTATTTTTATCCTTTTCATCAACATGTTTTCTAATCACATCATCAGTATCCTTATAACTAAGAGCTGCTGCAATATCTTTTAGAGGTCCCTGTTTTAGAGCCCCCTTAATGATCTCACTTACAATAATTTAGAAGCAACATAGCCGATACCAAGCATACCACCAGCAACATAAACCATTTCATAGCGGAACTCCTGTGGAGCCCCATTGGCTAATGTGTGAAAAAAAAATTAAAAAAAAAAATTTAAAAAAAAAATTAAAAAAAAAATTAAAAAAATAAATAAAAGTAACCCATCGAGCTGTATTCAAGTGGTTGTATTTTCCGTTGGACAGCCGCTGGTGTACCGTCGGCTTATTTCTGAGTGCGTACACGGTCTGTTGCCATGGGTTACGATATTCACTTTTCGCCGCGGCCCTTGTGCAAGTCAAGATTTCGTCCGCCATCTGCAGTTTCTTGTAGCTTGTATCATTGTTATTGGCCACAAAACTTTGAAAGAACTTTCGGGCATGTTCGGAAAAGATACATGAAGCCTTTGGGTTACCTGTCTTTGGTTGCTGGCAGAATGGACTGGGATCAGGGAAGGATGAGTATTCGATAAAGTGGTTTATTCAGCCGGGATCATACCAGAAAGAAATTAAGTTAAGAGGTTTAAAATCAAGCTATGAATCATTTTAGATTGCAAAAACAAGGAAAATAATTTGCAGCTTTGTTACGGCTCAAGCACGGAATAAATTTAATTGGCATAGACACGGAATTCTCACGGAATTTAGCCAGCCTTTGCAGTTGGCTTGTTCAAGAAAAGAAAACATGTCGCTCGAACTGTTAGGAGAAAACTCAATATGTGTACATGGAAAGAACAATGTACGACTCGCTTCTCAAGGTCATCCTTGGAGCTGAATAAGTTTCTAACGACAGAAATGCTTTGGCATCAAGATTCCTTCAAGAAGAAAAGATACGATATTCAGGTAAGTTTTCAAGTAACTTAAGTTAGTTCCAAAGTTGAGTGCTTTGCTCATCTCTTTGCTTATAGGGCGCATGTTCTCCATTGAAAATGCAACACATGAATCTCTAGGATATCAATCATATTTAAACTACTCTATCTATACTTCATATCCCTTGTACTTGCAATACGATAATTGTAAATACACATTGGAATCATGTCTTTAATTTTACTATTGGAAATTAGACTTAATTAACTCAATATTTGAAGTTTGGCTTTGTGGATGAGACTACATGTGTTTTGGTGAAAACGTTTTTGCTGAAAAGGGGTGCTTGAAATCATAGACAGAAATCAATAATGATTGAATGTAACATTGTATCATGATAATACAGCTTAAAGTTGGTGGCCAGCATCACAGCCAGCTGAAAGACAAAAGCATTTTGCACTCTTTTAATCCTCTGGTAATGTCATTTTTTGTCAACAGAGATCAGGCTAAGACATTTATTTCTTAGGCAGTTTGCTAGAAAATGCAAGGGATTTTCTCTGCTCACATGAATAACAAAGTTCCCAGGCACAACAGGCTTTGGCAATAAAAACAATCCGCACAACCCCTGGACATTTGCTACAAGCTAACTTTGCATTTATGGAGCGTGGGAGAAAAATTGCTCACATTTCCTAATAAGCTGCCTTCAAATAAAGAAAATGTCTCGGCCTGAACTCTGTTGACAAAAAAATGTTATTACAACAGTAAATACTTTAAAACAGTGGAAACATGTTTGTCTTTCAGTTGGCCAAGACGCTTTTATTCACTCTACATTTTTTTATTCCAATCTTGTAGATCTCATTTCTACAAGCTAATTCTAAAGAAACAAAGTTCTAACCCTACCTACAGACAAATAAAAAAAATCATTTGGGTCAGGACTTTTTTCCCCGCAAGCAGATTACCCCTGATGGACATTTTGCACATTACCCCAGGGTAAAACCAAACAACCAATCTGACTCCGAAGGGGCAGGGAGGAATGCTTGTGCACATTTTCTTATTTACTTCTACCTGGAATATGCTATTATGCAAAAGATACTATCATCTTTCTTTTTTCTTGCATGGGTCTTACAGGAACGTCAACTCTCCCGGTTTTGCCAGGCATCTCAAGAGTTTTCACTTCGTTTCCCGGCAAAAATTCAAGATGACTGCCATACATTTACTGTATTTCTCCCGGGAATATTTCAGGAAATTTAGCCATTTCAAGACAATCTCCAGATTTTTAAAGTCCCTGCATGGTTTGCCGTCCCTGGTCTTAGAGATTCCATGAAATGAATGATTTTCTGATTTTCTTGCTAGAGGTCTGGAATCTTAGAATTCAGACTTAGGTTAAGATTTGTCACCACACTCTAAATTTTCTGTGGAATTTTAAATAATGCTGTTTCAAGGACTTTAAAGTTACTTTAAGGTATCAGTTATGGTATTTGATGATCCAGCCCCCCAAGCCAGTAAATTTCTTTTACTGACTTAAGGTTACTTAGCTGTAGGTATCCCGTTTGACTTTGATTTTTTTCAGTTCTCAGGTGCTGATGCTTAGGGCTGGTTCACAAATGAATTGCAACACAAGGTGCAAGAAGGTAGCCAAGACTTTTTCCAGGGCATCAGCTAACCCATCCTGTAACTCTAGACTCCATTTTCACTAAGCACTGTGAAAAAACCCCTGGAATTTAAGAGGTCATATCTAGCCTGCGTGTGTGGCTTGGTTCATATAAACAAAAACAGACCACCTTTCCAGAAGTATTTTTGTAACAATCTTGTAACAAAAAAAAAAGAATGCAACTCATCAAATCACAAGGATAGCGTACTCAAACTCTTTCCTTTTTGTTGTTCGCATAATTATGAAATCCCATGTACAAAAAAGCAAAATTTCAAAATACTTTGTGATTATTTGTAGTTATACTTTCAACTAGACCATGAATTTGTACTTATTGTGCGACTACGTCAACCGGGCCATTTTGTAAGAAGTTAGCCAATCAGAAAGCAAGTACAGAACAAAGGATCTCCACTTTCTTGAGATTTCAGACATCGAAATATTCACTTTTCTCTAAAAATTGTGGAAATTATGGCAGAAATAACTTCAAAACACTTAATTACTCATCGTCAGATGTATTGCAGGTATTAAATTTGCTTAAAATGGTTTGAATCTCTAAATGACAAACTTTTTACGGGATGGCCCGGTTGACGTAGTCGCACAGTAATCAGTATTGTGATTCAAACATGCCTCCTTTTTAGACATTGAACCAAGCGTCCTGTGCTTTTTGTCTGCCTTGTTTCCAGGTTCTTGACCGTGAAAAACACAGTGGAAAATGTGCATACCATCCTTTCTCACGTGTATCTGAATTCTAGTTGAGTTTTAAGTTTTCTAGGCCAATAGAAATATCAAAAAACTTACTGGAATTCCAAATATGGTATACAGATATTTCCTTATAAGGAAGTTGGAGAAAGTCGACACTTTTTCAAGGGAACTATCTTGATATGTTATTCCAAAGCAGGATCTCACTTTATAGTGGGTGAGAGGGCTATGCTCATTTTTCTGTTGGTAGTTTTTCATTTACTTTTACTTTAAGGAAGCATTCATTATTTATGCCAGGGGGTGGGCTGGCAATTATTAAGGGGGCCCATGTTAAATTTGGCACATTCAAGTAGGGGATCACCAGAAGATATGAAAACACTTGTGAGGGGTCATCTACATTTTCTGGCAGCAACGTTATGTTAATTTAACATATGGATACAAGAGGTTACACACCTGTAATTACAACAAACTGTTTATGCACGCATCAGGAAATGTCTTAAAAATACTGGTTGTTGTCTACTTGGTATGTAGATGTCCCAACATTTCTTCCTGATCTAAAGGGGGGGAGGGGGCTATCATTATCATAAAAAATGCCTGAAGGGGTTTTGAGGTTTTTATTGACACTTTGAGGGGGGTCAAGTTTTTTTTTGGGCTGAATGAAAAATCTTGCCAGCCCACCCCCTGGCATAAATAAGAATGCTCCCTACCAGAACAATGCTTAAAACTGGATTTAAACCATTGCTCACTGGAGTTCCAGTAAATCCCCCTACAAGGATATATACTTAGATATATTTTTTATTTGAACTGTAAGAAATAATAATGATTTACTTGGCAAAACTCCAATAAATATAAAGAAATACATTAATTTTTGCCTATTTTTGATTGTTTAATTTCACTTATTTGTTCAAAGGGGGGGTTCAAAGGCTTGTCATGATGGAGTGATTTTGCAAAGTAGTTCTTCTTGTTCTGTTTTGGTCGCCCATACAAAATTTTGCTATGTTTTCGGATATTTTCTATTAATTTTAGTAACATTATTCTTGTGATGCATCCAAGGGGGCCATTTGACATAAATTGATTTTGGTTTTGATTTCTATGGTATGGAAGAGTTCATATAGTTTGGTAGGATAAAATTGCTCTTCCATTTCAGTTCTTTTTTTTTTTCTAACACCTGCTTTGTCTCCCGTTTTCGATCCATAGGTCATGGAAGGGCATTGGAAATCCCAGAGGGGTGAGGGTGGGGAGTCAATTTATTTTCTTTGGAGGGATGAGGGGAGGGGGTCTCCTGTCAACAACCTTCTGTGTGGGGGGATATTTTCTGGAAATGTCTGGTTCCAGATTATCCATACCCCCCTTCTTCTTGTTCTGTTTTGGTCGCCCATACAAAATTTTGCTATGTTTTCGGATATTTTCTATTAATTTTAGTAACATTATTCTTGTGATGCATCCAAGGGGGCCATTTGACATAAATTGATTTTGGTTTTGATTTCTATGGTATGGAAGAGTTCATATAGTTGGGTAGGATAAAATTGCTCTTCCATTTCAGTTCTTTTTTTTTCTAACACCTGCTTTGTCTCCCGTTTTCGATCCATAGGTCATGGAAGGGCATTGGAAATCCCAGAGGGGTGAGGGTGGGGAGTCAATTTATTTTCTTTGGAGGGATGAGGGGAGGGGGTCTCCTGTCAACAACCTTCTGTGTGGGGGGATATTTTCTGGAAATGTCTGGTTCCAGATTATCCATACCCCCTATACAAAGGGATTGGAAATTCCGTCAATTTACTTGATCTTTTCCTTACAAATACTGTATTTTTCTTTGGAAATTACATAGAGGGGGTATGGATATTTTTTGGAAACACATGATTATGATTATGATTTTTATACTTCAGTACAAATTTTTAAGGTTTTTTTTTCTGACTTTTCTGACTAGGATTCTGTTAGGGGTAGTTAGGAAACTCAGTATTATTAAGCAACTCTTTTCAAGCAAAAACAATCTTCAGATGTTTAGGTTTTGCCAGATTTCTAGGATTCTGTAATGGGAAGTTATGTATCTCTGGGGTTAAAATACATGTCCACAATACACAGCTCTTCAAATTCCATTTGTCCAACAAGCACCCCCACCCAATTGATATGGGTGAGTGCTCGACCTTGACTTTTTTGATCACTAGTCCCATCAGGACAAGTAGCACAGAAAAGTTACTTGCCTTAGCCAACTGGCTTATCAATTATAGTCCATTATAGTCTAGTCGCCAGGAGGGGTCCCCATGCACCCCCTGAAATCATTTTCTAATTAGTACCATCAGAAGCCAGATAACGTCCGATTAATTGCTCTATTTCACTATGACGTCATGGTTTGTTTACATGGGCAAGATACCTGAAACTTGGTTCAAATAAAAGTTCCATTCGAACATCATGAATGGCATTTTTTTCATCATGTTTTGGTCATTTCTAAATGCTGCTGCTGTCCCAGACTCGTACCCGTCGCTAGGTTGTCAAATCAGTCGTCAAATAACTGTTTTGCTGCTCTCTAGTAGAAAAGTCGAGGGACGCAGGGGATTATGGGAAGGATTGGCGCGGCGCGCAATGCATTGTGGGAAGGGCGCCCGGTCCACAATCCATTGCGCGCCTTGCGAAATCTTCCCACAATGCATTGCGCGCCGCGCTAATCCTTCCCATAATTCCCTGCGTTCCTCGACTTTTCTACTATAGCGACCTTCCCATAATTCCCTGCGTTCCTCAACTTTTCTACTATAGCGACGGGCTGCCTCGTACCCAGGCGTCTCAGGTGTGTCAAAAAAGGGCAAAAACCCGCGGGCGATCCGCGAAAGGAAAAATCTCGAGGCGCGCAATGCATCACGGGAAGGCTTGGGCGCTGTCGCAAAGGACCACGGGAAGGACCCTTCCCATGATCCCCTGCGCACTTCACTCGCTACTAGTTTCGCTCGGCCGAAAATCCGCTGGAACGCGCCTGGGTACGAGGCAGAGCGACGGGTACGAGTCTGCTGCTGTCCCCGCTGGCGACTATGATTCATAGCGCAAAAACAATAGAGTGTTTTGATATGACGTCATAGTGAAATAGGGCAATTATTGTCAGAAATTTGCTATAATATTATTGCATGTATAACAATTAGTCGTTCTGTAAGAGGTATAAACATTGGAGTTCCGCTTTTAGGCAGTGCCTAAATCTATATATTACTTCTTCTGTGCAGATGATGGTTTATAATAATTGTTAAACTGTGGCATTTGCAAATGGATCTTTTGATTATGAGCTTCATTATACAATTTTAACGCCTCATCCGTAGATCTCATATTATTGCTTGCGATTTGTTTATTCTTGTACCTTTCTGTTTGCCAATCTATGAGTTTCTGTCTATTTTCTTCAAATATTTCATAATCATGTTGATACTTTTCAACCGCTTTATCATGTCTAATACGTTCTTCATCCGTGTTGTTACCAGTAAGATATCTAGCTAAATAATTTCCACCGATGAAGCTTGTAGCATTTAACACCGCTCCTCCTATCATCAATGCAATAGTCGCCATTTATATTATAATATATATATTACACTTTTATACCGAGTTAGGAAGAATCTTCTGAGCCTCTAGATAATCCTTGAGATACAAACTAGCACCAAGAACCAACACCCATTTACCATAGTTTGTTATATTTGGAGATGGATCTCCAATAAATTGCTCTTTCAAAGTTTTTCGACCGACCCAACCTACACCAGCACACAGCCCGACAATTACGGCTGAATCCATAAATTTTTTCACTACTTTGTTTTCAGTTGACATATAATAATATCTATACATATCGTTTTAAATCATTTTTTATTTATTATTCCATACCTATTTTCGGTACTGGAAATTTAGATGGTTTAATAATAGGTTTTTCATCTACATGAGGGGGTGCTTTCAATTCGATTTTATCCTTATCATGCTTTCTCCATCTATAGTATAAATCAAAAACTGTAAGACTGATTCCTACAAAACTGATAACAGTAGTAAGTGAGATTTCTGGCATCCATTCAGATATTATATTATCTTTTTTCATAGCTTCCTTAGCCTTTTTATGGTATTCTGCTAGCCTTCTTCCAGCTTCTACTTTTTTAGGATCCTTCTGCTTTTTCTCTTTTATAGCTTCTGATTCCCTAGTTATTGTTCAATATTTTCTGATTCTGTCGACATATATATTAAGTATTTCTTAATATATATTTATATCAATTAGGATATTTCAAGAGGTTGCTTAACAGTTGCTCAACAGTTTCTTAACAGATGCTCAAGACTGCTCAAGAGGTTGCTTAACAGATGCTTAACAGATGCTTAACAGTTGCTCAACAGTTTCTTAACAGATGCTCAAGTCTGCTCAAGAGTTTCAACAGGTTGCTCAAGAGTATTATTACTAAATTTGATATGTTTACCGATTTGTATCAAAGCACTTGCAAGAGCTACCATCCGGCCGCCTTTTAGTACACAATAACCAGCATATTCGGAAAGCTCTTTTCTAAGTAAATCATCATTTCGAAGATCGTTGCATAATTCTTTTTTATCATCTATAGGACATACATAGGAAATAACTTCTGATGCGCCTTGTAACCCTGTATCAACCAAAGAATTAGTAACCTTATTTCCCATTACAACCTGATACCGATTATAATATTTTTCAACATCCTTGATTGATAGCCTCTTAACATCACCAAGAGACAAATCCATACCAGTGTATTCATGCGTTGTTCCCAATACTGCAAGAATGCATAACGATTCCCTTTTTTCATCAACCTCTTTTGTATCTACATCCTTCTTCTTAGTAGCTTTTGGCTTCTTTTTAATAGGTGGCTTTTCTACTATTATGTTATCTACGTTTTCAATATAATCTTCTACTATTGACATATATTATATTATAATCATATATTATTTAAATCATTTGAATTTGGAAGCTCAATATAACAATTATACGGATGCCTCATACACATACATATTCGTGAATATTTTTCTGATTTTAATAATTTCATATACTTTTTCCTATCCTCAATATCAAGATCACCTCCATAATCATCGAATAATGTCTTCATGCTTACATTAGATGGATTATAGAATGAAACCAAGCATGCTATATTCTCTCTGAAGGCTTTTGCTATAGATGTTAATTGTTGAGTTAAGACCCATACAGAGATACCCTCATGCCTCCCACTAAAAGCAAGATCGATAAAATTATTAGATCTTTGTTTTAGATCCTTTGAAAAGCACAATCATCGAGTATTATCAATGTATTTGTACCAGTAAATAACTCCTTACAATAAGATAAAGTTCGTTAATTTCATCTATTGAATCTGCATCGGTTGAAACAACTATAAACCGTTTATCACCATTAGCAAACCCTTGATAGGTTTTATTTTTTGTATAAGTTGGACATATAAGCACTATATATTCAAACTTGAATTTAAATGGACCTCTAAGCTGTTCTATCAAATATCGTGTCTTCCCGCTGTTTGTACAGCCCACTATTAGGCAGTGAAACGGTAATTTATCCGCTAACTCTTCCATATATTATTACTAATACATTATACTCTTAAGACTGCTTCCCATGATTTCCATTAGAGCGTCTGCAATCACATACATGTAACAAGTAATAGTTCCAGAACCGGAAGCTGTTCTTTTCATCTCAAGGTGAACCCCGTCCCGTGTACAAGCAAGTTGTAGGCCGTTGCCATGTATTAAATCATCATGATATGTTCGTAAGTCTATCCACAATGCAAATTTATCATTATAAAACTCCTTGATTGTTATATTATCACTAACTCCAAACCGTTTAACAACTGCATCATAAAAATCTGAGGTTTCCATACCTTTACTATATAGAGGGTTTGGTACACCATCGATGTTTATTTTAACACTTGTAATACTTGGATTCGTAAAACTTTCACTATCCCTACCACCTGGAGTATGAGGTATTGTAAACAGCATTAGGATGCCTGACATCGACCTACGAGGGATGTTAATATTCTCATTTAATATGCTATCCGTCCCTTTGGTAATCGTGAACGTTTTTTGAAGAAAAATATTTTCGTAATAGAACCCTTTTCCAACTTGGTAAGCGCTTTTTACCTCATTTGCAAGGTAATCACTTGAAATACTCTGGTATTCTAGCTCAAGATTGGAAGTAGCATATGTATATGGCTTTGTTTTATCAGAAGTGATTGTAAGATCCTTCGATTCAGGAAGTGTGATCTCAAAAATGAGACTCTGATCTAGCGCCCTTGGTTAGAAGACCCCATGATTGTCTATAATTGGATGCTCTAGTGGAAGTCTATATTTTGTTTTATATATTGCTGCTAGAGCCACTTCTGATGCATCCGTACTAACTTTATCACCAGCACCAGCTCTCAGTTTACACATGTTGACACTGGAAATTCCTTGTTTGATTCTGTTTTCTCGTTCTTTTTTGCTAAGATGAAGATCACTGTATAGTTTATATCAATCGTATCTATTTGTATCCTGTACTGTCTCTCCACCAACATGTATTTTATATCTTGATTTCAAGCATGCTGTTAGATTGTTGACAAATCTGTTATTAGCATGCTTTTCCGTGTTAGATTGAGCAATGTTAAACGTCAGCGCTATGCTATTTGGGACAATAACCACATTGTCTGCTAGCTTTGGTAGGTGGACATATAATGTCTCCCCAGGTTGTGCTTTGTTTGGGTTCATAGTCACACGGTTCAAACATGTCTCTGATTTCAGTCCAAAAGGTTGTTTATATTCCCTATTTGGATTAATCTTATCTGCTATTGATGTCATATAAATAATAAATAGTATTATACTTTTATATAATAATGGAGAAAATATATTACTCAACTGAGGGTTACTGGAAAGGTAATTCAGCTGTTGGAAAATTAGCTGAGAAAGCAAAAGTTAGCGAATCAGTTGCTAAGCAATGGCTTCAGAAGCAGGCAATATGGCAAATATATCTACCAAAACCTGATTATATTCCTAGACCATGTTGGACTATTGATAAACCAAATCAGATACACCAAGCAGACTTATTATTTCTTCCACATGATACTATCAGACGAAAGACTTATAAGTACGCATTAGTAGTTATTGATATAGCTAGTAGATACAAAGATGCTGAGCCACTAACCTCAAGAGTCAAATGAGGTATCCAAAGCTTTCACAAAGATATACTCAAGAAAGTTAAATTTTCCTAGTACAATAATTGTTGACCCAGGAACGGAGTTTAAGGGAGATGTTACTAAGCTTATGAAAAAACATAATGTGACCATTCAACGGTCAGAAGCTAATAACCATAGAGCTCAAGCCTTTGTAGAAAGAGCAAATAGAACACTGAGTGAGAGGTTATTCACACATCAGTATGCACAAGAAATGATTACTGAGGATCGATCAAGAGAATGGGTAAAACGTTTGCCGGCTGTTTTGAAATCAATAAATAATGAAAAGATACGAATAACTGGTAAAAAACCTATAAATGGAATAAAAATGGAAGAAATGGAATTAAATGAAATGGAATATAAACGTCCTGTTGGACTGGATGAAAAACGATTACCACAAGGTGTAAAAGTCAGATACTTATACGCTGATGGTGAACAAGAAGGTGGAGATAAGCGTCGTGCCACTGATCCTATATTTTCAATTGATATGTATAATATATCAAGAGCTGCTGTATCAGTTGGTCAACCTGTATTGTATTACCTTTCTAATGGCGCGCCGAAAAGATCTTTCGTTAGAGAGGAATTACAAGTTGTTCCAGATGATACCCAGCTACCTCCTGATAGCGTTTTAAAATAGTTTGCTTGACTTCTTTGGTTTATCAATTTTTTGCTTGGAAATTCTATCATAATTATCTATTCCACCGTGATATCGTCTTATAAAATCTTCTTTTCATGATCATACATGTATTCATCAATATTTCTATAGCCTATAGCTTCCGTATGAATATCAGCACTTAGAATATTCCGTTTGTCATCATCCCGTGATAATGCAACTTTGTTTACCGTTTCTGTGTATATCTGATGCTTATGACTCCTGATAACATTCATCTTTCTCATATGTTGTTGTCCTTCAAATAAGCAATTTTTATAATCATCAAATGTTATACTCGATTTCACAACCAAGCGTTTAATACCTTTGCATCTTTTTCCAGTCTGTTCATCATCTCTTTTATAACTATATAGCTTAGCTCTCAGGCCTATAAATTCCGTTATTTCTACTTCAGGCACTTCATCCTTGAACATACTTATTACCTTTTTATTAGTTCTATATTTGATTCCTGGATGATATTCTGAATAGTTGGATGTATCAATTTTGTTTTAATATCTCCCTCAATATCTTTGTAATAATCCTTTGTCTGTATCTCATACATCAAACTATCTGTGTCTGTAAATAGGAGATTTGCTTTGTTTCCATATTTTGGTTTGATATAATTGTAGTGAAAGTCATACATAAGATTCTTCGATATATCTAATATACTCATACCTACATATATTGGTTTGTTAAATATCAATTCTGTTTTTCCCATGTGTATAGCTACCAAGTTTTCTGAAAATATTGTTCGTCTCTTATAATTTGGTTGACATACTAATTTACTAGCTTGGTTTTCATCTGTTACTAAGCGTATATCCTGCCTGTTCCTGATATTTTCCATAGTCTTTCCGAAGACGCTGTTATTCATCAGTTTGAAAAAGTCCTTCTCAAAATCATTTTTAGCTTTTGTTCTGAGATTATTATTGAGATTAATATATTTCTTCATCCATGCGGATTCCTTAAATGTAATAACTCTGTGGATTTTTGTTATTTTCAGTCCGAGGCTCTCATATAGTTTTAGAGTCTCATGATGAAGCACATATTTTGTTTTATCACATAGGTTAGGGATAAGCTTCTCAACTTTGTTAACTAATACCCTCTCAGGTGCTAGCGGGTATTCATTATGTAGCTTGTGTAGCTTAACAGGATATTTGAGATTCACCTCTAGTATACATGGAGTGTTTTTCCAGTCCTTAATCTCATCATTATCCATCCATCTGAAGCCGTGGGTTGGTAGCTTTCTGTGACATAGCCCATGCATACAGGGCGTTAGCATCGAGATACTTGATGAATGTTGACTTTTGTTTCTTATCAAATAATTTCATATATTTGTTATTAGCTTTTGCATACCGTTTGCTTATCATAGTAATTCCACCTCTGATGCCCACCTCTATCATAAGCAGCATATCAGGGTCGCTCAATAGCTCGAGATCAACATCTGTCTTTTTAAGCATTGAATCCCAACTTAGTCCAGGAGCTGTATAATAATGACATGGATCTAGCTTATAATTCCTCATACACACATCTCTGAAGGTCTCAAACACATCTGCTAATAGGATAACATCACTCTTGAGGTATAAATCATGGTACTCCCGCATTGTCTTGATATTAAATGTGTTCCATACTTTTTGCGCATGGGAGTAGTCCCCATCTGTTATTTCCATATCATTCAACTTACTGTAGAACTCACTTTTAGGAGGTAAGCTTGACACACTCAATTTATCTAACGAGTTCACGTAGTCATATGGATAGACCCCTTTTCTAAGCAATAGGTCCGCTTCTTCCCTTCGTAGAACATAGCTAGATTCTTGAACTGTTTTTTTTTTAGATTACCAACTAATGAATCCAGAGATGCCTGCATGAATTTATAACTGTCTATGAACCGTATCTCACGTTTTACATTGCAAGTTTTTCCCTTCTTGTCTACAAATCTATCAACTATTATCTCCTTTTTGAAACTGATATATTTCTCCTCATTGTTTGGAATACAGTGTATTTTACCTTGTGTAACACCAAGGTTCTTGATAAACAGATGTGCGTCGTATCCTGCTAAATTATGAAATATCACTGGTATATGTTTTGGTATCTTGTAATTCAGATTACAGTCGTTATGTGCTGCCCCTCGATACCTACCTGTAAGATGGTCATGATCTAATACCTTATCCCCATCTAATTCATCCCCACAGATATGACAGTGTGTAGCCTTTTTATAGTCTGCATTATCCTTATCAGTCATTTTAACCTTCTTGTTATAATGAAATTTTGACTATATAGACTTGACTGTTTTTTCTATGGAATTCACAAACTTTTCTCCAATATCCTCATCCTCAGACTTAGCTGTGTATCTGAATATTTTTGGTTCATATAGGCTGTCATCATAGCATTTAACCATATAACAATAACCAGATGGTGTATGCTTTTGATAAGCTTGAGTATATGATTTTTTATTATTTGGTTGACATGTAACGATACTTTTAGTAAAACATTCAAAATCGCTATAAATACAGAAGGGAATACGCATAGAATGATTATAGTTCTTAAATGAGACTGTTGTACCTTGGGTTGGTAATTTTATTTTAACCACATCGTGGTTCTTACAGTATTCAGAATGCTTGTTGAGACTCTTTTATGTGTTAAATGAGTTACAACATCGTTCACAAAAATACCTCTTATATTTATGTTTTGATATCTGTGAGGTTAACAGTCTACTAATATTTTTTATCCAACAATAGTGGTTAGTCTTATTATTTGAGATCATAAGCAGGTTAATCGTTTGTTCTCTGCTTTCATTTTCACTTATTCTAATAGGATATACTTCATTTTTATATCCGTATACATTTATCCTATATTTTAGATTATTCTTTTCAAAGATACCTATCTTATCCACTTGTACAGGAAATTCAATACCCTCCCAGTTGAATTTTTCAGAATTTAATTTCATAGCTTTTGAAATCCTTTCTGAGTGTGTTTTTGTTTCATAAATAGCTATTGTAACAGCCCACTTAAAACATTCATTATCCTCATTTTCTGGGTTAATAATAGCTTTTTTCAACTTGAGCTTTTGTGGGAGGTTAATCCAAGATTTTGCTGAAATAGGCTGGTATATCGATGTGAATATCAAAGTTAGCCACTCTACTGAATATCCAACCTGAACCACTATCTTGGAAATTACTAACCTTTTCTAATATGACCCCTGTCAACATTTTGTAAACATCTCCTATGTCTGTTGCTTGAGTAATAATCACTATATCACTGTGAAAGTATCCATATGTATATACAAACTCATTATTAGAGTCCTTTTTATAAAATTCAACCTCTAGAAGAAGCTTCAATTTAATCGGCTTTTGTTGCTGGTTAATCGTTTCAATAGCCATATTCTTATATTTTCCTAGAAACATCTTAGGATCTATCTTATCCTCACCTTTGATTCTATAAGATGATAAAAATCCTTTTAATGTTGTCTCTTTTTTCTGTATATTTGTTGGTTTATTCTTCAGCTTGTTATATATATCATTGACCGTCTCCTTCAATGCTTCCAAACGAGTATTAACATGCTTCTTAACCTCTGGTGAATGTAGGATAGAATCCAGTCTGCGAATTCATTTAGTTTGCTTTGAACTGTCTCAGCGGTGGAAATTATTGCGTGTTGGCCCACCTTTGAGACAGCTTTTATTGGTTTTAAGATCGGTGTATTGATCTCTGGCACTGCTTGATCCATAATATTATTTGACATTGTGTTACTAGTAGAAAGAGTTTTGTTCTTAAGTGTTTTTGTTAAAGACATTTTATAATATATATAAAA
The DNA here is from genome assembly GCA_033964015.1 of Scolanthus callimorphus. NCBI lineage: Eukaryota > Metazoa > Cnidaria > Anthozoa > Actiniaria > Edwardsiidae > Scolanthus > Scolanthus callimorphus. Next base: position 2,346,855 of record CM066912.1, on the reverse strand, counting down.
ACTATTCCTTAAGTCCTTTTATATATATGGAAAAAATATATTAGGGTATTCCCCAGCCTTATACATGCCCAGGCTTGCCCACATCTGTTTACAAGGGGAATACCCTAATGGTGACGTCATGGCTGTATCCAATGCTATGTATAACATCTTTATTATAACGCTGGACTTATGTTTTTTAGTATAACAAGGTTTAGGTTTAGGTTTTAGATTTTAGGTTTGTTCACCATTTTGGATTTTAAAGATTGGTAGCCATTTTGGATTTTAAAGATTGTTTACCATTTCGGATATTAAAGATTGTCCACCATTTTGGATTTTAAAGATTGTCCGCCATCTTGGATTTTAAAGTTTGATTGACAGGTGTGGTTAAAAAGATTTGATTGACAGGTACCACGCCCACATTTTTGATTGACAGGTCTAAAGTCACGTGACAAAAACCACAGGATTCCTGACAATTTCAAAAATGTCCCAGAACCCGCCAGTTACTACTACTGAGCATGCTATGGAGATACCATCCAGTGTGGATGTGCCGCGACATTTTAAACACAAAGTCTCTGTCAAAATTACTATGTGGATAGATTAAACGCACGCATCTCATTGATTAACAATAGAATCCAAGAAGAAAGGGTGCATTTATTCAACGCAGCATAAAGCGAATTTTTATTACCCACTCAAGTAAGGTGGTGATTACATAAGACCGGGGCCCTCGTAAAGTTCTTTACATGCGTTTACATGAGGCCGGTCTCAAAAACGTCCTTACCGGCACGAGTTCATTCCGGTTGCTGACCCGACACGAACGACTTTCGAGACCGTACCGGGCGAATTTATTTTTTACGCCCACTTCAAGATGGCGGCTAGCTAGTATAAATATTCATTATGATTCACATATTCTCGTTCTATGAGTGAATAAAAAGGAGAATGTTGACCTGCGAACTCTCTCGTAGCTCATGTGTAAGATGTTGGGTTATGAATAGGTAATTTGCACAGGGTTGAGGGTTCGCACCACCATGAATACTTTTTCCTTTTTTCCTCAATAACTTGCCTTAAAATTTCTAAGTGCCATCAAGTGGGCGTAAATAAAAAAATCGCCCGTACCGGTCGCACGGTATACACGATCAAAAAGGAGGTGATTACATGAGACCGGAATGAACTCAGATCGCTCTGAGTTCGTACCGGTCTCATGTAATCACCGCCTCAGAGAGCCTAAGGTCTACGGCAAACATCGAACTTCAGTCGCAGTCGCACCAAAGACACATTGGTTCGACAATAGATCGACTGGCGGCGGCAAACGCCGAACTAGTCCAGTAAATGAATGAGAAAGGTTGGTCAAAAATGGTAACAAAGGTTTCTCACCAGGAACATGTTAAGTAGTGTTCCGTTAGTACACAAGAAAAAGTCCACCCGAATCCTCCAATGGCAACTTCCTTATTTTGAGTTTTGAAAATTCCTCATTGTAGGGCTATTGTTACCGCCATTGTTATTCATGAGTTTGCCAGCACTTGAGCCTTCAAAAGCAGAAGATAGTCTATAGTGTGTATATCAAAAATACTTCCAAATTCTCTGCCCCAGGAGCCATGGTTTGATTCACAGACTTGATTTATAAATCGCTAGCCACGTCACAAATAAATAGGTTTCTAGGTTTTTGGCATTTAGTTTCGATTGTTTACGGCGATTTCACGCTTTCAATATACTAGACTTCGTACGGGATTTGAAAATATGAGTTCCGTAAATACCAGAAAATGTCTTTTGAAGAAATTTTTATTGCCAAGGAGTTACTAAATAAAGTGAAATGATCATTCTTGGAAGTCAGAAACATTCAGAGATTAGCCGCGCCGGCGCTACACTCTATAAAATTCATCATTCTCAGAAACAGTGGGAAAATAGTTAAGTGCTGCGAACAACAAAGGTTAAAACAAGCTGCCAAAAAAACTCGGTAATTTTTACTTTTCGCATGATCTCATTTAAATTTTTGCTGATTTTCTTCCTGTGATACTAGAGAGTGTCAGGAACAATATTAAGAAGAAACACCTTTTGTTTCATTTTGAGCTCTTTTTCGGCCTAAAATGACTGGACTATTTTCATGAAAATGAGGAATTTTAAAAACTCAAAAAAAGGAAGTTGCCATGGGAGAATTCGGGTGGACTTTTTTTGTGTACTAACGGGCCACATGTTCCTGTGAGAAACCTTTGTTACCCTTTTTTGTCCAACTTTTAGTAAAAATATTTTTTCATTTACTGGACTACCTGAGTCGAACTTTAACTCCGGTTCTAATTAACGCATACATTTACTGTATTTACAAGAGCAAGGTTTCAACTTTGTCCTCCATTTTTTTTTTACTTTTGGCCCCCTCTGTTTGGAGATCCAGGATCCGCCCCTGAAGTCGGAGGCATAGGTTGAAAAGACGACTAGAAACGAATGCCAGAGTTATTTTAACGATACGTTTGTATAAAGCGAGATTAATTAAGCTACTTTTATGTACGCGTGAGCGCCATTTCAGCCAATCAGCACAGGCCCTCAAATGGATGTCACTAGAGCCTCCCCTCTGCGAGGCGACGAGCCGGGGAGCTCTGGGTTCGAGAATGAATAATTTCCAGTTCATGTGGCGCCATTTTGTATTTGCTTGTCGTATGACAGGGGCGGATTTAGGAAAAAATCTGACCGTAGCGCAATCATTGATAACTATGAATTTGGTCGGGATACAGTTGGCATAGAAGTATACACCAGACAGGTTAATCTACGTTTTAGAGAAAACTATTCAAAATAGGGTTTACATGTTGGAGTTTTAGAAAATACCTCCAGCAAACGCGTTTGCCCGCGCGTGGTTTTCGATAGTGCACTGGGTTACTAGTTGTCAACAAATATCTCCCTAACCTGTACGAACATCTATAGAAATCTGTGTTTCATTGCATGTAAATTTCTAACAGTTAAGGTCGTCGTGAGTTCCAAACTCACTCAGGGATTTTTAGTGGATTCAATGATATGAATCATGCATTCACTCTTGACTGCACTTTTTGCTACATTTCAACCAATTTGTAACTTTACCGCGCAAAGGATAAACATGCAATATTCCGGCAATCCTAAATCGGCTAAACGATCATTTATTGGAATACAGCGGAAAGCACAAATTTAAATTATGCTGTCCAAAGTTGATTCTTCAATGATAGGAGAATAATTGTGGTTGCATGGAAAAAGCCCAGAACATGAATAGCTTATAATCTCAAGCCATGTCAAGCTGTGTTCAAACAGTTTTAGTCCGGTCAATTTAGCGTTTAACCTGGAAAAAATTGCAACATGGGATTTTTATACAGCAAATTCTCAGAAACATATGTGAGAAATACGTGTCCAAATTTTGTGAAAATCCGTCAGGGGGAAGTTGGTTAAATTTGGGGTTTTCCATCTGCGCGAAGGAAAGCCCGTTGTTTTCAGTGGCACTTAGACAATGATCAAAAGCGAACAATTCGAATTGAGGGCTATGGACTGTAGGACCGTAACTCGGTGTGATATTCAACGAGATATCGAGCAATTTATTTCTACTGCATAATGTGATTGCATAGATGTGAATTGTGTGTTTGTTTATAACCAATTCTGCAAAAAATAACTAAATAATCAACAGACATGCGTTTTGACAAATCCCATATGATCCTTGTATTTCCCGCGTGGTGATAGACTAAAGTTCGAATATTATACGCTAAAAGGAATAAAAGAAATAAACTGTTCATAGCCGTAACTCATCGCTCAGAAATTATTTGTTTCAACCGAAAAACATTGTTAAATCTTCCCCGGTTTCATCTGTACAGTCCATAAACATTCTCCCAGCTTCTGTGTTTTCAGTGTCTAAGTGCCACCGAAAACAAAAGGCGCTCTTGACGTCGCCGATAAAACCAAAAATTTAACCAACTTCCCCCAGCCGGATTCCTACAAAATTTGGATATGTTATTCCTACATATGTTTTTAACAATTAGTACCAAAAATTTCTCATGTTGCAATTTTTTCCAGGTTCGGGTTTTTTTCGGGCTAATTTAACTGAAATAAATTAGGAAAAGATGTTCTGTAATTTACCAGCTTAAGGGTAGATGTTTTTTTGTGTATAGTAAACAAAGCATGTCAGGAGCCCAGGAATACGCTTACCTAAGGTGTGTTCTTTCAAACATAGAGACTGCCCGGCAGGCCTATCAGTGCATAGTATATGTTGAATTCTGCATGCGCGCGAAGCGCGCCAATATTTTTTATTAAGTATTGAGTGATATTAGAAACATAGGTATAAGCGAGTTGAAACATGTAAGGCTAGTTTTAGACGTCGAACTTAATTCTTGCCGCACTAAATGTCAATTTCCCAGTTAGAGCTATTGTCTCGAGCTCATTTGCATTAGGAACGGCACTATCTGCCGTGCCAACGCCGCGCTACTGCCGTGCTAAGTTACAATTTTGAATCCTTCCAGCGCTCCTAAAGTCAGGGCTGCGGTCTTCTCCATTCACCAGACAGTCTATGTTATGGAATTTGGGTGGGTAATTTTTTTTCAGGGACACTGTGGTTCAAACTAAATAATAATATGTACAAGATATCGCGTCGTGGCATACAGCGCTACGCCATATAGCAAGTACGCGAATTTCGGCGCGCTTCGCGCGCAGCAGAATGTACAAAATAGTTTTTGAGTACGTGCGCAATGGAATGGCTACGAATGTCATTACAAGAAAATATATCTTAACCAGAGAAAAAAACTAACTCTCCCCAAAAAGACGCTCTGCAGTAATAAGCATCGGAGCTGTCTCAGTTCGAAAAAAGATGGCCTAATTATTATAAGCAAGCGTGAGTTCCACTTTACGAGGATAGAGATTCGTCATTTTGAACCTGCTTTACGTACGTCATTTGCGATCTTTGTTTACTACACACAGCAAATGGAATGGTCATCTACATTTTCTTTGAGGTTTGGTGAAGTGCGTTCATATCATGCATAAAATTAGGGCGCGCTTCGCACGCAACAAAAGAGAAATTTCTGTAAATTGTCTTCCATTAGTTCAAACGGGGATGTGGTTACAGGGTGGGGGGTAAACTTTTTAGAACATCGATGTTATGTGGGGGTTATTTTTGTATCGCCTTTTTAATGAGGGGGGTGCGAATTTTAACATTCAATAAATTTAGAAAACCACCGCCCCCCCCGTGGACGTAATAAACGATCGGTCCCTTATATGAGAAAACTTGTCTCGGGCAAAAGGGATAGCTCCCATGGGTGAGAGGAGTTTCGCCCCTGTAAGGTAATCCAAGCAGATCTTGTATTCCGGATTCCAGCCCTTGGATTCCGGATTCCAACCTACTGGATTCCGGATTCCATACAAGTGGATTCCGGATACCATAAATCTCAAAGAATCCGGATTCCAATATTTCTCTATCTGAATAAATTCTTGGATTCCGGACTCTCAAGGCCTTTGGATTCTGGATTCCTGCTATATGGATTCCGGATTCCATTCTACGGATTCCGGATTCCAAAGCTAACAAAAAGTCGGATTCCGGATTACCTTACATGGGGCGAGGAGTTCCAATCGTCCAATATAGGGCACCTCGGAAGCTTTCCTTGGCAGTATCGCTACTTCTCCTTCTTTTAAAGTATTCAGCAGCATAGCCCGTCAGACTTGCAGATAATTGATTTTATTCTATTTATTACGTTTCGAAGAGAACAAGACGTCCTAGAAACCAAAAATACGCCAAAATGGCCTGCACGGGTTGTCCCGACAAGAAGAGGCAAAGTGTGATGGGATAACTCGCCTCAGCTACGTGAGCTATCCCTGGCACCCGAGACAACCCTTCATCCCGGGACGAAGAGATAACTCGCCTCGGCTACGTGAGCTATCCCTGGCACCCGAGACAACCCTTCATCCCTGGACGTCATGTAAACAGTTTATTGCGTTTTACAAAGAAATGTAATGTTAAAAGTGTCTCGCCCCGAGTAACTAGGCTAGGAGGGTTATCCCTTCTTCCGAATCCTAGTATTTCTCACATTTGTTTGAAATTCCAGGAGTTTCAACCAGGAGTACAATAAAAATGCAGGTTTTCCAGGAGCCGTATGAACCCTGGATATAAGATGGGTCATACAGGATCCAGTTGGTCACCATTGGCACTGTCAAGTGCATGTATCATTGAAAAATATTTCTAAATATGTATTTTATGATATGCATTTCTCAGGTGGTGCAGTACCAGTGCCTGGTTGTTCACCATCGGACCCAGTGGTATGACCAGTCAACATCCGACGACAGGAACAGACCCCATTAGATCTATGCACAACAGCAAAGTAATCATATGCACATGCCAAGCCCTGCACGTCTGTTAAGCAACCAAATGGTGAAAATACAATATTCTTTGATACACCTCCATTATATTAGGCTCAATCACCATCCGTTTGTGGACCGGGGGGGGGGGGGGGGGGGGGTCCCATATTTTAGGGGCGGGGGTGCTCGTAGTTGATTTTCACCTCTAAAAGGTACCAAAAAAACGTAATTTCTCGCGTATTTTGTTACGAGGAAAAATACGTCTGAAATTCAGGCTACCAACAAGTGTGATTTGCTTGATTTGATAGAACGGACCTCTAACAGGAACCTATCTGGAAAAAATTAAACGTTTAAAAATTTTACCCCCTAAAGGGTACCAGAGGACTGATTTTAAACCCTAAAAGGTACGACGAGCACCCCCGCCCAAAAAATATGGGAGTCCCCCCCGGGTTTGTGGAGGGTCTCCTGGTAATCAAGCCTTCCATTATACATCTTAATATTTATCTCAGCACTTCTCTCAGCAAGATATATGGAAAATCGGAAGGTGCGAGCTCGGCTATGCGCCGTGCTACGTTTTGCTGAAGGGAGGAAGACCAAAACACGTACTCGCACGGTTGGGATTTTTCGGCCACTAGATGTGACGTTTATTTTTCAACTCGTAAATTATGTAAATTGGATTACAGTACTAACTGAATCACTTCAGCAAAAGGTGGGGAAGAAAAAACCGCCACCCACATTCTAGCCTATACACATAATACTATACTCAACCTTGCGTCATAAGATAGGTCAGAGCCGGGTCAGAGCCAGCAGCACTGTATACAATCTGAATAAAGAGCCTGTGTCAGCAGTCATTTGGACCCGGAAAGGACCGCAGACATGATCTCTCACAGTGGAGGTGATTTCCAGCACTGGTGCACACTCTGTTCTGCATGTTGTCGGTTCGGATTCTCCCGATCACTAGCCAGCGGGTTGTGTACTGGAAATCCCAGGAGGTGTGGTGGGGCCATCTACTGGCCTGGTTTGAGTTTACGAAGTAACTTGAACAAAATAATGACAGGAAAATTATGAGTAATAAAATGCGACATACTGTATAATGCCCCAATACTGTATAACAGTAAAATAGTTGCCCATGAAGCAGAAGCAATCAACGACTCGCTGGCAAAATTTGGTGTTCTAGAAGTAACATTGCCTTGCTAAGTCTTCTTAAAATGCACATTCTTCAACACCTAATGAATTTTTCCTAAAAACTTCCAGGTTTTTATCTATGTATGATTGTATTTCTGTTAATGGCACTGATATCCGTTCCCGGGCGGGAAAATACTCTAAAAACGTCCTTTTTTATTTATTTTTATTTTTTAAAGAACCTTTTTTATAAGGACGTTGAGCCTGAAATTCACCCAAATTTTGAGAAGATGTTAAAAGAATGCCTGATGCTCAGATAGGAGCAAAATAGATTTATTTCCAGTGATGCGTTCTATAAAACAGTCTAAAATCCAGAACCAAATGTGTTATTAATAAGCAAACAACAACAACAAAAAAAAGAAAATAAATAAACATTTAAAACATATCTGATGGAAACACATACTCATGTAGGTTGGCAGGGGGGCAAGGGGCGACAAATTCCCGCGCATAGACACACACACAAAATTGTCAAACAGGCCCGCGCTCTAGATAGACAAGCGCAACAAGAAACCCAGCGCAGTTGGCTACGCAAGGAAGCCGGTTGTCGGGTTGCACGCTATACGGGTTCTGTTGGCCAATAGAAATATCGAGCTGGCACCCAGCTCCAGTAATGTACTGGCACCCAGTACTGCAGGCCTGCATATAAATATCGAGCTGGCACCCAGCTCCGGTAATGTACTGGCACCCAGTACTGCAGGTCTGCATATAAATATCGAGCTGGTACCCAGCTCTAGTAATGTGCTGGCACCCAGCACTGTAGGCCTGCATATAAATATTGAGCTGGCACCCAGCTCTAGTAATAGCGGAGCTCCAGCGGAGCTCCATACCTAAGGGAAAAACGTATACCATCGACTTGATTTTTGAACGTCACGGCATTATGGATCATTTTGATGACGTCATTGATGGCGTGAGGGAACGTGACTTTGGTGTAGAGTTCCTCTTATGGTCTTTGAAAGTTTGTCCAAGTTTGGCTTCTATAGAAGCTTCCCTTCGGGAGATATGATTTTTTCTTTATTTTTCTGGTATTAAACCTATAGCGTCCGCCGTCCGCCGTCCGTGTACACATGGGAACCCTGTGGTATGCAAAGAAAAAATTATATCTCCTCAAGGGAACATGCTAAGACAGCCATACTTGGGATATTTTGTCTATGCCACAAGGGGAGTGCTGTAGCACGGTCACGTGATGTGACGTCATGGATGACGTCATCAGTGATCGAAAATAATTATCTCGTGAAGAGAAGACTCTAAAACAACCAAACTTGGGTAGTGTGGTCTAGGTCACCAGATGAGCGAAATGAAGTGGTCACGTGATGTGACGTCATCGCTGACGTCATCTATGCATGAAAAATGAATATCTCGTGAAGAGAAGACTCTAAAACAACCAAACTTGGGTAGTATAGTCTAGGTCACCGCAGATGAGCGAAATAAAGTGGTGACGTGATGTGACGTCATCGATGACGTCATCTATGCTTGAAAAATTAATATCTCGTAAAGGGAAGGCTCTAAAACAACCAAACTTTGGTAGTGTAGTCTAGATCATCAGATGAACGAAATGAAGTGGTCACGTGATGTGACGTCATCGATGACGTCATTTATGCTTGAAAAAATAAAATATCGTGAAGGGAAGGCTCTAAAACAACCAAACTTGGGCAGTGTAGTCTAGGTCACCAGATGAGCGAAATGAGTTGGTCACGTGATATGACGTCAGCGATGACGTCATCTATGCCTGAAAAATTAATATCTCGTGAAGGGAAGGCTCTAAAACAACCAAACTTTTGTAGTGTAGTCTAGATCACCAGGTGAGTGAATAAAGTGGTCACGTGATATGACGTCATCGATGACGTCATCTATGCTTGAAAATTATATATCTCGTGAAGGGAAAACTCTAAAACAACGAAACTTGGGTAGTGTAGTCTAGGTCACCAGATGAGCAAAATGAAGTGGTCAGGTGATATGACGTCATCGACGACGCAATCTATGCTTCAAAAATATTCTCTTTTATTATTGCACTTTTGAATCATTCCATTTGGAGGAATTAATACCTTAATTTTTCGGAAGAAGGTATGGGTTTTTGTATGCAGCAACATACCGAAGAAAACACTGTTGTATACATATCAAGAGACACTTTTTTCTTAAAAAGCCTACAGTATAACCATGTACACATGGGAATCCCTTTCATTCGCACAGAAAATTTTATAAACGGGAGCTCCGCTTTTAGCCAGTGGCTAAATCTATATATTAATTAAGTATATGCAGAAATTGTCATGTGACAAGCAAAACGATTTCGATCACTCGTAACCTGCAAAGTTCATTCAGAGTTGAGATCACTTATGTTTAAAATTACACCATACACAATTCAACAAAGTAATTTTCATTGTCTGACAAAAGGAAGGAATGCTCGTCGCTTTTATTGCGGCCTTGGAGATGAAGTGGAAGAGTGGAGTTGGAGACGTAGAAATATTGAAGTTTTGCGATGGAACTGTGACTTTGCTGGGCGAATTACTTGCGATGGCATAAAATCAAAACTTGGCTGCAAATTATGCTTGGAAGCCATGAGCTGTATTGCTAAATTTCATCACTTGCTGCATCTGGCTGTGGATGGTAGTGTTCTTCATGTTTTAAGAGAGTGGAGTTTGATAGATATGTATGAGCGGAGGTGATTTTCAAGATGGCGGCATCGTTTCACTATCAGCTGTGAATTTGCGAAACACTTTCATCCAGCTTTGTGTTAACCGGGAAGTGTTCTTATTGATCACTTTAGACTTCAGCTCTTCTACCACATTGTCTACCGGAAAGCATGTAAAATCATCATCTTTTGATTTTGTGGAATTTGCTGTTGTTTGTTTTTTGGTGGACTCGGATTCCTGGACTCGGGACCGGAATTTTGCACCAGACGTGCTGGATTATTCGCTTGAAAATCCTCCTTATTGTCGTGAAACTGATATCATACTCTGCAAAAACGACAGATAAAAAGGTACTATAAATATTTACATGGAAACGGTTTCGTTTGTTCCCCTATTTTCGGCTCTCCTCGACAGCTGATGGACTAAGTGTCAGGACCTGGATTCACAGGAACTGAAAAGGTTTGTCACGAGTTACAGTACAACAATGGTGCCCATATCGAGCGCGGGAGTTTTTGTGTTTTGCCGTGTTTTGTGGGTTCTTCAGCTCCCTAAAGACATGGAATAGCTTTGAAAGTCACTGATATAATGGAAGCGGTGTGGATTGGAAACTCACTGTTCGCTGGAGTTGGACAAACATTCAGTATGAAGTGGATTAAACTGCAAGCTCTTTGGTAAGAATGTTTTTTTTATTTTTTATGAGAATTATTTTCTCTGACTAGACGATCTCTTCAGGGAATTTGATTCCTCAGTCGTACGATTTAGAAAAGATGATCATAGACTTTCAACTGTGTTTTGGCCATTCATTGATTTATAGAATTGATTACTTTATTCTATCTATTGATAGCTATCTATTTAAAAATTAGACCTCAAGGCCGAATGTGCTATGATGAATAGACCATGAGGCCGAAGGCCGAATGGTCTATCGATATCTTAGTATAAACCAACTAATGGTCTATTACAAATCCTGCATTCTGATTGGCTGAGCTACTAATGGTCTATTAGTGATAGACCGTGCCTGACAAAACCACCACCTTTCTTTGCAAGAAAACTTGATTTTTTCAACATAAAACAATGGATTCATTGCCAAATCCGACCAACTAGTTGGTTTATAACAAAACAATTAGACCTCTCGTCCTCATGTGCTATGAAATCAATAGACCATTCGGCCTTCGGCCTCATGGTCTATTCATCATAGACTATTCATCATAGAGGTCTATTCATCATAGACCTCAAGGCCTTTGGCCTTGAGGTCTAATTGTTAAATAGCACATGAGGACGAGAGGTCTAATTGTTTTAGTATAAATCAACTAGTTGGTCGGTTTTGGCAATGAATTCCATTATTTTATGTTGAGAAAATCACGTTTTCTTGCAAAGAAAGGTGGTGGTTTTGCCAGGCATGGTCTATCACTAATAGACCATTAGTAGCTAAGCCAATCAGAATGCAGGATTTGTAATAGACCATTAGTTGGTTTATACTAATATAAGAGATTTAATGAAAACTTTCGACCTGTGTTTCAATTTGTTTTGGATTCTTCGTGAGTAATGCACTAGTCAATTGAAACCCCCACCCCTGGGACCCAGGGAAGGGTGGGGTTATCGTGGGGGTTTAAAGCATTTTAAAACAAGATTCTGTTCCGAGGGGGTGGTGGATTTGACTGGTTTTGATTCTGGAACCTGTTCCAACCCCCCGGGGAATGTTTATTTGCTTTGAAATAAATTATTTCGGTCAATCTTTCACTTTGATTTTGGCCATGAAAATCTACATGTTCTACGATGCAATTCATTGGAATCATTCGATTTTAATGCATTTTTCTGTACTTGCATCCCTTGTTTCATATAGGACACCACACTAGCTGAGTCCCACTCCCCTTTGACGATCATAGAAAGGTGTGTTCTTTCTTTGATGCTTGCAAGTAAAAGGTAATTTCGGAGGCCCCAAGGGTAGGGGCATTTCACAGGAATTTCCTCCCGATGGAGTGGGGACTTAAACGGCTTTTGTTCAGGCGTAAACTCAAATCCCCAACCCTTCCCCGGGTCCCTAGGGGTGGGGGCTTCAATTAACTAGTGCATAACCGGTTTGTCCCAGCCAAATATAAGTTAAATGTTATGCATCAATAATATTTTCCTTGCTCAAAGGAAAGTCAGTAGAGTGCACAGAACGTTTTCCCATTTCTGTTGGATCAGAATAAAGAGAGCCTCTGTTATATGTTTCTGCTGTGGTTTCATTGTTTTCACCTCTTTCTAAAACCCAATAGAAGTATCTTGATCCAAGTTTTTCAAACTTTTCTCAGGGGGAGCATGCCCCCTCAAACAGAAATTATTTTGTTTTTCTGTCTTATTTCTATTTTCGCTGCCCCCCCCCCCCCCCCTAAAAAAAAAAACCCAAATTTTTTCAGTATTTTAAGTGCAATTAGGTGAAATTCGAGTACCTTTTTTTTCCTTTTCTGGACATCTTGTAAACCTGAAACTTCATGAATTTCAGACCCTTCTACAAAATTGCTCCACCCATAATATGGAGTTATGTATTTGGAACACTTTGGACTTTGCGGCCTTCTGCTTAACACCCGTATGGCCAGGAGTAGTGTCTGGTCCAATATCTTTTGAAGGGTCTGCACGCAAGTATAGTAACTTGTGTTATTTCCATTATGAAATCTAGTAGCAACCTGTTTCAATATACAGCTGAGGGTTTTTTATAGAATTGGGTCAACATAGAGTTTCATTGTAGTACTCCAGGGTGGAGAACTTTGACATTATATTTCTCTGTTTTTCATTTTGTTGTTCATGGCATACATTTAGTTTCCAAAATAGACCAAAATCAAGGAAGTGATTCTAAGTGTTTCAGTAACTGGATTTTTGGCCACTTTGCCAAAATTGCCCGGAATCCTGGTAAAATGTCTCATATTAATTTCTCTGGTGTATCTATCAATAATATTCTCTTCTGAAATTATTCTACTTACTATTCTGTCAGATATTGCATTTTTTTCCACTGAGGAATAAATATTGTCCTGAATAAATCATGAAAGTTGTTATATAGCGAGTGCTCACTCCAACCGAGCGCGCGCTCTTATTGGCTAAATCAAGGTCATGTGGTGAAGTACAAATCAAATATTCCCTGATCAGTCAATATTTCGAAAAATTATTAACTGGTCGGGGAATATTGCTTTCGTGCGTCGCGTTTGAGAGCGGGGAAAAAGAGAAAGTTTATTGTAAACATGCGAGTCTTTTTAAAAACCTTTGTTAATTTTGATAAGTTTTTGCTAATGCAAGAAAATTGTGTTGTTTATGAGTGTTTTCCCTTTACATGGTGCAGTCGCGCACAAACTTTGTAACTTCTCTTTTCATTTTTGAAATACATTTGTTTTGATCAATAATTGCAGTATATTTTCTGCTATATAACAAAACACCAGTTTTGTTTCCCTCGAATCTCGAATCTCGACATCAAGATTCTCGGGAAACAAAACTGATGTTTCCCTCGGGAGCAGTCATTAAGTGTATATTATTCTGTCCCCTGGTTATTGTGTCCCCCAGCTGACCAGTAATCCTCGTTGAGAGGGGTAGGCTGTATTGGAAAAAGTAAAAAAGTAAAGTCCCCCCCCCCTGCCCAGAAGGGTGTTGAAAAGTGACCCCCACCCCTATGGAATTTCTAAAAAGAATTACAGTATTTGTATGGAAGAGAGCAGGGGCATATGGCAAGCAATAAAATAAATCAAGCAATCAAATTTATTTGAAAATTTGAAAATTTAGTCATTACAAAATTTGAAACTGCAAACATTTTTTAGGGTTGAAAAGTTTACCAAATATTTTAGGGGGATGTTTTTTGGATATTTTGCAGGGATACAGCTGAGACACCAAATGAGGCAAGATATGGGGATGCAAGATATGGGGATAAGGGGATATGTTGGTCCCCAGACTTGCCTCTATACAATCCCTCTGTGTTGAAATCAAACAATTCACTTGTGACCAAGACAACTCTGGGCTGAGAGATATGGTATTTGTGTAGGAACAGCATAAAACTGTCTATCTCAGGGGTCATATGAGTCAAGAAATAGGACAGGGCAATTCTTGTTAGGGGCTGCTGTAAGGCCTAAATATCCACAGGGTACCCAAAGCATCACAGGTTGCAAAGGGATGCGAGTGAATTTTCGACGTCGAGAGGCATTTTCCCGCCATTTCCCGTGATTTCTGTGAAGCCCTACGTCACAACTTGGTGTGACGTCACAACATGGCGCGACGGGGGAGGGGTGGATGGCGCGCGCTCAATGGCGGTATGGCAGTGAGAGGGGAGGGGTGGGTGGTCAGGGGGGGATGCTGCTCACGTGACAGACTACAGGAAACCCAAACACCTTGACGAATCTTTTGATAGAAAAAATATCCTGTACGCGGCTGCAGAACTGCTCTACGCAAATGATAATTTGTTTACAAAAAGCCAGGGACTACAAGACAAAGTCTGAGCCGTCTCTGAAGAAATCAGAAGAGTGTCTTCCTTTCATCTAGAAGTCCAACCAATATTTTAGCGCCGAGTAGAATTGTAATGGCTGTGCGAGTCATTGCGAAGTCATTCTTCATCTTCTCTCCATTTCTTTAACAAAGCCGAGGCGTTTTAATAACTGGGCAGTGACTTTTTTAAGAGTAAAATTAACTGGGAGAAGCTCATTTTCACTACGGCAGAGAAGCGTGTGAGGGGACGGTTTTATTTGGAGAAATAATTAGCAACGGCGGTCGAGCAATTCGTGGTTCAAAATTCCTGGATAAAGCAGTGTTTATTGGGAGATGGCAGGACATTCACAGTTCCGAGGTTGTTTCTATACACGGGAGAAAATACTACTCGGAATGAAGGTAAGAACTAAAAGTTAGTTTACTGTGTTAGTAAATATAACATCAAGCATTTGACCTTTGAATCCTGTTTTACTTTTAGCTTACCCTGCGAGCCGGTCTAAGAGAGGAGGAAATCACTGCTCGCAGGGTAGTTTTAGCTTCAAAATAAAATTTGCATTTGAGTTAATATGCGACCCCGAAAATCTCCAGAATTCCTTTAACTTTCTAATAAGGCTAACTATTGCTTGAGCCGTGTGTGTTGAGAAAAACATTAGGTTTCTGCACGTGTACAATTCTCGAAATCAAAACAAGAACCACGAGGTAGCTAAAGAAAAGTGAGTCAAATAAACGCCTGTCACATTACATAAAGAATAACATATTAATTATCATTATTCTGATTCACAGATAAATAAACGCTGAAAAACGTACTGATAATATTGTATCGAGCGGCACACAAGAAAACCTCTGCTCGCTGCTGATCCCTGCTGTTGCTGTACATTTGGCTGGCAATCAAAACTACTTTACTTTACTTGAGAAGATGGTGATGGAGCCATGTTCTCTTTGCTGCCTTGGATCCTCGGCAACAGGACATTGACTTATGGTACTGAAGTTGTTTAAGCCTAGTTTCAATATAGTCTTATATGTCGTATATGTCTCATCAGTCAACCGTGAAACAATGAAAATTTGAATTATTCTTTTGTTTCACGGTTAACTGATGAGACATCAGATACGACAGATAAACAGCAGAAGTTATTCAATTGGCACTGTCTACTAGAGCGGTTTTCACATGACTGTAGTGAAACCAATCGCAAAGTAATTACACCAATTCTGAATAAAACCTATAGGAGCAATTACAAAGTAATTGCGAATTACTCACGACAGTCACGTGAAATCCGCTCTATTTAGAGTGAATACATAAAACCTTATGATAATATGCTAGTAACCTTCTTAGTAAAAAGGTACCAGTAAGAACAATAGGAAAAAACAAAAATACAAATGTTTTTTTAGTTTCAACCTTCATTAGCCTTGATGCATAATGCATGTCGAGACAGTAGGAATCAGGCAAGGCCGTAGGCCAAGCCCGATTACATCATAGTGTGTGTGATATGTATGTGCCCTCTGATTGTTTTTCTTGGTGATAACCGGGCATGTGTATGTTTGCATTTCACTTTGCAAAACAGTTAGGGACTGGTCATACATTAGGGGGGGGGGGGGGGGGGGGGGGGTGCAAATATGGGGAGGGCCTGTAATTTTTATGCAGGTGAAAACGGGAGGGTAAAAAATTCGGTGCATAATGACAAAGGGGGGTCATTATTTTTTACGCAAACGTTGTTAGGGTAATAGAGGGCCGTAGTGATCAGGGAGGCCTGTGCCCCCACAGTTTTTCCCAAGTCAGTTCCCCCAAACATGTGGGAATTTCACATGCTGCGCTCTAAATTTCCGGCACACATCGCCCATCGTACTTTCCCTAAAAGCTAACTTAAGTTGTTTATGTTGTCTCCCCCACCCCCCAGTTTTTTAGTGTTTGGAGGCTAATGCTGCGGCCCTGTAATAGGATCTCTAGATTTACCAAAAACACTGTAAGTGAACACTCAACTTGCCAATATAATTACTATCTGGGATTTTAGCAACATAATGTACAGATCTATGTAAAACATATAAATACACACATAAGAGAAATTTTAAAATTCTGACTCCACCAATATTTCAACTGTACAAGATACTCTAATAGTATTGCTCTGCCCTATCTATCCAAAAAAATATTGGTGGAGTCAGAACTTTAAAATTTCTCTTGTGTGTATTTATTATTATTTAATTGAGAAATAGTCTGATGAAGTTTATATGATATTTGTGAGTATTTTATGTAAAACATACATACAGATGAAGTAACTTTCAGATTCTTTTTCCCTAAACGAAAGACATATCAAATCTTGCACTGCTATTATAACATGAAAATGGATTTTAGAAACTAATAAAAATGTCTTTTTAGCAATATCTAGATCCAGTGAATGATGGGGGGGGGTCACCATTGAATTTATATCACCACATTTGGGTGGGCCAACAGTTTTCCTGCATCTTGTCAGGGGATTTTCAAAAAATATGTAGACCAAAATAGAAATGCACCAGCCCTCCCCCCTCTAATTTATGACCAGTCCCTTAGTTGTAATTGCACAGTGCAAACACAGTTTGATTTAGACATAGCGTTTCATACCCTGGTCCAGGGTGAAGTTTTCCATGTTTTCGAACCAAATTTGAAGTTGTATTTGGGTTCTTTCTGGTAGTTTGTTTAGACTTGCTCCAGGTCGACCTCATAGGATGCTCTGTTTCTTGCTGAAACTTCACCCTGGGGACACTGACTAGGATTCTCAGTTCTATCAATCAAAGGCGGAGCTTCAGGGCCTCCAATCATTGGATGATGAATTTAATGCCTTCTTATTGGCAGCAGGATTAGTTCCGGAATGAGATCATGCCAATCATCTCCCCTTGAATAATACAATGTCATTCCGGAACTAAACCTGCTGCCAATGAGAAGGCGCCAAATGCGTCATCCAATGATATGAGGCTCCCAAAGCCCCGCCTTTGGGACTGACGTTTTTGATTGATAGAACTGAGAGTGAGTGTCCCCAGGTGAAGTTTCAGCAAGAAACAGAACAAGACTAGAATCACTGAGGCAAAACGAACTACCATTGAAATCACCCAAATACGACTTCAACTTGGTTCGAAAACACGGAAACTTCACCCTGGAACCAGGGTAAGCTTTTCATGACTAAATATGCAAATTAAAAATGCTAAAAATGGTATAACTTTCATTGAGATGATGTGATACAAAGTCATGTAGCACCCCTATTAGTGATACCCATGGGAATTGAATTTGTTTTGATTAATTGCTCTAGATTTGCTCATATGAATCTCCATCTTCACAATCTTATTGTTATGTGTACCTAATGCGTGGTACATAGACATAGATAGTACTGTCTATGTGTGGTTCCAGAAAATATCCACCCTCCATACCCCCCCCCCCCCCCCCAAATGGAAGGGATTGGAAATTACGGAGTGGTTAGGGGGTCAACTATCCTGACTTTTTCCATACAGATACTGTATTTTTTTTTTGGGGGGGGGAGGGGGGTTACTTTTGAACACCATTCCATGGGAGGGGGAGGGATATTTTCTTGAAGGTCCGCACAATGCCAGATTACCAAAATACTCATCTCCCATGGTGGTTTTTTCACACATGGAAGGTATGTTTTTTTATTTTAAGGGGGTGGGGGAGAGGACTGGGGAATTTCAGCACTGTTTTCAATAAAGTGTTGGCCCTCACTTGCATTTTTTAGGGAAAACATCTTGCCCCCCATCTGCAGGGGTCTAGGGGAGCATTCATTATTTATGCCAGGGGGTGGGCTGGCAAGATTTTTCATTCAGCGCAAAAAACCACTTGACCCCCCTCCAAGTATCAATAAAAACCTCAAAACCCCTTTAGGCAATTTTTATAATAATGATAGCCCCCACCCCCCTCTCCCTTTAGATCAGGACAAAATGTTGGGACATCTAGATACCAAGTAGACCATTCCTGTATTTTTAGGACATTGCAATTTCCTGCGTGCATGAACAGTTTGTTGTTATTTTACAGGCATGCATCCTCTTGTATCCATGTTAAATTAAAGTCCCTGCCATAAAACGTAGATGACCCTCACAGTTGTTTTCACATTTTCTGGTGACCCCCTACTCGAACGTGCCAAACCCCCTGGCATAAATAATGAAGCTCCCTAGGAAAGGTGCAAACCTCCCCTCACCTTGGTATATGTTTTGTTCCAAGGCTTCTGAGAAAACTATGCATCATGAAATCAAGTATATATTTAAAATAGTAGTTTAAGTTATGAACTTGGAGTCATTAAATGGACAATTAATTAAATGGAAAGTAACATGTAAAAGAATGGTGTGCCCTTCCCTGAAAAGCTTTCAAATAGGTATGGCCCTCCCCTTGTGCCATCCCTACCCCCACTCCCCACCACTCAAGAAAAAAAAAACGTTCCTTCCCTTACAATTGGAATTTCCAATAAATTTTAAACAGAAGTATCAGTAAAAATACCAAAATTGGCAACCAACTACAATATTCTGAGTTTCTCTGCTTATTCATGTTGGGTATTTTCTGGGGTGACACATTTTAATAAAAATACACTGAACATGTAATTATATGGTAGATGTATGGTATGTATATGTTGAAATATTAAAACAACTCATGACAAAGATAAAAGCTTTTCTCTTGATTACACTTTTGTGCCATGTTAGAATTATTTCATTGTGAGGGGTTGTACCTATTTTTTTTTACCTTTCTTTGACAGGTCGTGCTTATTTTCATCTGTATATACTGCACATATTTAGAGACATTTTTTTTCTGAAAAGATTATTATAGTGACAAACCATGTACACAACCGCGAGCTCCGCTTTTAGCCAGTGGCTAAATCTATATTAACTGAGAATGAGTATTACGAGTATAATTTTTAAACTGCGCATCGGTTCTTGTAAAAACGGCAAATAAAGCTCTCTTTCGCTTGATAAAGTATACACTTTCTAAAGTAATTTAACACAAAGTCAGTGTATGTATTTAGGGAATGATAAATACATGTAGTTTAGAAAATGAGTAATTGTTGCTTTAGTAATTGTTGTAGAATCGGAAAAACACGCGCGCGACAATGATTTTTTTTCATTTATGGCCTCGTTTAAGAGGGTAAACAGTTTTAAACACATTTCACATGGTCATGTGCGATACTTTTGCCGGCACAAACAATTTCACATCCCTTTTAGATTCTTTGCGGTACGCAAATAATTTTACATTCGTTTGCATGATGTTTACCAGAAACAGACAGTTTTTATGTAATTTTGGCTTGGCCAAAACGTAGAAAACCTCACATCAATTTCACATGTTTTATATGTCGGAGCTCGGGCACCAGTAGGTTCACATCGTCATTTCACAAGTTAAAATGGTGCAGGTACTTCTAAAAAGTGGGAGAATCTAACAGAATGTGGGAAACTTTCCAAGATTCTCCTGGAGTTTGCCGAAGTCTCCAAAAGTCTGGGAGTATCTGGCAGCCATTCCTGGATACATATATGTTGGAGAAATTAGGAGAACCTGGATAATTCTACCGGGATTTCCTAAGATATCCTAATCAACCTAAGGGCATGCTACAATCTTGGAGTTCCTAGGAGTATCCAGGATCCAAAAATACCGTGAAAATTCACGCCTTGACTCCTAGGAAATCCTGGGAGAATATGGATACTCCTGCCCAAATTTGACCAGGATTATCCAAATCTTCCCAGGAAATCCTAGATTCTCCAAACGCTATCTCGCAGTGGAGAATAGCATGCGCTATTGCTGTTGAGCAATTTGTTTTAACTTGCCTTGTGGCAGCCTTTGTAGTTTAGCTAATGCTAATGAAAAGTTCAATTGTGGATTAAGATAATATTAAGACAATGTTAATAATAATAATAATAATAACCTTGTGTTTCCACTGTATACATTTTCTTATACAATACAATTTAACAGTGATTTATAGTTACCAATGGTTGTTATAATGGTTGCTGTTAAAGAATACATTTCATGAATCTTGTATTTCCTTGTTCTAATATTGTGGTTTTCCTTGTTGACAAATTCTAGGTTATGTGGCGTTGATCCTCAGCCTCACGATCCAGCTCTGAATGCATTGGAGTCCGCATTTCCATTTGTCCTTAGTCATTCAGGGGCGGCCAACACTCTTAAGCGTTGGACTTTGCAATATCCTGAGATCAGATATTTTCCAGCCAGTGACATTCATATTGCTCTTTATTTAATTTATTTAGTTCAGTCAGGCTCATCAATATTATCTGTTCAGCAAAGTTTCTATAGTTTAAATTACTTTCACAATGCTTGCGCGTCAAATAATCCATGTGAAATTATTATTTTTTTTTTTTGCGTTTCGTGTTGAAGGTTGCAAGTGTCTTGCAACGAAGTCTAAATCGTTGCACAGGCAACCCGTTCTCTCTGAACATCTCTTTAAATTAGTTTCTAAATTTGCTAATAGTAATGCTAGTTTAGCGGATATTCGTGATGTTTTCCTTTGTCTTCTTGCTTTTTCTGGTTTTCTCCGCTTTGATAAGTCAGTCGCCTTAAATGTTGTGATATCACACCTTTCCAGCACTATGAAACTCAAAATCGTTAAAAATCCATTAAATTTCCATTAAAATCCCCTTACAAGGGTTTTAATGGCCATTAATTTTGCATTTTAGAAATTGATGGCATTTTAATAGGCATTAATAATGCATTACAATTTTTTCGGGAAAGGTGCAAGTCATTAAAAAGAGGTTACTGAATCAAACAATAATAGTAACAACTTTTTAATGGCCATTATTAAACGCTTAGAAATGGCAAGGATAGTGTGTGCCATTAAAAAGTGGTTACTGAATCATTATGATCAAAGTAACAACCTTTTAATAGCCATTATTAAGCCCTTAGAAATTACAAGGTTGTTAAAATCCCATGACTAAACTAAACAATTGTGGTTGCATAAATGCTATGTGCAGGTAGTTTTTAAACATCAAAAGGACTTCCTATGGCTTATCTATGGAATGGACCATTAGAACACTGATGAAGGGGAGGTTGGGCCAATTACATATTTTTATGTCTGGATTAAGCCTAAAATTTATGTACTGATGAATAAAACCTTTTGCTTTGTAATGTAGCCATGAAAATGAAAGTTGGATCTTACTCTAGATATATTGAAAAGTAAGTGTCTTGAGTACATACTTGAACACAAAATTAAACCTTGCTTTTCATCTGTAGGGGAGGCTAAGTGATTCTGTAAGCCACAGCTTAGCTTTGAGTTCTTAAAATTCAAGCAATTCTCAGAATGAAAAGGAAAAACTAGTTACTTTGAAACTTAATGGAACACCAATAGAAGGTTATACAGGAATCCTGGGCTGTTCAGAGATTGCTGGATTTTCTAGTTTCAGCCCCCATTGCTTAGCTAGCGTCCAAACCTTGTCTCTCTTCCCAATGTTAGCCAATGCCTAGGAATCCCAGGATTGAGTGCAAACATGATTATGAATTTAAAATGTGCCAGCCAATCAGAAAGCAGCTGCAAACAGATGAAGCTTTTTATGGGTCTCTAAAATACTATAAAATCTACTATAAAATCACAAGGAACAATAATATTGAAATTTTATATCATATTACAAGTAACGATGTCACTTGGTGTGAGACTGATCCCTAAGGGATAGCAAACTGTTTGGTCACCCGTAAGAGACACTGCTGATACACATTGGCATATTTTATACCCTAGGGGATAGTACCACCGTGCATTTTTTTTTACCCTGAATCTCAGTGCATCTCTTAGATTGATGTGATGAAAATCCAGTACATTATATAATTAATACATGGCACTAAGTGGAAATACAGGGGGTCATACACAGTTCCAATCATATCTATCTATCTATCTATCTTCTAGTTTTCATTGTCCTTTGGAGTGGTAGGAGGACCCCCTGTTCATTCCCTAAATGCTTGTCAAATAAATAGATTAATGTATCATTAAATTCCAGCACAGCGGTAACCATTAACCATCTTTGCTAGCCCCCAGGTTGGGAATTGCCACCCCAAGTTTTACATTATACATTGTACCGGTACTCACTATCTTGATTCTTATTGGCTGAGAGCATGCGCTTTACTTTTGGAATGGTCACCCCTGCAATTGACTGCTAGGACAGGGTTCAAAATAATTTTACAAAATCTGCTTAAACATGCTGGCTTTGTGGGCACTAGTACCAAAAATAAATTGAATGACAAAAAATCGAAGCAGATAATATTCCAGTGCATTTGACAAGATGTGGTAATGACTGGTGTGTTCGTTCAATAAAAATTGATCTCAAAAATCCAATTGATAAATCGATAAAAAATCAATAATAATTACTTGATTAAGTGTCGGCTAATTGATAATTTTCGATACTCACAAATTTCTCTCCAATCAACTTATCGATTATTATCCATTGAATTGAATTCACAATCAATGTACATTCAACATTCCGCATAGTTATCTAAACTGTATTTGCTGATAGATTACGGTATGAAATAACTACATCGTGAATTATTGAGGCAAATACCACTCGTGTCCCTTCATAACCTCAATTCAAGTTTATTGGTGCCTGAAATTTGTGTTGGGGAGGGCTCCCAGTAGGCCTATTCTTAATGTTATGCCATATATGCAGTACAAAACAAGTTAATATGTTAACGTCTTAGAATTGATATTAATTGATGAAATCTATATAACCGAAAACCTTGATCAAAAAATTGATAATCAATTACTCACAGGGATTTCCCTTATCGATCTTGGCCCAGAAGCCTGGAAAAACTGCTGCACCACGGATCTGCAAAACCACTCCATTTTCTTGCATACTTGGGGAACTGTTATAGGATACATTTTATTCGAAATCGATAAAGTGGACGGAAGATCTAATTAAAGCATTTTCGCAAGCGAAAAGATCAAGTTTCCAAAGGCGCCATTTTAAGTCATCCACAGAAACCAAAAAATAAACAATTTCTTGCAGCCGAAAGCAACAAAGATGTCCAAACCTATGCGATTTTCTCACAAATAAAACTGTAATGTTCATTCAAAAGTCCTTTTTCCAAAAAGAGTGAACAATAATATATCCCATTCAAATTTTTTTGCACATTGCATGAAGCCGTGCGCCATTCTTATAAACAAACACTTGGTTCACAAAGAACAGTCCTCAGATTTCTTAAGCGATTTCTTAAGCGAGTCACAAAGCCTCCGTGTTTGAGTCTCTCACAGAAACTAAAAAGAACTTTGTTCATACAGCTGTAAGCACCATACACAGTTAATTTTTGGGTGTTGATTCAACTCCAAAAGTGGAGTGAAAAAAAAAGGTACAGAACAACTCCACTTTTGGAGTAGTTTTCACTCCAAATTTTTCACTCCAACGAAGGAGTGAAATTAACTCCTGAAGTGGAGTTGAATTGACTCCATATTGCGTGTTGAAATAACTCCATCTTGCATGGAGTGAAATTTACTCCTACTATACATTCACTCCATTGGCAAGAACTGGTATACGAAGGGTTGACTTAGTATCAAATCAAACTTTAGACAAATATTCAACCAAATGCCTTTATTGACTATAATGCAATTCAAAGCAGTACACAACAAACCATCAGTATAAGCTAGCAGTACATGCAACAAGCTATCGGTATAACCAAAGATATAATGACATTATTATGTTACAGTCAATAGTGTAGTACATCTTCACTTTGGTAAGCTTTCAAATGAAAAAAAAAAGCATTATAAGAAGTAATGCTAATGAATGTTATGCTGATGAAATAACCGATGAGACCTTACTCGAGATCTGCAAGGGATTTACAGCCTTTATACAAATGTCATTACATGGTGGTGCAAAGACAGGCATTTTGGAGAGGCAAGAAAAAATTTATTTGTGACGAACGAGCAAATTTCTTAATATAGAGCAGATTTCAGATGACTGTCGTGAGTCTTTGGTAATTACTTTGTAGTTACCCCTATAGGTTTTATTCAGAATTGGTGTCATTACTTTGTGATTGGTTTTATTACAGTCATATGACAACCACTATAGACAAACTAAAAAATGATACAATCGATACATCTGAAAAATGGAATGGCCAAATGGAAAGTACTTTACACAGTTTACAGGCTTAGGAAAAAAACACTTGTACCACTCAACTTGACCACGATTTTCCCTTCTGCTGCTATGTACAGAGGGCCAATGTCAGTGATGTCCTCCAACAAGCCTGGGGAACACAGATTCTGCTATAGCCTTTTCATCGATTTATTCACCTGAAAAGTAACACAGAAATTTAATTGTGGTGATTTGTTTTCAAATCATGGAGTTCTGTTAATTAAATTCTGAGCTTTTCCCAAATGAAAAAGTGTACAACTGACATAAAAATAAATATATGTTATTTACCAGCTTGGAGGTCCATATAGGCAAAAGCTGTGACCGAGGGCTGTATTTTTCCACAATGAAAATGTCATTTTCCACATTTTCCAGGCCGAGCTCACAGTTTTGGCCTATACGGACCGACCTAAAGCCGGTAAATAACATATATTTGTTTTTATGTCATCTGTTATGCACTGAACGATATATGAATATGTACATGGAGGATATTACATGGTGGCGCAAAGATTTATTTTCGAGTGGCAATAACAATATTTTATGAATGAGCACAGTAAATGAGTAAAATATTGTTTTTGACATGAGAAAATAAAACTCATATATTTAAACCAGTGTAACATTTTCCAGGCCGAGCTCACAGTTTTGGCCTATACGGACCGACCTAAAGCCGGTAAATAACATATATTTGTTTTTATGTCATCTGTTATATACTGAACGATATATGAATATGTACATGGAGGATATTACATGGTGGCGCAAAGATTTATTTTCGAGTGGCAATAACAATATTTTATGAATGAGCACAGTAAATGAGTAAAATATTGTTTTTGACATGAGAAAATAAAACTCATATATTTAAACCAGTGTAATTTTCTTTTTATTATATAGACAAGCAGTTTTATTTTGACCGATATTCTCACTAGTGAGGATATGGAAAATATGTCACTGAGGACCCGGATGTAGCTTCGTATGAGATCTACGAGTGGCGTATTTCCCATTTAAACACTTGTATCTATATATTAAATAGAGCTCTGAATATAGATCAAACTACTGTTATTATATATAATATACCACTATTATTATATTATATATACAATTATTCCTCAAGCTTCTGGCTCTATTGACTCAGAGGCCATAATGGCAAGAGGAATAATTATTTTAGTTAAATCACACTCATGGGTCAATTTGTAAAGCCAAAAACGTTTTCTGGTCTGCATGGTCATTCGCCATTTTCTGCCTTTAAAATCGGAAACATTTTGCTATTAGTAGGCTACCTAGTAGGCTACTAGAAGCTCAACGAATCACAACGCAACATTAACAATACACCACTAGTGTGATTTGACTAATTAACAATTAGTCCTAGAGCCTGAAATGGCTACGGGCCAATGGGCTATTGATCCATGGCCCTTGTGGGCGAGAGGGCTAATTGTTTCAGTATCACCCAACTAGTTGGACAAAGGATGAGGAAACATTGTGTTAAAAGGTCACCAGAAACCTCAACAAAACGAGAAGTGGCCGCCACTTTTTTCATGTTCAAAATCGGTGCTTTCGCTACTAGAGGTCTATTGATAATAGTCCCCTACTAGCGTAGCCAATCAGAATGTAGCATTAGCAATAGTCCACTAATTGGGTGATACTAATAATTGTTATCTCATGATCCTCACCTTATAGATCAAGCGCAATGCCAGGTATGAAGCCAGAATACCCTTGATAAATGTTGAGGGGCCTGTCAGAATCTTCCTTTGTCTTTGCCTGTAGATGGCATCCATCACATTTTCAACTTGGGTTCCTGTTTGCATCTCTTTCTTTTTTTTTTTTTTGTTTGACTCAGTTTCCCCATCAACCTCTGGAACAGTATCTTTTGTCTTCCTTTTTTTTTTGCATTGAGGTGCTTCTATACTCTTTGTTCCATCTGGCTTTTGATCAGGTTTTTTTCAGGTGAATATTCTTGAAAACAAATTCATCCGCTCGTGCTTTAACCCATGCATCCTGGGAAAGGAGGCATGTTTTAGAGCATATAATTTCACTTTTCTCTGAAGGTTAGTAATATTAGAGTTATCCAAAAATATATTATTAAACTTACATATGTACAAAAAGTTATTTAAACACTTTAGTTTTACAGCTAGATCATGGTATCAAGAAGTGATAGGGTGCTCATACAAGTAAACACGAATTAACGAGCTACTAATCCCACCAAGCTACTTGTACTAATCCCCAACTTTTGTTCTCCTTCGTGCTTCGCCCGGGATACGTTTCTACGTAAAGAAAATTGGAAACTAAAACTCTTCAAAATCCGAAATCGATCTTTGTATCAAAGCGAAACTTATGTGCTTTTGTTAGCTAAAAGAAATGACTACGTTAAATTAAGTTTAATCATTGATTAAATCCGAGCGGTTAAGTTATTACCGCCAAAACGGAGAACCGTCGCTGGATGCTTTTCTTGTAGTATATTTAGATTTTTGCGTGCTTACCTCCTCTTCCAGAAGAAGTTTGACTGTCTCATTTTCGACTCCAGCTTTAATACAGCAATTAAGTAGAGTAGACTCCATTGCAGCAGCACTGAAAAGGCATACAAAGTCAAAGGTTTAGCCGTATAAACAAAGGCTCTTCGCGCCCCAAGGCCAAGGGATCTTGTTTAGCTACTCAAGCGAAAATGCTCTTTATAATAAGACAAAAGGCCAATTGATGTAAATCAAAATGACTCTTACCTTGTGCAGTTTAACTCACGGCTAGAGGAAATCGAAATATCAATGAATAACGCTGTAACAACTAAAGAACTGACGATCAATAAGAGAAACCTCCTTCTGTTTGAAAAGCTAACGGACGAGTGACTTGAGCCCGCAAACGCTTGGCGGCGGTATCGGATTGCTTCTCGTGACGTGCAAATAATCCCCCACCTCTACCCCCGTAATCGTTCAAAGTTTTCTTCTCGTAACTATTTAGACGGCAAGAAGGACTCAAGGATTGAGTCTTGTGTAATTATTCTAAAACGAGAAACAAATGGATTAAATCACTGCAGTTGTATGACTTATCATTAAATTCCCGTACTCTAGTCCCCAAAGTACATATTCACTTTTAGGGGGAGATTTACCCGGGGAGATTTACGGCGCGATCGAAAATGATATAAAAAAAAACACTATTACTTGAATTTATGATATGCTGTACATCCGCAATCTTTGTGATTCATTTTCTTCGCGAAAAGTTCTTCAACGCCACACCGAGATGTGGCAAATTTCCATTTCATCATGTTCTGTCATATTTATTTGCAAACATGGCGTCACAACAAGGCAACCGAAGAATGTGTTAATTGTCCAAAAACTTATAGTCCCGGCTCTCCATCTCTCTAATGGAGTTGAATCTTCACCACTTGAAACGGTTGTTTTAACTCCATATAATTATTTCACACCAAACATGGAGTTATTTCACTCCACATAAGAGTTGAATCTTCACCACTTAGTAGAGTTGTTTTCACTCCACATTACTTCACTCCCAACAAGGAGTTGGTTTTACTCCACATAGGAGTTGAATCAACTCCCCAATCAAGGAGTGATTTTGCAAAGGAGTGAGCCCAACTCCGCATTGTGATTTCACTCCGGATTGGAGTTGTTTTAACTCCTTTTGTGGAGTGAAATCAACTCCAAAAAATTCACTCCAACAGTTGGAGTGATTTCAACTCCACATGTGGAGTTGAATCAACACTCTAAAAAACGCCTTCCAAATTAATTTGTCTTTTTCCAAATTAGAAGATTCTGTTGAATATCACTGGTTTTGCTCATAATTCAACAAAAAATCTGAGCGGTTCTCATGACTTTTATCAGACATGGATAACATTTTGTATAAATTCTGTGCAAAAGTTTTTCCGTTGCGCAGAAATTCAAGTTATTAAGTACTGTCAAGAAATTCGTTTTTCGACAGAAAATAAAAATCTCAAGAATTACGCATGTGAAACTCGACAAATTGCACATAACTGGAATTTTAAACAAGAAAGGTTTGCACGGATAGTTTGATTTCCAGGACTACTCGAAAAATGTCTTTGAAAACGGCTTGATGTGTACTATCCTTATGTATCAAATGTAAGGGCTGGAATTTTCTGAATTTCAGAACCCTTCGCACCTATAAATGGGTTCTGAATTTCGGAGCCCTTCACAACCTATAAATGGGTTCTGAATTTCAGAACCCCTCCCACTTATAAATGGGTTCTGTATTTCAGAACCCTTCGCCACCTAGATATGGGTTCTGAATTTCAGAACCCCTCACCACCTATAAATTACTTCTGAATTTCAGAACTCCTCCCACCTATAAATGGGTTCTGTATTTCAGAACCCTTCGCCACCTAGATATGGGTTCTGAATTTCCGAACCCCTCACCTCCTATTAATTGGTTCTGAATTTCAGAACTCTTCCAACCTATAAATGAGTTCTGAATTACGGTCTCCCTTCGACAACCTTAAATGGGTTTTATTGTAGCAAGAATGGGGTTTGATTGTCCTCTTGTCCTAGGAGATCGTTTTTCACAGTTTTTATGACTCTCTGATGCTCCATGGTGACCAGCGTCAATACATTCCACTACCCCGTTTCCTGTTAAAAGAGCGAAAATTAGTGAAGGGAAGGAAAACTGCTGTGCTGGAATTTTCAAATATCAGTTTTCAAGTATCATAAATTATATTTTAAATTATGAATCTGCGAGGAGTTTTTGAGTCCCTCTACATTTTCAGCTGTCTACAAATAATAAGGCAGGGCATAGCTAGTGGGTGGTCCTGGTGTGTCGTGACCCCCCTTTTTTCTAGAAAAAAGGAATTGCGACTGTAGTGACTCATCACAGTGCTGTAGTGACTCATCACAGTGCTTGCAGTCCCTTCTTCGGCGAACGTCCGTAAATCTTCGGCGAAACGTCCGTAAATCCAGGGAAATGCTTTTTTATCCGCGAAGCGCTTTGATTTGTTGAAGTGTCGAGGTTCTCAGGAGAGACGCCGCCACGGCGTTTTCCTCTCCCTCTCCTGAGTAACTCGACAAATCGAAGCGCGCCGCAGGTAAAAAAAAAACGTTTCCCTAGATTTACGGACGTTCGCCGAAGAAGGGTCTGCAAGCATTCTAATCACATGTCCGTTTTTCGCGATTTCTATTTAACCCCTCTCTCCTCAAATACATTATAGAGCTATAAATTTCTGTACTGCAATAGTTTATCATTTTTAACTTTCTAACTGAAGACTGAAAGCCTAAACGTTAATTTGATTAATTAGGGATCTGTTTTTGAGTCCCTCATGTTCTCTGTACCTTTATAATTATAACAATTCGGTGATCGTGCGTGATAACAAAAGCTCAACCAAGAGAGACATTATACCTCCATGTGGCCCTGTATTGAATTATGGCTTGTAATAAAGAACAATTATTGCGCTGGCCGTAAAAACGGTACACATCAAGCAGCAACACTATCAAAACGGTAGGAAACAAAAATGCTATGACTGCTGTGACTGGAACTAAAGGTTCCTTACCAGTAAACCGAGGCAGAAGTAGAATAAACTCAGTAATACTAAGCTAAAACTAACGTGCTTCAACCCAACATGATAAATCAAGCAATGATTTGAAGTAATATGAACAAGTTTCTAAGGATTGACGCTTTACTACGCTTTGTTTTGAACACAAAGCGGAAGTGCACAGATAAATACTCGAAGTAGGGACTGAAACTCTTACCCATACTCACCATGGACAAAGTTCCTCGTCTTTGGGTGCTAGATGGACATCGACTGGGGTGCAGAAATGCGACTGCGCGGTTCTACATCTCAATCGGTTACTATAATTTGCCATGCGTTGGGCATTTTACTCAATAACCGTCGAGGGCGTCGAAGGAAGTTGATTGACTTGATCTACAATAATGCTGTACGTCTGTCAATTAACTATGATTGACAGATGAGCTGAATGTAGTAAACAAATTGCTTTTTTAGATCAGTGAAACGTTGGTTATGGTATAAAATAGTGTTTCAGAGCGAAGATAATATTCAGTCTTTGAAAAATGGTATTTTCTGGCAGATTTATTAAAATGTTAATGCTTTGGTAGTATTCCGCGGCTGCAGCTTTGTAAACAGAGGAATAGCTTAAACGGAAATTCTGCGGTATTCTATTATTTCACGGTAGCCAATTGCGCTGCAGCCTAGAGCTCAGGCGTCAATTTGAAACAGAGATGAAACGCAGGTCACACGTAGAGAGACTGTTGACTGTCGATATTGTTTGAAGCTCAAACAGTTCAAACGTACGTACAGTTTAAACGTGACTACCTCGATAATTTTGTGTTCTTACTTGGTCTTTGGAGGAAGAGTATTTGAAGGATTAGACGGCGGTGGCCCTACACCCGATTATAATTTTCCAGATCTTGCATTTTCGTGGCGCAACACTCCTAAAGATCAACAAGATCGCTAACGGACTGACTATAATAAGCCTTCACAAATTCCCTCTTCAAAACACCAAAGCGATACCGAAGAATCCATTGGTAAGTAAAGTTGCTTTGCTTTGCCTTCGACGCCCGCGCTTTGATGCGTGTGAATAGACCAAGCATTCAAGATTTGAAGTCCAGTCCAGGAAATCAATCTAGCATTGTGATTGATTAGCAGAAAATATTCTTGATCATCTTAACCGGTACAACGTACCTCTGGTACCTATCGCTAACCTCACAAATTCAAGGCACCTTATGTGTGCCCTACGTTTCCGAAATCGCAAATTCCCTTGATAAGCGCTAGATAATTTGAAAATCGCTAGAATAGCCAATTAACTGATTTTTAAAATATTACCTGATTGGCGATCACTTAGGTAATATTACTTTCAAGGAATAAAACAAAATAAAAATGTATTATTCCCGATGGGATTTGTCTTCCCTGAGCCTCGGTATACTAGTAAGAATGATGCCAAGTTAGGACAAGTTTTTGCATAAAAAGCATGGCTTTCGATTTTAACACGATTTACACAGCACATTTACCATTGCATATTATTAAACATTGCATTACTACTATATATTCATATTTTGGAATTTTTATATATCATTATTATTTCTTTTTTTTTTTCAGATATACTGGACGGGTATGAAAGAACAATGGAAACGGTCTCAAGAATAAGAAAGAAAACAAATTCGCACGTGTGTATTTAACAGACTGGCCGATGGAGATTCAGTTATAGGGGAAGTCATAAATGAAGGTGCTTATTTCTTCCCACTCCATTGCTCATTGCTGCGTATCATGAAATGGACAAAGAATATCCCTAGAACGAGTACGCGCCGTGGAATGGACTCTTTGCAAGGGTCTCCGCCAGCAGGGTCTCTGTCAAAGACTTGCACATTATATCACATTTGCTTGAAATAGGACGTGGCATTGCTACATTCCACTAAGAATCATTTCAAACTATGTAAATGTATATAACACCAACTGAAATATCACTAAAGAACCGATGTTTGATATAGGCTGAGAAACACTTTCGTGTTAAAATGACCAGGGCAGGCGTAGTTTATGTTTTTACTCTCGTTGTTAAGAATGTAAGAAGAAAGTGAATGATTATCTTAGATATGCACAATTAAGTACATATTCTACATATTGTTTTTACGAGTTTATACTAGTGGGAATATTTCTTTCATTTTTCCGGGCATCAAACTGATTTATGTTTTCTTACCCCTTTTTGAGCTTCAAAATGCTAAGATTTTCTTACCCTTTTTCAGTCCTGAAACTGCTAAGAATTTATTGCCCTTTTTCGGAACTAAATACCTCGAACCGTTTTTTTCGGATACGAGCGAAATCATGTTTTCCCTAGTCTAAATTCAGAACAATTTCTAGATGACGAAGGGTTCTGAAATTCAGAACCGTGGCGTTGACGAGTTCTGAAATTCAGAGCCATATTAAGGTGGTGAAGGATTCTGAAGTTCAGAACCCACCGAGGTTACGGGATCTAAAAATCAGGTTTTTGTAGGTTAAATCAATAATTGTCTGTTGAGAAGATACGTTATATGCAGAGTCGCTTAATGTTTTGTGTACAATTTGGGTTTTCTTCAGAACTGCCTCTTTTTCAGCTGTGAAGTACCTAAACCTACAGAAAAAAGCTAATTTGGAAAAACCAAAATTAGTTTGGAAGACGTTAAAATTAACTGTGTAGACATCCAGACCCAGGTGGTTCTGTTACAGATTGCTTACAGTTATTTGCAGGGATAATTCTAATTCCAAAGCTTTTACCTGAGAATAATTTTCATTCGTGTTAGAAAAAAATGTACACCGCGACTTGCTTTCATTGAGCGTGTCCTAAATGGAAATGGTAGCAAGAGCATCATATTCTATGTCTGCTGTGATTTTTTTTCTTTTTTCCGTTTGTTTTAAGAGAATAATATAAGTTAGATAAATTTCTCCCTTGCACTCCATGAATTTTCATGGGCATCAGCTAGCTTCTATCAACTTTATCAGGTGGTATCGATTAATATCGATTGTCGATTGAACACGCCAGGGGTATACGAATCACAAAGCAATTCTGCAATCCTACCGGTAGCCACCCTGTAGGAATGCATATTATGTTCCTGTGTTTACTTGCTTTTTATGTTAAAACCCTAACTTGTTGATGTCAAAGGATTGTTAGTCTAGCTTGGCAACTTGATACCTTAAGTCTTACCTTGCTACTTTAACAAACTGCATCGGCAACGCTCGGTATGCTACAGCCAAAAACCACTCTGTTCAACAACAGCAAGCATGGCATGATTTTTAACTTGCTTCCGACCTCCATCTAAGAGCTATGTGAACCTCATCGAGAAGTCATTATTCCATTTCCAGGTTAGCGCAAAACATCCATCTTTCTTTGCAGATCATCACAATCACATTCACATCCATCTGCCTCCATCTTAATCAATTTCTCTTAAACACTCCAAGGTTTACTAACGGTTTTAGCCTGAAGATTAAAACTTGGCAAATAATCGATTTGCTTATTAATTCGCCTTCCATACAGCCAGGCAAACGACAAGAACATGCAAGGGTTTATCCAACAGTAGTCTTTTCCCTTGGAGTGGTCCGCCATTTTTTTGGCGGGTAGTGACCGCTGACCCAACTTCGTTCCAATATTGTTAGCCAATCACAACAGAAGAATGTTTCTGGTTAGCCAATCAGCAGTCACGAGTCCAGTCACGAGCGATTTTTGAGCGGTCGAAGAGATCGAGTTACTGGAATAAATTCCAACGGACAATTTCAACAGAAGAAGATCGCTACAAGAATGAAGAAAAAAACGCTATATGCAGGTATGATCTGTTCCTTAAAACTAAGTTAAATTAGCATTTGTATTCTGCTTAGCATCTTGTAGGCATGTCTGGCTTGAAGACTTCTTTGAGGCTAAGAAATCGGCGATACCAGAAACCAACTTTGGGGGGTGTAAACTAGTTTATGTTGATATCATCCAAGCTACGTTTATCGTCGATCAGATTTGAATCACC
This sequence comes from Scolanthus callimorphus, assembly GCA_033964015.1. Taxonomy (NCBI): domain Eukaryota; kingdom Metazoa; phylum Cnidaria; class Anthozoa; order Actiniaria; family Edwardsiidae; genus Scolanthus; species Scolanthus callimorphus. The sequence goes on along the minus strand of CM066912.1, from coordinate 2,312,851 downwards.
AGTCACTTACACGTAAATTCCCTACTATGGGTAAACATTAGCCACTTAGTCGGCACCGTTTTGTGGAATCGATTAAAGCACAAAAGACTGATACGTGTTTGTTTAAAGCTTAAAAATGCACACGTTTAGAAGGGCTGAAATGATGTGGCGAGGTTGGATAATTTTTTTTTCCGCTAGTTACCCTAGGATAACACTATCCACACTTTCAGGACCAGAATTTATTCTCTGGATACCTTTATCCAATGGATAAGGCACATTTTTTACACTGATTACCGCGGCCCCAGGAAAATTCGCTCAAACTTCCCTATCATAAACCTTGTTTTTTTTACACGAAATCTACTGTACTGTGCCAAATGTAGGGTAACCTACAGGGTAATCTACACACTGAGAAAAAAAGTTGCCTCCTGCTTGCTTGCAGGGAAAAACTCACAACTTGGAGCTCTAGTTGTGAAAGGCAGAACTTTTACAATTGAGCAGCCACAGATAAAGTGCATTGCCGTTTTAATTCTCCGCAAAACCATACACCGTTTTACTTGGCCTTCATCAATGTAAAAAGAAGGTTTGATTGTGTGTATGTGAAAAATGGGCTCCGAGCTCTCATTGGAGCTGGAGCTATTACTGAAGAAAGCTAAAGGCATGTAGTTTAGTGGGATTCGACTTGGTGTTGTAAATTACAGTATGATCCATTAGAATATAAAATTGCTACATTAGAAATCTAAATAATAAATAATTTATTTGCAGATTCTTGTTAGAGACAGTGCAATGTCTGACGAGCATGACAGAAGCCTCTGAAATGAGTGAAATTTCAGATTCGAAATGGGGTGTCTTTTCTTCTATGGTGAGTCTTTGTTACCTATAGAATATACATCACACTCCGGAAGTTACTGATGTTACTTCCTGGTCCTGGGAGAACTAGTACCTGCATTCATACAGTGTTAGGAGAAACCCACTTGCATACCGGTACTACCATGAATCCTACTATCATGTATTAGTAGAAACCCACTCGCATACTGTACTATCACAAATCCTGCAAATCTGATTGGCTCTGCTAACTCTCTATCTGTCATGTAATAGATAGTGAGTAGCGAAATTAACGCTGGCACAAAACTTTCTAAGATCATCTTTTAGCAGCAACTCGAAGGTAGTATGCTAGTGGATTTCTACTGGAACAATTAGAGTACTCGTTCTCGTTTTCTATCAGTCAAATACTTGTATTCTGCTCTACGGCTTTTCCCGCATTTGAGCACTCTTTGACTTTGGGGATAAATGTATATACATTAATTATAATTCTTAATACTGGTAGCAATAATTTTGATTGAGCATTGCTGCTCAAACTCAATAAGGGACCAGTCATTTTTTATCGCCTGTGAGGGGGGGATCACTTCATTTTGGGGCAAGCGAAAGGGGGGAACAAAGCCTGAAGCCCTTAAAGGGGGACCACAAGAAATTTTCTAGGTAGTTATTCACCAGCAACTTACTTCTCTAACATTTGCATTTTGTACTTCACTTCACTCAATACACAATAAAAAATTCATATAAAGAATATAATCTAATATAGACCTTTTTCAAAAATGGCGGAAAGTTGCATGGAAATGAGGCTGGAAATATGAGCACACATTACCGCTGCCCAGGAAAGCTCTAGCTGGTGAATGGAGACTTTCATGAAGAATAAAACCTACAGGATTTGTTTACTATACACAAAAAAAATGGAATGTTCATCTACACTTTCTCTAAGGCTTGATGAAATGCGTTTATCAGGCACCCCCACCCCCCAGGCGATAAATAATGACCGGTCCCTAATCAGAGACGGGAAAGTTCAAGATCTTTTCTGGCAGCCTGACTAAAAGACACTGCACACAATATAATCTACAAATGCCATTTAATTAATAATGTTCTTTCTTGTTATCAGTATCAGGATGGTACTGTTCCTGTCATTGCAGAATACTGCTGCAGTGTGTTTGAGTTATATATTTTAGGAAACAATATTTATGCCCACACTGTTTCAATCATACAGCAGTGTAGTTCTTCCAGTTCTTCAATACTTTTTTATAATAATTATTATTTCAGATTGATGCTACTGCGCCATCTCTAAGCTGAGAAACAATGTCAGTCAGAGGTAAAATTACGGCTTCAAAAAATGCTACAAAACAGATGGAATTATATGCAATTAGGGGCAACTGAAGAAAAGGTAACAGAGGATCCAAGTTAGATACTGTAAAGATATTACATAAATCATGATATAAACTGATATTGCCTGGTTTGGATATAAACTTATAGCGCAACTAGATTGGGTAAGAACCTAATGCTTTGAGTAGTTCACAATAAATGATAAATGGTGACCCACAACTGCTGTCTAAAACTGTTATGATTGACACCCCATCCCCTCCCCCCAAAAAAGAGAGACAAATGCTCATTTTAAAGATATTAGAGAATCTGCCCACATCTAACTGTCTGTCAGTTAACCATCGATAAATTACTCAACCTCTTTTGGATTTTGCAACCTTTTCTTACAAACCAAAAACTGCAGCCAAGTGCAAAAAAATTCAATCATTTTTCCAGCTGCATTTGTATTTGTTATCTGCATAGATCAATTGACATTTGTTTTCAATTCCATTTCGAGTAGATAGTAGATAACCACTAGGCTTTGAACAATAGACCTCCTCGGCTTTGGCGTAATGTTTTCCCATTTCAGATCACTTGGCATTCCCATGAGTATTCTCTCTTTGCTTGGAACGCTTCCATATTCATATCCCGTTCGGTGCGTAGCAGAGAAAAGAAGGAGAGAATACTCATGGGAATGCCACGTGATCTGAAGTGGGAAAAAACATTGCGCCCAAGCTGTGGTGTTTTATTACAGGTTTTATTATTCTATTTTGTACATATAAAAGAAATAAATAGCCAGATGGGGCCACAAGGCCAGGTGTGCAACTGCGTTTCACAACAATTTAGTATGTAAAACCCAATGTAATAACCATTACTTTAAAAGTAAGGGTTTTGAAATAGCAATTTGATTGAAAGAAACCCTGTTTAAAATGCTATTAAATGGCCATTACTTACAAAATAAGTGTTTTTTAATGAGGGTTTAGAGTTTGGGAATCGCCTGTTAAAATGCCATTACTTTCCAATTACTCTTTCAAGGAAAAGTAATGACCCCATTAATTTGTCAAAAACCATTAGGTTTTAATGGATTTTTAACTGCCCATTAAAAAAAAGCGGTGGTCCTTACAATCCCATTACTTCAATAGTAATGGGTATTTAATGATATCTGGTTGATGATTTTTAATAGGATTTTAATGGTTTTTGAGCTCGTTAAAATGTTGTTACTTTGTAATGGCATTTTAAGGGTGAGTTTCCCTCAGCCACAAGGCCATTAAAATGCCATTACACACACATATACCTAGGTGGTTACAATGTCATTACTTTCCAATTAGCGAAGGGTTTTCGACCCATTAATTTGTCAAAAATTCAAAAGGTTTTAATGGTTTTCTAATTGCTTTTTCACGACAGTGTGTCCATTAAAATATCATTAGTTTCAACCCATTAAAATGTCGTGATAAAAGAATTACTTCTTCATTAAAAAGTTGTTACTATTTTAAGGACTTTTTAATGACTTTTTATTTCATAGTGCAGGGGTATTTTTCTATCAATATTAGTTCGAGTAAGACTGACCCCTGGTAAAAGGTTGCGTTCGTTTAATTTTTAAGACAGGTACTCCTACTTGTCCTTGCTCTATGCTTTCTAGGTATGCCCAGCTCGCAAATAGGGATTTTTTTATCTTCTGAATTTGTTTTTCAAAATCTTTCTTATAGTAAAACCAAAGGTTACGCATTACGTTTGGGTTCTCGACTCTCTTATACAAGTTGTACTTACCAAATTTCAAGCTATCGGTGTTCCACCAGGGTTGTTTGGCCTTCATTCTTTCCGAATAGGTGGTGCAAGCGCAGCCGTCAATAATGATGTACCAGAAAGCATGATCAAGTTTCATGGCCGATAGAAATCTGATTCTGTGAAAGATTTATATTGTAGTGCTAATATCCGTCAGCAGCTTATTGAAACTGCATCCATAGGATTGTAAATTTTCTGTTCGATTCAACTCCGCCAGGCCTTTGGTTCTTGACAACTGGTACACGCGTCTACTCCTACACCCTTTGTCTTGTTATTGTAGAATATACATTCAAATACTCATTAATTATTCATGACCTAATCAGCCAACCAGAGCTCTCATTTTGTACCACGTGCAGTACCTTGAAATCCCAGGAAGTTACTGCAAGTGGGACTTGTTTTCTAGATCCAAGGACCTTTGAACTATGAATATTCATAATTTCAAGGTCCTCACCCTCGAAAAGTTTTTCTACTAGTCAGTCTTTGCGCAGTGCAAAGGCAGACCGTAGGAACCACTCCGTCAGAAGACAAAAGTCTCCTCTCTCGGAGAAGTCAATACAAAGAATTTTGGTTGGAGACTATATGCTTGTGCGCCGCCAACCTCCATGTGGGACAGGTTTTATGGAAACACTCTTGATTTTTTCACTTCTGCGCATGACTAGTGACGCAATCGAAGTTAATAATTTTCATAATTTCAAGGCACTCGCCATCGAAATGTTTTTGTACTAGTCGGTCTTTGCACCGTACAATGGCAGACTGTAGAAACTGTTCCGTGAGAAGACACGCGTCTCCTCTATCGAAGAAATAAAATACAAAGGATCTTGTTCCAGACTATATGAATGTGCACCGCCAACCTCCATGTGGGACAGGGTTTTTGGAACACTCTTAATCTTTTCACTTCTGCGCATGACTAGTGACGCAATCCAAGTTCATAATTTCAAGGTCCTTTCCCCGTCGAATTTTTTTGTACTATTCAGTCTACGCCGTACAAAGGTAGACTGTAGAAACGTTCCGTGAGAAGACACATGTCTCCTCTCTCGGAAATGTAGAATAGAAAGGATCTTGTTCCAGACAATATGCATGTGCGCCGCCAACTTTCATGTGGGACAGGCTTTGTGGAAACAATCTTGACCTTTTCATTTGTGCGCATGACTAGTGACGTAATTCTAGTTTCACAAGTAAAAAAATATGATTATATTGATAAATCCTGTTTGGGTAGGGTACAGAGGGGTTGGTGATTGAAGATTATGTCACAGGCTGAGTATTTCAAATGACCAAAAGGAAATAAAAAATAAATAAATGGAGATGTTTCAACATTGATCGTTTTCTCTCTGTGTTGGCTAATTAGGTCATGAATAATTATTGAGTATTTGATGTAATTCAAAAGCCTCCTATTCGGACTTGACGGGATTTCAAAGCCCACGCAATTAGTTCCAGAAACTAGAAATTGGAACTAATTGCGCGGACTTTGAAATCCCGTCAAGTCCTCATAGTCGGCTTTTAAATATTACATATAAACGCTTTCTGCGCGTAGGAGCGCAGCGACAGAGCGCTGAAATGTGTTATGTTGGGCATTCTACTAATTTGATCGCCCTGCGCATTCCCCTGAGGCCCCTTGGCGTATATATTCTTGTTATTTCATAAGTTATTCACTTGACAGTTTACCAGTTCACATAACGCTTCACCGTGTCTAATTTTCAGTTCACGCTGTATCGACAAATTGTATGGACAAATTGTGTATTGTTAACATCGTCTCGTCTTCAATAAACTGGTACACGCGTCTACTCCTACACTCTTTGTCTTGTTATTGTAGAATATACAATATAAACGCTTTCTGCGCGTAGGAGCGCAGCGACAGAGCGCTGAACCAGTTTTTCTTTCTAAAAACTTTATGAATCACTTGAGCAATTATACAAAAACAATTAGTTGCCTCAGGCCATCTTAATATCATCCAATATTCCCCTTAAACTTCGTCTTGGTCACTGTTAGCTGATAATCATGTCGCTGACTGCTACTGCATGGATTTTGTTTAATAATTTGTTGATTTAAAACAATTTCTAGTGAAAAGTCATTGAGTTTCCAGAAAATTTTACCAGGCATTGGATTTTTTCTATTACAACTGCGTAACAGTGAAATTGGTTGCAAATCACTAAAATTATAATGTAATCTGAAAAGACCATTATTTGTCCATGTTAGGGACCGTTCATTTTTTATCAGGGAGAGGGGGCTGGTGGAAATGAGGGGGGGGGGGGGGTCACCCAAAAGAATACGGCCTCAAAGGGGGGGGGGGGGGGGGTCACGCAAAAAAATACGCCACTAAAGGGGGGTCACCCAAAAAAATACAAGCACTTAACAGGGAGGAAACGAAAAGTTTGTATTTTTTACAGCATGCAATATGTTTGTTACATGTTTCAACTCGCTTATATGTTTCTAATTTCACTCGATACTTAATAAAAATTTCGGCGCGCTTCGGCGCATGCAGAATTTAACATATAATATGCACTGATAGGCCTGCCGGGCAGTCTCTATGTTTGAAAGAACACACCTTAGGTAAGTGTGAGTTCAACGTTTAGTCATTTGGGCCGCGCTTCAAGCACATGAATAATAATAATTTCTTCATTTGCGGAGCGCATGAAAAATATTACCTAAAGGCTCAGGAGCCCTTCACTAGGAGCTTTCATCTAACCTATATAATTAGCGTCTTTCCTGGGCTCCTGACAGGCTTTGTTTACTATACACAAAAAAACATCTACCCCTTTTCTGAGGCTTGATGAAATGCGGTTATCAAAAAATGGGCGCGCTTCGCGCGCAAAGATTGTGTGACCACCTCTTTATGTAAAATGTCTTCTACTAGGTCAAACAGGGGACCTCAGGTGGGTGTCACGAAAACGTTTAATAGTTCTGAGGGGGATCGGTTCCTTAGCTTTGGCAGAAGTAAGAAAAACGTTAAGAAGAATGAGACTGCATCACTTAGGCAAGAGTCTATCTTACAGGGCAAGCATTTATAAGGGGGGGGGGGGGGGGGGGGGGGGGCACCAGAAAAAAATACATTGGATTTTGGGGGGCTACCTAAAAAATACGGACATGAAAGGGGGGCCACCCAAAAAAATACAGGGTCTCCCCTCATTTCCACCAGCCCCCCCCCCCCCCCCCCCCTCCCTGAAAAACAATGAACGGTCCCTTACCCAAACAGTTATTTGATCACAAAAAATAGAGTATAATGTAAGCTCATACTTAGAATATCTGTCCTTGACAATGTTTTGATTCTGTTGAGCTTCTAAAATACTCCTAGAAACTTTAAAAGTACAATTGCCAGTTCATCAAAAGCCAATAGAAAGGTAAGATTTCTAATCAAAACTTGAAAAGGTGGCTAAATTTGGAAAGAAATTGACTTCAGCTCTTTTGGTACCTCATTTTTATAACTTTGGCGAGCATTGTGACATATTATCTGGGCTCTAATAATCATGCAAGCCAATCAGCGTTATTCTCGCTTTTGTACTCAATGCTCTCCAAAGTTATAATAATAGTAATGTAGTTGATGTTCTTGGGCGTAAATATGTTTTTGGTCCTTCTCAGCATTCTTTTTATCTCGAGCCCAGCCTGAGTCAGGCCCAAAACATATTTACACCCACGAACATCAATATTGTTTTAGTATAATTTTTCAAAGCGTTCTGTGTGCTGATTGGTCGAGACATTCGGAATATTCTGCTATATTAACCTATAGGTCAATATAACATTGAAAGCATTGGGGATCGCGCATGCACTTTATTACGAGAAACTAAAAAAATACCCCTAAACCCTACTAAAAAGTCGCTTGAGTAATTATACTAAAACAGTTAGTCACCTCAGGCTCTGTAAATATATATTTACGTCGCCTTCGGCGACTAATTGTTAAATATTAGCATAGAATTTTATGGACCAGAGTGGGACTTTCCATATAGTCTTATCTGTCGTATCATTCAACCGTGAAACAAGAGAATGTGTGGTTCCAAAAAATATCCATAACCCCTCCATAGAAGGGTGTTGAAAAGTGACCCCTCCACCCCTCTGGAATTTCCAAAGAAAAATACAGTATTTGTATGGAAAAGATCAGTTAAATTGACCCCCCACCCCTCCGGAATTTCCAATCCCTTCCGTACAATTCCAATTTCCATTGTTTCACGGTCAACTGATGCGACAGATAAGGCTATATGGAAATCAGGACCAAGTTTTCCAGACAGTTGTTCATAATTTTCTTAAAAACTTCTTCGGTTTCAAGAGTGAAATAATTTAGGCCTTGACCTGCCAGGACTTTCTATAACAATTCTGTACACTTTGTACTCTTACTTGTGCAAATGCATTCACAATTGCATATGGCATGTTGGCTCTTAAAAGGTCAGGCTGCCTTAAAATAATACGTTTAACAACACAAAAAACTTGTTCGATAGGATTTACATCATAGGAATACGGGGGCAACATGACTAGGGTAATATTTCTAAGAGCTATCATGTTTACTAAGTCCCCCCAATTGTGAATTGAGGCATTGTCCATGACAAGATAGGAGTTGTGAGGGATTAAATTGAGAAAGTAGTGTTCCATACCGTAGTTGAAACTTTCACGGTTGAAGCTGCCATGAATTGGATATGCTCCAAGAACTCCTTCGTCGAAACCAATAACGCTAAGCACCGACATCTTTACCCGTTCGTCCCCCCTTCGACTGATTTGCATTACATTCTCGTTAGTATGGCACCGTCCGATTTTCCTTACACCATCACACAGCTGGACTGCAGTTTCGTCTAAAAAATACACAGTTCTTGGATCAATCGTTCTTCGCCAGTTGCAGTAACGAGTTCTCCAAGTTTTCCGCCGTAAAACGCTCTTGTGGCACCTTTGAGGCAACTTGTCTTTTAGGTCCAAGATTTTAAGAGCTCTGCAAATAGTCGAGTTAGACGGGGTGTCCACAACAGCTAAGTTCAGGTTTGCTTGTAATGCTCTTTGTAATTCGGTCAAGTACAGGAAAGGTATTATCTACAACCAGAGCTTCAAGGTGACACAACACTTCCGCGGAGATTTTGGGTTCTGGACGTGTTCGTTTGCCTGGTAACAACTCTCGGCTGGCAAGAAATTTTTCGGTAATTTTCTTAGCTGCATCTCGGGAACAGAAATTTTCACGAGCTGCTGCCTGAAAAGTTCCGTTTCGGAGGTAGGATAGGACAATCTGTGCTCTTTTTCCAAGCGGAAAGGTGGCTCCCCGTTTGTATACACCGCCATTTTTGTTTGTTGTCCAAGCCATCTCCTCGATCTCTGTCTATCGACACATTTTAAAGCCCCGCTTGCGTAGTTTTCAGCCCATGCAGTCACAGTTTACCATTTCTTCAGCCTTCAGTCATAGTTTGTCCATGCAGTTGCAAATATTTTACATTTTTTCGCCGGGATTTCCCTCCTCAACCTTTCCCCGACATCTTCCTTGTGCCACACAAAACCTTTTCACGTGCGAAGTAATCACAAGTAATTGTGTAATTGTTTTCTCTACGCGATCTGATTGACTGAAGGATCTAAGATCATGCTCTCACCAATCACAACCCGAAGCAATCGCAATTACCGAGTATTATTGCGAATTAGTCACGGCAGTCATGTGAAATCCGCTCTATGAGATAAACATTCACTTGGTGTGCTAAAAAACAAAAGTAATTTGCCAGAAATTCAGACCATCAAAAATGAAGATGCAACAAATTGTAAAAAGAACTGATACGGTAAACAAAATTTTATTAATTTCAAAAATAGCATTTAATTTTTTTTAATGCCTGAGATTAATACAGATCCTACCATTATTACCAGTAATATTATTGGATTTATCCATCAGATTTTCTTGTTATATTATTCCTGAGTAATGTGCTTGTAATTGCAATCACTTAGCAGTTTCTTTGGCTATGAGCTAGTTATAAAATCACTGGAATTATATTCCTGGGCTGAATCTACAAAAAGAAAGAAAAAAATCCAAAATGGGCAGAAACCTGGGGGGCAGAAACCTCCCTAGATTTAAAAGAAGTGGGACAGCAGCAGCCTCCCAAATTTTGAAAATGTTCCGTATCCCCTGCTCATATACTGGAACTTCATGTTTGAAGCAATATATTTTATTAGTATATAGTGGTTTCAATAAAGTTTGTCACCCAAAGACTAAAGCCTCAAGCTGTCGGCGCCAAGCCTTGTGAGTTATGTGTTATCTCACGTGCTAATCAAAATTCAATTCGATTTACGCGCGTGTTGGGAACAGCGCGATTTTTAATTTATAGTGCACTTCAAATCTCAAATTGGAGGGCGCAGGAACTTTATTCTTAAACGTGAACGACAGTAAAGCGTACAGCATTAAGCTGTCCATTTTACTTTTCACGCTTTTCCTTTGTCAAGAAGGAAATCAAATACTGACGGGTATTTTGTGAGATGATTGCATGAGACCCGAGCTGGAATATTCTGTAAAACAAACGTCTAAAGAAATAAATATTTCGCAAATTCTATTCTGTTTTCTAGTCATCCTACACCTTCGAAGATATAATGAAAGTAAATTATCGGAACGCTCGCGCAAAAATTGAAAAGACGCGCTTAATTAATAGCAAAGGGATGCGAGTGAATTTTCGACGTCGAGATTTCCCGCCATTTTTCCGTGCGTACCGTGAAGCCTGACGTCACAGATTGGCATGACGTCACAACATGGCGCCGCCAAGTGAGTGACACCCGAATGACTGGGGAGGGGTGGGTGGTCGATGCTTTGGTGATGGCCGCGCGTTCGCGATCACTCGCTGGTGACGTCACAACATGGAGCCGAGCGACGCGACAGGGGGAGAGGTAGGTAGTCAGGGGGGCGCTGCTGGCTCGATACTGACGTCACACTACAGGAAACCAAGAAAGAAACCGAGAAAGATCTTATATATAATACGTGATGTTGGGGGGGTCCAAGGTCAAACTGTTAGCCAAGCAGCCTGGAAAAACGGCTGCACCACGGAACTTCGAAACCACGCCATTTTCTTGCATACTTGGGGAACTGTATTATAGGATACATTTTATTCGAAAAGGACAAAGTGGACGGAAGATCCAATTCAAGCGTTTTCGTAAGCGAGAAGATCGAGTTTGCAAAGGCGCCGTTTTAAGTCTTCCACAGAAACCAAAAATTAACAATTTCTCGCAGCCGAAAGCAACAAATACGTCCAAACCTACGCGATTCTCTCACAAATAACACAGTAATGTTCAGGCAAAAGTCGTTTTTCCAAAAAAGTTTAGAGTGAACATATATCCCATTCAAAGGTTTTGGCGCGTTGCACGAAGCCCCGGCGCGCCATTTATAAATAAACAACACTCAGTTCGCAAACAACAGTCCTTTGACAGCCTATTTATTTCGAAATCTATACTAAAACAGAGAGGTTCGAGCCGAATAAACGAAGCTCTCAAACCCGACCGGAAGGACGAAATGTATGAAATCTTCAAATCTATACAAAAAACGGAGATGTTCGAGCCGAAAAAAAGAAGTTCACAAACCCGAGCGGAAGGAAATCATCTCTCCAGTGTGCATGTTTTTGTTGGAAAAGGTTTTACTTGAGCTAAGGTCTAATTCAAGCGATTTTCCAAGTTTAACCGATAAAGCTTAGATTGTTTAAGCTAAGTTTTTAAATCACACACACTTGAATTCGAATTGACCGAGTTGTACAAGTCTTTAAGAAAGTCCAACATGATGAGCAGTGTAAAGCAACTTTCCATTGAAAACAGCAAGAATCTAAAAGTTTTACTTTACCTTTCTGGCGCTTCCTAAACCTTCCTATTCACTAGACGAGGGACTTCTCTTGATATTATTTACATCTAAAACCAATAGTTGTTGAAGTTCGAGTGGTACACCTCAGCCTTTTTTTTTTTCTTGACCGAAAATACGACCATATCGCGGATCGACACACGCGCGATCTTTTCGCGCCAAAACCACAGTGAAGCCAATGCCTCGGCACCTTTGTTAGGAAATATTTAGGGGGTTATTGTGCGGCATTTGCCTCATTTCCATTCACAAGGAACATTGTTTTCAAAGATCTAATTTAAAACGCCTTTCCTATCGTATGCTACGGTGCAAATATTTCACACCGGTATGCCACCTATCTATAAGTATAAACTGATACAATACTTTAATACTTTAAAGTAAACAGGCGTAGTTACAAATTTTTGAGCACATCTCTCTAAACGTAGCGGTATAACTGTTCATTCCACAACGGCAGACAATCCGATAATTTTCGTCATTCAAGGAAAATTTAATTCGTGAATTTTTCACGGGTACTTACTAGTTTATAATATACTTCGATTCGTGGCCAATGCACAAGACGATACTATACTTGGGAGCGGCTGTGAGAACCAACTAGAATCGTACTACGCAAATTCGGAGCAACAAGTGTATGTAGAAGTCAAAAGAGTTCTTCTCGTTGACAACAAGAAGCCGAGAGGCGAGATTCGGCGAGCAGCCAACTATGACAAAACATGAAACACTGCAGTCGTGGTCTAGCGGGCATGAGGCGTTTATAATAGAACAGTGGCTTTTCGGGGGACTAAAATGACATAGAGGAACCGTAAAAGGTGGTTTTTATTCACTTTGTAATATTGTTGTCGACTGTCGCCGTCTTTGTTGTTTTAGAGCGAAGCTAGCCTGGAGCCTGACCACATGAAAGTCATGAGCTGAACTATCCAAATACTGCTTTGCTAGATTACTTATTGGTTAATTGAATAAAACTTTGTTTTGATTTCCACATAACGGTAGTTAAGTGTTAGTCGATACGGTTTGATAAGAAGGAGAAATAAAGTGTGAGGGGAGACGAGTTCTTAAGTTAATAATGGCGGCCATTGCGAGTTGTTTAAACTCACTTTGTAATTTCTTTATAGGGAGATGGAGTTCAGGCAGGATACACTAAAGTTGTTTCTACACACAGAATAAAGGTACACGTCGCTGTTCATTGTGTATATCGAACATTGCATTTTGATAGTTTGAATCCGAGACGGCTCGCGAATCGGCAGGATCGGAAAGGAGTAACTTTATAGGATTTGACTTAACTTAGAACAGAACAGAAACCTTTATTTAATTAAGGTTACTGAGAACCTTCGCGGCACGTCCTCGGAAAAACAATCATACACGTCCTTAGTTTAACCAAAACATGTCACCTATATATCGTTGCAAAGCCTGTAGAATGGACTAGCGGGCTATGGCAAAAAGAAATCTCTTTTTGATATCTGTATTTTTTTTTAAAGCATTGATTGAATATTTTGGTGTGCCATTTTCACGAGCTAACGCTGTCGAACTGCTGGACCTTGACTCCCAAGTAACATATTGTTTTAATCCTTAAAGGTGTTTCTCTAAAACCGTGTCTGCGTTTTTTACAATTTTGTCTAGTTCAAAAGTTATGAATTTTTAAAAATTTTTAGAGCGTAAAAATTCAATAAAATTTGACCTTCAAAATTTAAAAGTTTGATAACTTTGGAACAAAGCAAAATTTTAAAAATCGCAGACACGGTTTTTGAGAAACACCTTTCAGGATTAAAACAATGTGTTACTTGGGAGTCAAGGTCGAGCTGTTCGACAGGGTTATCTCTTGAAAATGTCACGGACGATTTTTTTATAAAACCTTTAAAAAAATTATTTTTATGAAAAAATTATTTCTTTTTGCCATAGCCCGCTAGTCCATTCCATAAGCTTTCCAACGATATATAGGTTGATATGTTTTCGTTAAAGTAAGGACGTGTATGATTGTTTTTTCGAGCACGTGCGCGAAGGTTCTCAGTAACCTTAATAGTCCAAGATCGAACGACCGAGTTCTGTCATGTTTTGGAAAGCGAAGGAATGTCACAAAAATGAAAACTAGAAGAGAAAAGCAAGACTTCGAGGCAAAGCTAGTATTTTTGGCACCTGCCAACTTCCTCTCACAACTGCGGGTTATGCGGGTTTTCCTCGCCTAAAATTCGACATTCTGGATTTCCTCTCCTAGAAAACACGGTAAGGATGGGAAAATTATTTCATTTGTTTTTGTTTTCCTGCTACCACATGCCTCTCTTCTCTGCATTTTTCAAGTTGACATGTCTAAGAAGTAGAAAACTGAAATCGAGTCTAATAACTCAAGGAAACAAAACTTAGTTACAAGACTACGGTAATCCTATTGTTATTTGCACCCATGTTGGATTGTAGACTGTCAGAGTGGCAATTTTTACGTGCAGTGTACTTATTGATGAACTAATCTCTTTTCGCTGCTAACTTCCTGCTGTTTAGGGACCGGTCATTATTTATCGAGGGGGAGGGGGGCACTGGTGCAATTAAGGGGTGGGTCACCACTGTATTCACCTTGCTTTTGGCAAAACACTTTATTCTTTTCCATATTAATGTTTCTATGCCCCCAAAAAAACAAAGGTTTCCCTATTTGAATTTTATTATTGAACACTTAGTTTTTGTGCATCATAATAACACTGGTACAGTACATCTGTAACATAAAACTAGTACCTAGGTAATATAAACACTAAACTGTAAGGCTGCATTCATTATGTATACTACAGGGGTGGGGGGGGGGGGGCAGAGGATTTTGAGGGGGATCTCAAAATTTAGGAACCCGAAAAGAGGGGATGTCAAGTTTTTTTCATAACATGAAGGGGGGATGCATGTTGAACACCGAGTTTGAACCTCCTGAAGAAATATCACTTGCACTACTATTCTCGTGTATTTACCCTATTTCAACTGAAATGTTGAAAAAAGCTGCGCGCTTCGCGAATAAAGAATTTAAACTTAAAAATCAGAAAAGGCCTTCTCGTTTTACCGCAATTCCTCAAGGTCCTTCACTCTTCAGTGACTTTTGTCTGCCAGACAAAAACGCCTTTGGACTTTGATTAATAATCTTGTAGCTTCATTGCCAAATTTGTGGCGCGCTTCGCGCGCACAACGGAAAACATACCAAACAATCAAATACAAAATAAATGATACTCAGCCTATGTGTAGTAAGGCTCCAATCGAGGAGCGCACCAGATCACGGTAGAAAGTCACTACACACAAAAGAGTACAGCCACCTAGGGTTTTTATTTGCATTTTTACGCTTTGTATTTTTTTATCAATGAGCCTTGTTCTGCATCTTTGGAAAAAATGTTATTGACGCAACCCTACCTCGACATATAAATTGAAAAACATTTTTCGCGGGGGGCATATTTTTTCCTTTTGACTAAGAGGGGGATTCGTAAAAATATGTTGTGCCTTGGGAGGATCTGAAAATTTTGCATTGTCAAAAAAAAATCCCCCCCCCCCTGTAGTATACATATGAATGCAGCCTAATCCTAAATAGCTGTGGACCCGGGGCAGTGGGTGCTGACATTTTTAACTGGGGGTGGGGGCTGAGCTTTTTGAAACTATATATTTTTTGTATTCACACGTAAAAAAGAAAAGGAACAGAAGAACCTTTTTGTTTGTTGTTTTTGTTTCTGTTGTGACATTAGGCTCAGTAGGGGTTAAGATTACATTGTGACATATTTTCTTCAAATATATGTGAGGCGAAAACATGGAAAATAGAAATTACATGCACACTTCATTTTTGCCTGTTCGGCACCCCCACTTTTTAGGGTGCTCTTCCGCCCCTGTGTTATCCCAACTGTTTGGGAGGTAGTATGACCCTGAAGGGAAGATAATACCAGACTGGACTATTTAAGATACCCAAGGTGTTTATATCTGACCTAAATGAAAACTCAGGTTGGATTGAAGCTTAAATCTGAGATCCGAGTGGGAATGTGTGAATTTCCTAACTGGGATCAAAAAAATTCATTTTGGCATAGGTAGCATGTTAATTTAGTGAATACAGAAACAACAACATTGTATTGGCATCCATTCAGGGCTGTAACTCCCTCATACAGCCATATTTTCATTACTGTAGTGCTGTATGGGGGACATGTGGCAAAGGGATGGCAAACACCCTCCAGATACTCCAAAACAGGGCATCCAGGGTTTTGACCTTCTCAAATTATGATAAACGGTCAAGGGATTTACTGGATGAGCTAGAGTGGGACAATCTTGAGACCAGGAGGGACAAACAGCTAGCATTGATGATGTACAAAACCCAAAATGGACGAATCCCAGATTACCTCTCAAATATTTTCTTGTATTCCTATCAAACTCATAAGTATAATTTTAAGTAGAGTTTTTCAGCTCCTGCTTCAAAATTAAGCCCTAGAACATCTTAAAGAAAACAATTTTGAGCTATCAGAATTGTCAATAAATTAAATATAACTTTTTTATAATTTATGTATTTTATATTATTCATTATCTTTGTATCTACCATTATCCCTATATTTTATTGTATATATATTTTAAATTGTACATAATATGTAAGTTAGATTATATTAATAGTTAGATACCATGTAATGCGCTTTTGGTCATTTATGTTAAAAAGTGCACTATAAATCAATAAATTATTATTTATTATTATATAACTTAATATATACTGAGCGTACATTACTGCCAAGATTTTTGTGATTGCATCTACAATTTAGGTTCTGGTCATTACTACATTTTGAATATTATATGTCTTCACGGGTTTAGGAAAACCACTCTTGAAACTGAACAAGATGGAATTAGTCAATCATAGACAAAACAATTAGAAATCATTTCATTCATTCTTGATTTCATGAATTCATCACTAAAATGTACATGTATAGTATCCAATTAGCCATGCATGGTATTATTTAAGACTGGAAAATAGAAGATTTGTCTTTAAGCTTCATCAGACTTATTGCTTTTCTCTTTCAATTTCAGCGACAAAGCAGCAGCCAGAAATGGCTCTTGGACAGGCCAAAATTATATAAATAGTATTACATGGACTGAAAACAGACTTTGAAGTTCATAAGAGACTCTGTATGGCAATGAGAGATAAGAGGGAATAACTTTACAGAAAACAGCGGAAGGGCAAGGGCTAACCCCCCCCCCCCCCCCCCCCCCTCCTCCCCCCCTGCCATCCATGAATTAGAATACAATATGTAATGGCTCTGTCTTGTGTTTTTGAAAAGAAAATGTATCCATGATTGTTAGATCATCTGGTTTGTGAACATTAAAACAATAGATTGCTTGCTTTAGATTTCCATGAACTGATCAAGACTCCTCATTTTCACCATAATATATAGATTTAGGCACTGCCTAAAAGCGGAGCTCCCGGTTGCCACTGTTAACTAGTTAACAATTACACTACTCGTTCTCGTTTTCTATGAGTCAATAGATAGTTTAACGAGGTGCGTAGCGCCGAGTTGACTATTTGACTCATAGAAAACGAGAACGAGTAGTCTAATTGTTTTAATAGAAACCCACTAGCATACTACCTTCGATGTGTTGCTTAAACGTATTTATTTTAATGGTTTTAGACAGCTTTACACTAGCGATTTCGTTGTCTTTAAAGAAAACAGAAGAATGAAAAGATCAAGAAGAATTAAGAGCGCCTCCGCGTAAATATCGACTGGGGTCGTGCAAGATAGTAAAACCCGAAACTTTAAAATTTTGCTCAAATAATACCTTTGGGTCACTGATAACAAAATATAAATTAAACGTTGATTGGTTAAATATTTATTTTTTAAGACGACCTAAACCGTCGAGACCAGATCGGCCCGGGAAATCGGCTAAAATCTAACGTCGTACTTTTAAGCTGTTTCCCGGAAAACCATAACATAATCCTTGCAACAAACTTACTCCCGCTAATCCGTCATGTCTATTGTCTATCTCAACTTAATTTCAAGCTCTCTCAAGTATAAACACATTTTTGACAGCTTTCTGAAATGTGATCTCCAACGCTTTCGTTTACCAAGACCAGATTTTGAGTAGTTTTGAGGTGCTCGAAAACGCATTTGCTACAGCTCGGGTGATTAAATCTTTTTATTCATTAGAAAGAACAATATTTAGTCTACAAAACCGTGAAATAAAATTTTGGTTATCTTTTATTCCGCGCCGCTGAGAGATCCCAACGCCGAAGCCACTTGAGCGCTAAATTGACCTTTTGACACAAGCAGAACAACAAGTCCTAACATCAAAAAGAAATAAGCGTTCACTCACGAGAGTTATCGACTGAATCGAATGACAAGGAAATAATTACATAACTATAGAACACGGAATTACTGTTCAAATAGCTCATTGAGGCAGTTATTTTAGGCTAGAATGGGCATTTGTAAGGTATCTTAGTATGCGACTGAATCAATTACTGCGGCAGAATATTTCCTGGGCAAACAAACTTCCATGAGCACAATTATAATAGCATAAACTGATTTCACACATGCTAAACAACACAATAGTTCATTTCTATTTAAATTTTACCTTGATTTGGCATTTCCTTACCGCAAAAGCCCAATTTGTAGTCATATCGAACGCGACCTGAAGCGTGTTTTGACAGCTATAAAACGACGTGCAACGACGGTCACACAATCGCGTGACCACAGGCAACCCGTATGCAGCTTTAATAAAGGCCGTCTTTTCTCCAACGGCTCAAGATATTACCAAAGGAAATCTTCGCAAGCAAGATTTTTTACTTACTGCGGTTTTCGTTACTCTGCGAACTCTCGCTAACGATTTTCAACCGTAAAACCGCCTTCTGGCTTCCGTCAATCAAAGCCCCGAGCCTTTTGTCGTTACTCTTTGTGTTTTTTGATTGGCCAGCACGTAACGTTGCTGTCGCGACAGGAAGCCATTTTAGCACTGCTTAGGCGCTGGCCAATCAAAAAGCACAAAGAGTAACGACGAAAAGACTCGGGCTTTGATTGACGGAAGCCAGAAGGCGGTTGTACGGTTGGAAATCGTTAGCGAGAGTTCGCAGAATTACGAAAACCGCAGTAATCGAGCACCGGACTTATCAAAGGTTAGGATCCTAGGCCCTAGATCCTTATCTTTATACCATAAAAGTGTGATCGATAGACATTGCATGACGCATACATTGACAGGCTGAATGAAGTAGGCTGCTTGCAGTCCCTTCTTTGGCGAACATCCGTGAAAACGAGCGCCGATGGCTTGAGTACCGAAGGCTCGAGCGAGAGCCGAAGGCGCAAGAACGAGCCGCAGGGGAGAAACGCGTTCTCCCCTGCAGCACACTATCGCGCCTTCGGCACTCCTCTGGCTTTTCATGCGCTCGTTTTCACTCGGACGTCCGCCAAAGAATGGACTGCAAGCTGTCAAAAACTACAGTTTACCGAAGATCCAGTCAGCCAGAAAGGTATAGGTTCTCGTAGGCAGACTTCGAATATGTTTTGGACTCGTTTCTACTCTATTCCGGCGAAGCACTTATTGCATGGAGTGCGGTTATAGCTACGCGGTTTGAGAGTCGTGTGACGCGACCCGCGTTAATCCACGTTTGCTTCAGTTCATTTATCGTAGAGTGCAACAAATACATCAAATATACATATCTTCGCTCCATCAAAGTCTTTGACACAACGATAATTAACCATTATCCTGCGAGATTGCGCAGAATATCGTCTGATACTTAGCCGACGAGGGACGAAGTCCCGAGTTGGCTAAAATCAGACGATATTCTGCAAAATCGAGCAGGATAATGGTTTTATTATTCAGCAAATCGATAGCACAAAAACCCCCGAAGAAAGTGACTTTTGTGTATTATTTACGTGCTCAAAACATCACATTTTCCTCAGAGACGGATATCGCAGGATAGCTGTCATGTACAGAAGACAGCTATTGGCGTTCCAATGACCATATTTGGGCAGTGCATCGATGTGCTGAATAATAACTTCGGATATTCCTGCTGGCTCGTGCAAGGTATTTGATTGCTTATACCAATCATAATTTATAGGCTAACTAGATCTGAACGTTATAACCCTACTATCAGAGGCCTCTTTTCTCTGCATTTCTCTGAATCAGCGAAAATACAGAGAAACCAGGCCTCTGCTAGCAGGGTAAAACGTTGTGCCGGCGTAGTACCAATATTAACCGGCATGCAACGCGCACACGAATTAAAGCCATCTGAAATGGAATACTCGATTTTTTAATGTAGAGCAAAGTGCAACTAATTCTTTATATTATTTTTTAGTATTTTCTAGCTCAGCCATTCCAGACCACCTTTAACAAGAGCTCTTGTTAAATTTTCGCCAACACCGCGCTGATTTTTATGAGAAAACGATGAGAACGTCGCCAGTGAGGAAGAGGCATATACTGTCGAACGGTGCGTGTATTGTGCGCAAAATTGGCCCGCAGCTCCCGATCACGCTCGATATAGCTATTTGAATAAAGGTAGTTGGGCGGCCTACGCGGTCTTGGTCTACGCGCCTACTTCCAGCGGCAGTATGTAGAGAAAAACTATCCTACGTCTGACTACTAAAACCTACAAACAGCTGTTTTTAAAGCCAGTCTCAAGCAAACTTTCGGCCTGGCCTCATACGGCCCCCGGCAAGGTTTTCTGAAATAGCTATATACAAAAGTCTCTATTCTCGTACCCAGAGCTTCCCGGCTCGTCGCATCGCCACAGGGGGCCGACGCGTACATATAACTGCAATGCGGGACAAAATTGTCGGGTGACCAAAAATCGGCTATTTTTGATGCACGCTACAACTAATTTTGTCCGGCATTGTGGCTAAATCTCGCTTTAGAAAAAAAGGCACAAAAAACCACCATTTTCGTTTAGGCGCATGCTTTTGGGACGAAGTACCTTCCCCACCACCTACTGAATTTTCAACGGTTATTTTCTCAATATTTACCAGATTTTATTGGCTGATTGCATTTTTAAACCGCACCGGGGGGTTTAGGACCTCCCTTAAAAAGAGCCCCAACCCTGGAATTTCAACTCCTGAAACAGACCCCCTCCCCTGGAATTTCCAACCTCATAAAGGACCCCCTCCCCTGGAATTTCTCTGTTTTCTGGCAAAATACCCCTGGAAAATGTCCCTTAAAAAGAGCCCCAACCCTGGAATTTCCACTCCTGAAACAGACCCCCCTCCCCTGGAATTTCCAACCTCATAAAGGACCCCCTCCCCTGGAATTTCCTGTTTTCTGGCAAAATACCCCTGGAAAATGTCCCTGGAAAGTCACTCCTTTTTTACCCCTCCCCCTTGGATTTTCCAGACACACACCCTCCCATGGAATTTCCAGAGTCCATTACAACTCCCCTGGAAAATCCCCCCCACCGGTGCGGTTCAAAAATGCAATCAGCCATTGTATCAATATGAATTTGCCTCGTGTAGAGTACGACAGGCCTGTGAGATACTTGCAGTAAAAAATTGACTTTTCTTTGAAAATAGGTTGATGGTTTCGGGTCATACCCCACCCCCCTGAATCGCAACCCCCCTAGAGTACAATTGTTTTGACCTCTCCCCTACCAATAATCTATTAGCGTGCCGGCATAAGTTTTCTCTCAGTGAGTGTGGATGTTGAGCTGCATACGGGTTGCCTGTGGTCACGCGATTGTGTGACCGTCGTTGCACGTGGTTTTATAGCTGTAAAAACACGCTTCAGTTCGCCTTCGATATGACTACAAATTGGGCTTTTGCGGTAAGGAAATGCCAAATCAAGGTAAAATTTAAATAGAAATGAACTCTTGTGTTGTTTAGCATGTGTGAAATCTGCTTATGCTATTATTATAATTGTGCTCATGGAAGTTTGTTTGCCCAGGAAATATTCTGCCGCAGTAACTGATTCAGTCGCATACTAAGATACCTTACAAATGCCCATTCTAACCTAAAATAACTGCCTCAATGAGCTATTTGAACAGTAATTCCGTGTTCTATAGTTATGTAATTATTTCCTTTTCATTTGATTCAGTCGATAACTCTCGTGAGTGAACGCTTATGTCTTTTTGATGTTAGGACTTGTTGTTCTGCTTGTGTCAAAAGGTCAATTTAGCGCTCAAGTGGCTTCGGCGTTGGGATCTCTCAGCGGCGCGGAATAAAAGATAACCAAAATTTTATTTCACGGTTTTGTACACTAAATATTGTTCTTTCTAATGAATAAAAAGATTTAATCACCCGAGCTGTAGCAAATGCGTTTTCGAGCACCTCAAAACTACTCAAAATCTGGTCTTGGTAAACGAAAGCGTTGGAGATCACATTTCAGAAAGCTGTCAAAAATTTGTTTATACTTGAGAGAGCTTGAAATTAAGTTGAGATAGACAATAGACATGACAGATTAGCGGGAGTAAGTTTGTTGCAAGGATTATGTTATGGTTTTCCGGGAAACAGCTTAAACGTACGACGTTAGATTTTAGCCGATTTCCCCGGGCCGATCTGGTCTCGACGGTTTAGGTCGTCTTAAAAAATAAATATTTAACCAATCAACGTTTAATTTATATTTTTGTTATCAGTGACCCAAAGGTATTATTTGAGCAAAATTTGAAAGTTTCGGGTTTTGCTATCTTGCACGACCCCAGTCGATATTTACGCGGAGGCGCTCTTAACAATAGGTGATATCACTTAATGTTACAGCACGAATAGTACCATATTCATGTCCAAGAGTACGGAAATAGCCTTTGCAGATAAGTGTTGGTTACAATGCATTAACGCATAACAATGCATTTCCTTACATACAGGACACACCTTGCATTGCTGTTTGAGAATTGCATGATGATTGGCATACAGGGAGTGTGATAGGACTTTTACCCGTTGAGGATCCACAGAAACCTCCCAAAAAAATTGAACAATGTCGAGATGCCTTGGAGTGACGTATAGGAGTGCCAGTCGATGTAATCACATATATCTCGGGCTCTAGCAATGTCTTACAACATTATTAAATTTAATTATGAGGTGACACCTCATATTATTTTAGCTATCTGATTTGTTATAATTCACCAATCAGTTTCTAGATCTTGGACCCTCTTTTGTAGGACATCAACTTTGGCTTTTACACAGCAGCCTTGGGACTACCAATAGCTGAATTTACTAGGTTCGAGTTACTCTGAAAAGAAGTAACAAACAGCTGTTATATTTAAGAGGTGAACCGAACGCCGAATAAAAATATAGGCTTGTAGTACACATTGAAAATATATTTCAAAAATGTCAATTCAACTCATTATTTTTTTAGATACCTGACACTTAATGCACCAATCAGTTTCTGGATCTTAGACACTCTTTCGTAGAACATCATCTTAGGCCCTTATTTGATGCAGCAGACTCTGGACTAGCCAATAGCACCAGTTGAATTTACTACGTTCGGGTTTCTATAAATGGAAAACAAGCCACAAACGGATGTTCGTAAGGACTGACCATTCTCTATCTGTGCGCAGAATGAAACAATTTATCTTACATGTAGTGCACATTAAAAATATATTGGTAGATATTTAACTCACAATTGTTTCAGATAGTCGGTTTCCGTTTCTTCGGTTTACCCAGTCGGTTTCTGTATCTTAGACAAGATATTTTGTAGTGTATCAACTTGGGGCCTTTTCTTTGATGTAGCAGCCTCTCGACTTCCAATAGCACCAGCTGAATTTACTAGGTTCGGGTTCCTGTAATTTAAAACAAGGCACAAACGGCTATTATAGGTAAGACCTGACCGAACGCTAATAAAAATAAATGCATGTAGTGCACATTGAAAAGATATTGCTAAATATTAATTCAACTCACATTTTTTTAGATACCTGATATTTTAAATACACCAATAAGTTTCTGGATATCGGACACATTTTTGTAGGACATCAACTTGGGCTCTTTTATTTTATGCAGCAGCCTCTCGACTTCCAATAGCACCAGCTCAACTTACTAGGTTCGAGTTCCTTTAAATAGAAGTCACCATCGGCTGTTAAGAAAGAGTTGACTGAACACAGAATAAAAACATATGGATGTAGTACACATGTACAATATATTGCTAAATATTAATTCAACTCATAATTCTTTTAGATACCTGATGCATCAATCAGTTTCTGGATCATAGACACTCTTTCGTAGAACATCATCTTGGGCCCGTTTATTTGATGCAGCAGACTCTGGACTACCTAATAGCACCAGCTGAATTTACAGGTTCGGGTTTCTGTAAATCGAAAAGAAGCCACAGACGGATGTTAGCTAATTAGGGCAGACCGAAAGCAGGATAAGAATATATGCATGTAGTACACATGTAAACTATATTGCTGAAAATTATAGATAAATTCATCAGATGACGATCGAATAATATAGTAAATTTCACTTGAAAAACGCGACACGAGTGTTTTTAAAGTGAAACTTATCATTGAATTCACGAGTCGAATTATTAATTTTTCTTGAACCCATAGCAAATTTGATATTATTTTAGTATAATGTTTCTAGGTTGACCTGTTTTTTTTTTATCGAATTCAGCTTACAGCAACTTTTACTCGTCTTTAGCCAATCAACGCGCGCGTAAGAATTGAGCTTCTTATAATGCAGCAATCAGTTTCCAGTTCTTACACAATTTTTGTATTACATCAACTTGGGCTCTTTTATTTTATGCAGCAGCCTCAGACTATCAATAGCCTGACTATCAGACTATCAAGAGCACCAACTGAATTCCATACGTTCAGGTTTCTGTAAATTAAAAACAAGTCACAAACGGTTGTTAGTAGTTAAAGGCAGACGGAACGCAGAATACGAATATAATATATGCATGTAGTGCACATCTAAAATATATTGCTAAATATCAATTTCAACTCGCAATATTTTTGATACCTCATTTATTATAATGCACCAATCAGCTTCTGGATCTTGGACACTCTTTTGTAGGACATCAACTTTTATTTGAGACAGCAGCTTCTGGACTACCAATGGCATCAGCCGAATTTACTAGGTTCATATTTCTGAAATTTCTAAAGAAGTCACAAACGGCTAATAGTTAATGGCTGTCCGAACGGACAATAAAAATAAATACATGTAGTACTCAATAAATTCAACTAACAATATTTTTAGATACCTGATTTTTTCAAAAGCCCCAGTCAGTTTCTGGATCTTGGACACCCCTTTGTAGGACATTAACTTGGGCTTTTGTTTGCTGTAGCAGCCATGATGTGTTACTCGCAAATCAAAAACAGAATAAAAAGATCAGGGTGACACTAAAAAAAAGTCTCAAAATTGTATTTATACTTACTTCGTGTAACAACGCTGAATGTACACATTTTACTTCCACCAGAAAACAACAACACGTGACACAACATGAAACCATGGATTTCAAATTATACAGTAGTCTCTCGCCTGTCAACATAATGGCGAAACACAAACACTACTGCACAAATGAAACCCTGCAGCTACTTCGTTGTGCATGGCTACTTGCCCTCGGCCTCGTTGCCGATTCCAGCACAATGACCTGTAAAATGTTATGCATGGCTACTTGCCCTCGGCCTCGTTGCCGATTCCAGCATAACCACCCGCAAAACGCTACGCATGGCTACTCGCTCTCGGCGTCGTTGCCGATTCCAGCATAACCTCCTGTCAAACGTTATGCATGGCTACTCGCCCTCGGCACAGTTGCCGATTCCAGCATAACCTCCTGTTAAACGTTATGCATGGCTGCTCGATCTCGGCGTCGTTGCCGATTCCAGCATAACCTCCTGTCAAACGTTATGCATGGCTACTCGCCCTCGGCACAGTTGCCGATTCCAGCATAACCTCCTGTTAAACGTTATGCATGGCTACTCGCCCTAGCCACAGTTGCCGATTCCAGCATAACCTCCTGTCAAACGTTATGCATGGCTACACCAGTGTTTATTCTAGAGGAACTTTTGAGACTAGTTCAAATAAATTGCTCCCGTGAATGCATATGAACTTTATGAGTGGTTCAATTTAAGCAACTTTTTCCTGAAAACCGGTGACTCAAAATAACAAAATTGTGAAGAAAACCCTTAATAGTTTGCTTTGCCTTTCAGTTAATTTTATCTCGTTTTTCGAGCAGGAAATACTCCTTCGTAGCAGCCAAATATCAACATTTTTGTTAAGTTGTGAAGGCAGAATAAATGTTATTTGCTGAACAATGTCTAGACTAAACACTGGCTACACGCCCTCAGCCTCGTTACCGATTCCAGCACAACTTTGACATAATTAGTGCGAAGACTTTAACTGGGTCACCTATTACTTTTCAGGCAATCATGAACCGAAAAAATGCAAAAATGTCTGCTCTGCGACATGTATTTCATTAAATTAATTGCCTGTTTGTGATTTCCATTCACAAGACGTAAATGGGAATCAAAGGCATTTAGGGTATATAAAGCGAAATGGATAAATGTTGATGTAAAATACATTTCCTTAGCATTAATATTCTAGGTGCCCTACTTAAAGTCTCTGCACTGTATTATACATTATAAGGATTTGCCGGGAAGACGTAGAACTCCTGCTATTTACTTCAAACGTCACCTTTCAACTGTGCAAACTCCACCAACCTAAAGAGGTATTCCTCCTTATACGTTTCCTGTAGAAACTCCACGTCCTATGACAAAGCAACCATCCTCTCCGTGAAGCCCCTCTCCCCCTAGTACGACTTGTGGGAGTAACTAATGTTCAAAATCAGGAT
This sequence comes from Scolanthus callimorphus, assembly GCA_033964015.1. Taxonomy (NCBI): domain Eukaryota; kingdom Metazoa; phylum Cnidaria; class Anthozoa; order Actiniaria; family Edwardsiidae; genus Scolanthus; species Scolanthus callimorphus. The sequence continues at coordinate 2,286,534 of CM066912.1, read as the reverse complement.
CGATGTCTTAATTCCCTAGGTGCCATGGTCTAGATACAGTAACAAGCGACCACGCCTGAAACGAAATAAAGTGAAGAAATATTAACAAAGATTCATACTACCATTTTCGTAACTAGGCATCGAAAACTGATAGCAAAAAAAAATAGTTCCATTACCAAATTGCACATTTCATACCTTTACACAGATTTAGATATCGCCATAAAATGGATAGAACCAACATTCCTTTTCCTGGAAATACACATCTTCACCGACTCTAGTCGCGTCAGCATAGGAACGTATCTATCCGTCCATACTTCTGTTGTTGTGGCGGTTTTGTACCCACTGCACAAGTCGGCGGAACGTCTCTTCATCGTACGCCGGTGCTAGTATTTCCCTGTTGTGGCACTCCATGGTTAAGGTATGCAGTCTTGTCATCTCCCTACCACGAGCCAGGGTTGTGGGAGTGTTCACCGGCCGAAAACGATCCTCGTTAATAAGCGCGTCCTCGTTAAATGCAAAGTCTGGATCGTTTCCATGTCCTCCTGCTGATTTAGCTCTAGACAGTGCAACAAACAGGGCTCCAGGATTCTTTGCCTCAAACGCATGATCGCCAGGATGTACCACAACATATCGGAAGGCTTCACCTTCTCCTACTGTCATGCCTTGGCACTTGTGAATCGTAGTACCCCATGCCAAACGCAGTGGGATCTGTGTACGCTTGCATCTACACGCACATTCTGTTGTTCTGCTGATGGGCACGATCGGTATAATAGTGGGGTCATCTTCAATAAACGCCGGTCCTCTGTATCCATCGAATCGCACTAACACATAATCTGGCTGCGGTGGTGGATCGTCCGTTGGTCTGCGGCCATGTAGATACACAATATCGACTACAGTCCCGACAGCGCCATTGTACAAGCCCCATTCCGCTTTCAGGTTCGCCACAAGCATAACTTTGCTGTCTCGGCACAGATAAAGGAGCTGCAATAGACCGCCTGCCTTGTTGCTGTCAGCCTTCTGTGAATGCCTTCCAATATTTACAGCCTTGATCTTTGCCACTGGATGATCCGGGAGGTTGTTCTGGTCGAGTAGCTTTTTCTTGTTTCTTTCCCATTCTAAGCGATGTGTCGGGAATACAAAGAGACCTTGTTGGTCCATCCTCCGTAGCAGCTGCTCACCATGCGTCCTTAATAGATTATGCCACTGGAACTGCTGAAGCCACCGCACTTGGTCTGGCGTGGTGCAATACGTTCGCAAAGACATAAGCACGTCTCGCAATTGAATTTCGTCTTCGGACTGCCGGACGATCTGAATAAGCTCTACAGCACTGTCGAAGTTGGTCCACACGAGTCGACCATGATTCGATGGCGCATTACGGGCATCTGCAACATAAACTGGCGTATCACACACGGGTGGCAGTTGAACGTCGTCCCCCATCATGACAACAACTGGGATGCCTCCCCAGGCCTCCTCTGCGGTAGTTCCGCTGTTCATTCCATAGCGTACATGATGCTCCATCCAGCCCATCATTGTGCGACCAAACATAGAACGCTCATCTCCAACCAGTACCTTCAGGTTTTCACATCTTTTTTGAATCTTGTCCATAACTGGCCCTGACGGCACTGTCAGTTCGCTGCAGGACCTTCCACCTGTAGGTATTGACAAAAAGCTGTTTCCTGTAGGCGTGATCACTTGAACTGCATTATTTGTTCCGTATAGGTATCGCACTAATCGCTGTAAGCACTTGATAACGTAGGACTTTCCAGTTCCACCTGTGCCAGATACAATAAGCCGAAGGGGACTATAATCCTCAGAATGTTCTTCGAAGTTCTGCAATGTGCAAAGGACCAAACTCACGATTGATCTCTGCTCCTCATTGAGAGTTGACAGACTTACATCAGGGATCACAACTTCTCCGTCTTCGTTGATTGCTTCATGCTCTTTAATACGCTCTTCAAGCCATATCTTTGCATCATGCTCGGCAGGAATTTGAGCATGGATGTTGGTCCAGTCGAACTGATCCCCTCCATCATCATACTGGAAGTCATTCTCAACTCCCTCATAATGCTGATTCTGGCCTGCATAAACGTCAACCCAGTCTGGTTGCTGTTCCGCCTCTTCTGTGACTTCTTCCTCGTCATCTTCTTCAAATCGTTGTTCATGCGGGCGTTCTGCTAGCTGTTGGGCTTTCCAAACTTGGGCCTTGACAAAGATTGGACAATCATCACTAATGACAAACTCTTCAAAGCGATTTTTCCAGGATTCCGTATTTCCCTTCACCTCTTCCAGGTTGAACCAATGGGGATAATGCAATAGAAGCATTGTGCGACAATAGTCTTCGCTTAGCGGCCACGTTGCATGCGTAGCGCCACCACTGACTACTGGGACCTTTCCATCTCTGCATGCAAATTCGTACCAGGAGCTGCGGTCACCTCGTGGCCTGGCCAGGTATTTATCAAGCGGACTGCTTGTAGTGGCGGTATTGCCATTCCTCTCAAGACGCCTGGATCCCGTAAGTGATAGATATGTAAACTTCCTGCTGCAATGGTATAGTGGTAAGCTGCAAAGCTCAAAGGACGCCTCAGGACCACTAACATCACGCCTTCCAACTGTCTTCATCAGTAATCTTGCACAAACAGACCGACCAGAAACTTCATCGGGAGATTCAGTTGTATTCACCATGTCTTGAAACAGGTCCGTGGTGGCGCCAGTTGGCTCACTGTCCTTACAAGCATATCCACAAACATAGTCAGTAATTGCTATGATCTCGTCGGCACTAGGACTGTCAGGAGGAGAGCTAGATAATATCAAGCTAACATCTCCATTTGCCCTCCACGACTGCAACTGATATTTTGAGTGCTGCACCAGACGTGGATGGTCTCGCGCGAGCTCAAGACGAGAAGCACCATTGTGGTCTTTGACAATCTCTGGTGTCTCACGTGGTTCCTTTCCGCGGTTATATTCTGATCCAAATTCCATGCGACAGATGCGCTCTCTTGGCTGCAGGCCTGGCTCCGGATGCCGGGGTGTTCTAAGGCAGTAATCAGAACAGCTGTGCAGCCCGACCCTATTGACCAACAGTAAGTGGTCTTCTAGTATGGCTTCTTGCATAGAAGCAACATTCATTAACATCTTCACTAGCGGATCCCGATCAATGGTGATAGGCTCAGCGGTTCCCTCTGGTGGTAGCCATTGGTCTTTCCGAGGATTTCCTTCTTCATCCTTGCCAGCAGGGTGAGATGCTGTCATCCCAAAATTGTCTTCGGCCCATTCACTGAGTCTCCTCACGTACTCCAGTTCGTCGCACCCTTCTTCTCTTGCATCATGGAGGAGCTGATGTGGCTCGCGATCGCCTCTCCAACTGAGCTGGTGCCAATGAATTTGCCCTCGAGACTTTGCAAACTCGTACCGATACCAGTAATCGTTCACGCCAAACACAGGCTTGAGTATCTAAAAAACAATAATAATCTCAATTTTTAGCATAGAATAATGATAATGATAATAACAATAATTTGTTTTATTATTTTCTTGTAGAAAAGGTCAGCTGTTACGGATTTTTTTTCATAACTTCTAACTGCATGTCTGTGACGTGAGTGAAAAAGACCCTTTTGCTCCATGATTTCGTTATACACGTCATTAGATATCAGATCACCACCGAAAGTAAATCCGACTTAGGCTCAGTCAGCGTTTTTATTGGTCTTTCGTCTTTTAACAAATCAAGTTGCAACTAAAACAAAACACGTCATTACTCGCGTTATGACTAAACACGCAAGTGTAACTTTCTTCGACTATATATTGGTTTATTTTTAAATGGCTTCCGCTACTGATTAGCTAGTGCTTTAGTATTTGCATTTTGTTTTCGACACTCATCCGAACTTCGCTCTATATTAGAGGTAATCTGAATTTGTATTCCCGAATGTCGTTCTTATCAAAAGGGTATTTACCTTATCGCGATAACACTTGGTGCGCTCATCAAAGTAAGCCACAACAATGTGAGTGTTCTCTTGGAGCACTTTAAATCTTGCATTGCTGTCCTCGCCAAGGTTAACTTCTTCTCCAGTAGTGTACAGAATGTATTTCTCGAGCAGCCTCCTTAGAGGTGGGAAATGAAACTCAGCACAGCTTCCCGTCATGAAAAAAGACGGTAATCCCAGCTTCTCATTCACCATGAATTCCACCAATGCACGGAGCTCTCTGCGTCTTTGTTGCCAATACTGAGCTGTACCGCGAAGGCTTGCACCAAAATACAACAGCTTGTTGACGATCGTCGTGTCTCCTCGTGAAAACCGCTCTTGCAAATCAGCCACGGTGATGTGAGGATCCCCCAACTGTTGATCCACAAAGTACCTGCTCTGTTCTAAGGCCCGCTTTCTCATGATCATGTTGTGAGAGACAAACTTCCAAACTTTGTGCTTTGCAAATCTTCCATCTTGATACCACAATAAGTGCTCTGCCCAGGCATGAAGGGCTGTACAGGTTCTTGGGCGGTTAATGTGATAATCTCCCATTCCTGTTGGGAAGAGGCAAGGGAATGCCATCGTAAAGAAATATGGCGTAGTAAACTCTGACGCTGGTGTTCTATCGGTGGTTGGCCACGGAATCACAGGTCTTTGCCTTGCTCTCGTCTGATGTCCATCATCGTTGCCATCTTCTGATTGCCTCGGATCAGACGACAGCTGATTTACTGCCGACTGGATCTGGTCTTGGACGTTTACACCTGGTTCAGGAAGAAGAACCCCCGACACCGTCTCAACACGTTCGTCATCGACAACACCGACATTTAACTGTTCTCGTGCGGGACCTTCATCATTTCCATGCTCAGTCGTCTCGCTGAATTCTACTGTGCGGATTTCTGGTAACTCACCATCCTCAGGCAAGTTCTCAATGCGATTGTCATCGATCATGATATCGGTGTAAGCAGGGTTATTGTCTCTCAGCCACCGAAGCGCAACTTCAACACGTCGCCGTCTGACTCTGAAATCCTTGTGCGTGTCATCTCTCCCCTGTCTTCTAACACGAATTATGTCAACTTCAGCTGGTAAACGGGGGAGGATAGTAGCAGGTTCTTGAACTGCCTGCGGGAACGCTATGCAGTGACCCTTGGCAGCAATACCTCCATGTTTCAGCATATGGACGTGTATAGCAGGTGCTATTCTGGCTATCAGCATTTGTTCAGCATCTGACAGGCCGGTGAGTTCCTCTGGTACTACACCGGGATCCATGTTATTTTGAGAAGACCACAACTTTGGATTTTCTCTATCTCTACTGCATTTACTGCATGTGGTCCTCCCTGGCATACCGGTTGTCTTTAAGCGGCGCTCTTTGCATATTTCGCAACACACAAAGTCGTAAGTCATTTGGTCGACTTCGAACGATCTTATAGCACGATAGGCTTCATCTTCCTGTTGAGTGGACCCAGCAGGGGGTGGTGCTGGTAGGTCACCAATAGCATCCATGAGCCTCCGTTCCTGTTTCAATATCTTATCCCTATTGCGCCTCCTCCGTTTCCGTCTGTCATCATCGGACTCTTCTCTATCTCGCTGGGAGAACTCATACGGAACACCAACAGCCATAGCTCTTGATATTAATTCACCATCTTCGTTGTCTTGCTCATGAATACGTAGTCCTAAGCAACAATAAGTATACATTTACAGCTCGCTGCCCAAAATCACATGCTCTGGGACAGGGTACCTAAGATGGCTCCTTTTTCTGGAACAGGATACGTTTTTACGGATTTTCCAAGAGCTTCTTCACAAATCAGTCGCGAAACACACGTTTTCCTCTCAGTTATATTTTTTCTCATACACGGTAACATATCATTTGTTGTCATAGCAAAATGTTGTAAGGTACAGTTGCTACAACAGCTGTTGCACCAGTGATTAGTAACAGCCCAAACGAACATCCACAGAACTAGTTCATATTTACTTAGACATAAACTCAAGTAGTATTACGCTAGGATTTTTTAACCCTGTTCAAGTGGTTCTATTTATAGCATATGGCGTAATGCAAATTAGGGGATTTCCCTTACGTCATGCTGTCAAGTTCAAGTTCAAGTATGAGTATAAACAAACGAGTGTGTTAAAAAGAAACCAACAGGTGTAAAATGTGTGAAACGATATTACTTTAGAAAGAAAACGATCAGGGTGTAAAGTGTCTTACTCTGTCCATTTATATCGTAATACAGATGAGGGGATACTTCTTACGTCATGGCATCGATCGGCTTTTTCAAGCGGCTCTATTGATAGCAGATGACGTCATAGCGTCGGTTCAATAAGTCAAGTACGAGTATAAACAAACGAATGTATTTAAAAGAAACCAACAGGGTGTAAAGTGTGTGAAATCATATTATTTTAAAAAGAAAAACGAACAGGGTGTAAACTGTGCGAAAATGAGACTACAAGTAAATGGCTGATTTGTTTTACTCTGTTCATTTATATCGTAATACAAATTAGGAGATACCTTTTACGCCATAGTCCGATGTTTAGCAAACAAGTCTGAACATAACAGTGCGTGAATCGATTTTATCGAAATAAAATTGCTTCGAGCTCGTGAAAATAATACAAACAGGGTGCAAAGTGTGCGAAACAATTTGATTAAAGTAACGAGGCAGTTCATAATGTTCATAGTCTTTAAATTTGATAGACGGTTTCCATTTTCTTCTTAGCCTGATGAATGCTCTAGTAGAGGGATGATATCCGTCAACATACCATTTGTACGCGTGCGCAGCTTCAATAAAGATAACATCAGCATCCATCATTTCTTGAATGTCTTGCGCAAAATCTTTTCGGAACATCCGTTTCACAGCATCCATTTCATTTGGGTCGTTAGTTTTTCGTTTCTTCATAAGCGACAAAAGAAGTGCCCTGTCTTGCTTGTTTTTAGCATGGTTGAGGTATTGTTGAAGACAACATTCTTGGCCAATTCTTGAAAACCATAGTACGATGGCGTGTTGGCTAACGTTAAGAGCATCATAACACCGTCGAGGCGTTTTGCAAATACACGGTTGCATTTGGCTTCTCCAAGGCATGATCGTAATGATTGTTGAGGTATATTGAAGTTGTGTCTTTATAGGGGTTTGTTTTCATGCAGTCGGCAACAAAGTGATGAAAGTGTTAACCCTGTGTAATAAGTATTTAATCGGAGTATTTAACCTCGTGTTTGAAATGAATTTGAAGCAAGCGTTAGAGTGGAGTGAAGAATGGATTGCCGGCCACGAGGATATGAGTTTAAACTATTCGATTTTGTGGCGCGCTTACATGAGATCTGGGGCAGATTTGTCCGATGGTGATGCAGCGGATCATTGGGCAAACGTGAAGGATTTGTGGATTTATAAAACGACATTTAAGTCAACAGAGGCTGAGTTGGTAGAGTATGCGGGGTTGTTGCGATATACAGTGAACGGTGTTGGTTGGGGTATCCGTTATGCAAATTGACGACGACGTTCTCTACGACTCAGCTTCGATACACCCAGGTGAATGGATTGGGTATAGAAGTAAAGCTGTCTGTTATCGAAAGTATGATGGTGATAATTTTATGGCAGGCATAGAAGACTGTACTAGAAGCTGTAAAACTGCTGGTGTTGTTGTTGTAAGTGGTGCTGTAAGCACTAATTTTTGTCCAAACGAATGTCGTTGTCATTGCGCCCATCCTGGCTGGAAAGATCATACTATTAGTCGACGAAACTGTCGATCTTCAATAATAGGACATCGCATTTGTTACACGAAGGATAATTATTGGTATTTGTATTGTCGACGCTGTTCGCGTTATTCGTCGGAGTTTGGAACGCTTCATCGAGGGATACAAACGTACAATTTCGTGCGCCATCTCCGTGTTTGGGAAACTGGGAGTATGTATTTAAAACTGCTTGACGGCTCAGCAGAAGTCAACCATAGACTGAATGAGGGATTTTTGTCTATTGTCGAGTATGACGATTGGTTGCGTGGCTCGCCAGCGTTCCAGCCTAACTGTACGGCTTGCTTGAAGTATCGTTTTGAAGTGTACCCAGAATGGCCTGTTCAAAGAGACGCGAGAAGATGGCCTGACACGAGTTTTGGGGGTACACCCACCTGTCTTCACGGTTATGCAATGGCGTTCAAGGCTCCAGATTCAGAGAGTGCATTTAGAGATGAATATAGTTTGTATTGTTTAGGATTTGACGGGTGTTGTGGTGGCAAGGCCGAACATTTTTTTTAGCTGAAAAGTTACGAAAGTTAGTTGCGGTTGCACTTAATAGATGTAATAGTGTAAACGAATTTAGCTTGGACAATGTGATATTTTTCCATCTTGTTCGTGTTGATAGGCATAGATGGATGTTATCTTTTCAGCATTTATACCCAGCAGTGACGTACCTTGACGAGAGCGAGGTGTTTTATCGCGTTTACGATTTTTTGCTTCATGCACATCGAAAAGAAGAGGAAAAGAGTGTGCACAAGTTGTTTAACGCGTTTTGTAAGCATGTGTTAGGCCATGAGATACGCTATTCAGAAGATGCGGAATTTGAGCCATCCCAGTTTAAGGGTGAAGATGTTATTTTACCTCGCGGAATAGAGTTGATTTGTAAACACATCCAAAATGGTTGGCGTAAAAGTTTGGAGGCGTCTAGTCCGTATCATCAGCCAAACATTTTCAGTCGCGGTAGGCACTTTTCGCCTGGCGAAGTGTATTGTGTTTTGATTGCTGCTGCTATTCGGCATCTTCACGAACACGTTGTTGTTCACTCTGCACGTTTACCAAAGTTTTGTGCATACAGATTAACAGATTCGAGAAATACGCATTTTAATTCGCCACCATCACTTTTACAACAGTGTGTAAGTGTAGTCAAACGGGAAATGAATTGCACGTCTTTAACGCGAAAGTTTGTTTGCTGGGATCATGTTATGGATCAGATTTTAGCCGAACTAGAAACAAAATGTGATGAAAAATCAATGCCCATGGAAATGTTGTTTGAAAAAGGTAAAATTTACCGTAATGTCGATTCTAAATTGTGGATAAACGGCATCGTTCGATGCTTTAAAGTTCCAAGACAAGATTGTTGTTTAGAAATAAAATATGCTTCTATTCATTGTACTTAGATGTGTCTTTGACGCCACATCAACCAATTAGAAAATAAACATGCTTTTTCCATTGCACATTGTGGTCTTATGTAGTCTTGTTTCAATTTTCTATGTTCGTTGCATCCAGGAGTATAGTAGTAGTAATCTGTAGTGGTCCCCACTTCATTGTCTAAAAAAGATATAAAAGCAGTCGCGCATGAGTCGACGACAACGCTTTTTAGCATGTCGGCAGTGGAAAAATTGAATCTGATGAGGTGGAAGCAATGGCTTCATAATCATTGGCTTGTCGGGAAAGAAATGGGGTATCATGAATGGATGTCGTCAGAGCTGTTGAAAACCGAGGAGACGTTATCGACTATGTATGTGTCAGATGTTGCGAGCAAAGTGAACGACATTGAAAGAACGTTAGCATCAATGCAGGCGACGTTGAATGATGTCAGCAATTTTAAAAAGGAAGTTGTTGTTGATCTCACCAACAAGAATGTGTCTAGTGAATGTGGGCACGTGTCTGTAAAATGGCCTTTTTCCGTAAAGAGAAATTGCATCATAGGAGTTACCATTACACCTAGTGATTTATCCAGCGACGTTCTGCCAGAAGAATACTACACCGAATATCGTGTGAGAGATGACGGTTCACCCGAAAGACTTGTGTTTTACGATAAATTTGGGAGATATGTTTCGTTCACGTTAGTATTTAACGGAGAGCTGGCTATAATCTCTTCGGCAATGTGGCACCGTGCGACTCCCAAAAGGTTATACATTAAGAACAATAATGAACGCATTATCGAGGTTGGTGTTTAAAATTGCTGTGATGGCGTCACTGACTGTCCTATTACCATTTGGACTTGGTTTCGTTTGTGGGGTCGGATTAATGACTTCTATTAACCCCGTTACTAGCAAACCGGTAAGAGAGGGTTAAATTTTAAACATGTGAAAAAGCTATCTTAAAGCGGGTGTTCTCGTGAATCTCACAAACGCATATCATTTTTGACTGACAAAAGGTGACAGGCATAATAGTGACAGAAGAAGAAGAAGACGGTTATGAAGACAAAGATGGAAGCTGTCGGCCCAGTATATCCTCTTCCGCCGTTGAAGAAGTCGAAAATGCATGACGTAAATTCATGAGTGACGTTGAAAGAAAAGTCATCGATGGGTTAGCACAAATGTGGAGTTTTCTGATTGCTCGACATATTATCGAGGAGTTCCCACCACCGTCGGTAGACGATGTTAGATTGGCAGATGACAACTACGACTCTGTGCCGGGTTTGGTTGAGGAAGGACAGCAAGAAATGTTTGCAGAACTTTACTGCGAGGAAAATGGAGACGATGAACTCGAGTACGAGTATTCGTTGGAAATATGTAAATGTTTGTTAAGACATAACTTTCGCGTGGGATTCGATGTAGATATTCGTTGGGTCTTGCAAAAAGCAATTCGTTTTCTTCGATGTTGGGATGTGTCTTACATGCCACCCAAGAACACCGATCGCAAAACACTGTTTTATCCATCAGATTACGAATGTCGGTGTTGTCAATCTGCATGTTCGTTAAGAAGCGAATTAGAAAAGATATTGCACGCAATTTTTGTAAGCGAATGTGATCATGTAGCCTTTAGGTCCGGACTTAGATTTTGCGAGTGTAGCGATAGTAAAGCTCACGAGAGGTGCGTTGGACTAGCTGCAACAAGAAAAGCCATAAATCAGCATATTGGCGGTGTTTTTGGTGAATTGTGGCTAAACGAAGATGAGAAGGTTTTAATAAGTTTCAGCAGGTTTTGACAGAGTTGGAAGAAAGAGAGCGTGGTGAGAGTGTGCGGTGTGTGGATGAGAGACATATGATTAGATTTTCTAGAGAATTGCTTCTCACTTTGTTTCTCGAATTAACATGCTACATCGAGTGTACAATAGATGATAACATAATGGACTGACGTGGTAAAATGCATTATTGTTGTAAACATGATGAAAATAAAAGTAATAAAATGTGACTAAAAGTGTTTCTGAATTAGTTGTAGCAATGACGATTGCAAGCGAGAGCATAACGAAGTTTGTGGGGGATGTTGAAGCGTTGGCATCGGTTTGGTCTAATGACCCCACCAGAAAAGATATTGTGCACCAACTGAAATGTATGGCAGAAAGACTTGATCTCTGTTTTGCAGTAAAGACAGAATATGTGATTTGCTTGTCCAGCTTGCAAGCTCTTTGCGATGTCATTGCCAGCCATTATAGCGAGATGACACCAAGTTGGTGGTGTCCACGGTTGATAATGTCGCAACTGTTTTTGCTGCTCCATCATCTCGTCAAATTAATTCAACACAAGTGTCACGAAATAGAATGGGGTTCCACCAATGTCACCGTTGCCATCAATTTGCTGGAAGAGATGTATATTGTAACCACGGCGGCACACCCCGTAGCTCATAAGCAGCTTGTCACAAAAGTCGGGGATTTTGCACGGTCTCACGCTCCAGCCTACGGAAACTTGGTGAAAGTCGGTGCCATGCTTGCAAATGCCGTTGACGGCATTGACGATCTGATAAATTGTGAAAACGTGGACGCGCATCAAGAACAACTTCAGTCGCGAGCCGTCGAGTTATTTTGTAGTGTGCATACTTTGAATGGCTAGCTCATCAGCTTCTTTAGTCTCCTCTTGACGTAAGGCTGGCTTGTCACGCCCTTGACTGCAAATCCACCGAGAGTTTTAAAGGCTTGGGCAAACGAAGGACCAACGTTGACTAAACCCGACAGTATAGATGCAACTGTATCTGTAACTTTTTTTGCTTTAAAGACTCTGCGTTTGCGAGATGCGAATGATATTCTTGGAACTGTAGACGTATCTGGTTGTATTCTAATAGCAGAACTTAAAAACCCACCACGTTGTTGTCTTTTTTTGTAGCGTTGCCTTCTGCATTGCCGTCTCATTTTGATTATCCTATATAAGGAGCCTCGTCATCTTGTCTTTCATATATAGCATTTTCCAACCAACAACACGCAGCTGCGATATGGATAGCGTTACACAAAAGATCAATGGAGTGTTAAAAACAGTTAAAAAAGAGCATATTGCACACGTGTTTTGTAAGCATGATTTTAATCGCATGATGTACGCGTTGGTGGAAGTTCTTATAGAAATAAAAAATCTAGCAAAGCTAAAGGATCTGACAGATGAAGACTTGTTGAAAGCGCTCGGCAGATTTGCTAGTGACGATGATGATGATGATGAGATGGAGGAATCTGAGAACAGTGACGGGGGGGATGAGGAGGATAGAAAGGAATCAGAGGTGGAAGGAGAAGAAGCGAGCGAAGATGGAAAGTTGTTTTGTTGTAAAACGCCGATGCAGCCAAAGTATTATGTTCGATTTGGTTAACCTGCGCGTCAACAGCAAAGTAAAAAAAGATTTAAATTAATCATGTTTGCAACATGTTACTTGTGTTTTAACCCCGTTGTAGCTGCATATAAGTTTTCGCATTTCTCGGATTTGCATGAGTTCGACAATGGCTTTTAACGAATGTCGTTGCTGCTGCTCAACGCACGGTTTTCATCTCTCCACAGAAGAGAAAGCTTCGTATTTTGACATGCTTAATCATGTTTTCTTAGGCTTGTCGAATAACAGGGTGTTGCCAAGTGGCCATTTAGCAAAAGCGTTGGAGCAATGGGTTTTTGGTGCTCCCGGTGGCGCAGCAGAAGCAAAAGCCACATATTTGCGCTTGTTTGGTTTGATTCATAATGAATTACAAAAACGGGAGATGCTGCAGTTGTGTATTGGTTGTTATGTGAGAGAACAAAAAGAGAAAGCTGAAAAGCGAAGTGGACGAGAAGGAGCCACTGCAGAAGCCATCGTGAATGAAACGTATCGCGAGCTTGGTATAACGCCTCCCGAAAGAAAGAAGAAGAAGAAGAAGAGTTCTGCTGTTGGTTTAAAGAAGCAGCCAAATCAAGGTGGCAGACAGGAGGAACAGCAAATTCAGTTTCAACCAGTTACCAGCGAAGCGAGTCATTTCTTCGGATAAATGGAGGACGGTGCGAGAAGTGACGCAGCATTTTTTAAAACCATTTGTAAAATGAAAGGCATACTCCAAGGGGACTATTTTGGACTAATTAAGATGAGATTTTTTTCGAAAAAAGAATCCTTCCAAAGACTTTGGGCTCAAATAATGGACATTTGGCTACCGGCGGAGGTAAAACGTTGCATGGAAACGAAAGAAAACTGTTGGCTGTTTGATACACCCGATGTTGCGTCATCGTTTGAAAGGTGTCTTGTGGAAGTTGCCATGAAGATGGTGGAGGTAAAGGAAAAGGTTATCACACGACATGCTTGCCAACCGTCAACATTTAAATACCCACCCATCCATTGCATTCTCAGTTGCCTTGCCGAATTTTTGACTGAAGACGTGCAGAACGATTTGGTTTGGTTAGCGCTTCAGCAAAAACTTGAAAAAGAACACGCAAGAGTAGGGATTGGTGATGTCGTCGACTAGACAGCACGAGTTCTACCCACGATTGCTTGCAACTTCTAGAAAATTGCAAAACTATCTTTCTGTGTTATCGAATAACGAGCACAGCATTTACGGATACGACCCGGAGTATCATATTATTTTGGATTATTTTGTGCAACACATGAAAGAAGAGGCAACTTTTCGATATTTGTGTGAATACAGCGTAAGACGTTACATAGATGATCAGATGAATTTTTGGAGGTGTCGAACTACGGGTAAATAGATAGGGTATAAAAGGCAATTTTGTTAAGGAAGCTTTTAAACTATGCCGTTAAGTCAAATCGGTGGAAGACGAGGACGGAGACGAGGACGTCGCCGTGGTCGTCGACAACGTGGAAGAGGTATAAAAAGTCGTTTGTTAAGAGATGTAGCAAAGACCGCTGGAACGGCATTGTTTAAACGTGTCAAGAAAGCTCTTGTAAAGCGCGGACTTGTCGCTAAAAATGCCTAAAATAACTCGCGAATGTTTTATTCAAGTATTGCGCTTATTTTTAAATTTCATTGTGGAAATGAGTCAAAAGGCCGGTGTTAGAAAACGTGGCACCTCAAAGATATACATTCCTCCTTCTACCGCTAAAGAAGAAGATAAGGCCGTGTAATTTTCTCAGCATCCAATCATCATAAAGCAAACAAGCTTGGCAACCTGTCCTTAGTTTTATAATAAGTGTGTTGTAACGTTGAGCCATTCAGTTGCTCGACGAACATCAGACGTGTCGGTGGTTCTGCTGCAGTGATTAAAACAAACGAGCGGAGAAGATCAAGTTAAAAAGGCGCCAAAAGTGGCAATGGAAGAAGCACTGTTTGGTGGCGCCATTTCCTCCGAAGAGAATCCCAAAGAAGTGGAAGGGACCAAAGCAGATTTGAAAAAGATTGCTCCTGTCAAGGATCTTAGCGCGCTAAACATGGAACAACGTTGTCTTGTTGACGAAGGGGCTAAAAAAAGCGTAAAAGAAAGAAGCAAAAAGACATGCCCTCAGTAAAGAAACTAAAAGTACTGGACCAGTCAATCGTTTGTTGCATGGACTCAGGTAGTCATCATCTAGCCAATTTGGGATGGAGATCTGAATTGTGTCTGAGTTATCGCAGTTAGGCTCTAGCTCAACTATGGCAGGACAGGAACATAATTCTTGTTGAAGTACCTTTGCTGGGCAACACGAGGAGGAGCATTCACTGTATGTCCAAACTTAAACAAGAATTTATAGTGTTGAAGAAAGCGAGAATACTCATCCCCATGAAGGTTAACTGTTGTGATTCCATGATGGTATAGGCCATTTAGTTGAATGAGCATCCACTTTGCTTGATTGAACCTCTTTAATAAGCAGAGTTGATATAACTGCAGAAGATTGTGTGCATCAGGTATTCCAGTAAAATCACGCACCAGACTTTCATTGGTTTTCATTGCGAAAAGCAGGATGACCAACCAATTGTCAACAGGACAAGGGTTATCCATGCCAATAGTTTGTCCATTTATGAAGACAGAGCCACCCCACTTGGGTACCTCTGGCAGGGTTTGTTGCAAATAGGTTGAAGTTGTGGCCTGGGGTGTCAATGTTGTGGCCTTGGAAGTGGTTTTGGTTGATTGCTTGGCCGATGTTGTTGTAGACCTAATTGTAGTTGTGGTCTTGAATGATGATGTTGTTGTGGCTGTTGGCTTGGCTGATGTTGAAGTTACTGATGGTATTGAGGTTGCTAGATTTGGTGATGAGGATTTGGTTGTTGGTTTTGTCAATGTTGTTGCAGTTTCAGGCTTAGGTGATGTCGTTGTTTTAGGTCATGTTGCTGTAGTTGCTGGTTTGGGTGTTGTTGCTGTACTTGCTGATTTGGGTGATGTAATTGTTGGTTTAGGTGATGCTGCTGTAGAAGCTGGCGCGGGGGATGTTGATATAGTCACTTGTTTGGTTGATGTTGTTGCAGCTGCAGATTTGGGTGATGTAGTTGCAGTTGCAGGCTTGGGAAATGTTGTAGTTGTGGGATTTGATGATATTGTAGTTGTATACATGCATGATGTAGATGAGGTTGTGGTTGTTGTCTTGGATGACACTGATGCTGTTGTTGACTTGGATGACCTTGACATAGATTGAGATGTTTAAGCAGCTACAGGCTTTGATGGCACTTGGCCTGTGGTTCCAGGGAATGCAGGTACATGTACATGTACATGTACATTATATGTTCTCCTCATCTCCTCAGCATATTTTCCAACTCTACCAGAGTATTTGTTCTTTCTTTTTACTGGTACTGGTATCCGTGACATATTCTTAGCAGATGATGGTTTTCGTTTCTTGCTCTCTGGTTCATTTAGAATGAGCCCACCATCTGAAGGAACAGCCATTTTCAAGTCATGACGAATCTTCTCTAGTACATGTTTCAGTTTAGTGAGTTCACTGTCGCTGTCTGTGTTTTTTTCTAGTTCATAGGTCAGTTGTTTGATTTCATTCATTTCATCTCTGCAGCTTTGCCCAATAATTTTAGAAGAAATTACTTGTTTCCTTTTCCGCGATGGCACTTGTGGGGTGTCACCTGAAGCTTGCACACTGTCTTGAGTATCCTGATGGCTAATCATCACTTGTTGAACAGGGGGAAGATGCAGAAGGTACTGTTGATTTGTTATTAATACCAATAACCTGCTCATCTAAAACAAAAATTGGGCTGCCTGTGAAACTCATGGGTAGTTTTTCCCATCCCCACTCTGGAAATATCTGGAAGACAGCAAAGAAGTGTTTACACGGGAAGTGTGTTCTTTCCATGACAGGCAGCTACAGCTAGGATCATCAAATTGGATATCATACACCATTGCACCACTCCCACTCTTCACTTGAAATGTGCCTTGGATAGGATCCTTGGATGTGACTGAGGTTGGTGGAATTTCTTCGGCTTCAACAATCCTTTGCCTTGCCATATCAACAACATACTTTGGTCTATTATGCAGATATGCTGGCACTTTGGAACTGTAAGCACGATAGAGGCTATGGCATCTGGTATTTTTCTCTATATACCTGTAAAATGAGATATTATGAATATTATACATTTTTGGTGTGCTACCAAAATCATAATCCATTTCCATTCACATAAGGAAGAGCAAATGTAAGGGTTTAGGACAAGACCTCTCTGGGTAATATTTTTTATTTTACTTTATTCACATAGGTTGCTGAAGCCAGATGTTCCAAACTCTAGTCAAATCTTGCAAAATATCATTACGTAAAATGTTTTTAAGGTGAGAATGAATTTAGTTTGTGATTTGATTAACTGCCCCATGCTGCACTATAGTATAGGAATTTGCAGTTATACTCAGAGAATTTAGTTTGTGATTTGGTTAACTGCCCCATGCTGAACTATAGCATAGGAATTTGCAGTTATACTCAGAGAATGTGTGTCCGAACATGTATTATGCATGTAGATAGAATACATATGTCTTTTACCTTGCATATTTATCTGGCAAGTATTCATTTATCAATACTGACAACAAACCACTCAGAGATTTGTCACGATGGCTTGCAAGAAAGTTGTATTTCAGCTCCTCATTTTGCCGCTCAACACCATTTGTGGTATGCACTGAGATGTCCTCTCGGAATGCTTGAACCCATCTCTGTTAACAAGAGATTCCAGGGAAAATAACTTAGTTGAAATTATTATCACTCTGATTCATCTTTTTGATACAAATGTGAACTAGTTAACATATTGTTTTATACATGTACCTTGTGTACTTTCAACCAAGTGTTTTCAAACCATCGTCTAAAGGCTTGATTGGTTTTCCAGGTCAAACTGTCTTTAAGAACATCTAGTATCTGGTAGTAGATTTTTTCCGTTTCAGATTGTGCAACTTGTCTCAGCATTTCTAGAACTGCATTTCTTTCGGTGCCTGGAATCCATTTGCAGCCTTGCAGGTCCATCGCTCCCATGCCTGTTCACGGTGGAAGTCACACAAATATACCCAGCATCCTGTTGAGTTCAATGTGCACAGAAGTGAGCCCATCCATGCTAGATTGTTTGGAGTATGATGTTGCGCAGTGTTGGTAGTGGTGGGGTTGGGTGGTATTGGTTGTTGGTGGGGTGGGGTGGTATTTGGTAGTGGTGGTTGGTGGTTAGTATTTGGTAGTGGTGGGGTGGGGTGGTATTTGGTGTTGGTGGGGTGGGGTGGTATTGGTAGTGGTGGTTGGTTGTTAGTATTTGGTAGTGGTGGGGTGGGGTGGTATTTGGTAGTTGTTATTGGTGGGGTGGTATCCGGTAGTGGTGGGGTGGGGTGGGATGGGGTGGTATTTGGCAGTATTGGTTGGTGGGTGGTATTTGGTAGTGGTGAGTGGGGTAGTATTTGGTGGTGGTGGGGTGGTATTTGGTAGTGGTGATTGGTGGGGTGTTATCCGGTGGTGGTGGGTGGGGTGGTATTTGGTGGTGGTGGGGTGGTATTTTGGTAGTGTTTGTTGGTGGGGTGGTATCCGCTGGTGGTGGGGTGGGGTGGTATTTTGTAGTGGTGGTTGGTATTTGGTAGTGGTGGGGTGGGGTGATATTTGTAGTCGTGGTGGTGGGGTGAGTTGTGGTGAAAAGGAATATTTACTTTATTTAATAGAAGTCAGAATATTACCTGGGAAAACTGTCTCTATTGCTGTTATCTCCTGATCACAGTGGTACGTCATGAAGTACTTGGGGTTCCATGTGGGTGTTGCTTGCTTTAGAAGCTGGAGTGCTTCACTTATAGATTGAGTGGTCTCATCTTGAGTCACAAATGACCCAACTACTTGGTAGTCAACATTGGTTCGTACAACCAGGAAGAACAAGGGGAGGGCATATTTTGTTGTTTTGTACGTTGCATCTAACAAGCAAACGCCATTGCCATACCTTTCTAAGAGCCTTTCGGCCATGCAGTTTGATGCACAAATAGAAGGTTGTTGCCCCCAGGTTTGTTGATAATGACTTCTTCGTCTTTTCCAGCATCACTGGCATCATCTTCCTCGCTGTCATCAATACCGGCCATTGCTTCCTCACAGATGTTGCTGCTCTCTCATATGCTCTAAAGAAGATGAAATCATCTGGATTCTCACCTTTCCATTCTCAACTTTATGTACAACATTTTCTTGGTCAATTTTTGAAACCATGTGCTTTACAGTTGCACGGTACATGTGGTTCCTAATATCGCTGAGTTTCGGAAAGAATATTCTATTGAATGATGAAGGTGTATGGCCACCGCCAGAAGGAAACAGCTCCTTCTTCACAACACATTGATGTGTCGCCTCATATCATACGTATCTTTCACCCCCTCACCAACCATCTCCTCAATTTTTCTAATAATTCGCTCATCAACAGGCTGTGATAAGCCACTTCCCTAAAAATAAATTAAGTAATTTGTTATGAGTACAAACTGTCATGTAATTATTTATCAATATGAGATACAAAAATGTAGCTTGAGATCTCTAAGCAGCTCAAAGAATAACACTTTGAGAGCAGCATTATGACGTAGCAGGTACTCAGTCTGAACAAGCGAGGAGCACCCCGCAAGCACATGCGGCAAGTTCTCTGCAGTCTCCCCGCACATCCGACACATGATCGTAGGCCACGCCCACCTTAGTGCCTAGGTAGGTAGAGTAGAGCTGTAGAGCCCAGCGGGTGCTTCCCCCATTTTCGCAGATGACTTAGCGAGCTTCTCTGTCAATGTTGCGCAGGTCAGTGAGGGTCCAATGCTGGGACCACATAAGATACGAAAGCACCGGTAGCGCAAGCTGGTTGGACGCTGTGACCCTGTTCTTATCGGAGAGTGGGCTCCACCAAATCACTGAGAGCCTTTGCAGGTAGGTCTTCGCTGCAGTTTCTAGGGCAAGCTTCTCATCCTGTAGCAACCGCTCAGGTGCGCCGAGGAAACGGTATTGCTTATCTTCCTTTAGACATCCAATGACTGTTTGACCTGCCTTGAAGCCCTCCGATGTCATATCAACCACGCCGCGACGTACGTGCAAGACGTTACACTTCTGGGATTCCACCTAAGACCAATGTCACCCATGGCTGCTTCCGTCATCTTAAGCACCCGATTTAACTTTGCTTGAGATGCCGCGAAAACCTTAAGATCATCTACGTACAAGAGGTTAGTGATGTTGCAACTAATAGGCTTTGAAAGCCTATAACCTTCCATAGAGGTCAGTTTCCAAGCAACAGGATTCAGGCAGAGGGTGAAAAGGCGCGGACACAATGCATCCCCCTGGGGTAGCCCCCTTTTGATCGGGGGGACATCTCCCTGCCCTTCACGGTGGTGACAGCAATCCTGGTGTTCCAGCTGTCACATAACTTGCTAACGACTTGGCATAGCCACTTGGGAAATCTGTGAATCAGCATGATCTTCTACAGGAAACCATGGTCAACCGAGTCGTATGCTTTGCGCACGTCTATCCACGCCGCACTCAGGTTGCGCTTGTGCCGATGACAGTCCAAGGTGACCATACGATCTATCATTAGATTGTCTGTAGTGCCACTACACTTAGCCTTTGCTTCTCTCTGTGTTTCTCCATAAGATCATAGCTCTCAAGATGCTGATCCGTGGGGCCGAGAATACACGAGGTGAACCATTTATACAATGTGTTCAAACACGTGATGGGGCGTTGGTTCTCACTCGTAAATTCCCCGGGCTTAGTATTAAGCTTGATTTCCCTTGTGCAAACCACTTCGGATAGTCTCGTGAGTACTCAGATATCGCTATAAAGCTCGCTCGGACGTCATCATGCATTGCGCATGCGCGCTTCCACCAGTAATTTACTTCTCTGTCTGGGCCTGGCGCACTCCAGTTTCTCTTCTTTGAGATCACCTTAGCCGCCTCTGGGGTTGATAGGCCCCAGCCCTCCTCCGATAACTCAGGGACATGCCTCCTTATTGCTGCCTCTATCTCCTCAAGCCACTCAGCACCCTCGTTCCCAGTCCCATGATCTTCCCACAGCGTCCTCCAAAAACCCTCGGCTTCGGTGATGTCCTCAAACATGTTCTTCTCTGAGCCTCCCTGCCCCGCTGTTGAATTAGGCCCCGCTGTTAAATTATTATCATTATCATTATCATTATCATCATCATCATCATCATCATCATCATCATCATCATCATCATCATCATCATCATCATTATCATTATCATTATCATTATCATTATCATTATCATTATCATTATCATTATTATGCTCCTCGGTACTTCGGCAACTGATCAACCAAAACCTCCCCCTGTGCTTGAAAGCATGACCAATAGATGGTTTACAACGTGTACAGGCATCATCTGTTACGGACATCCCATAATCTCTCTTTTTCGAAGAGATATGCTACTTTGGAAAATGACAATGGTCAACTTTAGAGGAGTATAGCTACCCCCCTGACCATCAATTGACAAACTCGTTTCAGTTGTGTCAAATACAGCCATAGGTCTATAGATGGTGTGAGTTTGGTGTTATTCCATGCGATCTTCATGAGACAAAAATATGATAAGCAATTGGATGCCCATGTTGTTCTCCATCCACCACAAGACGCAAATCGTTTTCATATTTTTCCTATCACACGATACTAAGTCTGATAATACATTTTACCGTGACATTAGAATCATAAAATTTACCTGACGTAGTATTACTGAGATGAAATTACTAGCAATAAGCACAACAAATTTGGAGTTGATGCGCATGCGCGAAATATAGGTTATCATGCCCAGTTGCCAAAGTAGCAATCCTTATTTTTTTACTAAGCGATCAACGTTATCAGGTAAGATTTTCAATGCAACGTAGTATCCATGCAATCTTTGCCATAACGTTAAAATCTCTCGAAACGGAGTTATGGTTTAGAAGATACAGAAAGTAGAATTTTGGGAAATGCTACTATGGCATTTTTTTTAATACTCATTGCAGACAAGCTAATGCTTACAATTGACCCAAAACATCTAAAGCAACAAAGAACGACTATGGCTATCTGTTTTCTTTTCGACACAGGGTCGGGTTGCTCGGTGAAGGGTCGGGTTGCTCGGTGCGTGGTCGTCGTCCTGCAAGCTGACACAATGAAAAGACTCAAAAGACAACAGTTCATCCGCCAGCAACTACGTTAATTTGAAAACTCCATTTAAATTTTGAGGTGTCTTATTTCACTTACACGAATAAGAACATACAAATTACCGAGGCTCCAATTACGGGATTCCCATTTTTATCAGTTCTCTCAGCATCCCCCTCGTCTTTGTAAGAGAGAAAAGAGACACGAGGAAAATAGTTTTATTGCTTAAATAATGATGCAGTTAATTAAGGCGCTATGTCGTCAAAAGCAATTTTAAGGGCGTAATAATCAGTTTTTTAGGCAAAATTACGGCATCTTGGATATCACCACTTACGCGGCAGAGCCCCCTTTAAACTTGCGCGGCTGAGACCCCTTAAAAGCAGTGAACATTCTATGGACACGTGCTCGTCGATCAGAGGTAGGTGCGAAACTGGAATTTACTGCGGAGAAACCCTCAAATATCTGATATTAAACCTTGTTTCCCCAAGGTCTCTTATGCTCATCTTGTTGATAAGTGTTCCAGGATACCAAATAAGAGCGTAAGTAAAAACAAATTATTGATTTCTTAAAGATTTCTTAACTTTGAGTTTGATAATATGCAATGTTCTAATTTGAAATCAGAAAAAGACATTAGGCTTTTACTTATGTTTCTAATGCGGATTTCATTGCAAATTCCCTGTAACTTTAGAGATCGTTCGCTGATTCTAGTTGTAGACCTTGATTTTAAAGTAAGATTGGGCCAACTTTCTTAGTGAAGTTTCTCTACAATATCTGCAAAATGGTAAGAAAACAGCCATGCATGCTGAACGGCTAAAGTCGCCTCACGCCGTTTGACTCAAACAAATTCGAGCATCAAACAAATACGTCTTAGTAGATTTTAGGCATGTTTTAGTCTAAATTTGTTTTAATTGGATGTTTGATATTCATATGCTTAGAGAGTATTTTTCTGGAAAAAAGGATTAGTTTGTACACCAGCGAAATAAGTACATTGGCTAAAAATAGCTTGCTTGTCCCAGATAAACAAGAACCAGGAAACAAGAACTTTTAATTTGTTATGTTTATAACCTCATATGCAATACTCGGTGGAATTTTCATATTTTGTTACTGATGCATATTATACCTATACACGATGTAGGGCACGTTTAAGGGTATTTTGTCTTCGTGACTTTTGTCTTTGCACTGTTGCGGCGACTAAAACCGATGTAAAAGCCTCTCTGTTACAGAGTCACTCAGTAATACATGTATTTAATATCTATTTGCTAATTTCAGATGGACTTTTTAGACTGAGAAACCTCTGTGAAATGTTTGCAAACGACGATATAGAATTCAAGAAGCGGTGGGCAACTAGCGTTTTCACGACGTTCTGTGAGCTCGGGGATGTCCTCGCACTTTTGGACACTGTTGGAGAGGATTATGCTGATTTATTTGCATCATATCCAGCATTTGATCGTCACCGTGACAGAATCATGATGCTAGGAGGGGCACTCCAAGAACTCTACCGTTTACGAATGGGAAGAAACATGCCAGAATTTGACCCTTCCAAATCAATTAATGCAGCCCAAGAATATGGGGAGATTGCTGCTCTCATGGCCGGGCACAAAGTTAAGCAAAAACAGAAGAAAAAGGACGAGAAGGAGAAAGAAATGAAGGAGAAAGAAAAAGACAGGGCTTTTTGCAGGCAGATGGGTTGGAAGGATGATGACTTGGATGAGTCAGGGTCATTCAGTGGATCCTCTGTTGGAGACAGATCACCCGATGAAGAGCTAGTAAGTTTTACCGATTATGTATAGTAATACCACTATCAAGAGGCAATATATATATATATATATTATATATTATTAGATGTATTTTCATGTAATACGGGCTGATATTTTACGAGTTGTGGACGTATCTTTCCGAACCTCGCAGGGGTGAGTAA
Source organism: Scolanthus callimorphus (assembly GCA_033964015.1). Classification (NCBI taxonomy): domain Eukaryota; kingdom Metazoa; phylum Cnidaria; class Anthozoa; order Actiniaria; family Edwardsiidae; genus Scolanthus; species Scolanthus callimorphus. The sequence continues at coordinate 2,263,115 of CM066912.1, read as the reverse complement.
AATGTCTGCCAGTATTACATGAAAAAAACATCTAATGAGGTATTTATTATACGACAAACAAAAATAATTTCTTTCTTTTCAAGAATCACTAGCAAATGTACACGATCGGGAAACCATTCAACTGCACGCGAAAAACTACAGTTCGTATAAACCGGTTTCCTGTGTATGTACAGTTTTGGCCACGATGGCGCGAAGATATGAGTTTTATTTTCGAGTGGCAAGAACAATATTTTAAGAATGAGCGCAGCGAATGAGTAAAATATTGTTCTTGGCAGCTCGAAAATAAAACTCATATCTTCGCGCCACCGTGTAATTTTCTTTTTATTATATAGACAAACCAGAAAAAATATTCCAAATTGATTTCCAAGCGCTTTTGTTTTGACCGATATCCTCACTTAGGTCCCGGATGTAGCTTCGTATGAGATCTACGAGTGGCGTATTTCGCAGTAAAACACTCGTGTCTATATAATAAAGCTCCATATATGCACTCAGTTTTGACCTTGTATAAAGTTACGTCACGATCGTATAATAAATGGACAGACTATAATGATCATATTTATTACTGCGGTTTTCGCAATTCTGCGAACTCCCACTAACATTTCCTGACGCCAAACTGCGATTTGGCTTCCACCTAACAAACCTTTTCAGGCCCGTAGCAAGGTCAAAAATATTGGGGAGCCTTAAAGGAAAAGGCCTAACAATGTTCACTAGTGAAACGATAACTGATGCTTCGTTTCAGCTTCCAGTTTCTCCCCTCACAGTTTTCGTGTGGGTCGTACGGCTCTCAAATCTGTCTATAAGTCCGAAGAACCCACTAGAATTGAAAACGCAAGCCTATTACACAGAAAAACCATTTGACTTCGGAATTGTTTGTATGCTTATTATATCTCAGTAAGGGAAGAGAAGAAACAGGTAAAGTAAAATTGTTCTAAGAAATTTTTAGTTTATCATAGGTTTTTTTAGAGACTCATTCATGGCTTAGCGTGCGCAAACTTGAATGAAAATTTTTCTCAGCTCAAATCTTTCGAATTATAATTATCCCTGCACATAATAGTAAGTAATCTGTAATAGAACCATTTAGTTTTGAAGTCTATGGTGCTTTCGGCTGAGGGAAATGAGTTCCTTTTTAGTTTATGTGGGAGATTTCACTGGCCGCGATGGCCGATGGCGGCTTTGTCCCTCGCTGAAAAAATCGCTTAAATTAGAACTTAGCCAAAGGTGAAAAAACCCCGCCCACTTGATAGATTTCTTTCTTCTCTTCGGGTGTGTGTCCTTCGTTTTGCGATACAGCGTAAGGATTTACACTTTGAGAATATTATTCATGGCTGCACCTTTGCTTTGTGTAATTTGTCACTCATTTTCGCCTTAGCGCGCGAACAGGAAAGCAAGGCACTGGTGTACGTTTGTTCAAGCTGAATGAAATTTTTTCTCAACTTAAGCTTTCGAATAACAATTATCCCTGCACATTCCTGACAGTGATCTGTGACAGAACCATTTAGGTCTGAATGACCATGGTGCTTTCGGCTGTGCGAACTGAGTTCTTTTTTTAGTTTCTGTGGGAGATTTCAAAATGGCGGCTTTGTCCCTCGCTTAAGAAATCGCTTGAATTAAAACTTAGCCCAGGGTGAATCCTTTCCAACCAAAACACGCTCACTCTCGAGATTTCCACCTTCTCTGCAGGTTTGTGAACTTCTTTTTTGACGACACAGCTTCGGGCCTAAGCGGAGTGAGTGCGAACGATTTAGCCAATAAGAAACGTTTGCGCAGACAACCCGATTATAATAGTGTATATAGTTTTTCTTTCCCATCTAATTTTTTTCTTCATTATTTCCATTTGTAAAAACCTTTTCGTTTTCTTCTAGCCATACACACACATCCCTGTTTGGGTTTGGCGTGGGGAGCTTTATGAGCGGTAGTTTGTTCGTGCACTTCAACCTAATAAAGCTCTTATTTTTTGCCCAACCACGGTCTCTTGTGTGTGTCTAGAGTAAAACAATTGGTTGGTCATTACTAAAGCTGATGACAGTTAATTGTTAACTTAATATACATTAGCCAGCTATTGGGAGGGCTCGCCCTGCTTTTAAGACAGGCGCATGGATTTTCGTTACCGCAAAGGAGGGTCCAGGACAGACATTTGCTTAAAATTAGAAGTTGAAGTTTGATCGAATATGTACGGTCACTTGACACACGCCTAAATCGAGGAATGCTCACTGGCACTTAGAATTTTTTTCTAAACAAGCGCTCACCTACAGAAATGAAAAAAGAATTATGAAAATCATCAGGGTTCGAACCTGTAACTTTTCAGTTACTATACCCAAACCCTAACCACTACGCTATGAGTGAATTCGCTGGTTCGGACAGCTCGTTTTATTGATTACGTACCTTAATAGTATTAATCTTTAATAGAACGAGGCATATACTATAAAAATATACTATAACGATGTATTAACCCTTATCATGACTAGTAGTCTTGATAGTTCAGATATTTTGAATGTTTTTAGGTCAATTTGAAGTAATATTATCAAAAATATCGTTAAATTATTCATGGTGAGCATTCCTCCATTTAGGAATGACGGGTCACTTGGGCAACCAAACACTGAAAATTACGAAGTTCATTTCAGCGAAGTGCTGCACAATTTCGTTGTGAGCAACTCGAAGCAATGCCGCAGGAACACCTCCTTGAAAAAGTTGAGCGGATGTACCCGGCAATAGATATTGACCTCCGCCCGCCTAATGTTTGTATTTTCAAGGTAAATATTTCTAAGATTTCGATAATCAGTTAGCCTGCTTGCAGGCGGTACTCGGTTCCGTTCGCTGTTCGGGCGCCATCTTGGAATTTTGAGGCGAGCGGTCCCGGGGCGAGCGCAAAAATTGGCCGAAGGGGAGGGGAGAGGAGGAAAGGAGAGAAAAACCTTCTTCTTTCCTCCTCCCCCCCTCCCCTTCGGCCCACTTTTGCGCTCGCCCCCGGGACCGCTCGCCTCAAAATTCCAAGATGGCGCCCGAACAGCGAACGGACCGCAGTACCGCCTGCAAGCAGGCTAATAATCAGTATACAATATTGTTTTTCTTGTAGGCGTTTAGGTTCTGTCCTGCCGTGAAAAGTCCCCTGGGTAACATAAACTGTACCGCATTATATTATCCAAGCGCTAGTGAATAAAAATTCTTAGATATATTATATGCTACACATTTGGAGATCTTTGCAAATGAAAGTGTCCACCGCAAACATCTCTCCGTCGCACAACTGTTATTCCGCCTTGTTGCATATTTACTTAAAATTCCGATTCTTGTGTTGAAAATGGCAGTTAATAGACACCAAACTGGGTGTTTGTCCGTTTCTGGATCATGAATGGCAAATCAGAAAGCCACCAAGCGATCGGACAGGAACGTCTGTAAACGAAGGCTTACGTTATTTCGTGTCCCATATTTTTAGCGAAATAAACGTTCTCCTGTTTGGTTTTTGCGCAGGTACAAGCTGGTTGTGTCCCACATGAAGGCTCTGGTACAAATTCTTCCCAAGGGGTTCGTATTCCAAATGATGATTCCAAGTGATTTAAAACTGACACCACCCGCCCCTCAACCCTCTCCACTTGTAATCGACATGACATCGGTGTCCTCTCATATTGATTTACAGGTTTCAGCTGGAAGTTCAAGAGAGAATGCCTCTATACATCGGGGCAGACGCCCAGATCAACAGGTTTGTAATCGTATGATTTAAAAAAAAACCACCCACCCCTCTCCCCTTATAATCGACATGACATCGGTGTCCCCTCATATTGATTTACAGGTATCAGCTGGAAGTTCACGCGAAGACGCCACTATATCTCAGGAAAAACACCCAGTTCAACAGGTTTGTAATCGTATGATTTAAAAACAACAACACCCACCCTTCACCCCGTATAATCGACATGACATCGGTGTCCTCTCATATTGATTTACAGGTATCAGCTGGAAGTTCACGAGAGGATGCCTCTATACATCGGGACAGACACCCAGTTCAACAGTTTGTAATCGTATGATTTAAAAAAAACACCCACCCCTCTCCCCTTGTAATCGACATGACATCGGTGTCCTCTCATATTGATTTACAGGTATCAGCTGGAAGTTCACGCGAATACGCCACTATATCTCAGGAAAAACACCCAGTTCAACAGGTTTGTAATCGTATGATTTAAAAACAACAACACCCACCCCTCTCCCCTTATAATCGACATGACATCGGTGTCCTCTCATATTGATTTACAGGTATCAGCTGGAAGTTCACGAGAGGATGCCTCTATACATCGGGACAGACACCCAGTTCAACAGGTTTGTAATCGTTGATTTAAAAACAACAACACCCACCCTTCACCCCTCACCCCTTATATCGACATGACATTGGTGTCCTCTCACATTGATTTACAGGTATCAGCTGGAAGTCCACGCGAAGACGCCACTATATCCCAGGAAAAACACCCAGTTCAACAGGTTTGTAATCGTATATGATTAAAAAAAAAACACCCACCCTTCACCCCTCTCCCCTTATAATCGACATGACATCGGTGTCCTCTCATATTGATTTACAGGTATCAGCTGGAAGTTCACGCGAAAACGCCACTATATCTCAGGAAAAACACCCAGTTCAACAGGTTTGTAATCGTATGATTTAAAAACAACAACACCCACCCTTCACCCCTTATAATCGACATGACATCGGTGTCCCCTCATATTGATTTACAGGTATCAGCTGGAAGTTCACGCGAAGACGCCACTATATCTCAGGAAAAACACCCAGTTCAACAGGTTTGTAATCGTATGATTTACAAACAACAACACCCACCCCTCACCCCTTGTAATCGGCATGATACTGCACATAGGACAAACAGATAAGCTACAAAGCTATAAAATATAATATATGATGGATTTTTTTACAATTGCAGGTTGACAGTGATATTGAAGAGATAAGAGTCGTCATTCGCGAACCAATTGTAAAATCTGGAAAAAAGAAAAGTACCAAGGCATCAGATATAAAGGTATTCTTTGATATTCTCTGGTGTTCAAAAAGGTTGATCTCTATGTTCCATGATGCGTGATGCATGGTCCCGTGTTTCTGATTCCGAAAAGCATTTTTTCCCGCTTGTGAAAAAGTGAACGTTATTTCGGAAATAATTAACCATTGTCCTGCGTAGAATATCGTCTGATACTTAGTCGACGCAGGACGCAGTCCCGAGTTGACTAAATCAAACGATATTATGCAAAATCGAGCAGGACAATTGCTTCGTCATTCAGCACATATCAGATATCTTCCGTATGAAGCAAACCAACACTTTGTTTCTTGTAAATATTCATGTAATCTAAGTTAATGTCAATGTCTATATGCATGCCTCTTTGCTGACCGTGCCTGAGGTACATTTAATTCTTTTTCTGTCATTCATTCTCGCTTGTTTTACTAAGAAAATAAAGAAAGGGGAAGTTATTAGACGTTACGGAGAAGATTTGTTTTATTATAAGGCATTATTAAACTTGTTGTTGTTGTTGTCACATCAATAGCACAACGAGTGAATTCGCTGTTTCGGACAGTTCCTTTTATTGATTACGTACCTCAATAGTATTAATATTTAATAGAACGAGGCATGTACTATAATAATATACTAAAACGATGTATTAACCCTTCTCCTGACTAGTAGTCTTGATAGTTCAGATATTTTGAATGTTTTTAGGACAATTTGAAGTAATATTGTCAAAAATGTCGTTAAATTATTCATGGTGAGCATTGCTCCATGTAGGAATGACGGTTCTAAGGACCATGTTTGTGCAGTGCATCGATGTGCTGAATAAACATGCATTATTTACCGGCTGGGTCCGTATAGGGAAAAACTGTGACCCGAGGGCTGAAAAATGTTGACCGCGATGCCGGAAGCTGAGGTCAACATTTCCCAGGCCGAGGTCACACTTTTTCTCTATACGGACCGACCTAAAGCCGTTGAATAACTTTTTTTTCAACTCTAAAATTGAACACAAACGCGCGCAATGGTTACTGTGACCTAGGCCAAACATAGGAAAACATTGCCCGCGCGTGCGCGCTCAAGGAACAATCAGAATGAAGAATTCGTTACCGCGCCATAGGCTGTATACTAAGTTATACTTAACGACCAAAAACAAACCATTATTAGGTGATTACAGCAGAGCACAGCAAGGACAGAGGGTCAGAGTATCAGAGACCCCACAAGGCAATTATGACATCCTTTTAATTTCTTTCAGGGTAAAAGAGAGAAACTTCTCTGCCGCGTTTGCAACAAGGAACGATCACGCTTGACTGACCATCTCAGGAAAAAACACGGCTATTCACAGCAACAAGTGAGCATTTTTAAAGGGCCACCACCAACCGGGAGCCTTTGCGCCCCGTTTTCTTTTGTTTCCAAATTGATCCATTGTTTTTCGGGTGCACTGATTGGCTAAGAGTCCGCAAAGGCTGTCGGTTGGTGATGGGCCTTTAAGGCCCTGTTTTGTGCTATTGTACCCTGGATACGGCCGTGGAGCCTCGAATGTCGTTTTGTTGGTGGATCACTAAACAACACCTGTCTGGTCACTTGACTAGTCACTAAACAAAGTATTATTGAAAATAAAGTGTTTATAATGTTTAATTATTCACCTTTTTTATATTTTTAGGTAACTGATTACCTTGTGAAAAACCGGAAAAGCAAAAGAAACAATTACAAAACTTGCCCCTTCCCGGCTTGCAGTCATGTCACGACTAAGATGGCAGACCATCTAATGAACACGCATGGGATAGCAAAGGAGAAAAAACCAGATGAATACAAGCGCCTTATAAAAGCGGCAAAAAAGTACGAACCGGGTGAATGTCAGCTGAAACGCCCTTTGCCTTTGCCTTCATCTTCACATGAACCCCCGACAAAGGCGCCCAGGCGCAATGAAGAATCACCTGTTAGTCCGGCAGTGCCGTGCAGTGACGATATCATAGAGCCAACACCACCTACAAAGAGGGCCATACCCGCTCGAGTCGTTAGATCGCTTATTTCGACATTTAACGAGAAACCAAAGGAGATGAGTGCTTCGTCGGATGACGACTACTGCGACTACGAGGGAGTCGAAGAAGACGATGAAGACTGGAATAGCTGTGATGAGACAGATTCGGAAGACGAGTCGGAAGATAACAATGAATTGGACTACCGGAAAAACAGCTTCCCAACGTCTGCTAGAGGAGTGCAAAACCGCATCCAGGAAACCCTCGAGGCATTTCATGAAACCCTGCTCTCGCCTCACGGTGGCGAAAAGTCAGACGAACAAGCCTTGTCGACTGTTAATAAAGTGAGCAGAATGGCAAAAAAGGCAACTGAGGGAGGAGAATCCGAGACCCTGTATGACGCCTGGGGGAAACCGGCCCACCTATGGAAAACCTTTTTTGAGGAGAACAGAAGAGATGACTACAGAACAAATCGTCAGCCCGGGCAGAAGAAAGGTTTGGCTGGGTCGACATTGCAGGGCTATAGCCATGCACTGGAGTCTTACTGCACGTTCCTCCTTGAGAGAGAATATTTCATAGATATTGGTCTTACTGAGGTTGAAAAGCAAATTCTGAAGGCGCTAAAAAGCGCTCAACCTCTCTGGCGCAAATCCCTGAATAAGGATTGTGTGAGACAGAGGAATATACAAGCAGAGCGCGAAAGAGAAAACCTCCTCACATTACAAGAAGTGCAGTCATTGGTAGTTTCTGATGTGGCTTTGGCTTGCAAGCAAAGGCTGATTCAATGTCGAGATATTTACAGCAGAACAAAGAAGTGGCCACAACTGACCGGCAAAGACACTTATTTGATAAGAAACTATCTCGCGTTTCTACTAACGGTTCTTCATTCGGCCCGGGCCGGCATGATTGCAAAACTTACAGTTGAAGAGTTTGCCAATAGAAAGAAGTTCGATAACGGAGTATGGAGAATTGTTATCTATGAACACAAAAGAGAAGTGTTAGGACCACTGGAGCTATTTTGTGATGACGAAGTAGTTGACCTAATGGAGACATACCTTCACTCAGTTAGACCGGAACTAGATGACCCAGATCAAGAACCCTACTTCTTTACGACTGACGAAGGGAGACGCCATAGACCAAACAATGTTTGCAAGCTCATAGCTTCCTTTAAGAACGCCACGGGAGTCAATCTAAACAAGCCCATCGACAGCACGCGCATCCGAAGAATGTGGGTGTCACACATGGAGTCTAAAGGAGTTGCAGTGCCAGAGTCAGAAAAAGAGGAACTGGCCTTACTAATGAAGCATTCACGAAGAACAGCACAAGCGTGGTATGATCGAAGCAGCAAGACGGCCGGAGCAGCAAGAGCAGCCCGACGATTGCAAATAGAGCTTCAAGGCCCCGCACGGAATGTACAAAATTCTCCTCAGGACTCCACAACACCTGAAATTCGTTTCATTCCCGATTCAGAGGTGCTTCCACCAGAAAATGTGACATCACGGCCAAACGAAGATTCGGATCAAGTCGCGACACCAGAGGTAGTTTCTGTGCTTGCAAAAAGCAACACAGTAGGCAAGCCCCCTTATCACAACAGTCCAGGTAGATACCAATGCGAAGCTTCAGAGATGCTTCCACCAGAAAATGTGACATCACGGCAAAACAAGGATTCGGATCAAGTCGCGACACCAGAGGTAGTATCTGCGCTTGCAAAAAGCAACACAGTTGGCAAGTCCCCTTATCACAACCGTCCAGGTAGATACCATTGGGAAGCTTCAGATGAGAAGGTGTTAAAGCGATGCTTCCGTCATGTAATCGAGCGATCAGCAAATCCTAAGAAAAGTGAAATGGTAAACATTTTCCTTACAGCATCAAAACCTAACCGAATCTGGAATATGGGGGAGTCCAAACTATGGCATGACAAGTGCTTGGATAAAATCCGCGCACTCCATTTTGCTTGGTGTAATAAGAATGTAAAGAAACGTTAGACTCCTCGAATTAGGGAAAACGCCAATACTACCCCGGGGGAGTCCAATATATTTTGGCAGCGGGGAATGATCGTCGTACCTTTTACTAGAGAATAAAGTCAAGGGTATGACGGAGTATCACAAACATACCTGCCCCAATCATATGGGATTCCCCACGGGCATTGATAAGAGACATCAATATGAAACGTTGTTACTAGAATAAATTGACATATTGTTTTCCTAGGAAGAGTCATGATCGCATGGTCGCTGATTATTGTAGATCGTTATTGTAACTGCAATAATGAATGTTGAAAAGACGTTATTTGATTTCCTTCCGATGGTGGCAAAGATCAATGCTACGCGTCAGGAAAGGTTTATCAGATACACTGTCTGTTAACATAAGTTTAAAGAATAAACACTTGCTAAAGATTTCGAAGCTCTTGCATGTAAAAAAAAGTGATTGACTTTCTCGAAAGCAGAAAGCGTTTTGTATCCGCTGTAACGTTCACCGGTTAAGGTAGAAAAACACGAACTATATATTAGTAGAAGCTATGCTAATATTCTGCGTCAGCAGCTCAAGGGAACTGTATTAAATCTTTATTTCGTTGCTGTCGTTGTTTTTTGTTGATAAGAATGCTGAGTTGTTACGTTACCTGTAAGGTACAGAATGACGTGAGAATTACAAATCATTTCAGCCCATAATGTACCCTGAGGTTCGAAAACCCAACTCAAGCTAATATAAAGAGAAATGTTATTACCACCATATGCATTGCTACGCGACATCAAAATTCACTGTTGCGATCCTGAACCAGAAAGGAAATCATTCTAGGCAAGGAAGCCAAGGGACAACTTAAAACCATTTCGGTTGATTTTGCTATCAATGTCACTACCAACCACTATCAACCCACTACAATTAGCTGAATCTAGCGTTTCTGTTTGATTGACAGCTAAAATTCACACATCGCTCATCGCAACATTGAATTTTGAGGTCGTGTAGCAATGAAAACAGTGGCAATTGCATTGTCCAGGAATCGAATCCTGAGGCGCAACCGAGAATAAACAACTCTGATACTAACATAAATGGACATGGTAGTGCTACTAGTTGCCAAAGCATCAAAGGATTGCCAAAGTAACAAGAAATCGCCATAGTAGCAAAATAAATTGCCATAGTAGCATAAAATTGCCATAGTAGCAAGTCAGAATTGCCATAGTAGCATAAAATTGCCATAGTAGCAAGTCAGAATTGCCATAGTAGCATTCGATTGCCATAGTAGCAAAGCCTGATTGCCATAGTAGCATCGATTGCCATAGTAGCAATTCCGATTGCCATAGTAGCAATTCCGATTGCCATAGTAGCAATTCCAGCTGCCAAAGTAACAAGGAGCATGCTCATTATCATTATCATTATCATTATCATTATCATTATCATTATCATTATCATTATCATTATCATTATCATTATCATTATCATTATCATTATCATTATCATTATCATTATCATTATCATTATCATTATCATTATCATTATCATTATCATTATCACCATTCCCAAAAATTCAGTTCCTTTTCTTTGAAGGCCCAAAAAATGTTCCGACTTTGTTCTGATCCAGTAAAACTGCTTTTGTAGATAGAGTGAATCCTGCTCTAATGCTTGGGCGTGTTTTGGGATCAAAGGAAGACACTATTTCCTGGCTGTATGGTGATTCTTAAGCTTATATCACTTAAAAACAGGAACGCTGTCAAAGGAACCATGTTCCTAAATCTTGTTCAATGGAAATATCTAAAATAACTAAAATCACAATCATGCGCAGTAGAGCTATTTGGGCACTTCGAGTAAAACGAGCGTTCTCTGAGGAAAAGTTACGAGAATGTCCTACAGTAATAATTACTTCTCAACGAAACTGTAAGTTCATATCCGTGGTTCCGTTAAATCCCTCTTATCCGCCACTGAGTCAAGGGAAATTTATTGCAATGTACTGCCAGATCCATTGAGATGTCATGTTTTGGTGTTTGAAATCGTCTCAGCTTAAGACGGAAGGGACGGAAACTACGGATTCACGGAAAATGGACTTCCAGTGTTTAAGGGAATTGTTTAAATCAGTTGTGTTCATAACGAGACAAACTGTTTACTTTGGGCCTTTTTTCGTGCACTTTGTTTGCATGCTTTTTTCGTAAACATCTTGGAACTCATTATCACTTGTCATACCCAACAATTGATTACATAACCATGGATTACGTAACCCTTGTGAAACCTCTTTGGAATTCCGACCACTAGTTACATAAGGCCCAGCGTTATTCATGTAAAATCAGTTGTTAGAAGCAGTCGAACAAGCAAGATCTCAATCTTCTTCCACTCCGAGGATCGATGGCTTCGGTAAGTTCTTCAGCCTTACTTGTTCTATAATTTGGACTAGTGATCAATTACAGCTAAAATCGCTGCTTCGCTACCCGCGTTTCCAAAACATCGATTTGTTTTTGGCTTTGCTATTCCGCCAGTCAAATCTTATACACGATGCAACTATTTTAAGCTGTAACAAAAACAAACCTTTATTGCGGCATATCTGCGCCCTGAAATGGATATTTTCGCTGAGCGGATAATATCCCTCAAGTGTATTTGATTTAGTCATTGAATGCCCTATTATAAGGTAATTATAATGGTAATAAAGTTGATGTTCATGGGCGCCTGCGGCACGGGCTAAAATGGCCCGAGTCGGGCCAAAAACGTATTTACGCCCGCGAATATCAACTATATTGTCAAATTGCATTCGGGTCTTTTAGGTGTCGACTGCTCGTCATCCGGCGAGACAACTGAACAGTGGAAAAATAAAACAAGCTGCAGAATCATATTTGTTACCGTTAGTGGAGGGAAAACTGTGTGCTGTGTGGCTAAAGTGCATCTGGCAAGTCCAAGACGATGACGAAACAGACGCGTGGAATAAAATCTGCGAAAAGCGTGCCGAGTGCGACTGGGCAATAGAGCAACTCGACGATGTCGTGTTTTACTTTTCATCTATATCATGCCATGACACCAAAGTAAAAACGGGAAAGAAAGCCACTGACAATAGCGAAGAAGACCACGAAGACGAAGACGAACAACAAGTGCCCTCTCAAAGTGAAAGCCAGAAACGCCTACCAGCTCTGTTCTATTGGATCGCCTTTGAATCTCGAAACGGTGCGCCCATATCACTAGTCAACCTGCACAGAAGCATGCTCAAGTGCGACGTTGATATCACAACAAAGCTTCTCACCTCCATGTCTAAAGTAGCAACGGGGAAAATGTTAAGAGCTCAACTTTGGCAAACCCTTAAAGATCATAACTCTAGTTATATCAGGAGCATTGTAAGCAAATCCTTTCGCGCATGCTTCAATAATAGTATCAGAGAAGTGGATCTGGACATCGAGTTCTTGGACAGTGTAGAAAGGGAAGCCGAGGAAAACATCCTTCGCTTTGTGGTTGTAAAGACCAGCTACTCAAGCGTGACAGGAAAGGCAGTACGTGAAATGATCAAGAAAGGCCTAGTTGTCGACGTAATCGGCGCTTCTGAAGATGACGAGAAATGCGAAAACGACAAATCGTCCCTAGGTCGTTGACATCAGACGCTTGCACGCAACTGATTAATGACATAGAGGTATGTAACCGACATGCATTAGGAAGCGCGTTTCGCTTTAGACTAATTAAAAAAAAATTCTGTTTTATTCTAGCGCGTCATGAGAAAGATGAATTATGCAGTTGGCCGAGGAATGCTGTACAGAAAACATCCGCGTTCCCGGTATACATTCCACCACAGAGGGGAAATAAAGGAGTTTCTTGGCCTCCTAGAAGGGAACGAAGCATTTAAAGACCGTCTTGTTAAATATGGGAAAAAGGTGAACGAGCGGCTCTCCAACCCCTCAAGTGAGCTCATAAGACAGATTCGTATTAACCACGACCTAATAGAAGTGAAGGACGGGTGGTGCCTGTCATTGTCTCAGAGACAATTCGTGGAAAGACCCATTGACAAGTCTGAAATTGGCTTAATAACCCCAAGGGCGTTTTTTCACTACGATCGAAGTTGTGAAGAAGACAGCAAGTTCTTTCGCGAAATACTGGAGAATAGTTTAAGCGAAGAGGAAATTGGAAAGTTCTGTGAAGACTTCCTTGGCCTTTTCAACTTTCAAGGGAAAAAACACAAGCAAAAGGTGATGAAATTACATTTTGTGTTATCCAATTGTAGCTATTGACTGTGATGTTGGATTAAACTACTAACGCTCGTGGTCTACGGGAATTTGCTAGGCGTTGCGATCGCTACAACAAACATGTTGTTTTAATCTAACAATAATGCTGTTCTAATCTTTGAACAGGTGCCTTGTTTAGTAGGAGAGGCCAATAGTGGAAAGACAAGTCTTCTGGCCGCTGTTCTAGGCGTGGCGAACGAGGCGCGAGTGGCGACAGTTACCAAACAAAGAGCTTTCAATAAAGCGATGATTAACGGTGACACAGAAGTAATAATTATAGACGAAGCGTATTCTGCCATGATGGATATAGATGATTGGAAGTTGATAACCCAAGGAGGCTGGACGGCACATGACAAGAAATTTGACACAGCAAAGGGATTTATCAATAGGTAAAACAGAGTCCCACTGTTGAACTTTAGGTTCTTTTGATAGATTGACATATTTCGTTTTTTTACTTCCACAGATGCCCTATGGTCATTGCGTGCCAAAGTGAGCTTGAATTTAGAGAAATAGACAAGCCGGCCATGGCTGCAAGACTGAACGTTTATCGCTTTCAGAGCCTGAATTCTGTGAACACAGACGCCCATGGCTGGATCAAGAGCCACCCAGTGCCGTGCATCGTCTACGCAATGGAGCAAGCCAAAAAGTACAAGACCGGTGTCGCTCCTGTACCCTTTAATTACGGTAATAATGTCCGCACAACTCCATTTCAAAGACTATTCTTTTAGTTTTGCTAACCTATATTCAATGTATGTTATAGAGAACGAAGGACCTTCTGCATCATTGACAGAGCAGGAAAAGTTGGAAATCATGTCCTTCAACCTTGATGAGAAAGCGGACAGCGAAGATGAACTCTGCACAGAAGCAATTCTCTCGAGCTACCAGCAAAACGAAAGCGATTCTGATGAACTCAGCCAGCGGTCGACTGCAGAAAGTCGCCTTGAAACAATTGGCCGAGCGCAGCAACAACAGCGTCCCAATAGCTTTCGTGGTCGCCTTTTTGCCAAAATGAAAACTCTAGCTGACGCTGCCGTTCAAAGAGAGCAAGGTTATTTAAGGGAATAGTAGACTCCAACCGCAACGAGTTGGTGGCTCTTGGACTTGCTGACGAAGAGGAGGCGATGGACGCGATCAAGGAGCCCTTTCAGCCATTACCCGACTATATAGAAGAAAGGAGGCAGAGGATGGTCAGGGAGAAGAGAGAAAAAGAGTTGGAAGAGGAAATTCTGAAAGAGATTGAAAAGACCACTCGAGCCTTCGAAAATCCGTGGCTGATTGAACAAGAGAGAGAACTTAGCAGTCTACCAAGCCAAATGGAGGAGACCGAGGACGAAGAGATAAGAATGGCTTTACGATGCCGAATCGAGATTATCCAAAACAAGTTGCGCATGTATCATGAGAAGGGTGGCACATCCGGCAAATTGGGAGTAGACGAAAGAAAACGCACGCTGGTAAGACTCGGCATAATCGCAAAAGCACAAGCTCGCGATGTCACTGACGTGTATTCTCGTATTTGGCTGAGTGCAGTCGACAATGGAGAGGAAGAAGGAGGACTAGACAGCGACGACGGCATATTCATGACACCATGCCCGCCAACACCGTCGTGAACACCCAAGCCAGGCCAAGAGTACGACATGACGATACTGACAGATGATGGTTTGATCGCCCCACCACGCTCGCCACCACTGGTACAACGTGTGCCGAAAACGCCATCGTTTGCCACACAAGGGCCCACACCTAAAAGGAGAAAGGAGACTCGTGCGCCCCTCGAAGACTACTCGTCACCACGGATGTGGGGAGGGTTGCCTGTACCCAACCAGAGCGCGTCGAAGGGCGGCAGACCTCGTGGAAAGCCGAAAGAAACGCCCCTCAAAGGGCAATCAAAGCTCACAAGATTTTTCTCACAAAAATAAATTCTGCTTACTTAAACACGAATACTTTATGTAGACAGTTTTGATTGAAGAGAGCTTCTCTAAGTTTGACAATTTGTGCTAGAATTGTATACGAATAAAAGTAAAATTAAAAGTAAAGAGGGGCGCGCTCGATTGATTGCCTATGCTCCAATACCGACGGACTTTCGTGCGAGCAAAAAAAAAAGAACAGTCAATCGATCACGCCCTCTCCGAGGATGTTTAGCTTTGCCATTGCCATGACAACCAACATCAATATCATGGTACTAAAATGACTAGCTATTTGAAAATCGACATTTGTTAAAGTAGCACATTGAATAGTCCACACGAAAGGATACCGTTACCATGACAACCAAATAAATATTATTGTTGCTTATCGCGTAAGTTTAATAACGTATCGATGCTCTGTTACCATGACAACCGCTCAAGATTCACAAGCAGTTTCACAGCACATTTTTCGATAAAAATATTGATCTATATCGTGGGGTATTGATAATAATAAATGTTATGAGCCTGTCAAAGTCTGTCTTTCCTCAATTTTCCTAAAGCATTGTAATAACGAGAATTCAAGGGTTTATCGACTAGTTAATAAAATCAAGTTGTTTAATAACGCATCGATGTTCTGTTACCATGACAACCGTTAAAGTTCGAGATTATTTATAGTTTACTTTTCACAAGCAGTTCAGCATATTTACGATAAAAGTATTGATCTACAATTGACAATAATAAATGCTATTAACCTGATTATCAAAGAGCAAAGATAAGCTAGTGTCTTTGCTGGACATTGTCTAAAGACCTATTATGTCGAAATGACCCAAGGGCCTCCAGTTAACTGATTCGAGTACTTTCAACTCTTCTTCTATGATGTCTTCTCTTGATACCGGTGAAGAGATCATGTCCATAAATAAGTTATTTCTGTCAAAGTCACCGCTCTCCAGTTTTATAGCTATGAATAAACATGCCAATATGAGTTCCCTTAGAGTTGACCTTTTCCTGTCCTTGGTTCTGTTAAGGTGTCGCCAGAGCAGACTTTCTGCCAGAAAAGACGCACTTTTTGGAAAATTGAGTGCACAAATCCCTTGTAGAAATTCACCAGCGAACTTGATATCTTGCAAAGCGAGCTCTGGATGTTTGTCCACTAAGCTGTCCATTTTCAGAGTCTGTTTGTCTAGCAATGAAAGTGGCAAACGGATTTATAGCTGCGCAATATATCCCACAATGCTCTCTGATCAAAGCATGTACTATGATTGGCCGACAAAAAAGCAGCGTTTTACGTTTTACCTTTTGTTGTAGTTAGGATATCTTCGCGCTGCCCGACATAGCAAGGAGTTGGATGTCCTTCCCTTTTCGAAACAAAACTCGGAGTCTCTGAGAATAGCTTTCCACTGTCCAAATCCGTACCTTTTTAGTCCAGCTTTTAGGTATTTGTCTTCCTCGGGAGTAAACGGTAAACTTTTTCTTCTTAGCGAGCTATGCCCTTTTACCTTCAGCTGTGGTTTACCAGCAGGACGTGCGGGCGGCGGGACTTCCTTAATTGTTTCCACTTCGTCACTAGAAGAACTGCTCGTTTTCTTGTCTTCGCGCTCTTGCGAGGACGTAGACTTGTCTGAAAGCCGCGCGCGAACATCTTTTTCAAGTTCTGATCCCTTGTCACCTTGCAATTCCTTCAGAAACGTGTGCGCTTTCGTTGCGACGTCGCGCGATCTTTGCTTCTGGTAGTGTACCCTGGCAACCACAGAAGTGTGCTTTTGGTCTTCTGAGATGGTGCTTTGCGCAGAACTGCCTAGTTTTAACGAGCTTGCAGTCTCTACTATTTGCCGATAACGCGTAGGATGGACGTATTTGCCGGTTGCGTCAAAGACCAACTTGCTCATGGACTCCCCAAGTTTGCTGTGCTGAGCACCATTTCTTGTTACCAATACATAATCGCAACTGGGCTTTAGCAAAGGACGAATGTGAGCGATAAAACCATCTAGGACTTGCATGCTTGTGTCTGTCAGAAACAGCGAGTCAAAGCCGTATTTACCAGCAGTTTTGAACATTTTCTGGTCGATATATCCACCGTTGTTCTTTGCGCTTTTAACCATTTCGACCGTCAAGTACTGATAGGTCATTGGCCGAGAGCCTTTCACCTTGATAAACAAATACAGCGCGAGGAATTTAGTAGGGAATGATAAATCCAGAGGCGATGCTGCGCGTGGCTTTTCTTTGCACATTTTAAGCACGTTTTCGTAGCGCGGCAAGTAACGCCCAACCGCTTCCAAGAGCTCTTCTAATGTCGCCCAATGCCCTTTGGCCTCTAACGACTCTATGTCGAGGTCACCATTCCACTGAATGCGCATCATTTTAGAAACTGTTCTGCGCACCTTTTCAAGTAGACCTCTGTCGTATAAAGGCTGCTTATCACCGATTTTGACGCGCCATTTACCTTTCGGAAGTCCGCCATTTCTCCAATTGCGTCGATGTAACTCAGTCGTCCTGCATGGCCAAGCTTCCATTCGTCCTGTAGCATGTCAACAAATTTGAAAAGAAGATTAGGAGAGCACAAACCAAAGTCTATTATGTCAAATGTCAATTCCTCTTCGTCTTCGCAGCAAAACTTAAGAAACTTTAAACACCTGCTAACTATTTGCTTGGCTTGGCGCTTGCTTTTGCACCCTCCTCCTGTGCCAGTCAGCCAGGAGTTCAGTTGCTTTGCAATATCACTGGAAATATCAAATGAAGGAATGGTTTTCGAATTGCGCACAGTGTTTTCAGGAGGTTCTTGTTTACCAGTTGGCTCGATCTCCTGGACAGCTTTGCAATTGGGCTTTTCATCGAAATAATAAAACCACCGATGCTTTTTCTTAACGTGTTTCCTGCATCCTCGCTTGGTGGAGAATCCATCGTGTTTACAATCTTGAACTGGGCAATAGAAATGGCCGTCTGTTTCATCTTCTTCTAAGTGAAGCCTTTTTGGCTTAGGCGAAGCATTTGGGAATTTTGACCAGTTGACCACTTCTTCGCTCTTGCTCATCCTTCGCCGAGACCAAGACTGGAAATGCGTGAAAACTCGAACGGGCTTACCTTATATTCACATTTGCTCCCTAGAGAGTAACACATTTTACAAGCCAATCAGAGCTGTCTGGGCATAAGCTTTGCCCAAACTTGTCCTTTTGTTTGAGCTTCAAACAATCGAACAAGTTCAGGCAAGTCCACTTTAACAAAAGGGCAAGACGACAGGCTTGCGCATGCTCTCATGAACAGACAAACAAGCCTGGGTGTGTTGGTTGTTTATAAGTAGTAAAGCCAACTTACCTTGTTTTGCTTGTAACATCTGCTGCCCGAGCACACTAACATTATCAGCCTGTGATGTTTGCACTACACTTAATTCTGCAATCACTCGACCCTCAGTTATGCTGAAATCCGTGCTTTTCTCACATAGGAACTAAAGTTCACATTTAGTAGAAAAGGAACTTTCAATGAAAAGGAACAATGCCAAGAGTGATTGTTCCTTTTTAGGACCGTCAGGAACTAATTTGGGCAATAGGGGAACAAAAAGTGAAGTTATCGGAACAGGTGTTCCCTTTCACTGCAAGAAATTAGGAACATTTGGTCCGAATTCCCTTTTCACAGAAATCAATACGGAACGTTTGTTCCATTTCACTTTTAAAAGGAACAAATCGAGTAAAAAGGAACGTATTGAAAAGGAACAGGTAGTTCCTGATTACTCAAATAGGAACCCTGTGTTCCTATTGTTGACCAATTCGTTCACTTTCACACCTGAACAGTTCCTTACTATGACACGTGTTTGAGGTCTCTTTGCTGCTAAAGGGACTAAATACAAAAATGCGCGGAAACACTCGAGTTTCAAAAACAAGGCCGGCTTTCGTGTCGCATCAGCTAAAATCCGATTTTTAAACTCTGAATCCCAAAAGAGGTCCAATTTGGACTTTTTTTCAACGAATGACAAAAATTAGAGGTCATTTAGGTCCAAAAATTAGCTGTCATCACTTTTGGGGAATGTATATCATTATCATTATCATTATCATTATCATTATCATTATCATAGTTATTATTGACTGGGGTCCCCAACAAGGGGGATCCATTTTTTTTGCGACTGCCAATCCTTTTGATTGGACAATTCTTTACCTGTTTTTGTTTATGACTCAATTTATTCATAAAGACCACTTTATCAAACCTGGTCATGGTTCTGCCTTGCAATCTTTGCCATATTGTTTCTGTCCTTCCCGTGCTGGCTGTCATTTTTCTTATTGCCCATAATAAACAATGGAACACCAGTGAATGCAATTCGTCTACCAGACACCTCCTTAGTATCTTCCCAAGACACACGGTGTTTTCCTGTGCTGTAGTCTACAGGAAAGAAGTATACAGGTACCATCTGAAATCCATCTTGAAATTCCAGCAGAAGCCTCTGTATGAGTTAAATATATATAATAAAAGGTCGACGAACAGCTTAAACGATGATTATTTAATAACGATATTTCAATCGGCCATTACCGATCTTCTTCAGGTTTTGAATGGAGATATTTACATTGCATGCTGGATATGAATAAAATAACGGTCACATTAAAAAAAAAAGAAAAATATATATGATACGGTGCTTGAGAAGTGACAGATAAGAGATAAAATAATATGAAACAAAAATAAGGATTAATTACAGCTAAAATTAACGAAACATTCATCTCTTATGTTCAGACCATTAGGAGTTAAAGTTCGAGCTCTGTTGATGAGAAAAGCTTCTCTAGCTTTGCGTATAGAGTCGCGGTTAGATTTAAGTTTTTCTGAAGGGATTAAAAGCATGTCAGAGGCAATGTGGTTAGCTGTATTATGGAAATGGAGGGCAGCGGTAGTAGGAGTAGATTGACTGTCAGAATCTAAAGTGCGTCGGTGTTCATTAAACCGTTCACGAAGTTGACGTTTTGTTTCGCCTATATATTGTAGGTGGCAGCGTTTACACTCAATCATGTATATTACATTATTAGTTTTGCAGGTTATTCTAGAAGTTATGTTTCGGGTTTCGTTAGTGGCGTTAAAAGAATAGGAAGTTATGCCATCTGCGATATATTTACAAGTATTACAGTTATCGCCGCAACGGTACGAGCCAGTAGGGAGGTTGCTTATGAAAGGTTTAGTAAGCTCAGCTTTAACAAAAAGGTCTCGAAGGTTAGGGCTTCTGCGAAAGGCAATTAGAGGAGGATCAGGGAAAGCTTCTTTGCAACGGTCAGAGGTATGGAGAATTCTAAAATACTTGCGTAAAATACCAGAAATGTAGGGAAGGCTAGGGTTATAAGTTAAAACGAAAGGAATACGATCAGATGAATTGTTAGTACTGCCTTTGGGTTTAAGGGCGTCGGCGCGGGACATAGCGGCCGCACGTGAGATTTGCTGATTAACAAAATCCCGTTTGTAACCGCGTTTATGTAAGAATTCAGTAAGTTCATTACAACGAGCAATGAATGATTCATGTGTAGAACAAATACGGCGGAGTCGTAGAGCTAAACTGTAAGGGATACCCTTTTTGGTATGAGAAGGATGACAGGAAGAATAAAGCAGATGCTGATGTTTGTCAGTGGGTTTGCTGTAAAGGTCAGTTTCTACTGCGCCATTGACGATAGAATCCCATACCTCTATTCTATCGCGCGCGCTGATTGGCTAAGAAGGAGAGGTATTTTTTGTGGAATACCCCAATTACACAGGGCCCCCGTCATTTAAATTTAAAAAATCGACGAGTTTTTTAGTTAGTACAGCATTCCCGGACTATTAATCAGATAGCACATACAAAAATCAAATTTGTTTTATAGTTTTTGATAGAAGTTAGTTACGATAAAAGCAGGGGAAATGTATTTATCTCCATTTTTCGCATGACAGTTTTTCGCGCGCTTTGTGAAACGTGGGCACACGCGCCTCCACAAAACACAAAACGCTCAAACTCTCGTGTGGTCAACACAACAAGTTTTGGAAACAAAATCTCTCTGGTTCCTCCAAAGTTTTGGGTATTTCTACCCTGGGTATGCAAGGCAATGTCCAGATATTTACTTTACAAGATAATTTCAACGAGAAGCTGTTGGCTCGTTCGATGAAAGTTAATGTTATCGATGAAAAGTTGTGTCAAATGTTAGAGGTGGAAAACACATGGAAAACACACTACAGGAGCTGCGGCATTTACAAATAATAAAGGAGATAGGAAGCCGTAAGGGAACAAGAAATCAAACAAGTAAGCTTTAAAAGTTAAAACATTTTCGATCAGTAAGATAAACTTACTAATTCAAATCATTTGAAACTTTTGTAGACTCGATCGCTTTTTTTTAAATTGGCTTCAGTCACTTCAGTGTGTCGACAATCTTAAAACTATACTTACCTAAGCTTACTTTAGACTGAACTGAATGAATTTTCTCTCATCTAAACATTTATATATTGTAATTTCGTGTTTTAAAGATTCGCTATTGCAGCAAAGCCTAATTTCAAGGGACTTTCGTTTTGAGATTCAGAAAATTCCATCGCTTTCGCAAGCGCTGCTTTCAAGCGCACGAAATCCACTATCAATTCTCTTAAATTTAGACTTAATTTTCTAAAAATGTCCGGTATGGGATTCAAAGAAAATCCATTACCTGACTCGAGAATTCCACGCTAAATTTCACTTGAAAAATCGATATCGCTCGAGTCGCTGCGCGACTCGAGCGATATCGGTTTTTCAAGTGAAATTTAGCGTGGAATTCCCTCGTCAGGCAATGGATTTACCTATAGAATCCTATGATATCTCTTTTTTGTGTAAATTGAGGACGAGATATCATAGGATTCAAGTATATTCAAAGCGTTCAGTCGGTAGATTCCGCCGAAAATAGCACTCAAAAAGACGATATCGCCCTCGTCGCTGCGCGACTCGTGCGATATCGCTTTTTTCGTGCTATTTTCTTAGCGGAATCTAGCCTCCTGAAGCTTTGAATAATCCTATAGAATCCCATACCTCTATTCTATCGTGCGCGCTGATTGGCTAAGAAGGAGAGGTATTTTTTGTGGAATACCTCAATTACACAGGGCCCCCGTCATTTAAATTTAAAAAATCGACGAGTTTTTTAGTTAGTACAGCCACGGATTATTATTCAGATAGCACATACAAAAATCAAATTTGGTTTATAGTATTTGATAGAAGTTAGTTACGATAAAAGCAGGGGAAATGTATTTATCTCCATTTTTCGTATCACAGTTTTTCGCGCGCTTTGTGAAACGTGGGCACACGCGCCTCCACAAAACACAAAACGCTCAAACTCTCGTCTGGTCAACACAACAAGTTTTGGAAACAAAATCTCTCTGGTTCCTCCAAAGTTTCGGGTATTTCTACACTGGGTATGCAAGGCAATGTCCAGATATTTACTTTACAAGATAATTTCAACAAGAAGCTGTTGGCTCGTTCGATGAAAGTTATGTTATCGATGAAAAGTTTATGTCAAATATTAGAGGTGGAAAACTCATGCAAAACGAAAAACACTACAGGAGCTGCGGTATTTACCAAGAATAAAGGAGATAGAAAGCCGTAAGGAAACAAGAAATCAAACAAGTAAGCTTTAAAAGTTAAAACATTTTCGATCAGTAAGATAAATTTACTAATTCAAATCATTTGAATCTTTTGTAGACTCGATCGCTTTTTTTCAAATTGGCTTCAGTCACTTGACAGTGTGTCGACAAATCTTAAAACTATCTAATACCTAAGCTTACTTTAGACTTGTAACACTGAACTGAATGAATTTTCTCTCATCTAAACATTTATATATTGTAATTTCTTGTTTTAAAGATTCGCTATTGCAGCAAAGCCTAATTTCAAGGGACTTTCGTTTTGAGATTCATAAAATTCCATCGCTTTCGCATTAGCGCGGCTTTCAAGCGCACGAAATCCACTATCAATTCTCTTAAACTTAGACTTAATTTTCTAAAAATGTCCGGTATGGGATTCAAAGAAAATCCATTACCTGACTCGGGAATTCCACGCAAAATTTCATTTGAAAAAACCGATATCGCTCTCGTCGCTGCGCGACTCGAGCGATATCGGTTTTTCGCGTGAAATTTAGCGTGGAATTCCCTCGTCAGGCAATGGATTTACCTATAGAAACAGAAACATCAAGAAAGGGAATACTGTTGAAAGAGTGCTCGCATGTAAATTTGATAGTAGGATGTATGCCATTGAGATATGAAACAAAAGAAACAAGATCCTCTTCGGACCTGTCCCAAATCATGAAGATGTCATCTAGATATCTCTAACCTTTTTCTAGGTCTCTTCGAAACTAAGGCACTTGCTAAAGCTCCCTATAAACCACACACCTGGTGGTACATAAACGCGGTTACAAACGGGATTTTGTTAATCAGCAAATCTCACGTGCGGCCGCTATGTCCCGCGCCGACGCCCTTAAACCCAAAGGCAGTTCTAACAATTCATCTGATCGTATTCCTTTCGTTTTAACTTATAACCCTAGCCTTCCCTACATTTCTGGTATTTTACGCAAGTATTTTAGAATTCTCCATACCTCTGACCGTTGCAAAGAAGCTTTCCCTGATCCTCCTTTAATTGCCTTTCGCAGAAGCCCTAACCTTCGAGACCTTCTTGTTAAAGCTGAGCTTACCAAACCTTTCAGAAGCAACCTCCCTACTGCCTCGTACCGTTGCGGCGATAACTGTAATAGTTGTAAATATATCGCAGATGGCATAACTTCCTATTCTTTTAACGCCACTAACGAAACCCGAAACATAACTTCTAGAATAACCTGCAAAACTAATAATGTAATATACATGATTGAGTGTAAACGCTGCCACCTACAATATATAGGCGAAACAAAACGTCAGCTTCGTGAACGGTTTAATGAACACCGACGCACTTTAGATTCTGACAGTCAATCTACTCCTACTACCGCTGCCCTCCACTTCCATAATACAGCTAACCACATTGCCTCTGACATGCTTTTAATCCCTTTAGAAAAACTTAAATCTAACCGCGACTCTATACGCAAAGCTAGAGAAGCTTTTCTCATCAACAGAGCTCGAACTTTAACTCCTAATGGTCTGAACATAAGAGATGAAAGTTTCGTTAATTTTAGCTGTAATTAATCCTTATTTTGTTTCATATTATTTTATCTCTTATCTGTCACTTCTCAAGCACCGTATCATATGTATTTTTCTTTTTTTTTTTTAAATGTGACCGTTATTTTATTTATATCCAGCATGCAATGTAAATATCTCCATTCAAAACCTGAAGAAGATCGGTAATGGCCAATTGAAATATCGTTATTAAATAATCATCGTTTAAGCTGTTCGTCGACCTTTCATTATATATATTTTTCCCAGTTCAACTGGTTGACAGGTCCGTTTATCAGGATCCAGCTTGGCAAAACACCTCGTTGGCGGATTGTCATATTTTAGTCTACATTTTCTGTATGAGTTGACTGATAATATCTGTGTATGTGTTGGGGGGGGGGGGGGGAGTAAACCTTTGTAATATTCAACCCCCATTGCCCCCCTCGTCAAAGGTCGTGTATCTTCTTTGCAGTTTTTTTAGCATAAAAGCACATGCACCAAGCTAGAAGATTTCATGTTTGGAGAGAGGCCCCCTCTGAGTCATAAAATACAATAAACAGACAGGACAATAGAAAGGCCCTGCCCCCCACCTCCCCAGAAAGCCCCTCCCCCTGGCCCCCTTAACCCTAAATAAGTCTTAGGATTTTCTTAGCTTGTTCAAGCACTTCTTCAAGCACTTGGAGATTCTTACCTCCATTTCCAAAACCTTTTTCAGCTTTATAACATGAGAATTTTACAGTATTCCTTGTCTCAAAATCTTCAATAAGTTTTACTGCTGTTTTGAGATTGAAAACATAACCATAGTTATCATCCAATTCGCAGTATTCACTAGCAAAACCAGTGTTTACTAGGTGTTGCTCCATGTTGCTGATAGAAATTCGCGCCAAAAGTTCAAACTTGAGCTTATTACAGGTCAGCGGAATACGGAATTCATCAGTCACACTTCACTTCCGGTTTCTTCCGCCCTTACATTTTGGAGCTTCTTTTACTAGATTTCCACATTTTACATCTAGAAGTACTAAAACGAAAGCGCACGACACTGTGTTTAGTTAAATATTTTATTCAAGGAGCTAACGTTGACTTATTCAGCTATTTCAGCACTTACACCTCACCCGATGATAGTGTAACATCGGCTGATGTCCAAAGCTTCCGGTCACGATGCGGCGAAGGACAAAGAGGCACGAACTGCATGCCAAATGTCTTCATCATACAGGTATTAATGATAATCTTGAAGTAAATGCATCTACTGGTGTTCAAAACCAAGAAAATATGAATAGAATTGGTAGTGATATTGCACTTCGTCAACTTCGCCTCGAATTCATCGGCCATATTGTTCTCCGAAGTCGTCAATACGTAATTCGGATACTTCGGGTTTCCGGAAGTGTTCGGAACGACTTTTCCTCACCCGATGTTATCTAATGTTGACCATTAGTCTTTGGGGTGACAAACTTTATTGAAACACCACTATATACCAAGTGTCAAAGTTCACTTTTTCTAGATTCTTATTGGTCGAGAGCATATCATATCATGTGCACGCAAAGAAATTGGACTGTTGAAATCCCTTGCAACTGCTGTTTTTGTTTTTCCCTATCAAATTTATTTCAGCATTCAAGATAAAATAACATACAGTTTTTAAAAGGTCAACAGAACTTTAGGTTAACATTAACAGCAAAAATACCTGAAGTCTTGTATAACTTTCTTGAAACCGCCAAACAACCAAGCAATTTGCCCCTGGCATTTGCATTAGTGTCCGCTATTTTAATCATCACTGGCTTATCCTACTGAATTTTATTCACAGTCGAATTGATAGTTATAGTCCATTTGTCGTGGCTGTTATTTATTCCATTGTCGTAATAATATTTATTCCAAGCCACCATTACTGATACATAGGAGTAATACATACGAATACAGAATATAGATGAGTAAATATACAATCAATCAATCAATCAAATTACAATAATAATTCAATACATCATAGATATTTTGCTTTTAGTCTGATAATTGATTCGTCGGTCATTGAAATACAATACATAAATATATTTCTCTCACTAAAAGAACTAAATGCACTGTTATCTTCATTAGATCATTTTTAAAATTATTTCTAAGATCTGTTAATTTACTATTACAAAATTAAAAGAAATGGCATTCATCGCCAATTTCCTTCAGATTACAGATAGAACAAAAACGAGAATCATAAGGAATGTTTGTTTATCTTCCTGTTTCAACTGGCAAATGATGTGCAGATACTCGAAAACGAGTAACCGCCTGACGATGTTTGATATTAGAGATAAGCGATAAATATTTTTCAAAACTTACTCTATGCTTAACAGCAATCAAGGTACGTAATTTATTGTAAGATTGGGATTCAATACTCCAGAAATCATTAAAACGTTTATATAAAGCAGATTTTAGAAATTTTGCCAAGAGATTAATATCATTCCTAGAATTAATTTCAATATATTTTAATGACTTAAGATCAACTAACTGTAACAAATAATTTGAAAATCGAACTCCCTGCACTATGAAATCAATTTCCATTAATATACCATTAATTTACTAAGGGTGTATTAATGGCAAAATAATTGGGAATTAACCGCATTTTAAGGCTGCCCGAGTAATAAGGGGCTGAACGTAGTTATTAGCCCCTTATAGTCTTCTTATTGGCTTCTTAAAAAGTCAAATATTAAGGGGGTAAGGGGTAGGAGCAACTGCCATTTAAGGTGATATTAAGGGGATAGCCCTTAAATATTTTAATGGTATTTTAATGGCTCAACCGTGATGCCAAGGTGCCATTAAAATACCATGAATATTTAAAAGGATCCTAAGGGTCTATGCGTCTCCTTAAATTCCCATTAACGTATTTGTAAGCGGGCTGGTTAAAACGTAATTGGATTTTAAAGGGCTCGCACAATTTAAGGGGCTGTCAATAAGCCCTTAAAACCTTCTTAATCTGGAAATATTAAGGGCACCATTAATTTCGGATGAAATAATTAATGGCATGTTAAGGGTGTTTTAAGAGCCTCCTCATTTTCCATCCATAGCATGCGTGCCATTTTTCAATGGTAATTTAAGGGTATTTTAATCATGTTTAATGCAACTGGTTATCGTAATGTCTCCTCTATAACTTCATGCTTAAGTCCAAGAGGCGAATGTTCAATGGTATTTGTTTTCATGTAACAGTATATAGCAAATAGGCGGCCTGCTAATATAATACATACCTTTCCTTTCTTTGTGGATCCATTTGTGTTCCAGGTGTGCCTTTTCTTCCCTTTCTTAAACCAGTATAACGATCATTTATCGCCAGATACTAGCATTTTTGTATCACCTTTGTTGTTAAAACTCCAAGTAACAAAATCTATACTGGGTTGTAAAGTACTACCAACACATCTAGGTTGAAAAGGAATTGGCCAAATACTACCTCAAACATTTGGTGAGTAATGGAATTATTTATGTTGTGCTCATTAAAAACATTACGAAATAATCATTATAAATGATTGCATGTATTGAAATACACTAAAATATCGAAAATGGCTCTACAATATGTGTTAAAGAAAATGTTTGTCTACTTCAATTTCTTTCAATAGCTGTAAAAAAATTACGAGTAATCATTATTACGCAAATTATTTTGCAATTAGAGTGCGTTGATTGTCAAAGCGAAAATGCGGCTTTCAATTGGTGCTCCATTTCTTTCAATAATATCTTACGTTCGGCCTTCTATCACGTTTCTGGCCATCAAAAACATCTACCTCAAAAATATATTTGTCCTGCAGAACCCCTTCCGCATACCCCTTGTATTTCTTTACTTTCTTTGAAGTTTTTGGTTTCCCTGCATTCTGCTGTTGTGGTTGTGGTTGTCCTTGCCTTGGTCGTTTGGGTTCATCTTATTTGTAAGAGTGACCTAATACAAAGACAGCGTGAAGGGGGAGCATAATTAAATGGACTGCAATGAAATAGTGCAGCTACCTCCATTATAAAATACAGCCTCTCTGTAAAAGTCACTAGTTTGTGTCCCGAAAAATTACATTCTCATCATACGCTTTCTGATATATAAAACAGTACTGTACTGTAAATAACAGACACCTTTCTATAACCATTTTCATTTTCGTTTCTTCCTTTTTGCATTTGGTGCCCGTTATAGAGGTTCACTTGTAACCTCAGTTTTCGTGAAAAACAAAAGGTCCTTTTGTATTTGTTAGTACTTACAGTTTTCATAACTGGCTCTTGCGTCTCAGTGGTGACCTGGTGACATATTAAAAGGTATGTAGTTAGCTTTAATGACCATTTTTCTTTTGCAAAGTAATAGGCTAGCCTTTCAGAAAAAATCCATGATCTGTTTGTTACAGGTGATGCTGTGCTTGACAAAATCCCAGTCCTTCTGGCATGGGATTTACCCTAAATAAATCTTACAAGAAAACTCAGAACTCCGAGAGGAAATGATAAACAGCTAGGAACAGCTAAGCAGAATTCACTCGCGAAAAAGTTCAACAGGAAATCAACAGTCTACCAAAGGAACTCTACCAACTTGTTCATAGCGGAGCTCCTGCGCGGGCCGCGGAGCACCATACCTAAGGGGAAAACGTATAGTATACTATCGAGTTGATTTTTGAACGTCACGGGCATTATGGATCATTTTGATGACGTCATTGATGACGTAAGGGCACGTGACTTTGGTGTAGAGTGCCTCTTATGGTCATTGAAAGTTTGTCCAAGTTTGGCTTCTATAGAAGCTACCCTTCGGGAGATATGATTTTTTCTTTATTTTCTGGTGTTAAACCTATAGCGTACGCCGTCCGTCGTCCGTCGTCCGTCCGTCCGTCCGTGTACACATGGGAACCCTGTGGTATGCAAAGAAAAAATTATATCTCCTCAAGGGAACATGCTAAGACAACCATACTTGGGATATTTTGTCTATGCCACAAGGGGGTGCTGTAACACGGACACGTGATGTGACGTCATCGATGACGTCATCAATGACTGAAAAATTAATATCTCGTGAAGGGAAGACTCTAAAACAACCAAACTTTGGTAGTGTAGTCTAGGTCACCAGGTGAGCGAAATGAAGTGAACACGTGATATGACGTCATCGATGACGTCATCTATGCTTCAAAAATGAATATACCACGAAAAAAGACTCTAAAACAACCATACTTAGGTAGTGTAGTCTAGGTCACCAGATGAGCGAAATGAAGTGGTCACGTGATGTGACGTCATCGATGACGTCATCTATGCTTGAAAAATCAATATCTCGTGAAGGGAAGACTCTAAGGCAATCATACATACATACGTACATACATAAAGTTTTATTTACCCACGCTAGCCACAAACAACAAAATCACAATTACAAAAAGCGGATTTGCTGATTTCCGTGTGGGGCGTGCCAGCCATATAGAGAGGTCTGTACAAAAATTATGACCTAAAAAATATGAGTATACATGTGTAACAAACAGTAAAAACAGTAATAAAAATGATGTGTTATAATGATGTGTTAGCTCAGCGTGTCCCTGACGTGAGGGAGGCCAAAGTCTCTCGCCGAAATGCTGGTAGTGTTTTTGCGATTTTGGCCTCCCTCGGGAGGCTATTCCAAAGCATGGCGCCACTGTACTTAAAAGTGCACTTGAGAAAATTAGTTTTCGGCTTTGGAAGTGCTAGGTCAGTCTCAATATTTCTCAAATTGTAGATTTTACCGCATTCACTGTTTTTTACAAAATTCTTTTTAAAGATAAGGCGCCGAAAGGTCGTTAAGGGCCTTATATACAAGAATAGATTTGATGCACTTTTGCCTGATTTCAAGTGTTGGCCAATTTAATTCTTTAAGGATAGATGAAGATCGAATTTCATAGCTTGCACCTGATATTACTCGAGCCGCACGGGACTGAAACCTCTGTAGTTTGTCTCTCAGGACTTTACCACAGGTGTCCCATACGGGCGAGCAATAATCAAAGTACGGTTGGACCAACGCTTTATATAATGTTTCTAGTGAGTCGGCGGGGATAAATGGTTTTAGACGCCGGATAGCACCAATCCCAGCACTAGCTTTTTTACAAACATAATCAATATGATTTTCCCAGGTAAGCCTATGGTCAATTTCAACTCCTAGGCACTTTTGGGATTTAACATGGGGTACTTCCTCATTATTAATGCGGACCGGTAATGACCCATTGGTCTTATTATTGATATTGTAGGTAGAACCATTAAACATACATTTTGTTTTCGAGGGGTGGAATTGCAGTTTATTAGCCAGAAGCCAATCCTGGATGTTTTGGAGATCCAAATTAAGGTCATGAATTATTTATCATCTGAGGATGTATAAATTTGGGTGTCGTCAGCATACAGACAGGGGACAGTGCACTGGAGGCAATTTGGGAGATCATTGATATATAGCAGGAAGAGCAGTGGCCCAAGTATTGAGCCTTGAGGCACCCCGCATATTATAGTTTTAGCGTCAGAAAGATGATTATTAATAAGGCACCGCTGTTTCCTGTTGTCAAGGTAGGCTCTAAACCAATCGTGTGCCGCACCAGTAACCCCATAAAATTTGATTTTATCAAGTAAAATCGAGTGGTTGATGGAGTCAAAGGCCTTTCGAATGTCCAAGAAAACGGCACCAGTTAGCTTTCCCCCGTCCATACTCTGGAACTAAGTATCACACATTTGGATCAGTGCTGTTACAGTTGAATGTTGAGGACGGAAACCAGATTGATAACTTGAGAGAAGGGAATTTCTAGTGAGATATTTATAGAGCTGACAAAAAACTTCCTTTTCAAAAATTTTACTAATAATTGGCAAAATTGAGATTGGACGATAATTCTCTGATTTCGCCTATCGTCACTTTTAAATATTGGCGTAACACGGGCACATTTCCAGTCATCAATAAAAACACCAGTACGAAGAGAAAGATTAAAAATAGCAGTGAGCGATGGTGCAATGACCTCAGCTGCTATCTTTAGAACCTTTGCAGGTATTTTATCGAGTCCCGTCGCCTTAGATGCCTTCAGTTTTTGAAGAGTCGAGACTACATTTGATATCGGAATTTCTTTGAAGCTAAAGTCAGAATTAGAATTAGGTGTAATATCATTACAGTAGTCGCGATGATTTTTAGCCGAAGTGTTTAGTTTAGCTGCTTCATCAGCCAACTTTGGCCCAATATTAATAAAATATGAGTTAAAGGCCTCGGAAATATCCTTGGCATTTGTTATGGATTGATCGTTCACGATAAGATCAGCTACGTGGGTCGATTTAACACTTTTCCCAAGAAGGGTATTCACCAATTTCCAGGCACTTTGCGGGTCGGTTTTCGAGCAAGCATCGATTTTTTCCCGAAAGTATCTAGATTTGGATTTACGCATTTCAGTATTCACCTTATTTCGATACGACTGATAAAGCTTCCAATGATTTTCCGAGCTATAGTTAGCAGCTTTCTTTTTGTGGAGGTCTCTGTTCATCATATCCTTTATAATTTGACTGGTGATCCATGGCAGCGAATTTGTCCTAACTCGCTTATTATGCATGGGCGCGTGTCGATCAAGAACATCCGTGAAAGCAAGTTTCCACGCGCACCAAGCCGAACTTGGATCACTATATTTATTTACAGTGTCCCAAGGGACGCTCTCCAAATCAGCTATAAATTCGTCACTCTTAAAGGGGCACTCGCACGGAAAGCCCAGGTTGCCGAGTATGCTACTGTCACAAAATCCAAAACACCACGCGCAGTACGGACTTGTGAGGCTTATCTATTTCTTGAGAATATATTAATAAAAAAGCTGAACTTGCATTATTCGAGTCAAATCAATGGAGTTATGTCTGTGGAATTGTGAAGGATCGAAACAGCGATAACAAATTCCAGCGAGCTATTTTAAACTTCAAAACAAGCTTCGACGACTGACACGTGGAACTGTCGCTTGATTTCTTACATACAAATGTCGATTATGATATCAAATTAGAACCGCAAATGAATCACGACAACTCGTATAATAATCCTTTGATAGTAGAATATTTATTGCATAATGTATTGTTACTCACAAATACATCTACAACGAATTCGTAATCCTGATAGTTCAGTTATTCTGGTTATTCATTGCTTCACACTCTTCGCTGATTTCACAAAACACAAACAGTTCCTGGTATCACAAGTCTTGTCGATTTGTACAGTAAAAATTCAGAATATAATTTAAACTAACTTTCATGAGTATCTCTGAGTTGTTCTGAGGCCATGTCTCTCAATAAGTAGAGGAAAATAGCCGTGGACTTGTCACAACGTTGCGGTAATTCCTGGATCGTTAGAGATATTTCTCGCACTCTTCGTGCTTCGCTTTTCACAAAACACTAACGGCTACTGGTATTACAAAGCCTTGTCGATTTTAGCACAGTAATTTAGCTCTTTTAGCGACATCAAAGTATGCTGTAGCTTAATTGCTACTAGAACTGTCCGTGGAGAAATGAATGCAGGCTGCAGGCAAGAGTAAACAATGATGTCAGCTCTCGGTGCGCTGAGCTCGATCTTGAAGGTTGCTGCTAATCTCATTGACCTACTGGCCTGAAATACCGTCTCATGGAGGTATATCACGGATGATCCAGCCGCAAAACCTTCCGGTTGTTATGCTTATTCGCTTTGGAAGACGGCAAAGATGGCGGCCCCTCGCTTTCCTTTGAGCGGATTCCATCGGAAGCTCGTAACAAGAGTCTTGGAGTCCCTTCGCATCAAATAATTCTTTAAATAGACTGAAATATTAATAGCCTTTGTAAACATGGTGAAATACGGACACGAAAAGGCAAAATAAACGCGATCGAAATGGATTTCTCACTAGCATTACCACTGTATGCATTGCTACGCGACCTCAAAATTCAATACTGCGATGGGCGATTGGCGATTTTTAGCCGTCAATCAAACCAAAACGCTGGATTCGGCTGCTTTACTGGATCGATATTGATTGCAAAATCAACCAAAATGGTTGGCTTCCCTTGCCTAGAATGTTTAACTCTCTGTTCAAGAAAATTGATATTAAAATTTTCTTGCGTAAAATCGCCAATCGCAACAGTGAATTTGCACTAAGGTGCAGGATTGCGGTTTCTCAAAATATCATGATTGTATATCATCAAATTGATAAATGATATCATGAAATTTGAGTGATATTTTGGTGATAATCTCAAATTTCAACGATTTGCACTTTGCATATCAAAATATCATTATCAATGATATTATCATGATTACTGTAAGTGCAGTCGTGGCCGTGGAAACTACTTGAATAACGAGCACAGGTCTTACGGGGGATTTCGGAGTGACAGATAAATGAACGGCTGCTCGACTGCTCGGATCAATCTTTGTTTATCTCTCTGTTCATGGCTTTGAAACCACTCACGAACCCTAAGAGCCCGTCAAACTACAAACAATATACAAATGTATAAACATTAGAAGAGCTGAAGTACAGGATAAGGCTAAATAATAAGGTACAAATACTCACGACTTGTGTGCTCGACTAGATGGTGACTTGCTCTGAGTCTTACAAAATGTACTTAGAAACCAGGCTTTAACAAAGGTATCCCGAACTACGCGGGGAGGTAGTTACATGGCTCCCCTCATACATGCATATGTATGAAATAAAAACTAAACGATAATAGTAACGAATGTCTCTTGTATCTAATGTTATCTAAATTACACTAACGAATGTCTCTTGAATATAAAATGGCTCCTCGGTGGGGATCTACCCCAAAGTCCATCCGTGACATCAGAACTTTACTCTTGTTCTCCTCCGTCTGTCTTGTAGATGAGGACCAATTTCTGGATTGGTCTGTCTAGTAAGGTCTTCTTCTCCTCTACGATGGTAAGGACCCTTGCTTTACGGACAAGACCGTCGCTACTCGGGTACACCTCTACGATCCTTCCTAGGGGCCACTTGTTCCTTCCTAGATTCGCGTCGCGTATCAAGACGACATCGTCTACTTTGAGGTTTGGGCGCTCGGACACCCACTTCTTTCGAGGTTGGAGAGTATTGCTGTATTCCGTACGCCATCGATTCCAAAACTGATCAGTCATGTACTGAACTCTTCGCCATCTTTTGCGTAGGTAGAGATCGGGGCGCGAGAAATGTCCTGGTGGCTTGAGCACGACTTGAGACTTGCATGTCAATAAGTGACTTGGGGTGAGGGGTTCTGGTGCCTCTGAATCTGTGAGGTTAGAAACCGTTAACGGGCGGGAGTTAACGATACATTCCGTCTCGGTCATGAAAGTGCGTAACGATTCATCGTCGAGTTGCTTGCCATGTTCTAGAAGGAGTGCAGACAGCACTGAACGGATGGTTCTAATGAGACGTTCCCATACTCCACCCATGTGTGAAGCGCTAGGTACGTTGGGGTTAAATCTTATCCAATCACAACCTTTGGAGGTGAGAAAGTTCTGGATAGTCTCTTCATCAAGCTCGTTCAGCGCATCAGTGAGCTCGTTACGTCCTCCAATAAAGTTACTTCCTCTGTCTGACCTCAGCTCTCAAACCTTTCCACGACGACATACGAAACGCCTTAACGCGTTAATGAATGAGTCTGTTTCCATGCTGTTGAGCGTTTCCAGGTGTACCGCACGACAGGAGAGGCAAGTGAAGATGATGCCCCATCTCTTTAACTCGGATCTTCTTTCCTTAAGATAGAACGGTACAAAGGCGTCCATTCCCGTATACGTGAAAGGAGGAGCTGGATCAGTGCGTTCGCGAGGCAGGTCGGCCATCTTTTGCTCCATCGTGGGGGCGCGTAGTCTACGGCAGGTAACGCAACCGTGGATGATATGGGAAACTACGGAGCGTCCGTTAATTATCCAGTAGCCAGCTTGTCTGATCCCGTTATGGGTGATGCCGTAGCCTTGATGATTGTAGGCGTCATGGTGGTGACGTACTAGTAGAGTAGTCACATGTCCGTTTCTCGGTATGATGATTGGATGCTTGACTTCGAAAGGAGCTGTCGATTTCTTCAGGCGGCCGCCAATTCTTAGAATCCCATCTTCATCTAAGAAGGGATCAAGCTTGAAAAGACTTGAAGTAGATTTCAGAGCGTTGTTCCTGACTCTTGGAGATTTTCTATCTTGAAATTTCTTGTCGTTTCCTGGTAGGCATCGCAGAATCTTAATCTCATTGGCGAAATGCTTGTTCTGTACGGACTTCACAACGATGTCTTCTGCCTCTTGCAGCTCCTTTACCGTAAGCGGAGCATCCTCGGGTCTCCAGTTGTGAGTTTTGTCAGATCTCTTTCTTTTTATCATCCGCTGGATGAGGGCGATGCTTCGTATCAGACGTTTGAAGCTTGAGAAGTGCTTGAAACGTTCCGTTTCAAGGACTCTTGGCGCGTGTCTGTCTCTTTCGCCGATACGTGTGGTTGACAGAACTGTAGTGTGCTCCTTTCTGACTTCTGTGTCGTTGGGATCAAGATCTGTCTTGATGAGGGGCTGTGTTAGCTCTGGAGATTTCTGATGGAGGATATCAGGACCGTTGAACCAGCGGCTGTCTTCTAGGAGTTCTCTGGCTGATAAGCCGCGTGAAGCTTCGTCAGCTGGGTTTAGTTGTCCTGGGACGAAAAACCACTTGTCTGGATCTGACCTGTCGCGAATATACTGTACGCGATTTCCGACGTAAGTGTGGAATCTCTTTGCACTATTGTTGATATATCCTAGGACTACTGTGGAATCTGTATGATACACTTCAGTGATGTCTTCGTACGAAAGTTCTTTGCTTAGCATCGACGCTACGTTAACGGACACCACGGCTGCCGTGAGCTCCATTCTGGGAGTGGACATCGACTTTAGCGGGGCGACTCGTGCCTTTGACATCAGGAAGCTGACGTGAACCTTTCCTTCTTCATTCGTGAGTCGTAGGTAAGAAACTTGTCCGATCCCGGTGTCGCTAGCGTCAGAGAAGCTGTGTATCTCCACTTTAGATGGATTTCCGAATCCTATGGGTTTGACGCATCTTGGCATCTTCAGTTTGTCAAGAAGAGGGAGGTCTGATCTCCACCTTTCCCATCTGTTGCGGATGTCCTCGGGAACTGGCTCGTCCCAATCGTAGTTGTCTCTGCATAGATCTTGTAGGATTTGTTTTCCAGTCAGGATGACAGGCGCTGCCATCCCGAGCGGGTCGTATACCGAAGATACGGTGGACAGCATACCACGGCGCGTGCACGGTTTGTATTTGAGCTCGATTCTGAAGCCGAAGGTGTCTGTTTCAATACACCAATAAGTTCCTAGAGAACGTTGGATAGGCAGCGTATCGTGGCGTAGATCTAAATCTTTAAGATCCTTTGAGCGGTCTTCGGCGGGTAGCGATTCAAGGACGTCTTTGTTATTACTGGCGAATTTGTGTAGACGTAAATTAGCCGACGCACACATAGATTGTGCATTCTTGATTGTGGTTATCGCGTCTTCTACGGTGGGGAATGATTTCAATCCATCATCGACGTAAAATTCTTCTCGCAGGAAGTCACTTGGCTCTTTGCCGTACTCTGCGATCCCATCTTCCGCTGTGGATGTCAATCCAAAATTCGCGACACCGGGCGATGATACTGCTCCGAAAAGGTGAACATTCATCCTATATTCCTTGATAGGCTTGCTGATGTCGCTGTCTTGAAACCACAAAAATCTCAGATAATCACGATGTTCTTCGTTTACGTAAAAGCTGTGAAACATCTGTTCTATGTCACAGGACACTGCAACCTCTTCTTTGCGGAATCTTGATAGGACCCCTACTAGAGCTTTCATCCAATCGGGTCCCTGTAACAGATGCTTGTTAAGAGAATTGTCTTCGACAACAGCACTGCAGTCGAAAACGACTCTTATCTGGTCAGGTTTCTTTGGGTGGTAGACTTGAAAGTGGGGAAGAAACCACACTTTTCCTTCAGGCACTTGAAGCTCTTCCTCGGGTACTGGACTTGCATGACCGCGTTGGAGAATCTTCTCGACAAATTCGACGTAGTCATGGTGTAACTTCTCATCTTTGTGAAGTCTTTTCTTTAGACCAAGTAGTCGCTTCAAACAGTATTCGCGATTGTTGGGTAGATTAAACTCGTCTGTCTTGAAAGGTAACGGCATCTCCCAATTACCCTTGCAATTCTTGTGAATGCCTTCTTCGAGTAACTTGTTGAATCTTCTGTCTTCCTCTGACTCTGTCTGTTCCGCTCCTCGGATACTACGACTGTAATGGAGTTCGTTGTAGTCTAGCTGCATCATTTCTTGTAACTCTCTTGGTGACGTCGTGTCTTTATTTGTAGCGCCATTGACGAGCTGCGGGACAGCGTCGCGTTGGGGCTTGTCTTCTTTGATCACAGAAATGCGGTTTACTGTCGCTTGATTGGAGGGGGACTTCTCGTCTAGACATACACGTCCTATAATCGTCCAGCCGAATTTGTACTCTTCCGCCCATGGCTCCTCGTCGCCGCCGTAAATAATGCTTAGTGGCTGGAAGGCGGTAGGTACGTTTCGACCAATTAGCATACCTATCTCGACGTCTTCTCGATAATGGATGTGATGGGCGATTTTCTTCAGGTGGTTCCACTCCTTAGCTATTTCCGGTGTAGCGATGTCTTGCTTGTCAGCTGGGATCTTTTCTTGGCTGTATGCTCGGTCAACATTAATTGGTCGATGGATTCCTTCGATATCCTGGATGCGCAATCCTGACACTTTCTTTGTAAGCATGCTATTTACTCCTGCAATAGTGTTGACGTCAAGCGTTATCTCTGGACCGGTAGAGCCGATGCTTTCTAGAAGATCTTCCGTTACGAACACGTCGGTAGATTGGTCGTCCAGGACTGCGTAGGTGGGCACTCTTATTGAAGGATTATCCTGATGGAATACTTGAAGCAGAACTATACGAGCGCACGACCGTTCGTTCTGGTTTTCACCGCAAACTTTACTGCAGGCGTTCTTCGACTGTGGGTTGCTAGTTGTAGCGTTTTGGGCGGCAGGATTGTGGAGAAACGTGGCATGTTTCCTAGAACACACCTTGCAAGTAGGATCTTGATCGCAGTCTTTAGCGATATGTTTGTCCGAAGCAGCGCACTTAAGACAAATTCGATGACTAAAAATGAAATCCTTACGCTCCTTGTATGTGAGTTTTTTGAATTGTTCACAGTCCTCAAATGCGTGAGAGCTTCTCTCGTGATAGAAACAGAATGGCGTAGATTTAGCTGGAGTTGAAGGGGGAGGCGTGGATTCCTTCTCAGGCCTCGTTGGATTCTGGGAAGCGCTTTCGTTGGCTGAAGATGCTAATGTAGTTGCAGGCGGTCTGCGGCGCTGGGGACGGGTCGGTTGCCTGACCGACTCAGCAAGATTCTTGACTAAATTCGGCTCACTCGTGCTTGCCATCTGAGGAATGTTATTTCTTTCCGCTTCATATGATACATGATCTACAAAGTCTTCGAACGACGGAAACTTTTCCTGCCCGTTCGCCTTTTGAAACTTTAGCACTGTATTGGACCACTTCGGTTTGTACCACGCGGGTAGTTTATCGACGAGGGGTTGTATCTGCGAGGGGTAGTTGTAGACTTTAAGGCTGTCTATATGCTTGCTCGCGAAGAGGACTTGTCGCAGGAAGTCACTGTATTCCTGTAGTGCTACGGCGTCGTTCGCACCTATCTTAGGCCAATTAGCGAGGCGATGGTGGAAGTTTGCACTCACCAGGGCGGTATTTCCATATCTCTGCTTGAGGAGCTTCCGAGCTTCTTTGTATGCAACTTCTGGTTCGTCGACCAGGTATTGTAGCTGTTCCACCACGCTCTTTGCTTTCCCTTCTAAGTACTGGTACAACAAGTACAGCTTGTGTCTGGGTGTCAGATCTGTAGAGTCAACTAGAGCGTCAAACGAGTTCTCCCATAAAAAGAACTTCGTTTTGTCCTTTTCCGTGCCACTGAACTTATCTGGTGTCGAAGGCGGAAGTCGGTGTAGCTGACTTATACGAGAAAGGGCTTCGGTAATCTGCGAGGCGTTGTCTTGCGACGGGACAACATAAATAGGCGAAAGTGGTGGGTAGAACGCAGGAGGGTTGCCGAAGGAACTTGGTGGGTAAGGACCGATTGGAGAGCTCGTCGTGAAGGGAGGAGGACTGGGTCCTACTGCAACAGGCGGAGACTGACTTGCATCGCCATTTTTCTCTCCCTTGACTGTCCTTTGGGGCTCTTCTGAAGCTAGAGAAGAGTTCTCTGTCTCTACTACAAATCTCGTAGGCGTTTTCACCGCTGCGTGAGCTAATGGGGTACTTGATCTAGGTGTCGGGATTCCATATAAATCTCTGCCGACAGCTTGATGAGGCTCTACTTGAGCTTTTCCAGGAGTCTCGATCTTGTGAGAAACTTGTGACGGGCTTCCTGTGGCGAGACTGTCGCGCGTGCCCGTGGGACTGGGGCGAGGAACAGGAGCCTTTAGCACGTGCTTGTCGAAACTTTGACGTGACGGGTGCGTCTTACTCGAGGACTCTGCCTGAGGGAGAACTACTTGCGGCGGGCTTCCTGTGGCAAGACTGTCGCGCGTGCCGGGACTGGGGCGAGAAACAGGAGCCTTTAGCACATGCTCATCGTAACTTTGACGCAGCGCACGGTGAATTCCACTCGAGGACTCTGCCTGAGGGGGAACTACTTGCGGCGGGCTTCCTGTGGCGAGACTGTCGCGCGTGGCGGGACTGGGGCGAGAAACAGGAGCCTTTTGCACCTGCTCGTCGTAACTTTGACGCAGCGCACGGTGAATTCCACTCGAGGACTCTGCCTGAGGGAGAACTACTACCGGCGGGCTCCCTGTGGCGAGACTGTCGCGCGTGCTCGTGGGACTGGGGTGGAAAGGCGGGGAAAGTTCTGCGGGACCCCCTTAGAGTTGTCGATATATTTGGATAAAACATCGAAAGCCGGTAGTTCGAGAACGTCTTCTGACTCAACAACCTTTTCGAATACTACTTCTTGCGCGCTAATTTCTTCATACTCTTGACAAAGTTTCAGTTGCTGTAATTTATTTTCCTGTTCGGCGATCAAGGTAGAAAATTCCATCCTTTTCTTAAGAGCCGCTTTCTTTGCTCTTAGTTCTGTAAGACTACGTCGGCTACTGACGGTGTTAGTGCTTTTACGCGATGTGGTAGTTGAACAGGTTTCTGCATTCGCGCCTATGTTGGCGGCGTGAAACTGGGCTTCCGCTCTGACTTCCGAAAATTTATTTTTCAGCGCCTCGCGCATTTCTGATATCTCAGAAACCTCTTTTGGATCGGTTATCAGCGTCAGATACTTGTCTAGCGTATCACAAACAGATGTTAGCCTGACGGACAGCAAAGTTATATTTTTGTTGATTTCGATCTGTCCTTTACAATGTTCGATCTTAATTTCGAATTCGCCAAGCGCATCGAAACACTCTTTTCCACTTTCTAGAGCTGTTTTCTTTTTTAAGGAACTGAAAAATTCCCTTCCCTTCTCGGTAAGCTTGCGATCGCGCGGCGGGAGTTCAACTGGCCCTTCATGGGTACCCTGTGTCTCTGTGGAAAAGGCGGGAAAACTCGGTGCAGCCTCGATTGCATTTTCTTCGGTTTCGCCGTTC
The DNA here is from genome assembly GCA_033964015.1 of Scolanthus callimorphus. Classification (NCBI taxonomy): domain Eukaryota; kingdom Metazoa; phylum Cnidaria; class Anthozoa; order Actiniaria; family Edwardsiidae; genus Scolanthus; species Scolanthus callimorphus. The sequence continues at coordinate 2,222,465 of CM066912.1, read as the reverse complement.
GCAAAACTCATTTTGTTTCATGAAAACAATGTCTTTTCGCTTCACAGAACACTGTTCTACAGGTCTTTAAGTTCACAAAACAATACAAGTCTTTGACTGTAAGTGCCGTCGTGGCCGTGGAAACTACTTGAATAACGAGCACAGGTCTTACGGGGGATTTCGGAGTGACAGATAAATGAACGGCTGCTCGACTGCTCGGATCAATCTTTGTTTATCTCTCTGTTCATGGCTTTGAAACCACTCACGAACCCTAAGAGCCCGTCAAACTACAAACAATATACAAATGTATAAACATTAGAAGAGCTGAAGTACAGGATAAGGCTAAATAATAAGGTACAAATACTCACGACTTGTGTGCTCGACTAGATGGTGACTTGCTCTGAGTCTTACAAAATGTACTTAGAAACCAGGCCTTAACAAAGGTATCCCGAACTACGCGGGGAGGTAGTTACAATTACTGTTGTATAGTTCTTTTATTGCAGATCTCAAATTATCCAATATCATATCACTGTCATATTCTGATAATCTCATGATATGTCACTATCATTATTTAACAAATGATTTGGAAAATCTCAACTAAGCATTATCAAAATATCATTATCATAAAGTGATTGTTTTTCCCCATGTCTCAAATTATCATTATCAAAAAATAATAGCAAATTATCATTATCAAATCTCAGTCAAGTGATGAACAGCCAAGATGTGTTGAAGCCAGAGTGATATTGTGATATATCATGAGATTATCAAACTGCCCTATATTATGTAAATATCTCCATTTTAGTTCTGAGAATATCATGATTTATCAGATAATCACGAACTTGTGTGATATATCACGATAATATCAAATAACCGCATTCTGAATTTTCAGTCCTCTCAGTTAGTATTTTATTATCATAAAGTTATCATAGCCAGGCACGTTCTTGACAAGTCCTATAAAAGTCCAGCAGGCCTAGGGTTTGCAACCATTTGGCGAAAAGGTGCAATAAAATAATCAAAGAAACAGATGAGCTTCGGCTCACTATTTCTTTCTGGTTTACAAGTGAACATGTTCCACACAAATGCCTCTAGTTCATTCTTAAGGTCAGAGTTGAAACAGTCATTCACAAAACTCGTTCTACAAATGCGCAGGAAAGAACTCAGCTCACTATACCATACTCTTGTTGTACAAATGCGCTTTAAAGAACTAGCTCACTATACACATAGCCTCGTTCTACAAATGCGCTTGAAAGAACTTAAGTTCACTATACACATAGCCTGGGGGGGGGACTCCCATAGTTTTGGGTCGGGGATGATCGTTCTCTATACACGTATCCTCATTCTACAAATGCGCCAAAAAGAAATAGTTCATACACATAGCCTCGTTCTACAAATACACAGGAAAGACCTAGTTCTTTACACACATAGCCTCATTCTACAAATGCGCAGGAAAGAACTAGTTCTCTATACACATAACCTCGTTCTACAAATGCGCAGGAAAGAATTAGTTCACTATACACATAGCCTCGTTCTATAAATGCGCTTGAAAGAACTAGTTCTCTATACACATAGTGTCGTTCTACAAATGCGCAGGCAAGAACTAGTTCTCTAGACACATAGCCTCGTTCTATAAATGCGCTTGAAAAAACTAGTTCTCTATACACATAGCCTCGTTCTACAAATGCGCAGGCAAGAACTAGTTCTCTACACACATACCCGCATTCTACAAATGCGCAGGAAAGAACTAGTTCTCTATACACATAGCCTCGTTCTACAAATACGCAGGCAAGAACTAGTTCTCTACACACATACCCGCATTCTACAAATGCGCAGGAAAGAACTAGTTCTCTATACACATAGCCTCGTTCTACAAATACGCAGACAAGAACTAGTTCTCTATACACATATCCTCGTTCTATAAATGCGCTTGACAAAACTAGTTCTCTATACACATGGCCTCGTTCTATAAATGCGCTTGAAAGAACTACTTCCATATACACATACCCGCATTCTACAAATGCGCAGGAAAGAACTAGTTCACTATACACATAGCCTCGTTCTATAAATGCGTTTGACAGAACTAGTTCTCTATACACATTGCCTCGTTCTACAAATGAGCAGGAAGGAACTAGTTCTCTATACACATACCCGCATTCTACAAATGCGCAGGAAAGAACTCAGCTCACTATACCATACTCTTGTTGTACAAATGCGCTTTAAAGAACTAGCTCACTATACACATAGCCTCGTTCTACAAATGCGCTGGAAAGAACTTAAGTTCACTATACACATAGCCTGGGGGGACTCCCATAGTTTTGGGTCGGGGATGATCGTTCTCTATACACGTATCCTCATTCTACAAATGCGCCAAAAGAAATAGTTCATACACATAGCCTCGTTCTACAAATACACAGGAAAGACTTAGTTCTTTACACACATAGCCTCATTCTACAAATGCGCAGGAAAGAACTAGTTCTCTATACACATAACCTCGTTCTACAAATGCGCAGGAAAGAACTAGTTCACTATACACATAGCCTCGTTCTATAAATGCGCTTGAAAGAACTAGTTCTCTATACACATAGTGTCGTTCTACAAATGCGCAGGCAAGAACTAGTTCTCTATACACATAGCCTTGTTCTATAAATGCGCTTGAAAAAACTAGTTCTCTATACACATAGCCTCGTTCTACAAATGCGCAGGCAAGAACTAGTTCTCTACACACATACCCGCATTCTACAAATGCGCAGGAAAGAACTAGTTCTCTATACACAAAGCCTCGTTCTACAAATACGCAGGCAAGAACTAGTTCTCTACACACATACCCGCATTCTACAAATGCGCAGGAAAGAACTAGTTCTCTATACACATAGCCTCGTTCTACAAATACGCAGACAAGAACTAGTTCTCTATACACATATCCTCGTTCTATAAATGCGCTTGACAAAACTAGTTCTCTATACACATAGCCTCGTTCTATAAATGCGCTTGAAAGAACTACTTCCATATACACATACCCGCATTCTACAAATGCGCAGGAAAGAACTAGTTCACTATACACATAGCCTCGTTCTATAAATGCGCTTGACAGAACTAGTTCTCTAGACACATTGCCTCGTTCTACAAATGAGCAGGAAGGAACTAGTTCTCTATACACATACCCGCATTCTACAAATGCGCAGGAAAGAACTCAGCTCACTATACCATACTCTTGTTGTACAAATGCGCTTTAAAGAACTAGCTCACTATACACATAGCCTCGTTCTACAAATGCGCTGGAAAGAACTTAAGTTCACTATACACATAGCCTGGGGGGACTCCCATAGTTTTGGGTCGGGGATGATCGTTCTCTATACACGTATCCTCATTCTACAAATGCGCCAAAAAGAAATAGTTCATACACATAGCCTCGTTCTACAAATACACAGGAAAGACTTAGTTCTTTACACACATAGCCTCATTCTACAAATGCGCAGGAAAGAACTAGTTCTCTATACACATAACCTCGTTCTACAAATGCGCAGGAAAGAACTAGTTCACTATACACATAGCCTCGTTCTATAAATGCGCTTGAAAGAACTAGTTCTCTATACACATAGTGTCGTTCTACAAATGCGCAGGCAAGAACTAGTTCTCTATACACATAGCCTTGTTCTATAAATGCGCTTGAAAAAACTAGTTCTCTATTAATACACATAGCCTCGTTCTACAAATGCGCAGGCAAGAACTAGTTCTCTACACACATACCCGCATTCTACAAATGCGCAGGAAAGAACTAGTTCTCTATACACAAAGCCTCGTTCTACAAATACGCAGGCAAGAACTAGTTCTCTACACACATACCCGCATTCTACAAATGCGCAGGAAAGAACTAGTTCTCTATACACATAGCCTCGTTCTACAAATACGCAGACAAGAACTAGTTCTCTATACACATATCCTCGTTCTATAAATGCGCTTGACAAAACTAGTTCTCTATACACATAGCCTCGTTCTATAAATGCGCTTGAAAGAACTACTTCCATATACACATACCCGCATTCTACAAATGCGCAGGAAAGAACTAGTTCACTATACACATAGCCTCGTTCTATAAATGCGCTTGACAGAACTAGTTCTCTATACACATTGCCTCGTTCTACAAATGAGCAGGAAGGAACTAGTTCTCTATACACATACCCGCATTCTACAAATGCGCAGGAAAGAACTCAGCTCACTATACCATACTCTTGTTGTACAAATGCGCTTTAAAGAACTAGCTCACTATACACATAGCCTCGTTCTACAAATGCGCTGGAAAGAACTTAAGTTCACTATACACATAGCCTGGGGGGACTCCCATAGTTTTGGGTCGGGGATGATCGTTCTCTATACACGTATCCTCATTCTACAAATGCGCCAAAAAGAAATAGTTCATACACATAGCCTCGTTCTACAAATACACAGGAAAGACTTAGTTCTTTACACACATAGCCTCATTCTACAAATGCGCAGGAAATAACTAGTTCACTATACACATAGCCTCGTTCTATGAATGCGCTTGAAAGAACTAGTTCTCTATACACATAGTGTCGTTCTACAAATGCGCAGGCAAGACTAGTTCTCTATACACATAGCCTTGCTCTAATATATAGATTTAGGCACTGCCTAAAAGCGGAGCTCCTGATGCATTAATCAATATATTATAGTGCAATTCAAACACACAGTATGACAGTTTTATTACAATCTGAATTTGACATTGAAATTTCATATTTTATCAACAAGTCCCTTTCGCATTGCTACTAAAACGTTGGTTTGGCATTTGACAAATTTTGTCGCAGAATGAAATTTTGTTGAGACAGATTTGGTTAGGGGCCGACCATTTGACTTCTGAGGGAGTCAAATATTTAAAAAAATGTCCTGCACGGCATCCTTGATATAATCCACACTAAATAAATATCCTACAAAATAAATATCCTATATCTTAGAGAAATCTTGCAAAACAAAATCATCCACCCCTCCCCTCAAAAGTCAAATGGTCGGCCCCTTAGCGCGTACAGATACTGAAAGCGTCAAACAAAGTGAAATTAGAGCCGTTGTTTTTAAAAACTGCAAATAATTCCTAAAGTTGACGGGTCCAATGTTGCCGCAAAGAAACTTATTTAGCCTTGATTTGCTTTTGGCAGCAATTAAACATGATAAAAGACATACATTTTGAAACAGGGCACTATCTTGCGTCACTATAAGTAGTAGATAAAATATGAGCGGAAGAACGATGGCTGGCAACTGCCGCACTACAAACGATTTCAACGACTACACAAAAGCAGAACACTTGGAAGCGGAAAAGGCTGGAGACCACATCTGAGAGCTGCCTCTTCAAACATTTAATGGTTCTCTCTGATATTAGATATATATATTCTATCAAAGTCACTTTCTATTTGACTTGATATCCTATCAAACTCAGTGCTATTCTATTCTATTCTATTCTATTCTATTCTCCATATGCAGAGTACCATATAGGTTCTTCAGAGTCTGACAATTGTCTTGTGTTTTTGCGAGTGCCCGTAAAACCGATCAAGAATGCCATTTGCTCGGGTCGTTTTTTGCTTAAAACTTTGATGCTCCTACAACAAATGAAAAGTGTCATTAGTACTGAAATAAGTTTAGACGGATATTCCCAAAACCCGAGCTTTAGTAACCCTCTTAGACACAGGACATACGCCGGTCTCATCATGAGCCGTTCCTAATGCAAATGAACGTACACTGCACTGCAATAGAGTTTCCTCATTTGCAGTAGGAACGACTCATGATTAGGCCGGTGTATCTGCAAGGCCTTACTCGTATGACAGATTCGCTTACCTGTGAACATGATTTCGCCAACAAGTCAAAACAAACACAACGTCAAGAAATCACTGTGAGAGGCAATTATTTGATGTCCTAAACAAAATAAAATATATATGCAAATGAGGAACGCTATATGAGAAAAGAACGCTGCGATGTTCCCAATAAGAGCACATACCTTAACTTTAATCCAGGTCCACTGATTAACTGCTGCAAAAGCTGGGCATAATAATAGCGTTCACTTGTCACGTATCTGTTGTTCCGTATTACTGTGCCAAGTTGTTGCGCTCATTGATGCAAAAAAAGATATAGAGGATATTACATGGCCGCGCGGAGATTCAAATTTTATCTTCGAGTGTTGAAAATTGATTTCACGAGTGAGCGCAGCGAACAAGATAATTTTTAACACGAGAAGATAAAATTGATAAATTCGTATCTCCAAGCAGTAATGAAATGTTCTGTTTATTACATAAACATCAATGACATACCAAATTCAAATTTTATTTGAGTCAAGCTTAAAAATCGAGCATCCAGTAAAGGCAAGTGTGATATTTTCACATGTGAAAATAACATGATATTTTCACGTGTGAAGATATCAAGTTTTCGCGCGGGAGATCACCTGGTATTTCACTGGTGTTTATATAATAAAAAAACAATTAGTAGCAAGAGCAAAAGAAAATGCCAATAAATTTACCCCGATTTCGGTCGTGAAAGGCCCAGTGTCCGATGGCCATGTGGGGTTGTTTTAGCAACATCCTCCCCTGAACATTGAATGCCAAAACTTCTGTCTGAAATAAGTCCGTGATAAGTCCATGAAATGTGTCGTGATTACAGACCAAAAAAATTGCAAACGGCAGATCCTTTAAAACCCCTTTGTTCTAGTGTCGCTATATCTTCGCCCTTTTTTGGTGGTTTGGCTCTATACCTTTATATTTATTCTGCGAAAAGTTGTTGCATTGCAAAAAAAGCTAACACATGCGATACCTTGGCAGTTTCTAACATCATTCGATAACGTCTGAGTCTACCGAGTACGGGTTCGTCACGGCCACTTTACATGTCCACTTCCAGATCTCAAGGATGTATTTCACTCGGGATGTATGTAAATGAAAAACGAAAAAAAACAAACTAAGTTCAGTAAGGAAGAGGATGTTGCATCACCTTTTTCAAGGAGGAAGCAACACTGTAATAGTATGAAGTTAAACACTGAATTTGCTTTATAAGGGTGCGATAAGAGTTCATAAACTAGTATACTTTACGTCGTGAGTTTCTGGTGGCCTTGATAATTGTAGCCTTCAGCGCCCTTCAGCGTGTCTTCCATGGTTACAGCTTTAGTCTTTGCTACTGAGTGATCTTCGCCACACGTAAAACAATCATAACGTGAAGCTGTTACAGTGTCAGGCAATTATTTAATGTCCTACACTGCTTTAAAATCGTTTTGTTTGCACGGTCGCTATATCCTCGCCCGACATTGATTTCTTAAAGCAAAATTATCGTATAGAGCCATATTACGTTAAAATGACTTTATGCGGATATGCTAAATTGAATACAGGACTTCGCTCCCTAATTAAGCCATATTACCGTGATATGGGTCTATGGCGTTTTTGTTCTATTACACTATTATAATTTTTCAGCGAAAACCAGATTTTCGTATTGGCAAAAAGTTAAAAGAAAAGTTCTGATTGCCTTCATGTAATACCTTGGTGGATTCTAATATCATCTTATAACTTGAGAGTCCCCCTGCTGGCCACGTTTTATTGTATGTCCACATCCAGAGCTCCATGACGTGTTTCGGTTCTAAATAAAAGAAGGAAAACAAGAACAAGAACATCAAGGAAGAGGATCTTGTATTGTTCTACCATTCCTATTTTTCAAGGAAGCAGAAACAATGTGTCACTGTAATACTATCAAGTTACAGTTAAAACCATTGCATCGCCACCCGCATTTTCAAAAACATCAATATTTTTTCGAGATTTATCTTTACATCATTTGTGATTGTTATTTAACACGTGTGGCAGGGCCCGACATTGCGATCATATGGTCGGCAATGGCGATGAAATTTGGGCCATTGGCGACCAAAATTTTAAAGATAGTCGCCAAACGGCATCCTTTCTTTCTAAGTTCGACTGAGATCTACACTTACGTGGCGACTAAATATTGCTTTTTGGCGACTAAAGTTTTTTGAATTGGTCGCCAATGGCACCTAGCGAAAAAAGTTAATGTCGCGGGCCCTGTGTGGATTGCACAATACAGACAAAGCTTCTTCAAATTAATTCCATTCAATAATTGAACTTACCATAACGGTTTAAGAAAAATTGTCAGTAAGGTTTAATTATGCATGGCCACACAAGGCCTCAGCCTCTTCTGACAGACTGATTGCAGCATAATCATTAATCGCGCGGTTATGCATGGCCACGCAAGGCCCTCAGTCTTTTCTGACAGACTGATTCCAGCATAACCAGTTATGCATGGCCACGTAAGGCCCTCAGTCTCTTCTGACAGACTGATTGCAGCATAATCATTAATCGCGGGTTATACATGGCCACGCAAGGCCCTCAGTCTCTTCTGACAGACTGATTCCAGCATAACCAGTTATGCATGGCCACGCAAGGCCCTCAGTCTCTTCTGACAGACTGATTGCAGCATAACCACTAGTCTCGCTGTTATGCATGGCCACGCAAGGCCCTCAGTCTCTTCTCGCAGACTGATTCCAGCATAACCACTAGTCGCGATATCTTCACACGTCTCGGATGTTCTTCCAACTGTTTCACTCGATCAATTATATTGATTGGTGGTCACGACGACCTTCTCCTGTCCCGTTCATTGCCTTTTTTTTTCAGTCTCGAGACTCTGCCCAATAGACTAGCTCCCGGAAAGTCTCCCCCTCGTATACTCTACGCAGAGGTTGTCGTTCACGACATTCTGCAGTCAAAGCACGTAGCCTGGCGATTTCTCTTTGTCGAGACTGTACTGTCGCCGTATTAACTGCACGAAATCTGTCCATGTTGATGAGTACGTCCTGGTGAAATGCAAAGTCTGGATCTATTCCGTCTCCTCCTGCCGACTTTGCTCTAGACAGTGCCACAAAGAACGCTCCTGGGCTCTTTGCTTCAAACGCATGACTACCTGGATGAATCACGACATATCTGAATGGCTCTCCTTCGCCTACAGTCATCCCTTGGCATTTATGGATCGTCATTCCCCATGCCAAACGTAGCGGAATCTGCACACGTCTACAACATACGCAGTCTGTCGCCCTGCTTATCGGTACAATTGGTACAACAGTTGGGTCAGTAGCGATGAAAGCCGGTCCCTTGTATCCATTAAAGCGCACTAGCACATAATCCGGTTGTGGCGGTGGATCGTCCGTCGGTCTGCGTCCATCGAGATAAACAATATCAACCACGTTGCCGACCGCTCCATTGTATAGACCCCACTCTGCCTTAAGATTTGCCACAAGCATCACTTTGCTGTCGCGGCACAGGTAAATAACTTTAAGCAATCCACCAGCCTTGTTGCTGTCGGCCTTCAGCGCGTGTCTTCCATGATTTACAGCTTTAATCTTTGCTACTGGGTGATCTTGACGTCGATTACATTCCAGCAATTTCATCTTATTTCGTTCCCATTCAAGACGGTGCGTTGGGAACACAAAAAGGCCCTGCTCATCCATTCTCTGTAACAATTCTTCACCATGCGTCCTGAGGAGATCGTGCCACTGGAATTTCTGAAGCCACTGAACATGCTCCATCGTAGTGGTATAGTCGCGCATACACGTCAGTACGTCTCGTAGCTGTACTTCTGCCTCCGACTGTCTGACAATCTGGACCAGCTCTACGGCAGTGTCAAAGGCTGTCCACACTAGTCTACCATGGTTGGACGGAGCATTTCGTGATTCCGCTACATAAACAGGTGTGTCCAAAACCGGGGGCAACTGGACGTCATCCCCCATCATTGCCACTACTGGAATTCCTCCCCAGGGTTCCTCTGCACTTCTTCCTTGTTCATAGCATATCGCGCGTGCTGTTCCATCCAGCCCATTGTCGTGCGCCCAAACATAGAGCGTTCATCTCCAATCAGCACCTTAAGGTTCTCACATCGCTTCTGGATTTTCTCTAAAACAGATCCTGATGGGGTGGTTAGTTCATGGCAAGATCTTCCTCCCGTTGGTATCGATAAGAACCTGTGCGCCGTACTCCCTTCCACCAAGTACGCAGAATTTCCAGTGGGCGTGATCACTTGAATAGCATCATTCATACCAAACACTTGTCTTACTAACCGCTGCAGACACTTTATCACGTATGATTTCCCTGTACCCCCTGTACCAGACACGACGAGTCGAAGAGGTTGGTAATCATCAGGGCTCTCTATGAAAGTACGTAGCGTGTGTAGTACTAATGCTACGACCGAGCTTTGCTCTCCATTCAATGTTAGGGGACTTACGTCAGGGAGTTCAAGTTCTACATCCTGTGTCCTGTCTTCGTCACTTTCTTCGACGCGATCGTGCAGCCATTTCTTCGGATCTTGGTTGGGTGGCATTTGCAATCTGGTCTGCTCCAATCATATTCGTCGCCTCCGTCATCAAACTGGAACTCTCTATCGTCTTGGAGTCGTTGATGCTGACCTGCATACACACCGACCCAGTCTGGTTGGTCTTCCTCTTCATCATCTTCACTGTCGGCTTCTTCATACAGTTCCTCCCTTGGATGTTCAGCCAGTTGCCGAGCCTTCCACACCTTGGCCTTTACGAATGTAGGGCACTCATTCGTCAAGAGAAACGCCTCAAAGTGAAACTTCCAGGAGTGCTCATCACTCTTGACTTCTTCCAATGTGAACCAGTTCGGCCAGTGCAACAATAACATGGTGCGACAAAAGTCTTCGTTTAGCGGCCAAGTAGCGTAAGTCGAGCCACCACTCACAACTGGAACTTTGCCATCTCTCGACGCAAACTCATACCAAGAACATCGATCATCGCGTCTTCTTGCTAGGTACTTGTCTAGAGGAGTGTTGCTGGTAGCAGTATTACCATTCCGCTCCAGACGTCTTGAGCCTGTCAGGGATAGGTATCTGAAGTTTCTACTGCTTTGCCACAGCTTCAAACCACTCAGCTCAAATGATGCCTCTGGCCCGCTGACATCGCGTCGTCCCACTGTTTTCATGAGCAGCTTTGCACAAATTGATCTTCCTGATACCTCGTCGCCTTCCTCTGTAGTATTCACCATGTCTTTAAATAGATCAATGGTGGCTCCCGTAGGTTCGTTGTCCTTACAGGCGTATCCACATACGTAGTCTATCACAGCCATAATCTCGTTAGCACTTGGGTCATCTGGAGGGGAGTTGGACAATATCAAGCTGAGATCCCCATTAGCTCGCCAAGATTGTAATTGGAAACGCGAATGCTGAACCAGACGAGGGTGGTCACGCGGCAGCTCAAGACGATCAGCTCCATTGTGGTCTTGTACGATCTCTGGTACATCACGTGTTTCTTTTCCTCGGTGAAATTCTGATCCAAACTCCATTCGACATACTCGCTCGTTTGGCTGCAGCCCCGGTTCAGGGTGGCGTGGAGTTCTCAAACAGTAATCTGAACAACAGTGCAGGGCCACTCTATTAACGAGCTGCATATGATCTTCTAATATCGCTTCTTGAGTTGCAGCTACATCCATCAACATTATCACAAGTGGATCTTGGCTATGTGACACAGGCTCTGCAGTACCTTCTGGTGGTGGCCAAAGCTCTTTTCTAGGATCACCGTTGTCATCTTTACCACTGGATGCGAGGCGGTCATTGTAAGATTCTCCTCTACCCAATCACTTAGTCGCCTGACGTACTCCTCATCATTGCATTCGTCTTCGCGAGCATTCTGCAGTAGCTGGTGCGGCTCCCGGTCCTCTCTCCAACTCAGCTGATGCCAATGAATCTGTCCTCTAGACTTGGCGAATTCGTAGCGATACCAGTAGTCACTAATGCCAAACACAGGCTCTAGAACCCTGTGATGATAGCTCTGTGTCCGCATGTCAAAGTATGCGACGACAATATGCGTGTTCTCCTGCACAGCTTTGAACCGCGCGTTACTATCTTCTGCGAGATCGACCATTTCACCGGTGGTTTCGAAAATGTACATTTCCAAAAGTCTTCTTAGCGGTGGGAAGTAAAACTCTGCACAGCTACCCGTCATGAAAAAGGAAGGCAACCCACGCTTCTCATTCACCATGAACTCGACCAAGGCTTGTAGCTCTCTGCGTCGCTGATGCCAGTACTGGCTTGTGCCACGAAGACTTGCCCAAAGTAAAGAAGTTTGTTAGCAATGGTGTTGTCACCCCTTGCCAGGCGCTCTTGTAAATCAGCAACAGTAATGTGAGGATCTCCTAACTGCTGATCGACAAAGTATCTGCTCTGCTCCAGTGCCCTTTTCCTCAGAATCATGTTATGCACCACGAATTTCCACACTTTGTGTTTCGAGAATCTTCCATCCTGATACCACAACAAGTGCTCGGCCCATTCGTGAAGAGATGCACACGTTCTCTGTCGATTAACATGGTAATCACCCTCTCCAGTGGGAAATAAACAGGGAAACGCCATGGAGAAAAAATATGGTGTAGTAAATTCTGACGCCGGCGTCGTATCTGTGGTTGGCCATGGAATCATCGGTATCTGCGCTGGTCTTGCATTGATACTCTCGTTATTTTCTGCTGGTGTTCCTTCAGTCACAATGCGGCTAACAGCCGCCTCAATCTGAGCCTCTACATTTACACCTAGAAATAGTGAAGCATTCAGACTTAAACATTGACGAAACAAAATGCAATATAATAATAACACGATTCTGGGCAGAAGGGGGGGGGGGGGTTTGAGGGCGGTTAGATAATTTTAGCTATTGGGTGGTCAAAATGGGCAGTCGCAAAAAACATTCGCAACCCCTCCCCCTGTTGTGGACCTTTCGAATTGCAGGGTGGGTGGTCAAAATGGAGCTACATACTACATGTATCTTTTTTAGGCACCCTGGCCACAATAACTGTTATATTACAGGCGCTGGTTTCCATGTGGGCGTGTGACTGAACGTCACGTCATTTTCCTTGCCCGTTTCTCTGTGTCATCTAGATTTCTTTTAAAGTAATCAAACTGCAAATTTTGTTAAACTAGCATAGCCCAGCAGGAACATCCCTATTAAGGTTGGTAGCTGTGACTGGGGTTCTCTCAAAAGCGGGGGAGGGTGTGTGTGCGAATTTTATTTGCTCCTGCTCAAGTGGCGTGGCTTTAGCATCCGGGTATGAACGAATCCGGGTGACAACACGTGTGAACTAACTGTAACTACATCAGTTGCTTTTAATGCATTTCATTAGGTTCGACACACTTATGCAACAAGAAGGGGAACGTCAAAAGTTTCATAAATAATAGATGTGACACCAAACAGGTATCGATTTAGTAAAGAGTTTTTGGTAACATTTCCGGTAAAAACCCTATTACTAGGATGAGCATGAGCTCGCATCGCTGCCGAAAAGAAAGCTACGCGGCAAAAGAAGAAGAAGCCTGCCCGAATGCATGGGAAGCATTAGTGGCGCCACGCTTAAAGCGCTTGCTTCTCGCCCCTGTGTACCGAGTCTCGCAAGTGATAAACAAAAAAGAATTATATTAAGAAACAGATGAATGACTCACCAGGCTCAGGAAGGAGAACCCCTGATACGGTGTCATCGTCCTCGTTGTCCACATTTCCAGTATCTAACTGTGCTGGTGCAGGCCCTTGATCATCTTCATGCTGCGTCTCCGTGAACTCAACAGTCCTTAGATCTGGTAGCTCCCCATCAACCGGCAGACGCTGAATGCGGTCGTCGTCTATAGTTATGTCCCCGTAAGCAGGATTATTGTCCTTAAGCCAACGGATTGCAAACTCTACTTTATGCCTCCTCACTCTAAAATCCTTGTGGGTGTCATCCTTTCCTTGCCTTCGCACTCGGATTATTTCCACCTCCGTTGGTAAGCGTGGTAAAATACTAGCGGGTTCCTGTACAGCTTGTGGAAACGCTATGCAATGTCCTCTGGCTGCGATACCTCCATGTTTTAGTAAGTGCACACGTATAGCGGGAGCAATCCTTGCTATCAGCATCTGCTCAGCATCACTTAGACCATTTAACTCATCGGGGACGTGTCCAGGGTCCATGTTGTTCTCGGGTGACCACATGTTTGGCTGGTGCTTGTCACTCTTACATCTTTTGCACACGTTGTTTTTCAACTGCAGCCTTCGCTCCTTGCATATATCACACAGCCCAAAACTATAAGTCATCTGTTCAACTTCAAATGAACGAATTGCTTGATACGCTGCTTCTTCCTGCTGCGTTGATCCGAAAGGTGGGGGCTGAGGTAGGTCACCAATAGCTTCGATCAACCGCTGTTCCTCTTTGACTATTTTAGTACGGTTTCGACGGTGACGCTTTCGATAATCAGCATCTGACTCTTGGTGACCAGGTGGCGCATACTCGTAATTTACACCAACAGCTCTTGCCCGTGCAATTAGGTTACGATCGTCTAGCTGGTTTTGTGCTACATTGCCCTGAGCTTGTCTCGCATGTGAATGATTATGAGTAGGGTATTGAACATCCTCCAAACCTACAGTAAAGTAAAAAAAAGTTCACTCCTTTTTTAGAAGTTTGAAGTAGTAGAATTAAAGACGATTTAATATTTACGAATAAGAAAAATACATTTCTCAGTGGCCGAAATTCTGATAAAACACTATAGTTTATATAATAAAAAGCTTTTTTTCTTGCGTTTCTACGCTTCGTTGGTTCCAGAAATGGCGGTAAAGGAATGCATCATTGCCAGGGTGCGCTGGTTGCTTTAAGCGTGTGGTTATTTCCAAACTGTCCAATTAGAGCGCACGCAATCAAATTTATGGTATATTGGACAGTTGTCAAAATTAGACAATAATTGCCAGCGAATTTGTAAGTGAAGCAGGTCTGAAGTTATTCTAAGAACAGATAAATATTATGTATTTGACCCTACGCTATTTGCTAGTTTATGCTTTAGCAAATCCTTTACAATCAATAGATTTGCCGCTTGAATAAACTCGTAGCTAGCAAAGCTGAGTCGCTTTTGAGTGGTTTGAGACATTTTTAGTATTTGTGATGACGTAATCAGTGACGTCATATCACGTGACTTTCACGTTACATAGCTTTTGTCAAGTTACATAACTTTTGTCAAGTTTGGTCTTTAGTGGCGCTTTCTTCCTGGAGATATGTTTCTCTTTTTCTTTCCTGAATAAAACCTATTCTTGGGTTTCACTATGAATTCCTTTGTAATTGATTTTACTATGTTTTAGCTATGATACCATTACAAACCCTCTCTTGGGAGCATATATTATAGAGGATATTACATGGCCGCGCGGAGATACGAATTCCCGGGGGGGGGGACTCCCCATATTTTCAGACGGGGGTGCTCGTCCTATCCCTTAGGGTATAAAATTGACAGACGTGCTATCTCTTAGGGGTGTTTTAAATCAGCCCTATCCCTTAGGGGAGTCTCAGACCAATCCTTGCCCAGAAATATATTGGTACTGACACCAGAACCGATATTTACAAAGGAACTTGGTTGAAAAACCCTAAAAGACCTAAAATTCGCTTCTATTTGTCTTGACCTGCCAAAGTTGCTATCTTTTAGGGGTAAATAAGGCGGTCGCCACGCCAAATTTGCTTTCTTTTAGGGGTAAATTTGCTGTTTGCCACACCCATTTTGCTATCCCTTAGGGTCAAAATCAATTTTCCCGACAAGCACCCCCGTCTAAAATATTGGGATTCCCCCCCCCCCCCCCCCGGTACGAATTTTATATTCGAGTGAGCGCAGCGATTTTTAACACGAGAGATAAAATTCGTATCTCCAAGCGGTCATGTATTGTTATGTTTATTATAAACATCAATGAAATACCAAATTCAAATTTATTTGAGTTAAGCTTAAAAATCAAAAGGCAAGTGATATTTTCACATGTGAAAATATCGTGAAGATATCAAGTTTTCGCGCGGGAGATCACCTGGTATTTCATTGGTGTTTATATAATAAATTCCAAATATCATACCGTTTCCACAGAAATATCACCGACGGTAATTCATGTCACGTAACACCCGTTCACGAATTTCGACGAGTCGATTGGGAACTTTAGTTTATGGTCTAATTTGAAAACTAGTAGAGAATATTTGTTCATTAGACTACGGGTTCGAGTTTTCGAGTTTGAGTCAATAGATAGTTAACGATGCGCGTAGCGCCGAATTGACTATCTTGTTTTAGTATATTTGGTTTAGTCTTTTAGTAGAACCCCAGTAGTATACTACCTGGGAGTTGTTTCTAAATTATTTTCATGGTTTTTGAAAGTTTTGCGCTGGCGTTTTCGCTACTCACTATCTATTAGGTCATCAAAACCGTGTGCCCGTCCGTCCTATCGTAACACAGGTATCCCAATTCATCAAACTAGAAAAGTCAATATCTCGAGAGGGCAACACCTGCAAAAACTCCCATGGGTTCCGATTATATGATATTTCTCCTTATATTTCTCTTGTCGTTTCTTCTGTGCTTCACGTCATTCGAATTGGACATAAACCGACGCCCCATCCCCTGATTATGTCTGTGAAACACACATAAAGGCATGCATATAAAGAAGATAATTTAAGATTAAAGAATGTATAGGGGTTAAAGGAAGGGATTGCACATTGATTTTTTAAGGTTTACCTTCAGCATTCCTGGCAGCATTTGTGACCACCTGAGTTCTGAGGACTATCTCCTCAGAGCCTTCCTCTTCTATTAATCCTTCAAAAGGTTAAAATGAGACAAACAACAGTGTGAGCCAAGTCAGTCCGGCATGCATATAAAGTATCATGTTTGTGTGGGATGGGAAGTGCAGTCAGACAACTGGAGGAAATTAGTCTTGAAATGGCAGGCTGGTCAGATAAACATTAACTTTAATTGGTTCATCCCACTTTAAAATACAAAAGCCCCAAAATGCAAAAAATGTCACGCAACACCTGCAAAAACTCCCATGGGTTCCGATTATATGATAAGTGTCATTTCTCCTGTGCTTCACGTCATTCGAATTGGACATAAACCTACACCCCATCCCCTGATTATATGTCTGTGAGACACACATATTATAAAGGCATGCATATAAAGAATAGAATGCAAGATTAAATAATGTATAGGGGTTAAAAGAGGGTTAAAAGAAGGGATTTCACATTGATTTTTTAATGTTTACCTTCAGCATTCCAGGCAGCATTTGTGACCACCTGAGTTCCAAGTACTATCTCCTCAGAGCCTTCCTCTTCTATTAATCCTTCAAGGTTAAAATGAGACAAACATCAGTGTGAGCCTAGACTGTTTGCAGCCCCTTCTTCAGCTAACGTCCGTAAATCGAGGGCTTTTTTTTCTTGCGGCGTGCTTCGATTTGTTTACAGTGTCAAGTTAACTCGACACTGTAAACAAACCGAAGCGTGATGCGGGTAGAAAAACATTCTCTCGATTTACGGATGTTCGCCAAAGAAGGGGCTGCAAGCAGTCTATGTAAGCCAAGTCACCGGCATGGATATAAAGTACCATGTTTGTGTGGGATGGGGGGAAGTGCAGTCAGGCAACTGGAGGAAATTAATCTTGAAATGGCAGGCTGGTCAGATAAACATTAACTTTAATTGGTTCATCCCACTTTAAAATACAAGCCCCAAAATACAAAAGTCACGCAACACCTGCAAAAAACCCCATGGGTTCCGATTATATGATAAGTGTCATTTCTCCTGTGCTTCACGTCATTCGAATTGGACATAAACCTACACCCATCCCCTGATTATGTCTGTGAAACACACATATTATAAAGGCATGCATATAAAGAAGATAATTTAAGATTAAGAATGTATAGGGGTTAAAGGAAGGGATTGCACATTGATTTTTTTAAGGTTTACCTTCAGCATTCCTGGCAGCATTTGTGACCACCTGAGTTCTGAGGACTATCTCCTCAGAGCCTTCCTCTTCTATTAATCCTTCAAAAGGTTAAATGAGACAAACAACAGTGTGAGCTAAGTCAGTCCGACATGCATATAAAGTATCATGTTTGTGTGGGATGGGAAGTGCAGTCAGACAACTGGAGGAAATTAGTCTTGAAATGGCAGGCTGGTCAGATAAACATTAACTTTAATTGGTTCATCCCACTTTAAAATACAAAAGCCCCAAGATGCAAAAAATGTCACGCAACACCTGCAAAAACTCCCATGGGTTCCGATTACATGATAAGTGTCATTTCTCCTGTGCTTCACGTCATTCGAATTGGACATAAACCTACACCCATCCCTTGATTATGTCTGTGAGACACACTATAAAGGCATGCATATAAAGAATAGAATAAGATTAAATAATGTATAGGAGTTAAAAGAGGGTTAAAAGAAGGGATTGCACATTGATTTTTTAATGTTTACCTTCAGCATTCCAGGCAGCATTTGTGACCACCTGAGTTCCAAGTACTATCTCCTCAGAGCCTTCCTCTTCTATTATCCTTCAAGGTTAAAATGAGACAAACATCAGTGTGAGCCTAGCTGCTTGCAGCCCGTACGAAAACCGCATACTTTTCACAGGCCTCCATTTTAGTTTAAACATACCTGCAGTTGAGCTTAACTTCTCATTGTATTGTCCATAGCTGCGGACCTGCAGAATGCCTGCTGGTCGCCTGGATAAATTAGCCGAAATCCAGACATTACAGACCAAAATGTTTGAACGTGCGCTTAGCGGTTATCAAGTAATCTAGTGTGTAAACGATACGGCTTATCTTTTCTGCATATCTGCTGCAAATCTTTTGGGATATTTATTGCAGATAAGATTTTATCTTGATTGATGGATGCAGATTTCTTACAGGCAAGCAAAAGACTTATTAATCTACAAAAAATTGCTGTCAATACATATTAAGTTACTTTTGGCACGACTAAAAAAACGGCTAAAAATAGCTTACTTGATTTTCTGCCTCACATGTCCAAATTTTGGGTTTCGTTTGGTTATAGTAACAGCATTATGTCAAGAGATTAATCCTCATCTATCTTATCATCAACTACCAGTAGGTCGGATTAATCTAAAGGATTTTTTGCTGCCCCAGTGATTCTGGCCCTTATTCGGATTTCTCACTCGCCAAATTTGTCGACTTTTTCCCACTTTTTCCCTTCGAATACTTTGGCAGCACCATAGCTATAAGAAAAACTGACTATACAAGACTTGATCAATTAACAAGTGACCACCCCGGTAGATGAAAACTAATGTGAACTCTAAATTAGTTACACGCGCTACCGAATTTGGTATTTGTTTTTCAAACAAATCTGTGAACGCCATTACCAAATTTTGTCAAATATTTTGGCGTTCCACCAAAGTTCAAAGAAGCCAATTACAAATTTCGTAGAGCCCCCAGTTTTATTGAGCTGCAAAAATCCTTCTTACTCTGACAGCTAGCTGAAATACATCATTCGCAGTTGTCAAATTTGACGAGCGAGACCCACAGAGGTCAAAGAAAGTTCTACTCAAGTTCTCCAAGCAGTACAGACCTCGTACTTCTTTATCTGAAAATATTATTTCCCAAGAGGCGGTTTCCCAGCACACAATTATTACGGATCACAAGTCTTTGCTGTGATACATCAATCGAGTACAAACACGGGTGAATTTTAACCATTTCTAGCCGAAGATAACAATAATGTTAGCGTGTCAAAAGAAGAAAAAAGAGAAGAAAAACGCAAAACATATTTCGTGGAAACTTTGGGTTGTAGATTGATCCAGTCATGCGCAAGTTGTAACTCACATTGATTGGCGTTACGTTACGGATAATTGTCGGCTGCAGTGCGCGAACACGCGCACCAAATCGCACCAAATTTAGTGACATAACAAATTGAAATTTTGCAAAATGAACAAACCGGCTTCTTGGCACAAGTGCGAATTATTTAACCTATGCTAATAAAGCAACAAATACACTGATACACGAAACTCAAGACTCCTCAAGCTGTCACTCAAACCGTTCTATTTCAAAGACTAAAGGCGCCCGAGGAAAATTAATTTTGAGATAAGACCTCAAAATTGCCAATTACAACGTGACCTAAACACGCAAGGATAAACGACTACTTTTGGCATGACTAAAAACGGCTTTAAAATTATTACTTCATTTTTGCCTCTCATATCCACATATAGTTTCCGTTTGGCTAGGAAGCGCATTCGAAATTTCAAAGATTACCCATCTTTCTATATCAACTACGAACTGATTAAGTTAATTACAACCTGGCCTGAACATGCAACGATAAACAGAGAATAATATCCTGTGCTGCGGAATGTGTTCCGTTCTTTAATAGAAATTTAATGAGCCCAAATATGTTTAGAGACAGCACAAAGTCACATATAGAGCTTCAGAACTACCAAACAAACTAGATAATCTCACCTCCGATTTTTATACTGCACATCCCCACTCTCTTCTTTTGGCACACGCGTCAAAGGTACCTCTATCAAAGTGTTTAGTTCCTATCCTGAAGAGCAGGATGAATTGCTCCTTAGCTTTAACTTGTTTGTCCTCTGCTTGTACAGGGCGAGTTTCCAAGGAATCGCTTAGAGAAATCCGATAAGAGACAAATGCTTCCTTGGCATAGGCATGTTGTGATCTTTTCAACTGACGAGTAAAGGGAGCGCCAAAACTCAAAATCAAGATTGGATTTCAGTATACCGAGACAACCAATCGATTGCGTTCAATATCAGTTTGCATAGTTTTAGTCACGCCATCAATCTAGGAGCATGCCTCTCAAAACGAGTTGTACATATCAGCTATCAACGCTACGTTTTATTTACGCGATCTAAAAATTAGCGACTAGTTAAATGAGCTATTACCTCATTCACTGAAGTCTGTCAGACGTAGAAAATGTAGACCCAAGACACCTTATATGTTGCTGAGTATACGGCGGGCGTGATACGATCCAGAAAGGGAGAACATGGGGCGAAGAAAAACAATGAAATCGCTGGACTCTTCATCATGTGCGTAGATCATTTTTGCGCGACCTTGTTAGATCGTAACTGCGTCGGCCGCTGGCGCAACGACTTTCAAAACAGAACTGCAGAAGATTATTTAAGGTCAACCGAAACACCAATTGCAGTCAAACATAACAAGCCAGTCCAATGTTAATCTAATGTTTTCAGAAAAGGTTTGTTGCAGTTTCAATTAGCTTCAAATCTAAAGGTGATGAAGTATGCCATCATAGTTGTGTCGTGAAACTGAGAAATGTCTTCAAAAAAAGACCTTTTCTGGACGTGCGGCAGGTAAACCTGTAGTCAATGAGCGGATATCGAAATACAAATTTCCTGTGATGTCTTCTGGAGGCGGACGGCAGTCTTGCAGACTTGAAATTTTACCCCATTTGGCCTGCACCTCGACTATGTAGACATAATGAAGACCCGCGTAAGATCTACGAAAGGCCTGACGTTTTCGTACGGGAGCCCCTTCTTCAGCTAACGTCCGTAAATCGAGGGCTTTTTTTTCTTGCGGCGTGCTTCGATTTGTTTACAGTGTCAAGTTAACTCGACACTGTAAACAAACCGAAGCGTGATGCGGGTAGAAAAACATTCTCTCGATTTACGGATGTTCGCCAAAGGGGCTGCAAGCAGTCTATGTGAGCCAAGTCACCGGCATGGATATAAAGTACCATGTTTGTGCGGGATGGGGGGATAGTGCCGTCAGACAACTGGAGGAAATTAATCTTGAAATGGCAGGCTGGTCAGATAAACATTAACTTTAAATGCGGTTCATCCCACTTTAAAATACAAGCCCCAAAATACAAAAGTCACGCAACACCTGCAAAAACTCCCATGGGTTCCGATTATATGATAAGTGTCATTTCTCCTGTGCTTCACGTCATTCGAATTGGATATAAACCTACACCCCATCCCCTGATTATGTCTGTGTGTGGGATGGGGGGAAGTGCAGTCAGGCAACTGGAGGAAATTAATCTTGAAATGGCAGGCTGGTCAGATAAACATTAACTTTAATTGGTTCATCCCACTTTAAAATACAAGCCCCAAAATACAAAAGTCACGCAACACCTGCAAAAAACCCATGGGTTCCGATTATATGATAAGTGTCATTTCTCCTGTGCTTTTAATGACAAAGTACAGGAAATGACTTCCGTTTAGAGGAGTAAAATATTGCAGGATATTTGGACCCGCTCCAGTCTTCCTGTGATATTTGTACTCATTCTGGTGTAGTTGGATTAAATTAAATTAATTAGTCAATTAAGGATTTTAGTATTGGTTGAATTTTTACCTTCAACATTGCTGGCACCATTTATATCAGCTTCAGTTCCAACTGCTGTCTCCTCAGAGTCTTGCTCTTCTATCATCCTTAAAAAGATGAAATTGAGAAAAAGAGATCCATAAAGTATAATCTAATAGAAGATGTGCGAGAGGGCAATACAGGCAGGATGGAGGCCGGCATATGCAGTAGGGTGTCAGGGATATGGTTCTGATTCAAATGATTACCTTCAACATTCCTGACAGCACTATTGTCAACTTGGGTTTCAACTGCTGTCATCTCAGTGCCTTGCTCTACTTCTAGCAATCCTTTGAAAGGTACCAATACAATCAAGGGTTATAGCCAAAAGTCCTGCACGCATATAAACTATGCACAAAAGGGGTGAGGTCTCCCACTTCATACGAAGTGGGTTAGCAGGGGGTTGGGCAGAGGCATCTTGATTTAATCCGGTGAGGGCGCTGAGGCTTCCATATTTTTTTGGTCAGGGATGATTGTCAGGAATGTTCAATTTCAAATCCCTGAAATCTACCAAAAAGGGTGAGGCTCAAAATAATGTTTTCTAAATTGTCTTCAAGTTCATGTATTTCTCTTATTGAAGGTTGCTGCCGACGGGGCGGGCAGCCCCTAAAACGCTACCAATCTCCTTTAAATTTTATTGCAGATCAACGTCACCAGGAAAAGAAACAAAACCTGTGATAACCCCCTGCTTGCATGCAGAAGTTTTTTGAGATGGGGACAAAACCAATAGGAGGAAATGACATGTGTTGATTTTAGAGAATGGCCAAAAATCCAGTTATGAAAAATTTAGAATGGATTGATTTTCGATTGTTTTGTAAGTTGGCACAAATAAATATGACTATGGTCCTCCCACCATTCAAATAGTATAGATAAATTCATTGCATGACGATAGAGTGAAATCCACTGTAAATTACACAAATGTTGGCATTATTTTTCAAGTTAAACTTAATGTGAAGTTCACGAGTCAAGCCTGATTAATTTTTCTTGAATCCCATAGCAAAGATTGCGATTTTAGTGAAAATCGATTGTTTTTCAGCGTAGTCTTGATTCAAATGTTTACCTTCAACATTCCTGACAACATTAGTGTTAACTTGAACTTGACTTTCAAATACTGTCTCCTGAGTGCCTTGCTCTTCTATCAAACCTTCTAAAGGTTAAAATCAGACAAAAGCTGAATGAGGCACACAATATAAACAGTAGGGGTGAGAGACAGCAGGCATGTGGGTGGGGTTGTGAGGGATCTTAATTTAAATGTTTACCTTCAGTATTCCTGACAGCATCTGTGTCAACTGATAATATTATTTCCTCAGAGCATTCCTCTTCTATCAATCCTTCAAAAGGTTAAAAAGATCAGGTAAAATGAGACAAACAATTAGGGTGTGGCAAGTCAATCACTGCCATGCATTTGCAGGTTGCAGGTTTCAGGTTTGCAAGCTTCACTACTGGGGGGAAACATGTGAAATGTATGTGAAATACTGATGTGAAAAATTAGCTATTTCACATTACATTTCACATCATTACCATGTGAAATGATGATGTGAACACGTGTGAAATTGATGTGAAATTGGGGTTCTCCTTTTCACATCATCAAACCATGTGAAATTGGTGTGAAATATGCTTGGCAATAAAAGCTCATCATATGTGAAATACCATGTGAAATCTGTCTGTCCCATGTTGATGGGCAGCCCCAAAAAATTTATGGTAATACAATGTTTTCCGATATTTTTAGGTACTGTGTCCCACAAAAAAAAAACATTTTTTGGTAGGATCTAACCATGTGAAAATGATGTGAAGTTAGTGTGAAACACAAAAACATTCAAAATCAAGCATGTGAACTGATGATGTGAAATGGCGAGTGATCATGTGAAATGAGTGTGAAATATGTTTCTTGCCACTGCGGGATAAAGGGGATATTTTTCCATATATTTAACCGTATTTGATGAACAAAATATATATGAAATATGCCTTAATTAATATCATTCAACCATCGCGGAGAATAAAACAATTATTGCACCGACAAATAACGGCACCCACATGTATGCAGTGACTTGAAACGTGATATGCCAGTTCTCAATCGGTTTCAGTAACAGGAGCTGTAAAAATGTCGAAATTATAAACACGCTTTTATAACAGAAGCGGAATATAGCAAAAATCATGCAGGATGTAGGAGTTATCAGTGAATATTTGGCTCAAGTCATAAGGACAACGCTCAACACAACCTTTCAGAGGTAGATACTACTACATTTTTAAAAGCTTAAAGTATAACATGATCAAATTTGCAGGCTTTCGAAGCGCCAAAGCTGATAAGTTAGTATGCCGCAAGTTCAAAACATAAAACCCTTACAAAAGATAGCATGCGTTTTCATTGCAGGGATCAAAACATACAGTCTCACACAGTTAAACAAGACAAAAGGCTAATTTTCTTCTAGTAGTTTTAAACATCTCAATCAGTCTCGCGGTTTCAATTAAATTGACAAAGGGCAATCTCAACAACTACTGATTCCCGACTGTTATGTTCTTTACCTGTTTACCGCTGCGGCTCGAGAGTAGGTATGATATCGCAATTTAAAGGGGTGCGATTGTTGCAACACTTTAGCGAACACATAGAACCAAAGTGAAATAAACTGTCTGAGTTTTTAACATTGCTTTCTCCAAGATAATTGCTTCTTTCCTTTGATGTGTAAAGCCGTGCTATATGGGTTTCCACAAAACACTGACCCCCGGTCCAGGGACCTCTCGCGGACCCAGTCCATGGACCCCTCGTGGACCCTGGTCCATGGAACCCCCCTATAAAACATAGACATTTTTTCGAGAAAAAAAAGCTGAGAGGAATATAGAAGCGACACGCAAAATTTGTATTGCATGAAAAGAAAATCAGCGAACCTGAACACAAAAAAATTGTTGTAATTTCTCGGCCCGAAAGGGGTAGGGTTTTCAAGCTGGAGGTATAAGAAAGGGGTAGGGTTTTCAGGCTGGGTATAAGAAAGGGGTACGGTTTTCAGGCTGGACTGGGTATAAAAACAGTAGGAAAAATTGTAATTTTGGTATAAAAAAGGGTCTGTATTTCACCGGTTTTTCATCACAACGCGAGAGCAAAAATCGTTTCTTTTTTAACAGAGCACCGACTTTTCAGGCTTGGTATAAGAAAGGGGTACCTTTTTCGGCTTTGGTATAAGAAAGGGGTACCTTTTTGCTCTGAAATTGGTATAAAGAAGGGTAGGGGTCCAGAATCTGGGCCGCGCATCCCCGTAGCATCCGAGCATCCCCCCCCCCCCCCCCCCCAGACAAACAACAGGATGACGCAAGTCACTTGCATGTATAAAAAAAAAATAAAGAAGATGTGTGAGAAGGGCAAAATAGACAGCAGGCACATTTGACACAAAATGGCCACAAATTGAAATTGAGTAAAAACTTAGAATCTCTTGAATGGACTTTGGCAATTGTTTTGGAAAAGGTGCAGATAGTGTAAACATTAAATTTAGCCCAAGTAAGGGAATTAGACAAGTTAATTGTCAAAGTTTACCATTTAAGCTTATGTGCATAGGAAAAAAAATTGGGAGTGAAGCTGAAAATTCCTGACGATCATCCTAAAAAATATGGGTCTCCCCGGGCTGTGCTCGCTATTCTAAAGTTCGAGCCTCTGTAGGAATGGGGGTTTGAAAAAGGAGTTCTTAAGTACAAACAGAAAGCACAAAGAGAACCATACGGTACTTACCAATATTGCGACATGGTGTTTTTCTTCTTGGTTGTAACATGACATTGCTTTCTTCGTTCTGTAAGTTTGAGGCTCTCCTCTTCCGACGACGGTCCCTGTCTCTTTCTCTCTCCTTTTGACTATCTGTAAAGCTACATCTACGTTCTCTCTCTTTCTGATTCTTTTCTAACCGATCTTCATTAGTCATTAAATTGCTAGCTTTTTTCGTTCCCTGTCTTTTGCGTTCATGATATTCATCCTGTCCTCTTCTGACATATTCTCAAGGGCGGTGTTCAATCGCAACCTCTCATAGTCTCGCCGAGCTCTGCGACTCCTTTCATTTTCTTCTTCGGAGTTGTTCTCCATAGCAGACATTCTCCTTTTCTTTGTTGCTCACACCTGACCTCCCTTCTTCTTTGTTCTTTTTTCTATGTTTTCAACCAACACTTCTACTCGTCGCCGTTCGGGGTTTACTGTATTTCCCTCGCTTCTTGTGTTTGTAACTCAATCTGGCTAGCCTCAAATCCTCTTTCATTCTCCACGTCTCCTTCGCCTTCATTTCTTTCACTTCTTCGAAGAAAGTCCGCCTCAACCAAGTGCTCTCTCTCCTGTTCTCCCATACTTACATAAGTCACTCTTTCAGTTCTTTCGTTCTCCATTTCTGGTATTAAAAGATGTGAATGTTTCAGTTCTCTACAAACTGTAGTACAATAAAAAAAAACGTGAGGATTTGAAGATTTACGAGACGCGCGCGTGCAGTTTTTCCCGCCTAAATCAGGCGGGTAGCCTGTGGAGTTCTCGTATTGTCGTATTATTTGTTTAAAAAAAAATATGTTATCAATTTTGGCTTAATCAATATTGTATATTCTCTATTCTATGCAAAAACAGCGTTTCGATCCAATGCTATCAGCTACAGGTAAAAAAAAAACAGGACTATGAGGAAAATACTTACACGTTTGAAAGAATCAGATGTAATAGATAGTCCACATTTCCCCTCATTTGTACGAAAATGCTCGAGGCAGTATCGTCGCAACGAGTAGTAATGGTCTGGTACTTCGCCTCGTTCCTCGTTGATCATGTACCCACTGGGGTAGTAAGAAGAATAGTTCCGTCGCATAAACTCAACTCTCCACATAATCACATCCATTTGACCATTTTCAACTGTAAAGAATCCTTCCCGAACAAGATCACTTATGGCATCATCAAAATTGTCTAAATGCGTCCAAATCCAAATGTCGTCGGGTTGCATCGAGAACAATAAACACATATACTCATATTCCTCGAAAACATTGCCATTTCTATCCCTTTCCGCCGCCATAATATTCTCAAGCGAAATGGTAGTTGTGAGTAGCATTGGATTGCTGCACTTTTCTTGGCTGGTTCCCGCCAAAACATCGCCGTCGCGTGGCAATGACCAATCACAAAAAAGATAGCTTTTTCGCGCGTTTTTATAAAAAGCTCACTCTGACCTTGGTCGCGTCTACTCCGTGACAACCGTGTTGGCAAACACCAGTTCACAGGCAAGTCTAGCTAGTTTTCCTTTATTTTGCTTTGTTTTACTCATGAACAACAACAAAAATTAAATAAATACTAGTGTCAGACTAGTATTTTGCAATATTTTAAATGTGCCATTTATGACGTATTGTTTTGTTTAGGCAGCGTTACTTTCGATTGGTGAACTCATTTTCTCACAGAAAAAATGCCTTGCTTCTATAAAAGCGGCGCACCCAAGAGACTCGACTAGTTTGTGCAACTTTAGCACTTAGCTGTTTTAAGGTCATAGCTTTCGAGGCTATTTGTAGCGCTTTTGCTAGTTGACTTTATTTTATTTATTGAAATATTTGTATTTTTCATATTCTTTCACAAAGCAAGACACTGAAAGACCATAAAGGAAAGGTACGTACGACTTACAGTATAAGTTAAGTATAATAACCTTATTTTCGCAACGATGCAATTATTTTTCCTCGTAGAAAAACATCCTAGCTCAGTATTATGGTAGCCCATGGCTTATTCAACACAAACACAACCTAAAACTAAGTGATATTTGCTTAGACGACGGCAAAATTCATATGAAAATGTTTATGAGAATTTATTCATTTCTGACAGTTTCCTAAAGGTGTGATTTCCAATGAATTTGTCATGGGCC
Organism: Scolanthus callimorphus; assembly: GCA_033964015.1. Lineage (NCBI taxonomy): Eukaryota > Metazoa > Cnidaria > Anthozoa > Actiniaria > Edwardsiidae > Scolanthus > Scolanthus callimorphus. The sequence continues at coordinate 2,194,544 of CM066912.1, read as the reverse complement.
ACCTTAGTAAAATATTAAATCAATAAAAATTCATGGCAGGAAAGCAGCAACACACAAAAATAAATTTATACCTAAAATAAAAAACAAAGAAAAATAGAAAGTACATAGGCTCGTGTGTATACCAGAAAATACTAGTGACGCATGGGATATTCTGCAGTATGCCACTCGAAAGCATTGTATAACTGTTTTATACCACACTACAGAAAATGAAAGAACGTTTTACGTAAACGCAATGCACGATGGGAAGGCTGAGTGGAATACCGCAGAATATACAACACCATTCCTGCATTCTGATTGGCTGTATTTTCTGTGGTGTGCTATAAAACAAGTTTCATAGACTGAGGTACTTACATAGGTATAGAAACAAGAGCTAGTAATTTGGAGAGCTATCTTGCTTCAGCTTATGTGTGGTTCAAGAAAATATCCATTCCTGCCCCCTGCCCCCTCCCCCTCTCATGGAAGGGTGTTGAAAAGGGACTCTCCACTACCATTTTTGTCAGATGTCAGACCATTACAATACAACAGATGAAGAAAGCAGCGGAGAGGAAAGAGGTCTGTACATTATAAATTTCTTTTGCTGTTTCCCCTTTTTCAATAACAAAAAAAAAATTCATTGTTGACACACTTTTTGACACACATTGTTGAATGCAGGCAGGAGACGGGTGTGGAGGGAGGCAAGTGAGGAACGGGAGGGTGAGCAAGAAAGGGGAAGAAGTAGGAGCCCTCAGGATAGAGGGCCGCCCTCTAAAAGAGAGGTTAGTACAGTGCGATCACATTAGTTCTTTAATATTTTGTGTTCTTTGTGCAAAGTACTGAATACAAAGGAACATGGGAAGGGAAAACTTTTGCCTTTTTGGCACACATTAGATTTAGCTGTCAAGCAGGGTAAATGGTCGTAGATGCCCAGTTTCAATGTGGTATGTAATGCTTAATCTCCCAGAAATCATAGGAAATTGTAGTCTAAGGCTTTTATGATATCTAAGTGAGTGTGGTATAATACCGGTAATGGTAGATCAAACAAAGCATGTTTTTGAATTCTGAGAAACTACCAGTACACGGTTCAGTAACATTTTTGTTTTCATTTACTACAGATCCAGAAGAATCGAAAAGTTCCAGGGTAAGTCATAATCAAATATATGTAACATACCAAAGCTCTATGCACACAGAGTTTCTCTTCTCCCTAGTGCTGCTTTACAGGCATATTTTTTATGTTGGCAGAAAAACATTGATGATCTCTAAAAATTTCTATTGACAGGAAAATGTTTTGCCTGTGGTGGCAAAGGCCACTTTAAAGCTAGATGTCCAAGTGATGGTAAGTGAAATAGCTACATGTTCCACAGTAAAGCCCCATTCAAATGAGACGAGTGCAAAACCAGCTGGTAAATTCTGGTACAGTACCACCTGTTCAAACAGTACTGGTACAATTCTGGTACGTTTTGCAACAGTGTTCACTAGGACCATGTCGGACCTGGCCATACTAAAATCGGTCCGGTACCTGAGATTGTGTCTGAACGTTCACAGCAACATACCAGAATTTAACCAATCTGGTGAACAGGGTCTATAAAACTATTTTTCAATACCGAGCACCTCCATTAACCAGTGGGTACATAATAGTGGTTAGCTAAAAAATGTTGTTTCTTACAGGGACAATGCTAATAACATGCTACAACTGTGGTGGGGTGGGGCATTACAGATCTGAATGCCCCTCCATTTCCATTTCCCCAATTTATGAACCTGAACAGAGGCGCCCTACTCGCCCTTCTCGCACAGAGCAAAAGAAAATTAAGAAGGGAAAAGTTATGCAGTCAACATTTTTTATAGTATTTATTCAATCCCATGGCGTTAAATTTAATTAATTTAAATTAACTTTATTAAAATTTAACTCAATTCAAATTTCACTGTAATATTTTATATTAATTGTTATCTTTCAGAAACAAGAAAAACCAAGCAAGGAACACATGTACAAATATATATAAGTTAATCATATGATAAAAAGATCAGATTATTTTAGAAATTCAAGCAAAGTGCCAAAAAATATTGTTACTAAAAATTTAAACCTATTTTTACTTCAAATTGATTTTGAAGATTCCCATGAACGAAACAAGCAGTGATAGTCCTACCAAATACTCATGGAGACCCAAGAAACTAATTTAATGTCAAAGTTTTCAGATATTGTCACGCAACGATTTCGTGTGTGTGTACGTTATTTTCTAAGGGACAGACCATTAGAAAAACCCGGAGTGGGGTGACAATTACCCCAAAAAAATCCTGCAAGGAAAGATTGCCCAAAAAAATATCCTGCAGGTGGTCCTTGCCCCCCAAAAATATCCTGCAGCTGTGATGACACAGAACATTGTGCTGAAAAAAATCTTGCAAAACTTGGAATCTGAAAAAAAAACCTGCACTCAGTGATCTCTAAAAAAAAGATTTTTTTTTCTGCCACCCCCCCCCCCCCCCCCCCCCCCCCCTTCTGTTTTTCTAATGGTCCGTCCCTAAAAGCAATAAAAATACTTTGCGCATGCTCTCTACTGCTCTCTGCTTTCAAACTCGATAAAAACTTAATTATTCACTTTTTGGAACTGATGCCTGCACCCAGAGGCCTGCAATCTGCTACTACCTGCAACCTGCTACTACCTGCAACCTGCTACCCGAGAAATGGACACACTGCTGATATTATTCAGACCTTTCAAAAACACAAAACCAAATCAAAAGATGTCTTACTTTTGAATGACAAGAATACAGTAAAAACCCGCATAAAAGAACAAGTGAATTAAGAACACTCAGGCTGAAATTTGGTCAAAAAGGTACCTCAGACATAAGAACACATGCATCCTGAAAAATGAAAATTGTTCTTGTATAAGAAAAAAAAGTTAGATTCGAGTGCAGTAACCCACTGTGATAGAGTACTGAGTAGATCAATATAATGTGCTAGACCATTGCACACAGAGTTCTACAGCAGGTTACTGTATGGGGAATTCCAGGGTACATTTAGCAATAATGCTTTTAGACTTGATAAATTGTTGTTACCAAATGACTGTTACCTTCTGCCAATCACATTCTTTATTGTGACTGTTGATAGTCTATGCAGTATCTGATGTTAAGAAACAATTTTAAGAACACCTTAGAACATTTTCAGGCTGATTTTACAGAAAACATCCAATGTACAAGAACAAAATCAGCCTGAATCCCCAAAACACCTGTTCTTTTATGCGGGTTTTTACTGTATTGAACTGTTTCTTGTCCTAAGCACTTGAAGATCTAAAACAATCTTCCGTCATCATTTATGAATAGTTTATATATATTTGTACTATTTTGTACATTACATCCAATTTATGGTTTCCAAAGGTGTCTATAGATTTAGTGTTTGGAGAGCAAGAGCTTCAACCTTCAGTACCTTTCAAGTATTTCAGATGGAACCAGGATGGAACCTTTTATATTTAACTGTGATTTTTATAATTCTGCTAACTCTCGCTAATGCTTTCCACCCTCAAACTGACTTCTGGCTTCCACCAATCAAACGGCTGAGTCTCTTCATTGTAACTCTTTGTGCCTTTTGATTGGCCAGCACGTACCATTGCTGCAATGACAGGAAGCCATTTTTAGCACTGCTAGGTGCTGGCCAATAAAAAAGCACAAAGATTAACAACAAAAAGACTTTGGTAGTTTGATTGATGGAAGCCCCAGAAGGCAGTTAGTAATTGGAGGTTAGAAATTGATAGCAAGAGCTCACAGAATTATGAAAAACCACAGTAATAGCAACAGTTTTCGAAAAACAAAATGTATTTACTACATTTATTTTCTTCAATAAAATTGATTGCTTGATTAGTTCGATGTAGAGTATTTATTGCTTGGCCCGTATGACCTGCACCAGTCAGAATTTTTCACAGGTATCAGCTAGCTTTAACATTGTCTCATTGAAAAATTGTAGTGCTTTTTATTTCAACCTTAAATATACAGGGCATTTTTTCTTTATTGAGGGCAAAATTACTTGGCTCACGTTCAGTCAACACATGCACTGAATTTTGCCCTTTTATATCATAAACATGTAATCACATGGGTTCTTCGTAAAATTAGGGATTAATTTCACTTGTGTTTCAATTTTTTCAATTGCCCTCGCCGCAGACGGCTCGGGCAATTTTGGAAAAAGATTGAAAACACTCATGAAATTAATCCCTAATTTTACTCGCCCCATGTGATTACCTATACGAATTCAAACCATGATTTTGGAAAAAGATTGAAAACACTCATGAAATTAATCCCTAATTTTACTCGCCCCCATGTGATTACCTATACGAATTCAAACCATGTTTCCACAGTGTAATGCATTGCTACTATGTTCTGCACAGGGAAATGGAAACAGGATCTAATCATGACACATTATCCTCAACACACGATTAATTTCACTTGTAAATAGAGTGTATAAAACGCAGCTATATAAACAGGGGGCAAAGGGATTCTCTGTGATTCATCAATTTACCTGATCTTTTCCATACAAATACTGTATTTTTCTTCAGAAATTCCAGAGGAAGGGGGGGGGTATTTCTCAACACCCTTCTGTGGGGGAGTAAATCCATTTCCCGAGTCAAATCCGAGTCCGAGTCAAATCCGAGCCTGAGTCAAATTTACGAGTCAATGATAAAAACTGCAATTATGTATATATAACTTATTTAGAATTTGAGTCTAGGGCTCCAGGTAATACACTTTGTTTGTTTATTTGGAACAGAATGCATACATCGATACCATATAACACTTTGACTGTGGCCCGTCATTTGTCCTCTTATAAACCTGAGCTTATCTGCATTACAAGTATTTTAGAAATACCAACTAGCATTCTGCCAGTCAGCTGAAGTCAGGCCTTTCATTCTCATTAAATAATTAATAATTATAATTGATATGCTATATAGTATTTTCACATGCTTTTTGACACTTAGAAAAGTAGAAACAAAAGAAACCACAACGCAAAGACAAGCTTCGAGAGCGAACAAATAAGCTTCGGAGACCTGCTTGAATTATCTAAAATAATGCCTGTTTACCGCTTTCAAAATTGTTGATTCTTTTTATATTATGGCCCACTAAAACTCTTATACAGTTGTTTTGCTATCTGATGATAGTGTTATAATTTAAGCGATCCATGGCAATAGACCCACTTCTGTCCAAAAACACTTCTGTCCACTTCTGTCCAAAAACACCATCAGCGGCGATATGTTGTTGCCGAACATCAAAACTTGAAAAAACATAAGCATGAAAGAAACCTAATTTGTATTTTCTTTGTTAAGCGTATTTTGTGCTAATCAAGCCAGGGAAAAGCAATAGTATATTTTAAATGCAGAAATTCCCCATTTTGGGACAAAAATATAGCTGACTCTGGGGGGGGGGGGGGGGGGGGTATGGATATTTTTTGGAAACACGCAATGTATGACCAGTCCCTAACTGTTTTGCACAGTGAAATGCAAAGATAACACATAGGGTATCACCAAGAAAAAACAATCAGAGGGCACATACATATCACACACACACTAGGATGTAATCGGGCTCGGCCTACAGCCTCTGTTATTTCCTATTGTTCTTACTGGTATTCCTTTTTACTAAGAAGCTTACTAGCATATCATGATGTATTCACTCTAAATAGTAGACAGTGCCAATCAATAACTTCTGCTGTGCACAAGAAACCCTTAAGCCTAGTTTCCATATAGTCTTATCTGTCGTATCTGACGTCATCAGTCAACCGTGAAACAAAAGAATAACTCCAATTTTCATTGTCTCACGGTCGACTGATGAGCAGTACCATAAGTCAATGTCCTGTCGCCGAGGATCCAAGGCAGGAAAGAGAACACGGCTCCATCACCATCTTCTCAAGTAAGTAAAGTAGTTTTGATTGCCAGCAAAATGTACAGCAACAGCAGGGATCAGCAGCGAGCAGAGGTTTTGAAGATTGTGTGCCGCTCGATACAATACAGTACGTTTTTCAGCGTTTTATTTATCTGTGAATCAGAATAATGAATATATGTTATTCTTTATGTAATATGACAGGCGTTTGTTTAACTCACTTTTCTTTAGCTACCTCGTGGTTCTGTGTTTTGATTTCGAGAAATGCCACTGAGCGTGCAGAAACCTAATGTTTATTTCTTAACACACACGGCTCAAGCAATAGTTAGCCTTATTAGAAAGTTAAAGGAATTCTGGAGATTTTCGGGGTCGCATATTTACTCAAATGCATATTTTATTTTGAAGCTAAAACAAGTTCCCGTTTCAATGTTACGCCGGCTTTGTTCTAGCCGCCCTTTCTTGCTAGGATTCAAAGGTTAAGATGCTTGATGTTTACTAACATAGTATACTAACTTTTAGCTCCTACCTTCATCCCGAGTAGTTTTTTTCTCCCGTGTATAGAAAGAACCTCGGAACTGTGAATGTCCTGCCATCTCCCAATAAACACTGCTTTATCCAGGAATTTTGAACCACGAATTGCTCGACCGCCATTAAAGACCCGACTTGTGTTGCTAATTATTTCTACAAATAAAACCGTCCCTTCACAGCTTCTGCCGTAGTGGAAATGAGGGCTTCTCCCAGTTAATTTCACTCTTCAAAAAGTCACTGCCCAGTTATTAAAACGCCTCGGCTTTGTGAAAAGAAATGGAGAGAAGATGAAGAATGACTTCGCAAGGAATGCACAGCAATATTGCAATTCTACTCGGCGCTAAAATCTTGGTTGGACTTCTGGATGATAGGAAGACACTCTTCTGATTTCTTCAGACACGGCTCAGACATTGTCTTGTACTCCCTGGCTTTTTATAAACAAATTATCTTTGCGTAGCACAGTTCTGTAGTCGCGTACAGTCGATATTTTTCTATCAAAAGATTCGTCAAGATGTTTGGGTTTCCTGTAGTCTGTCACGTGAGCAGCATCCCCCCCCCCCCCGACTACCCACCCCTCCCCCTCACTGCCATACCGCCATGTTTCGACGTCATGAGCGCGCGCCATCCACCCCTCCCCCTGTCGCGCCATGTTGTGACGTCACGCCAAGTTGTGACGTAGGGCTTCACAGAAATCACGGGAAATGGCGGGAAAATGCCTCGACGTCGAAAATTCACTCGCATCCCTTTGCGATCTGTGATGCTTTGGGTACCCTGTGGGGATATCATACATGCGCTATATTTGCGATCATTTGGACGCTTTTTTCTTAGGTATGGTGCTCCGCTCTGCGGCCTTCGGCCGCAAAGGAGCTCCGCTATAAATGCGCTTGAAAAACTAGTTCTCTATACACATAGCCTCGTTCTACAAATGCGCAGGCAAGAACTAGTTCTCTACACACATACCCGCATTCTACAAATGCGCAGGAAAGAACTAGTTCTCTATACACAAAGCCTCGTTCTACAAATACGCAGGCAAGAACTAGTTCTCTACACACATACCCGCATTCTACAAATGCGCAGGAAAGAACTAGTTCTCTATACACATAGCCTCGTTCTACAAATACGCAGACAAGAACTAGTTCTCTACACATATCCTCGTTCTATAAATGCGCTTGACAAACTAGTTCTCTATACACATAGCCTCGTTCTATAAATGCGCTTGAAAGAACTACTTCCATATACACATACCCGCATTCTACAAATGCGCAGGAAAGAACTAGTTCACTATACACATAGCCTCGTTCTATAAATGCGCTTGACAGAACTAGTTCTCTATACACATTGCCTCGTTCTACAAATGCAGGAAGGAACTAGTTCTCTATACACATACCCGCATTCTACAAATGCGCAGGAAAGAACTCAGCTCACTATACCATACTCTTGTTGTACAAATGCGCTTTAAGAACTAGCTCACTATACACATAGCCTCGTTCTAACAATGCGCTGGAAAGAACTTAAGTTCACTATACACATAGCCTGGGGGGACTCCCATAGTTTTGGGGTCGGGGATGATCGTTCTCTATACACGTATCCTCATTCTACAAATACGCCAAAAAGAAATAGTTCATACACATAGCCTCGTTCTACAAATACACAGGAAAGACTTAGTTCTTTACACACATAGCCTCATTCTACAAATGCGCAGGAAAGAACTAGTCCTCTATACACATAACCTCGTTCTACAAATGCGCAGGAAAGAACTAGTTCACTATACACATAGCCTCGTTCTATAAATGCGCTTGAAAGAACTAGTTATCTATACACATAGTGTCGTTCTACAAATGCGCAGGCAAGAACTAGTTCTCTATACACATAGCCTTGTTCTATAAATGCGCTTGAAAAACTAGTTCTCTATACACATAGCCTCGTTCTACAAATGCGCAGGCAAGAACTAGTTCTCTACACACATACCCGCATTCTACAAATGCGCAGGAAAGAACTAGTTCTCTATACACAAAGCCTCGTTCTACAAATACGCAGGCAAGAACTAGTTCTCTACACACATACCCGCATTCTACAAATGCGCAGGAAAGAACTAGTTCTCTATACACATAGCCTCGTTCTACAAATACGCAGACAAGAACTAGTTCTCTATACACATATCCTCGTTCTATAAATGCGCTTGACAAAACTAGTTCTCTATACACATAGCCTCGTTCTATAAATGCGCTTGAAAGAACTACTTCCATATACACATACCCGCATTCTACAAATGCGCAGGAAAGAACTATTCACTATACACATAGCCTCGTTCTATAAATGCGCTTGACAGAACTAGTTCTCTATACACATTGCCTCGTTCTACAAATGAGCAGGAAGGAACTAGTTCTCTATACACATACCCGCATTCTACAAATGCGCAGGAAAGAACTCAGCTCACTATACCATACTCTTGTTGTACAAATGCGCTTTAAAGAACTAGCTCACTATACACATAGCCTCGTTCTACAAATGCGCTGGAAAGAACTTAAGTTCACTATACACATAGCCTGGGGGGACTCCCATAGTTTTGGGTCGGGGATGATCGTTCTCTTACACGTATCCTCATTCTACAAATGCGCCAAAAAGAAATAGTTCATACACATAGCCTCGTTCTACAAATACACAGGAAAGGCTTAGTTCTTTACACACATAGCCTCATTCTACAAATGCGCAGGAAAGAACTAGTTCTCTATACACATAACCTCGTTCTACAAATGCGCAGGAAAGAACTAGTTCACTATACACATAGCCTCGTTCTATAAATGCGCTTGAAAGAACTAGTTCTCTATACACATAGTGTCGTTCTACAAATGCGCAGGCAAGAACTAGTTCTCTATACACATAGCCTTGTTCTATAAATGCGCTTGAAAAAACTAGTTCTCTATACACATAGCCTCGTTCTACAAATGCGCAGGCAAGAACTAGTTCTCTACACACATACCCGCATTCTACAAATGCGCAGGAAAGAACTAGTTCTCTATACACAAAGCCTCGTTCTACAAATACGCAGGCAAGAACTAGTTCTCTACACACATACCCGCATTCTACAAATGCGCAGGAAAGAACTAGTTCTCTATACACATAGCCTCGTTCTACAATACGCAGACAAGAACTAGTTCTCTATACACATATCCTCGTTCTATAATGCGCTTGACAAAACTAGTTCTCTATACACATAGCCTCGTTCTATAAATGCGCTTGAAAGAACTACTTCCATATACACATACCCGCATTCTACAAATGCGCAGGAAAGAACTATTCACTATACACATAGCCTCGTTCTATAAATGCGCTTGACAGAACTAGTTCTCTATACACATTGCCTCGTTCTACAAATGAGCAGAAGGAACTAGTTCTCTATACACATACCCGCATTCTACAAATGCGCAGGAAAGAACTCAGCTCACTATACCATACTCTTGTTGTACAAATGCGCTTTAAAGAACTAGCTCACTATACACATAGCCTCGTTCTACAAATGCGCTGGAAAGAACTTAAGTTCACTATACACATAGCCTGGGGGGACTCCCATAGTTTTGGGTCGGGGATGATCGTTCTCTATACACGTATCCTCATTCTACAAATGCGCCAAAAAGAAATAGTTTCATACACATAGCCTCGTTCTACAAATACACAGGAAAGACTTAGTTCTTTACACACATAGCCTCATTCTACAAATGCGCAGGAAAGAACTAGTTCTCTATACACATAACCTCGTTCTACAAATGCGCAGGAAAGAACTAGTTCACTATACACATAGCCTCGTTCTATAAATGCGCTGAAAGAACTAGTTTCTCTATACACATAGTGTCGTTCTACAAATGCGCAGGCAAGAACTAGTTCTCTATACACATAGCCTTGTTCTATAAATGCGCTTGAAAAAACTAGTTCTCTATACACATAGCCTCGTTCTACAAATGCGCAGGCAAGAACTAGTTCTCTACACACATACCCGCATTCTACAAATGCGCAGGAAAGAACTATTCTCTATACACAAAGCCTCGTTCTACAAATACGCAGGCAAGAACTAGTTCTCTACACACATACCCGCATTCTACAAATGCGCAGGAAAGAACTAGTTCTCTATACACATAGCCTCGTTCTACAAATACGCAGACAAGAACTAGTTCTCTATACAACATATCCTCGTTCTATAATGCGCTTGACAAAACTAGTTCTCTATACACATAGCCTCGTTCTATAAATGCGCTTGAAAGAACTACTTCCATATACACATACCCGCATTCTACAAATGCGCAGGAAAGAACTAGTTCACTATACACATAGCCTCGTTCTATAAATGCGCTTGACAGAACTAGTTCTCTATACACATTGCCTCGTTCTACAAATGAGCAGGAAGGAACTAGTTCTCTATACACACATACCCGCATTCTACAAATGCGCAGGAAAGAACTCAGCTCACTATACCATACTCTTGTTGTACAAATGCGCTTTAAAGAACTAGCTCACTATACACATAGCCTCGTTCTACAAATGCGCTGGAAAGAACTTAAGTTCACTATACACATAGCCTGGGGGGGGACTCCCATAGTTTTGGGTTGGGGATGATCGTTCTCTATACCCGTATCCTCATTCTACAAATGCGCCACAAATAAATAGTTCATACACATAGCCTCGTTCTACAAATACACAGGAAAGAACTAGTTCTTTACACACATCCCTCATTCTACAAATGCGCAGGAAAGAACTAGTTCTCTATACACATAACCTCGTTCTACAAATGCACAGGAAAGAACTAGTTCTCTATACACATATCCTCGCTCTACAAATGCGCTTGAAAGAACTAGTTCTCTATACACATAGTGTCGTTCTACAAATGCGCAGGCAAGAACTAGTTCTCTATACACATAGCCTCGTTCTATAAATGCGCTTGAAAAAACTAGTTCTCTATACACATAGCCTCGTTCTACAATGCGCAGGCAACTAGTTCTCTACACACATACCCGCATTTTACAAATGCGCAGGAAAGAACTAGTTCTCTATAACACAAAGCCTCGTTCTACAAATACGCAGGCAAGACCTAGTTCTCTACTACACATACCCGCATTCTACAAATGCGCAGGAAAGAACTATTTCTCTATACACATAGCCTCGTTCTACAAATACGCAGACAAGAACTAGTTCTCTATACACATACCTCGTTCTATAAATGCGCTTGACACAACTAGTTCTCTATACACATAGCCTCGTTCTATAATGCGCTTGAAAGAACTACTTCCATATACACATACCCGCATTCTACAAATGCGCAGGAAAGAACTAGTTCACTATACACATAGCCTCGTTCTATAAAGCGCTTGACAGAACTAGTTCTCTATACACATTGCCTCGTTCTACAAATGAGGCAGGAAGGAACTAGCTCTCTATACACATACCCATTCTACAAATGCGCAGGAAGAACTCAGCTCACTATACCATACTCTTGTTGTACAAATGCGCTTAAAGAACTAGCTCACTATACACATAGCCTCGTTCTACAATGCGCTGGAAAGAACTTAAGTTCACTATACACATAGCCTGGGGGGGGACTCCCATAGTTTGGGTTGGGGATGATGTTCTCTATACACTATCCTCTTCTACAAATGCGCCACAAATAAAGTTCATACACATAGCCTCGTTCTACAAATACACAGGAAAGAACTAGTTCTTTACACACATAGCCTCATTCTACAAATGCGCAGGAAAGAACTAGTTCTCTATACACAAACCTCGTTCTACAAATGCACAGGAAATAACTAGTTCTCTATACACATATCCTCGCTCTACAAATGCGCAGGAAAGAACTAGCTCTAAACACATAGCCTCGTTTTACAAATGCGCTGGAAACAACTAGTTCTCTATGCACATAACCTCGTTCTACAAATGCGCAGGAAAGATCTAGTTTCTCTATACACATAGACTCGTTCTACAAATGCGCAGGAAAGAACTAGTTGTCTATACACATAGCCTCGTTCTATAAATGCGCTTGACAGAACTAGTTCTCTATACACATAGCCTCGTTCTATAAATGCGCTTGACAGAACTAGTTCTCTATACACATAGCCCCGTTCTATTA